>OZ007567.1:94867675-95587675 GCA_963931925.1 Onchidella celtica | reverse complement strand
ATAACCCCCATTGTATAAACCGTAGAGAGAGAAATGAATTAATCACTGTCAAGTAATTTTCAGACCGTCTTAACACATCCATCATTGTTATATTCAAAGTGTAACTGATGGAACAAAAAAATATGATAACAGTGAAAGATAACTGGGGAACCTGCTCTGAAAATCGCCACCTTAGCTCGTTTGTTCCACTTCCATTTTTTTTTTCAAGCGTTTTGCGTCTTTAGTTATTATGATAAAGAGTTAGAATAAATCGGAACTGTGAAACAGCTTGGTAAGTGAGCTTATATTGCATTTTAAACGAGTGTCAAAGGTCAAAGTGTGCATTTGTTATACCTCCTCTACACACTAAAAGATCTCCGGTTTTCCAGAAGATGGAGATGGAACAAACAAGAATTTAGGTCACGAAATGTTGCACACATACAACACATATGGACACAAAACACTTCAATTGTGACAAGTCTTCTTAACCTCCCACACTGACTGGGAATTAACTCCACTGGCTCCAGGAGTTGAAAAAAAAAAAAAAAATGCCATTCTAATCATATTTCTGAAACAGTAGAATGTCACTCCGTTCTATTACATTCAACACATGCGTAAAAAAATTGCACTCAGATAATTGAATAAGCTATGCGGGTCCTGCAAGAAACTGTTGTTGTTGTTGTTTTTTGTCCCATGTTACTATACATACATGGCGTATAATGGCACTTTGAGCATTTAGAGGGTTAACTCATTTCCTCCGGTAACTTTTATGCGTGTGGACGTGGACGGGAACTCCCAACGCTATCCATTTTGAAGTTTAGACCTAGTTCAAAGAGCTATTATTTCTTTCACTCGGTATGAACACAAGACAGTCGTAATACATAAGGCATTAACGTAAGGGAAAATCAATGAACCAGGATGGGATTCAATATTTCAGGAAGTCGGCGCTAGATATTAGTGTTGGAAAATCGGTCTCCATTCGGGCCGACTATTCGGCTTTCTGCAGCTAATGAGTTAAGCCGTGTTTTCGTGTGTGCGGAAACGGAAACGGCGACGGAAAAAGTCAAAAACCCTTCAAGTAATCAAATACAATCAAACACTATTTACTACTTGACGGATTTCTGACCTTTCAGTTTCCGTTGCTCTTAAGATAATGTAAGATAAGATAAGATAAGATATGACTTTATTATCCTGTTTCCAGGAAATTTGTTGTCACAGCATTCAGTAACAGTACAACAGCAAATACAATATCTAAGACCTACAAGTCTTTCACGCACACCACACACACGCACATTGCTCACACAACATTACCAACAAGTAAGAACATTGTTCACACACACACACACACACACACACCCACACACACAAACATACACTCTGTAAGAACAATCCATTAGGAAAAACTAACAACAGCATATTACATCAGGAAACATCGCTACCTTGAACTGCGGATGGCAAAATAGATGGTCTATAGCGCTCTCTGTTTGTTTTTAAATACAGTATTCGTCCACTTCTTTGGGATCGGACTTGACGTACACAGTTTAAAGGAAATCCACAATGATCCTCTTAATTTGGTAGTCTGGAGTTCGATGTTCAACGTCTCCGGAGACATTATGTCACAGTGATGTTCACACCAGTTTATTGAATGGTACGTCGTTCTCTGAACCTATTAAGGAATCATGAAACAGTATCCCACGATGCATGACTGGCCCTGCAGCAGTTTTGTCAGGTCTATTTACCTTTCTGACCCTGCTAGTCAACACTGGTTAGAAAAGGAACTGAAGACAGGGCTCACGGATGTTGCAGAGGCGTAACTAGAGTAAAGTGAGCGGGGTTTTTTTTTTGTCGGAAGTGAGGTGGGAAGGTGAGATTCTAGTGGGAACGCGTACGACGTTTAACTCCAAATTCGCTATCACATTAAATTTAGATGTGAGTCAAAATGAGAAAAGCAGAGAAGCTTTAGATTTTAGATTTTACCTCGGCGCAGAGCCTACACCGGTAAGCTATGATGTCGCTGTGGAAAAGAATATATTTTTCAAAGTCTAAGTAATTATAAAACTTACTTTCTTAAGTTATACGTGTAGGAATTACAAGAAGGTAGTCATTATAATTCTACATGGTACAGACTCAGATCCCCTCCCCCCACCCTCCCCCCATCTCACCCAATCTTTGAGTTTTTGTGCTCCTTCGCTGAAGCTTTGATTTCGTAAAGATAAGATAATAATTTGTATTTGTGTTTGTATTTTATATACTTCTTTAATCCCATTTGGGAAATTTGCCTTAGTGTCATTGCAGCCCAGTCACAACTAGAGCAGACACCTCGTCGCCACAGTGCAGAGCCGGTCGGCGGAGTTTTTTTTTGGGGGGGGGGGGGGTGGGGAGTGGGGGGAGAGGCAGGGATAGATTTTTAAAATTCAATTTTGCCCGGGCAGAGGCCTGTTCGGCCTGCTCTTCTCGATTTCCAACTGCCAAGGTTTCTTTAACGTGCGCAACGTGCATACGTCTTCCGCCCCCCGAATTTTTCCTTCTTATCCGAGAAGACTAGGTGCTCGATCCTATCTACCATAGGATCAGGGACAGGAAAATAAGAGAAAAATCCCAAAATTGCAACATGCCTGCATCGACCAGGATTTGAACCCGATACCTTCGGCATGAGAGGCAATACGTTTTTCACTGGGCGCATCCATTGACCCCGCCCACCGCCATAATTATTCGCTTTCCATATCGTCGGTCGGCTGTTGGAACATCATTACGACTGAAGTCTAAGGTTGATTTGTTAGGGGACCGTAGTATTTTGCATGAAAAGCTATAGATGAGCAGTTAACACAACTCATTTTTAACGAATTTTCAACGGTCGACCGACGGCCGAGTGCAGCCCGCTATCCTTGCTCTGTACGGGCGTACGGCAATTAGAAGGACGAATTCCATGCTTCACGTCCAACACAATGTATGATCCGCGAGACAAGGAATAGCGGGACAGACCATTCCTTGTTTCGCTTGTATCCACAACTTGCGCGCGTATAAACATGGTGGGTACTACTCACACAGCTCTGTGGTACCAGACTTTTTCGTTCAATTGTGGAGGGGTGTGGTTGCGAATTGTTGCATTCTTGACATGGATGATACGCGCGCAAGTCGGAGAGACGGAATTTGGCGAAATGAACCGTTTCGGTATCCTGCGTCTCGGATAATATAAACTAACAGGTTATCGGTCATCACTTATTTTATTGAGAGAGAGAGAGAGAGCGAGAGAGAGAGAGAGAGAGAGAGAGAGAGAGAGAAAGAGAGAGAGAGAGAGAGAGAGAGAGAGAGAGAGAGAGAGAGAGAGAGAGAGAAAGAGAGAGAGAGAGAGAGAGAGAGAGAGAGAGAGAGAGAGAAAGAAAGAAACATCAATAAAACCAGACTTTCTGATTCTTTAACATCACTGAAAAGAGTGCGCACCTTACTGATACACTCCCCCCCCCCTCCCCCCCCCCCACGTACGTTTTTCATATCTTCCCCTATTCCCATCCCTCTGAGCGTACTTTATGGATGGCCACATGGAGATCCTCCCGGGAATAGCATAATTATTGTTATAATACAATAGATGCTATCGAGACAAATAGATTGGCCAGATAATACCAACGCCTCATGCTATATCACTGCGAGAGAGATGGAGGCAGAACTGGGTGCCTGGTGTAACCTAGTTGAACGCGGAAGTGACTGCTCACCACAAAATTTAATGGCTGACAACTTTTTCTTTGCTTTTCGCGGTTTGAATTTGGTAAAAGCGTATGGACACGATAACGGCCACATTGGGCTCAGGCTAAGAAAAAGTAACACAGAACATAACGAGTGGTGCCCGTGCAAACGCCGTAACTCGAAAGTTTCGATAAATTTTTGTTTGCATAATTATCATTCTGTTTACCTTGGTAAGTATACATTTTGGCATGATGCGAATTCCATTATCGAAATAATTGATCTAATTATTGATGAGAATTTAAAGCCCGTAACAGACATTTTGATACTTCATGTCAAACTTTCAAATTTCTCTCCTGTGAAATTTACAAACTGGTAGTACGGTCTTTGCGCAGGCACCCCTTGATAACAGAATGATATTACAGGAAGAGACCCTACTGGCAGCGCTCGCCAACTACCCGCTACTTTGTCGGGGATTAGATGAACAAAATGAGTGTGGGGATATCCTAATAATGATACCATTGAAAAGTGTGTGTTTGTAGGGGCGGGGGGGGGGGGGGGTTATGATTCTGTAATGACACCGTAGTTGAAGAGGTTGTGTGGAGCATAGTAGTGCGGCAAAAACACCATTTTTAGGTAGGGCAAAAGGGGAGAAGGTGTGAAGTATTCTAGTTCTGTAAAGATACCGTAGTTGAGGAAGGTGGGGGGGGGGGGGTGTGAGAGTGTGGAGTATACTAGCTCTATGGAGCTGAGGCAGTTAAGAGAGAGGAGAAGGGAGGAAGGATATTGAGCATTTGTGGTGATAATGTAGTTGTAGGGGGGACGAGGAGGGCCTGGACTTTTCTAGTCCAATACGGGGATACCACAGGTCGGATACCGAGACGGTTCAGTTCTCCAAATTCTGTCCGTCGTCTTGTGCGCGTATCATTCATGTCAACAATGCAACAATTCGCACCACACCCTTCATAATTTTTATTGAGCGAAAAAGACTAGTATCACAGAGCTCTGTGAGTAGTACTCATTGTCTTTATACGCGCGCAAGTTGTGGAGATATAGTGGAAGAAGGATTGGTCCGTCTCGGTGTTCTGTGACTGGGCTGACACTCTTACATCATCTGCCGTTCGAGATAAGTCATGTCGTAATTAAGGTCTCAAGCGTCTTATATCCCTTACTGCAATCGACAAGATGAGACCATTATTATACCAGCACACTGAGTGACATACAAATGTGAACACTCGCACTTCACCTGTCTGAACTAACGAGACACCTGGTGCTAATGTGACGTATCGGAACTCTTTACCGTATCTCTAGCACTGAGGAAGAACCTTTCCCCCGCTTTCATCTTTGCTTTTCAAGATGTCTCTAACTCCCTTTGAACTTTTTTTTTCTTCCGTTTTTCAATTTTCAAATCAGATGCTACCGATGTTTCAAATCGTATCCAGAAACAATTAAGTGTTGCGAGAAAGCTCGGCTTGTTAAAATTCCTGAATAATTATGTGTGTACGCATATTCTGGAAACTGTGTGGACAGAACCTGTGTAGGCAGATGGCTTTTATGTGAAAATGTTTGTGACTGAGCCAAGTGCGACCTCGATATCTCATTTTTCTCATATCGCCCACTTTAGACATGCAGGCACAAATGTTGATAGGCAACTCAGCTGTGTGTCGGTAAAGCTGAGATTTGCATATATTTATCTGCCTGCATGTCTGTCCGTCTGCCTGCCTGCTAATCTGTCTGCCTGCCTGGCTGCCGGTCTGTCTATCTATCTATCTATCTATCTATCTATCTATCTATCTATCTATCTATCTATCTACCTATCTATCTATCTATCTATCTATCTATCTATCTATATATCTATCTATCTATCTATCTATCTATCTATCTATCTATCTATCTATCTATCTATCTATCTATCTATCTATCTATCTATCTGTCCGTCTGTCTGTCTGTCTGCCTGTCTGACTATCTATCTATCTATCTATCTATCTATCTATCTATCTATCTATCTATCTATCTATCTATCTATCTATCTATCTATCTATCTATCCACCCTCTCAGCACTCCTTCTCTCTACTTACTCAGTGACCTCTGCACAGGTCAAAGCACCCCCAAGGTCTGGTGCCAACCTACAGGTGCAATGACTTCAGTAGACCCGGCCGAGTTCCTAATTGGCGAAAGACTAACAACTGATAACAACAGGCACTCTCTGAAGAATGGGGTCACGACTACTTGCATAAACAACTCCCAACAAAACCAAGAGTGTTGACAGAAAACACAGATGCCAGATTACATGTTCATGTTTTTTTGCATGTTTTCCACACCCACTCTGATACTATCTCTCTTCTCCTGTTGCTATGTTAGTTTTCATTATAAATTAACATTCCACTTAGTTTTCTAAACAGAGATTTGAAGGTCTGATTATATAATTATGCTGATCAAACATTGCCATTCGTTGTTGGGACCAAAGCCAACTGGGCATGCTTCACCCACAACACCCATCCATACATCTCACTATGGATTGTATTGGTTTATTTCATTGACGTTACTCATAATTGTAACGTTGACTGCACAGCATCCCCGCCTCCCAGTGCACGGCAGCTGAGCATGCACCGTGACACAGATGTGTCTTATTTCGGCACGGCGGCTGAGCGTGCGCACTCGCAAAGATTAGATGTAATCCAAAGAGAGGAATTAAACATGTGCCTTGGAACTGCTGAATCTTACTCATTCTGTTGATAGTTCATCTTCCAGAGATAGTGCTAAACCTGTCACGTTTGCGACTGACAAAAAATTAATCCAGGGCTTCAAGATCACCGTTTTGTACGTCTGGGCATGGGATTACTCTACCAGGCTTAGGGCACACACGCGGCTTGTTATCGTGTTGCTGTTATGTCTTAGTCTCATGTTCCCGTTGATTCCCATTGCCGTAACTAGCAAATATGCTCATCTCCATTCATTTACCTTGATTTCAAAAAGCGCTAAGCAACAGCATCCAGGACAAAATCGCACGTATGTGCCTATAAGCTCCTTGAACTGAAAAATATTCTAGTGATGAGGAACGCTATAGAACTGCACGGTTGGAAATTCCATGAAAACTCGGACATTTTTCCTGAACCTAAACTAATATTATATGGTTTGTTTTCTCTATTTCTGAGTTTCAATTCTGTAGTCACAGACGTTCAACCTCAGTGACATTTTATACAACTGGCTCTATTATTTTATTTTCATTCAGCTGATATTAGTTTAATATTTATCTGTAAACATTCCCAGTCTGATCTTTAACAAATCCCCCATCTCTGCCCACGCAAAACAGTCCAATACAACCAGGCAAGGAGTCAATACACCCACGCAATTACACCATTTGACCGCGCAGTTTTTACTACACAATTATGTTTTAGTCTCAGATTCCGGTGAAATCCAGCAACCCTCTCAGTCCTATTGTACCAACGGAAGCATAGACGGAGGGAGAAGAGTCTGCTTTCCGGCCGGAAAATTACCAAGAGCTTACCAAATAACAGCAATTCTGTCTTGCAAGAACGAGCAACAGTCAAGGATTGTATTTTATTTCCCCGAAGATTACGCAGCAGTATGTCTTTGCGCGATAGATTAGATGTCATCTCCATCAGCTGATTGCCTTTTCAGTGGAGTTTTCTTGCTCTTACGTTTCTTTTGACGCCCGAGAAGCTAAGGAATCAAGAGTGTGGGCTCGGGATGAAATTTTTGTGAACGAATGTGTCTTTGATGCCGAGAGTTTCAGCGATCATGATGCCGTGATATTGACACTCCGCACCGCCTCCTCCCCTACCCATTTCACCAAATTCTACGCACTCTCCCCCCCCCCCAAATCCCCTTAACCGGGCAGAGCGAGATATGAGACCAAGTTATTGATGGTCATATGAAGCCGTGGGCCTTCAGGGCACGGCCGGTGCTCACAGGAATTTGTATAATCATTCAGGGTTTTTCGGAGAAAAGAGGTTGGAATCCGAGGCGGCACCGCGGGCTAGATTTCCTTGACGAGTTAGTCTAATGACAAGACCCCGGGGGCTGACGGTGTCTGAATGATGATGGCAACTTAATACCAGACACAAGACTCAAACAGGAAATGTGATTACTCTTAACTGCTCAGCAGGGAAACCGACTTGATTGCTTCATGTAGAGCAATTCTGTCTTCTCAACTGACACTTGTGAATCAGCAGTCACTGCATGTATAACCAATAGCTATTTACAAGGAGATCTCGTATAGCCTTTTGACCATACCTTGTGGAAATTCCTAATTGGTCCTTTCTCAGTAAACAGACCCATAGATTGCGTTTCCCCAGCAGGAAAATTCTGAAAGCGGATAACAATACATTGAAGGCACTTCATAAAGAGTCACGTCAAAATGACTTGGTTCTGGATTCACGATTAAGGACAAAGAAAACTCCATTTTTTTGCTCGCGATCTCTAAGACATACCATTTTGGAGCGATATAATATCCGCAGAAAGTAAGTTGACCCAATTATTTTTGTTCTTGATCTTACATAATAAATGGAGCTGAGCTTAAGATATTTCATCTACATATTTATGAAGTGATTCGAGCAGCCCTCCGTCAAACCAGCAAAGCTTGACACATGAGGAACCTCTACTCCTCTCCCGTCAAACTTAACGTCAGGGGAAGCCAATCACATACCAAAACAAAATCACCAATTCCCCGAGAGTGATCTTTGCTGGGAACTGAGTAGGGAGCGGCAAGAAGGAAGTAGTCATTGGTGGAAAAAAGTTGTTTCTCCGTTTTCTCTAGTCTAAGTCATTCCTTGTGTTAACTGCCTTTGTGTGGCGTGCATCAAGTGTTTGCCTGTGCGCGTGATTTTTGTTCGTACGAGCGTTAGCAAATTCATGAGCGGGGCAGCAACACACCTCCAAAGACAGGACAGCCCCAACACATCCCAGGGACTTTCGGTGACGTTCTGAGTCATATCAGGCACAGTCCAGAGATTGCAGCACCCATGGCAGTGTTCGATAGTACGAGAAATCCCTTAGCCGATGACCTGTGTTTGGGGGTGTGTTGCTGATGCGCTCCTGAATTTGCCAAAGCTCGCACGGAAAAAAAAAATCACGCTCCCTGCGCATCAAGTGCCTTATTGCAAGACCTACATGATCTGATTCCACGGATGCTAGCGGGACGTACGGCGGGACCCCACTCCCGGAGATCCCACCCCAGAGTACACTGTCGCAGGGAGCACAGATGCAATGATGACATATTTAGAGCTGCTTCAGGAACATGAAAGAAACATCCATGCTTTCCACTGAACATCAAGGACATCCTGCAAACTTAAGCCAATATGTAATCTCACTCCTGCGCAGCAATAATTCTATGAAAAAAAAATGAAATGTCCTTCTGTTCTGTGAGATCGGCATCAATTTGCCCAAACAGTGCATTGCTTTTTATTTGTTTGTTTATTTATTTATGTATTTATTTTTCGGCTCTAGGAACAAGGCATTGCTTTTATGTTCTAGCAGTGAAGGATTAGCTTGGAGTGTGTGCTGACAGGGATTTTAGTGAGATTGTTCATGTGAGGGAATGGGGAAATGGAGAAAAAAAATATGCATCTTCAGCTTTCCTGCAGCATCTTGTCGGGGAAATTAACAGCACTTCAACTGTCGGCTGACACAAGGCTTGGCAAATAATACAGACTGGAAAGTACAGAAGTGATTGTGTCTGTTAGCTTACGATGATCAAGAGAAGAGTTCGAGCGCCAAAATGAAAAAAAAAATATAATATGTTGAAAAGGGCAAGAAATGTTAAGTGCCAAGGCAGCAACCGCACGAATGAAAGTGGGTAAGACAAAACTGAACAAAAATAATTATGTAACAAAGCGAAAATGTAACAACGAAAGAGCAAACAACAATTGTGTCAGTACTCCTGATTGCAAAAAAAAACAACAGAAAAACACAAAGAAAACAAATAAAAATAGAAACACACACAAACGAAACAAATACGTGACAATAGAAATGACGAGAAACGAATATTATAGTCTATTATGAAGATTGCCATGGCACTTTTACGAGGATGATAAAGAAAAATGGTAATACTAATATTTAATGAAGTGTACAAATAAGAGTTTGTTCATAATATTTTTGGTGAGGGTAGTAACAAAATCGGAGAGTAGTCTATGAAATTATTTATAAACTAATGATACGATAATAGTGATGTGATAATGATAATTATGAAGATACGGGTGATGATGATGACGATGATGATGATGACGAAGACGACAGTGATGATAATAATGATTATGTTGTTGTTGTTGTTGATGATATTAATGATGCTGTTGTTGTTGTTCTTGATGATAATAAGGATGATGTTGTTGTTGTTGTTGTTGTTGATGATGATGATGACGTCGACGACGACAATGATGAGAATAATGATGATGTGGTTGTTGTTGTTGTTGTTGATGATGATGATGATGATGACGATGATGATAACGATGGTGATGATGATGTCGATGATGATGACGATGACAACAGCAATATAAGGGCGATGATGACAATGGTGATTATGATGGTGATGGTGATAACGAGATGTGGGGATACTGATGTCGAGTGAGAAGGACAACATAGAAACGGTTCACAGAATAGAATGAGACATACAGATGTACAGATAGAGGAAAAAAACACTTAATAAAAATACAAACTTTAACTATAAACAAAAAAACAAAACAAAAAAACACCAAATAACTAAATGCAACTTCCGTGATCGAGTCAGAAACTCCAACAATGTCTCTTAACTGTGTCAGTCATGTGTATTCAAGATCTGCCTCTCCTGCCACAAGGGCCCAGCTAAAGGACTTGTATCGTCAACAATCAAGCTTTGGGTAGGCTTTTCAATGCTTTCTTCTGATACTCAAAACGAAAATGTTTCCATGCTGTGGTAATTTCTACAGTTGAGAACCTCGCAAATGTCGAATACAGTTACTCCTATTCTTGTGGGAAGATCTTCGAATTCTGAACACAAGCAAAGAGTCATGGACTTGTCCAGCATTCAAATACGTAAAAAGATTTTGGTTCATTTAAAAGTGACGAGGGAATTTTAAAAAAAAATAGTGCAATTTTCTATTTTCTGAAGAGAAAAAAAGTTACAGGAAAAGGAATCATGATGCCGAGTTTACAAAAGTACCTGCGGGAAATGGAAAATCAGGAGTATTAAACAGAATCGATTCTACACTTTAGATCAGAGCCAGGAAGTATCTCTGTCAGACACGGGTTTATGCTCGATTACTTCGTGAGAACACCAAACCTAAACATTTCTTTCCGTCTTCTTTTCTAAGCTTTTAGGAAGGATGGTCAATACTTGTGTTTGATATTTGAGCACTCTAAATATCATGTTACTTTCTTATTGCGATGTCATGTTGAAGTACAGCAATGTCTCTATGAAGGATGGCGCACTATTATATTATGATAATTGGCTTTTCTGTGAAGTTGATATGTGGAAGTTGCAAATGTCTGTGTTTTTGCAGGATTTTCCATACAATAACTGCTCTTTTACTGAAGTTCATTAATATTCATGACTATAAGACGTAGATAATTGTGTGCGTGTGTGTATGTGCGTGCGCGCGCGCGCACGCATAAGGTTGTGTGCCCAAGCATTCATGGGGGATGGGAGGACGGGGAGGGGGGCAGATTGGAGAGACGTCGTTTGGCTAGACTGAGACGGTGCAGAGGGACACTATTCATTATATAATTAGAATGTTCTGAAAAGATCAGAGGTGTCCTTGGCCAGCAGACTAAGGATTAATTTGATTTCGAGGACCGGTTCTACCAGTTACGCAATAGCTTAGTTGGAAATTTTGTCTCCTAAACAGAGATATCCGGTTCGAATCCTGGGTTCCATTTTTGTTGTTGTTGTTTTCGACCCTATTTTCTCATTCTTTTATTTAAAAAAAATTGGTCTTCTAAAAATGTTATCGATGATCTAATTTACAGTTTTTATCCGCCAGTTTCATGCCCTTTCCTATTCAAGTTTTTGACCATTCTTTACTTATCATGGCCTTTTTTTGCTGTATTGTAATCTCTCCTTCCCTTCCCCACCTCTAATTGTTCTTGGATGGCCCGAGTGTTACAGTTCGAAAGAAAGCATGGTTAGAACAATTACTTTTTTGAAGATTTTATTAAACTTCTCCTCCGCTACCAACAACATTATGGGACCCTCTTGTTGTATTGTTAGTAAGCAATTTCACCCTGGGTTTAGAAGCACAGAAGTATTCTGACAACCGGCTTTCGCCAATCATTTCACATGCTGAAATCCCGTAATGACATTTCCAACAAGGGAAAGGCTCTAAGTGATCCAATTTACTGCTCTGTGCACACCGGTTTGCGCACCAAAGGATGTCTACTCACTATAATACTATAGTCTTTGAGAAATCTGTTCTGTGGAAATGATTTTAGTATCGAAACAACTCTGTTTATTTGACAGGGCACAGGTATCAACGAGAATTCTAAACTGCAAAAAACATCATAATGCATGACAATAATTGTATGGAGAGCGTTAGTTGCACTTATGCAGCGACTGCGGGTGAAAGCTTTGAAGGTTTAAAATCTTGAAAAAACACGCTCCTGAGTAAAAAAAATATGATTCAGGTCCATTCACGATGAGTGGAAACAGTAGGAAACCGAGGTGGATGGGCAAGAAGTGTATAGTTAATATTTTGTTTTTAAGTGATATGATAATATACCGACATGAAAAAGAGATAAAAAATGAAAAGGAAGGACACATTATGCATCAGGCAGGCAGATTATTCTAGTTTGTTAACAAAGCTCTCTATCGTAGTTTTTTGTTCTTCAGCCTCATGATAAATTTAAATACATCATGGGTGAAATACTCCTAGGGTAATTTGCAAGGATCTCCACACACAAGGCCTAAGGAGCTACAGGTAGGTTGCATAGCCAGGGTTTTAGTGGGAAGTGCTCAATTTACCTACAGAAAGACTTAGTTTAGTGTTGAAAATACAGCGACTACAGTTGTGGACTGAAGACAGAGACACGGAAAGACAGCGAGAGATTAGTCAGGGATACAGAGAAACAGGGTGAAAGAAATCGGACAAAGAGAAAGTAAGCCAGGAGAGAGAGAGAGAGAGAGAGAGAGAGAGAGAGAGAGAGAGAGAGAGAGACAGAGAAAGACAATGTATGCTAAGCTTCGAAGCAAAGTATTTATCAATCACAACTCACATCAACCACAAAATTACGGCAGTGAGGTTGATCAAGGATTCTAAACAGTTAAGCCAAAGTTCAAAACTGCTTGTGGTAAGATTACGGCGAAAGCTGGAACATTAACATTCTGGGGGTTAGCTCTAGAAATGCATGTTACTCTACCTTCGCTTGAAGTTATAATATATTTTTCTTTCTATAAGCTATAGAATTTCAGTCTCAAGCGTACGTCATTACCATTCTTTGCCCCGGGTTGATATTTAGCACTATACGCTTTCGCCCGTGTACGTAAACACAATTACTCTCACTCACTACAAATATGAAACCCCAACAGAAGGCGTCAGAAGTTCTGGAAGTGACGTCACTTGTCATTCACAGCTCTGGGCGCCCTTGCCAGAAGATGTGGGTCAGGTATGTACCCGGCATGTCACTGTACGACAGAAACCTGCGTGGTATTTCCTCCAATCGTGTTCTTTGGTACTCATTACTCCAGTCCATTCCGTCATACCTACTCTCATTCCAGTGTCAACGTAAACATACTGTTGTTACTGATTGTGGTCAAGATTCCGCTCCAAAGAACAACTGCTGCAGGACAATGACGCACTTTTAAATAAAACTGGCACAGGGCACGGAGGTACTCTGAGGGGAAACCCCTGAAGGGTGGCTGGTGCATGAAAGGGTGAAAAATATACACTACATCCTGACATAATTATTTGTAAACAATAGTAACTGCCCCATTCTTCGAATGGTAAAAAAAAAAGCTCACCAATCAAGACCGAAAGGAATCAGCACAAATACATTGATGTCGAGACACTTTGGGTCATCCACATAAAATCGGCGATTAACAGATAGATAGGATAATTAGTATATTGTGCGAGGTAGTGCGCACCGAGAATTTTTCAGGAAGTGATGATGTCATGGACTCATGACTGTGTTCATAAAAAAATGACGGATCGGAGGTAGTCAGTTAGCGGCATAAAGCAAACTAAAAAAAATACTTCCACACCTTTTCAAGACTCCAAATCTAAAAGAGAACCCTTTGCGGGTCGAAGGGCAGGCACATGTAAAATTTCAAGCAAATCCGAGCTGTGTGAGCGGCAGTAGCTCTAGTTCGATCCTCGAGGCGTGAGAGGCCTAGATCTAGCCATTCGACAAAGTTTTCTTGGCATGACTGACACTCCGAGATCTAGATCTAGTCTATAATAAAAATATTTCCTTCCGGGCTTGAAGCACACTCTAAATATTTCTACACAGTTTTCTTGGTATGAATGAATGGCACTCATCTCATCTGTGTAACAATATACTCGGTATCAAAGTTTTCTTGGCGCGGCTGGATCGTGAACTCTAGTTTACATTTCCGGTAAGAGGCGGAAATGACGAAATTGACCGAAGTACATTATCACGTCGTATTCGCAATCATGAATTGATAACTGATAATTATAACTGAATTTCTGGGAAAAGTAAAGAGTGTCGGAAAAAAATGAGCTCGACACGTACAGGCTTAATAAATTTTACATACATGTGCCAAGTTTCATTTCTCTACGTTGCGTAGTAAAAAAGCCTTTGCGGGAAGCCTTTTGGGCCCAAGCTCCATTATTATATGGTATATCGTCAGTTTTGAACTGGATATTTGGAAAGGTGTGGAAAACAACAGTGTTCAAGCATATGCGTCGTCAAACAGAGAATACTTTGTCAGTTTTGGCCGTTGTGTTATAGCGACCAGACTGCGATAATGTGCACCCCATTGGGGCACTTGATTTCTTACCCTTCCCTCGTCCCATTGTACTGAATATCTTAATTTCTACATACGAATATCTTAATTTCTACATACTGAAAGCGGAGGGCTATTGCCTTATCAGGGATTAGCAACCAACTGCTGGCGAGCTGCAGGTGGCTCTCTTAGTACTCATCTGTGTCTCGTTCCTATTCTTGATTGCCGGTTAAAAAAAAAATTCTTTGATTGGGAAAAAAATATTGCTGGTGTACTTTCATAATTGTTGCGGCTCACTTTAGAATTGAATTTTATTAAAATCTCATATATATGGCTCTTCTATTTCCCCAGATTTCCTGACCCATGGCCTTTGGGTGATCGAGGAACATTCCCCACGAGTCACAAGTCTAGCATAGACTACATAGATTTGCCCTGCCATTTTGACGCATGAAAAAAGGCGCCGTTAGAGCTATGCTCTCATTTAATTCACAGAACTGTCAGCCTCAGTCTAGCCAATGATTTCTCCAGGGGCATCTTTCACACGCCACCTCACAGTTACTCCTCTGAAATCTCCAGTCTTGACGTGTTCAAATTTAGAAGGTATTATTCAAAGCTGCATGAACATTCGAGATACAGTGAATTGAACGCCAGTGAAATATTTTCATGTTAGGTTCTTCAGAATAAGGTGTCCGTTTGTCTTTCTGGCTTCCTACTGCTAATTAATAAATACTTTATAATCTACAATTTATTGAACGGTTACCGTGTAGATTTTATAGCAAGTATTTTACAGCTTAAGGAGACAAAAAAACACTTGTTCCATGTATGAAATGTACTAATGACTCACTGTACGATACATTGTTTGCCCACTCAATAGTCTACACACTTGCTATGGCTACAGGGTATTCAATCTTGTTATTCAGTCCACATTTCTCATTGCAGCTGAGAACGCTCAGGTCAGACATAGCAACTGTCTAATCATGGGCATCCTTCATGTTCTCTGTGATCCCCCGTCTATCAGACAGAGCTATAGCTAAAGAAGAGAAACATAAATATTATCGGGTAGTCAGTCAAAAATTCCATTTACACCTTCCTCTCCTGACTCGGAACTTTCTCTGCTCGTTAGTTGTTTCTGTTTTCCCTATAAAATTGTTTCTTTGTTTTGTCCTGTCATCAGCAAGAATGGAATATTATAGATGTATTGTTTACTTGAGATGTAGTCCCAGAGAAGCCTTAAAGTGTAATGGTTTTTTTATTACATGTACAAACACACTAATGGGTAAGAGCAAAGGGAAACAAAAATAAACCATAATATAGAAAAACAGACAGACGGACAGACAGACCATAGATAGGTAGACAGGTAGGTAAGCACGTATGTATGTAGAGAGGTAACTAAATAAAATGGAAGATAGATATATAGATAGATAGATAGGCAGGCAAGCAGACAGAGATAGATAGATAGATAGATAGATAGATAGATAGATAGATAGATAGATAGATAGATAGATAGATAGATAGATAGATAGATAGATAGATAGATAGATAGATAGTATATAGAGAGATCTGATCTGGAATCGGTTTCTTTGAGGTTTTATTTACCTGTTTAAAACTGTAATGTTCTGCGCCATCGCTCTATTTTGTCTTATACTGCGTTCTTTTCAAGTGTTTAACTTTTGCCGCATCTTGCCCCGATTCTGCCTCAGAGCAAAGTTCCCAGATCACATTTTCTGGGGCTGATGGCAAATAAACCATATGTTTTGTCATGGAGGTATCAATAAATACACGAAATATGTTGGTTTTCACCTCTACAAAACCGGCATTTGTTTGGGTTTCACCTTGAGCATAACTATAATTAGAACAATGTTAGACAACAGACGCACGTTACAGTACGAGTCACAGTGACCCGGTGTTTGCCTCCCCAGGAATGTGGTCCTGTCCCAAAATGTCGTGGGTGATATCTGTGTTTTGACTCCACGGGGCTGAGGGGGTTGGGGTGGAATGTAGGGAGGAGAGCTTTACGTGTGACATTTCAGGGAAAAACAGTGGAAAGTGTCGGCGAATGTATGTCTAGCTAAACTTTGCAATTTGGGCATTTTTATTTCCTATTTCAGACGGCAATGTAAACAGATACTCATTCGCCATCTATCTATCTATCTATCTATCTATCTATCTATCTATCTATCTATCTATCTATCTATCTATCTATCTATCTATCTATCTATCTATCTATCTATCTATCTATCTATCTATCTATTTTTCTATCTATCAATCTATCTAGCTATCTGTCTGCCTGTCTGTCTATTGGTCGGTTCGTCCGTCTGTCTGTGCACTTTCTCGTTCGTCTCCCCTCTCATCTACTGATCAGACCATTTTCTATTTTGCCTACATTTAAATAGTATCCCCTCTTTGGGGTTTCAGCACGCAATCACAAGACAAAAATACGATGAAAAATAAGACCTTTATGGAAATACTGGATTTTGCAGTTTGAGGATACAACAGTCAAAAATCGTGTTTCCTGCCCATGAGGCAGTAGATCTCTTGTCCTCTCGGATGACAATTCTATGAGGTGCTAAGGTTGATATGAAGTATGAAAGGTTAAAAATCATTATCACAAGAATATAAGGTTAAAAATGATTATCAGGCCGCCAGATATATAACCCTGCAACCAGATTGGCAGGGTTAGCAGCAGATGGTTTCTCACGCGTTGTTCTAGCAGACAAAAATCGTCTAACTCTAAGTAATTCTGTAAGAAGCGGTATTATTTACCTGCACTACCAAATACATAAAATGGCCTAATGCTTTGGAATCCTCAGCGGAAAAAAACCTTACTTTCAATTTTTAACTTTCAAGTTAACCAAAGTCACCTGGACATTTCAGATATCTAATGGAATTATCCAATCAAATATTATGAAATTGGCAAAATTTAAAGTTATAATTTCCGAAATAACGATTAAAAGGTGTGCGCAACCGTACTTCCTCCAAAATCTGGTCCACACAACAAATAAAACCATCTGTGGGTCACTTCAGAAAAATGGTTGTCATTTAAAGGCACACTCATTGACCGTGATTTCATAGAGACTATGTCGACCGATCTGTACAGTTTCAAAACCGTGCAAATGGTATAAGAATGTATAGTCACTGCACCTCAAAACAACAAAGCACTATGACAACGATATGTAATGCATTTCCTGTCCTGGTCAAACAGGTTTTTGGGTATCGGGCAGTGGTGATCTGAAATATGCAATGTAATTATCACTCATCAGCTAAGTCCAAGCTAGAATTTCAGAACTCATAGTAGATATAATGGCACAAATAAGATAATAATTATATGAATCTATGAGAAATGCGCATTTACAATATCCTTAGCTATCCTGGCGTCAGGTCAGAAAAATCTGCTACTGGTAACATGTAATCCAGTACAACCTGTTTCATGAACTGGTACGCTAGCATGGTATCAGTGGGCGTGCACCTGTCGGTGCAAACGGCCAGGGCGGAGGAGGTTTCATCTAACCCAACGGCCACATGCTAGGGCACAATGTGACCCTCAGTACTTGAGTCCTTCATATTGGCCCTCGGTAGCGGTGTGGTCATAGGCTTGTTTGCCTAAATCACAGACGAAGAATTGAGCAAACTTCCCGGACGCAGCTTCGAAGCTGGCGGCAGCAGGCCAGTGGTTGATTGATAGGGCAGATGGCAATATACCGTCACTCTGGCCTGGATATCGTGACACAGAGCATCCACCAGTATTGGTGTTCTTTGGTTTGGGTCTTTCACCCTAGACAGTTGGGACTGCGAGGCTGTGGAGTAGCCTACAGGCAGCCGGTCAGGCAATATGACTGTCCCTCTGGCATCCTCCTGCACCTGGATACATTTCCAGTCGTCTTGACCCTGTCTTGCCACTTGGATAAGTTGTGTCCAGGCGAGAGAGTGAGTCTGATGTTTGCGCAGCTCTTTCTCACTATAAACAAATTCTTTGCGCCAGCCTTAACACTCACCTCGTCTTCTTTCATCTTTGTCTCGTCTTCTTTCCTCTCAAAATTCCAACGGCGATGGGCGAGTGCGGTGGCAGCAGGTTTGGATAGACTGGAAGCTGTTAGCACAGACCTACACGTTGGTGGCTGTGGGCTATGGTCGCTTCATCGTCGATTGAAGTGGAGGCGTGGGGAGGCAGCACCCACAGTAGCTGAGCAGCCTTATTTAAGGATAGCACTGCTCACCTCAACTGAGAAAGGGGCTAGAAAAGGTGCCCTAAAGAAAGCCCACTTCACATCACCCTGACTGGTATACCGCGACCAGTGGGGATCCCTTTTTGCGGTCGAAACAAAAAGAAATTCAGCTTACTCAGGCTAGGAGCCTGGAATATACGCACACTACAGGACAACTCAAACAACCCGGAAAGACGCACTGCACTTATTGCCATTGAGCTCAGCAGGTACAACCTGGACATAGTGGCACTCAGTGAGACCAGACTCCCTGATAGTGGCCAACTCAAAGAGCTCAGTGGTGGATACACCTTCTTCTGGAAAGGCAAGGGTGCAGTCGAACCGAGACAGCATGGTGTTGGGTTTGCAATTCAAAATGACCTTGTCAGAAACTTGCAGTCCATGCCAATTGAAATAAATGACAGGCTAATGACACTCAGGATCCCAGTTGGGAAAAGCCAGTCAGCCACCCTCATTAGCGCATATGAGCCCACCATGACAAACCCAGATGAAGCCAAAGACAAGTTCTATTCTGATCTAGAATCTGTCATATGCTCTGTCCCGGCAGCTGATAAGCTGATTCTCTTGGGGGACTTCAATGCTAGGGTTGGCTCCGAAATCTCAGCGTGGCCAAATGTTTTGGGCCCTCATGGAGTTGGTTCATGCAATAACAATGGGTTGCGCTTACTTACTTTGTGCGCTGAATTTGGCCTGTTCATTACCAA
Organism: Onchidella celtica; assembly: GCA_963931925.1. NCBI lineage: Eukaryota > Metazoa > Mollusca > Gastropoda > Systellommatophora > Onchidiidae > Onchidella > Onchidella celtica. Next base: position 95,568,200 of record OZ007567.1, on the reverse strand, counting down.
CACAAATTTTAGTCTCCCCGTGAGAAACAGAACGTCATGGATGCATCCCCGCTCAAAGCATTGGCATCTCATAGACTATGTCATTGTGAGGAAGACTGACAGAAAGGATGTCCTTGTAACAAAGGCGATGTGTGGTGCCGAGTGTGGAACTGACCACAGACTCATTGTTTGCAAGCTCAGACTAACATTGAGGCGCAATAGACGCCCTCAAGGGAAAGCGCCACCTAAACGCCTAAATGTTTCAAAACTCTGCTCAGCTGAGAAACGGAGCGAGCTCTCATCAGAACTCTCCTCAAAATTGGATTGCGTGACTTTTGACCCTGAGAACATTGAACAGAGCTGGACTGACCTAAATACGACTGTACACTCTTGCGCCAGCAGCACAGTTGGTTTTCCTGTCCGCAAGCACCAGGACTGGTTCAATGATAATGATAATGAAATCAAAGTGCTCATCAAAGAAAAAAATAGTCTCATCCAAGCTCACTGCAGTGACCCCTCTTCCACAGCAAAAGCTGATGCACTGCGTGCATGTAAGGGTGTACTCCAGAAGAAGCTGAGGAAAATGAAAAATGACTGGCTTGAAGAGCGAGTAAGAGAAACTCAGAAATATGCCGACACAAACAACACTAGAAAGTTCTTTGAGAGCCTCCGAGCTGTGTTTGGACCATCCCGCTCTGGCACTACGCCACTTCTTGCGTCAGATGGTTCAACACGCATTGTTGAATTGAATGCCATAATTCAGCGTTGGGCAGAACATTTCGGAGGTGTGCTAAATCGGCCATCAAATATAAATACTGAGTCCATTGACCGCCTCCCTCAGACTCCTATTAATGCAGCTCTTGCCAAGCCATTCACAGCAAATGAGACCCGAACTGCCACAAATCAGATGTCCTTTAACAAATCACCAGGCGTGGATTCAATTCCTGCTGAGGTGTATGCCTTCGGTGGAGAAAAGCTTATTGAAAGGTTGACCGAGTTGTTCAATCATATGTTGAAAGCAGGGAAGCTGCCACAGGACTTCAAAGATGCTTCAATCATCCATCTGTACAAAAACAAAGGGGACAGCCAAGTCTGTGACAACCATCGGGGAATCTCTCTACTTTCAATTGCTGGCAAAATATTGGCAAGAATGCTTCTGAATCGCCTTCTTGATCACCTCTCGTCAAATGACTTGCTTCCCGAGAGCCAATGTGGCTTTCGTAAAGAGAGGGGAACGGCGGATATGATTTTTGCTGCCAGACAGATTCAGGAAAAATGCATGGAACAAAATAAAGCGCTATATATCACATTTGTTGACCTCACAAAAGCATTTGACACAGTGTGTCGTGAAGGCCTCTGGAAAATCTTGGCGAAGTTTGGGTGTCCACCCGAATTCATCACAATAGTGCGCCAGTTTCATGATGGCATGCAAGCTGCAGTCAAAAGCAACGGCAGTGTTTCAGAGCCCTTTGCTGTCACAAATGGGGTAAAACAGGGTTGTGTCTTAGCCCCAACTCTGTTCAGCATCATGTTCTCTGCAATGCTACAAGAAGCCTTTAGCTCTCCTCCTCAAGGGGTAAGCCTCAAGTACCGAACTGATGGCAGTCTATTCAACCTCAGGAGACTTCAGGCAAAAACCAAAACCAAAAGTACTCAAGTCTGTGACCTACTATTTGCTGATGATTGTGCACTTCTGGCACACGATGAGGATAGCATGCAAAACTGTGTTGATAAGTTCTCTAGTGCCTGTGACAACTTTGGCCTCACAATAAGCACAAAGAAGACGGAAGTGCTCCATCAGCCTACTCCAGACGACAAGTATTCTGTGACCCCAAATATCAAAGTCCATGACAGTCTTCTGAAGGTGTCGGAGAACTTCACCTATCTTGGCAGTACACTGTCTTCCGCGGCTCGTGTTGATACTGAAATTCTCTCAAGAATCAGCAAAGCCAGCTCTGCATTTGGCAGGCTTCGAAAGAGAGTATGGGATGTTGCCGGCATTCGCACAGACACAAAGCTGAAAGTGTACAATGCTGTGGTCCTTCCCACCCTACTCTATGGGGCTGAAACCTGGACAGTGTACCAATCGCATGCCAGAAAGCTAAATCACTTTCATCTGGCCTGCCTTAGAAAGATCCTAAGGATCAAATGGCAGGATAAAATTCCAGACACTGAGGTCCTCAATCGTGCCAAGGAATTGAACATCTTCTGCCACCTGAAAAAAATTCAGCTACGTTGGGCAGGACATGTTGTCAGAATGCCCGACTCCAGACTCCCTAAGCAAATCTTCTTCTCTGAGCTCTCCAATGGAACGAGGAATGTTGGGGCCCCAAAGAGACGTTACAAAGACACTCTCAAGCAATCACTGAAGGCCTTTGCCATTGATGTGAGTGAGTGGGAAAAGCTCTCGCTTGATCGTGCAAATTGGAGGGCGGCCCTTACCAGAGGCAGCAAAGCATGGGAAGCTGACAGAGTCCAGCAGGCTATCAAAAAAAGAGAACGGCGCAAGAAAAGGCCCAGTGGTACTGAACCAACGGAGCACTCTTGTCATTTATGCGGAAGGGTCTGCAGGGCAAAAATAGGACTTATCAGTCACATGAGAAGCCACAAGTCATGAAAGAACAGTCTTTCCATTCTGTCCTCTGTGTCCTTTAGTTCTCTTTATTGTCCATGTGTTGAAATTCTCAACAATTTCTGTTCTTTATTCCTCTGGTGTTGTTAAGGTCATCATCATACCTGATGGACGAACTATTATTATTATTATTATTATTAGCTATCCAAGCTTTTGTACTGGAAACTTCCACAAGTTTCTCTCATCTACCTTCCGTTTCGGTTTCGGTTCAGGTGTTTTCCTTCCTGCTTAAACGTCTGCAGTGCTGAACTCTCATTCCAGTGACGTTACCATTAAATGCATTAATTCATTTCGGTTTCCGGAGTAAATCTCCACCCTTTTATCTTATTCCTTTTAACCTCTCTATAGCCTCACTATTTTCCTTCTTCTTCTCAGGGTACCCCCCCCCCCCGAGAAAAAAAAACCCACCACCCTCCCCCTTCCGACAAAAAAAGCAAACAACAACAGAAAAAAACGTTCGCAGCTCTCTTTCCATGCATTGCTAATTAGATCTTACACTCTAAAAATAGGTTCGCCAAATTAAGGAACTGTGCTCAAGGGAGTTAAGAGAGGAGGGCGGAAAAGAAAGACATTTTAAGCTTATAAATAAACGTGTTTGGTGTGAATGAGTTGATCCAGACAGAACGTGCACGCCTGAGTGAGTAAAGTGAGCCTCATCCCTTGAAGTGCAATTGTGCGCTAAAGCGAGCTGAATACAGAGGAGGACCCCCTGTGGAGGGACGGGGAGATGGGAGCCAAATGGGACTTTTCCAAGTCAGTGAGTCAGATTGGTGAGTCCATAGGCCAACTCTGCTCATTATTCACACCAGATATAGAGACAAAACTTTTGGGCAAATGGGATTAACAGAGGTTCAGGGGCGGAGAAATTGGCTCACAATGTGAGCTCATACGCCGCAGATGCGTCCTGCATTTAACATCAGGATCGAAAATTGGCAGCCTTTTTAAAAATATCTTTTGTATGAGGGCCCAAAGTAAACCTCATTTATGAGAATTAAAATGTACTACTTAATCCCGCCAGCGGTTTTAATGGTTAGTTACGGACAATTACAGGTAAAAGGCGTGGCTATTTGTGTTTATTCTGATGGCTCGTCGAAAGTTGTTTGATTTCGTATGTAAACATTCACAAATAACGATGTTAAAAAACGTTTTGTTTGATGTTTTGGTGTGAAAACATTTTAATTGTGATGAACTAACTGGAAGGGCTTTACTAGCCAGCAAAGCAAACATTTTCTCTATTGATTAGCATTGATGGGCTAAAGTCCAGATCTAATTGCACACAGCCCAGGCCTTTCAAACCTAAATTAATCTTCGTCACACATGTTTTTGCCACGCCAATTGCCTTGTGAGGTGTAACAAAAGCTAATTTGCTCATGGTAGATAATGGGCTTTCGTAAATTTTCCATGACGTTGCCAACCATTACCACTTAAGTAACAGAGGAAAGGTTGGCACTATTTTGTGCACGAGATCCCCTACCTGTGTTTTACTTCATCATTGTCAAGGTATCTGAAGATTTTTCAGGGCAGCGCTATCACTGTCGAGATGTGAAATTTTGAAATACGGTTGGAAATAATTTGCCCGGGTTTGGAGGGAGATAGGAGGCGGTTATTTGATTTACAGATTGGCTCGCTGACAAGGTATTAGTATTTTTTGGGAAGCAAAGTCCACGGACTTTGATTTCTATTCGACATTACATTTATGTCACAAGTCTATTACAGTGCTGAACAGCTTCACCCTGACAGTTTACTGACCAGATCTAAGCCTGACATAGGATCGCTTTGGACTATTCACTTTGGACTAAACACAGATCAAAGCTTCCAAATAACTTAAATTTGCATTAAGTCGACATGAGGGAACCTGAGATAATAATGTAATAATATATCCGTGGAGGGCGAGTTTGAACTAACCCATTTTACTGTACGTATAAGATGCGATTGAAGTAAAAATATTGGTTCGGGCCACCGAGCAGTTAAACGTTCTGGTTATTTCGGTGTTCCGCAATGTAGATCGTACATCTTGGCATTTGGGCTGTTCGCTGCAACAAAAATTCGTGTGTAGCTTTTCGATATTAAATGATATTAGGACGAAAGAAACATGGAATTCACTCAGCCAGATGCAAAAGTGATTATGGGCATGTTTTGGTATTGACATTAACAAGATCACATCGTGAAATTTAGAAATTGCGTGCCAGAAAAACGCCCAGGTGATTGGTTGAGCAGAACATAATAAACTTGCAAAGAATATACTGACAGACAAACAGGCAAGGAGCTCTGCTGTAAGTGTTCCTTTGAAATTTAACTTTAAGTTAATTTCTGTTTTGCTCAAAACTCACATGAGGTAATACAGTCAGAGCATGTTGTGCGTCCATCAGAAAATGGCATGCATTTTTGCCAACGCGCTCCTACATGGAAGGAAAATAAATATTGATTTTCAAGCTTTGCAGATATCTTATAAATAATTGGAATAACGCGCAATTCCTAAAATAACCAACATATAAGCCAGAGATTCCCGTTTTTTCGAACTGGGCAATATTACTTTATATATGCATCTGATGAACGTCATTCAGCTGGGGAGATCTTTCTCAAGATGAAATGGAAATCTGGCACGAGTGCAGAGTTTAATACCCGGTGGGTTTTCCAAAAGAAAAATTCAGAAATCGAAACGACAAAAAAAAAAAAAAAACATAAAAGACGACAAGTGGCAACGAAAAAGATATTTTGTGCAAGGTTGGGGGTGGGGGGGGGGCATTTGAGAAAGCTGTGAAGGGAAAAAACAAAAACAGCAGCAACAACAACAAAACATGCATTTAAAGAAAAAAAATCTTCCTGGAGTCGCCCTGTCTTCACACCCCCCCCCCCCCCCACCACGCTGGGCAAATAAAACCCCATCATGGGCGCCTCATGATCTGTGTCTTTATTATGCTCTGATGTGTTTTTGCTGGAAAGACAGGACAGGGTTTTCAATTATCCATCCATCCATCCATCCATCCATCCATTCATCCATCAAGCCATCCTTCCATCCATCCTTCCATCCATCCATCCATCATCTATTTTCCCATTCATTCATTCTTCCATCCGTTCATGTTTAGCTGTCTTTTTACCTATTTTATCTATCAACCTGTTTGTCTGTATTCGTGGCTGACTTTCTTTCAGTCTTTCTATACATCTTGGAAGTCAGAATAAAGTTGCCATAGAGACACAGGACACCCAGAATCACAGCTGATCCAAGAATCACATTTCCGTAAAAAGGCTTACAATGACAAGAGGAGGTTATCCTTGGTCGCTACAGCTTTCATTACTCAGATCTATTTATATAATTTACACATTCTCCACACTTTGAACGCAAAATGCTTTTTTATTAGGCCACATAGCCGTTACCTTTCCTCTTTAGCAAAGCGGCACAATCAGATAGGCGCACCTTCGCGGTCTTGGGTAAGACACTTTCTCTGCATCACATACAGGCATAAGTGTACCACTCTGTTTATTTTAATTAATTAGCTCATTAATTATTTTCCCAACCACAATGTCCTTTTATGCAATGGTACAGAACTGAATTACCTTCACGTAGGTGTAATATTCGCCCAGATCTAGCTTTCCCACGTCTATGCTTTGGCTTCAAAACATAAGTAAAATTTCAAATTCGTTTTTCTCAAAACTAAGTTTTTGCAGTTATGCCACTATGTTATTGTAGCGACGAGATTTTTGCATGTGCATATTTTCAAATACCGTGGAAGGTGCGCGGTGGTTTTTATTATTTTGATTGGTTTTGTTTTTGAATATTTTTGAGTTTGCTTTGTGTCGTTGACTGCTCCCCTCCGATCCCTTTTTTTTCATGAGCACATGACCCGTCATGTGAACACTTCCTGGCGGCTGATATAAACTATTCGACGTGCTCGCAGGTAAGTTAGAACACAGGAGTACCTGCTATGGAGAAAGTGACGGGGCAGGGCAATAGACGGGGGTCGGCACAGACTAATAAATCAACCAGACTGGAAACACAAGCTTCGGGCTGTGTCGTTTTTTTACGGAAGTTAATGAGATGCGGCCGTATAACCAACATGGCCGCCGCTCGGGAAACTCCGATTCTAGTTCTATCTGCAGTAGAAATTTCTTTTTATTTGTCAAGATTGGTTGCACATGTATTAATCGACCGCTGCATTGTAGCTATGCTGAATCGTCGGTCGCAGCCGTAAACCTACAATGGCGGACCTTTCGCTGTTTTGTGACGTCACACAGTGGGCTCATCCAGTCTGGGTATTTTATTAGTCTGTGGGGGTCTGGGCGAAGAGCGGCTTTTATGCTTGTATAATTATATTCTTGAATTCAGTTTTCTCCTGACCGCTGTCCATAATGATTCTTCAACCATATCCTAACCATCAGCACCCACAACATTTGCTACACCATTCTCAACGACATCAACAACAACACCGCCAACGCCTACGACATCCGACAACAAAACCACCAGAGCTGTGAAGACCCACATAACAATCGCCAAGCAGGATAATAACATGAACAATAACAGCGATAACAGGATATTATAGCAACATCAATAACATTATGCAACATCGGAAAATTAGCCAAATTCCTCAGATGCATGTATGCAGATGAAACTGTACGGAAAAGGAACAAGTATCTGGCTTAAATCGATTCAGGGGTGGCCAGGTTGGCCTGATGCAAAAACCTGATTGGGCAGGAGATCGAATCAACTCCAACCAGGAACGGGGTTAAGAAAAAAAAAAAAAAAAAGCAAAAAAATGAAACGGCCACATGGTTTTCTATTCTGATGTAGATGAGATCTGGAGTCTGTTGATGTTGCTGTGGATGAAGAGGGTTCCTGGTTGGCTGTGATGATGATGGTGATGATGCTGAGGGAATAGAAGAAGATGGTGATTGATCATGATTATACAGATTGCTGAAAGCGTGATATGTTGTTATTGTTCTTTTTCATGCATATTGCTGTTGTCTTTATTTCTCTGTATATTTCATTTTGGGTTGTTGATACTTTATGTATGCTTCTGTGTACATTTCTGTTTGTATGTATGTATTTTCAGAATGGAATATCTATCTATCTATCTATCTATCTATCTATCTATCTATCTATCTATCTATCTATCTATCTATCTATCTATCTATCTATCTATCTATCTATCTATCTATCTATCTATCTATCTATCTATCTATCTATATTTTTTCTATCTATCTATCTATCTATCTATCTATCTATCTATCTATCTATCTATCTATCTATCTATCTATCTATCTATCTATCTATCTATCTATCTATCTATCTATCTATCTATCTATCTATCTATCTATCTATCTATCTATCTATCTATCCGTCTGTATGTCTGCCTGTTTGTCGTCCATCGGTCCGATTCTCGTACACGAAACTAGGAATATAACTAATGTCTTCATACACATGTTCGCCTTGGCAAGTTTAGTGCAGCAGTGTACCATGTTCCGCAACTGAACAAAATATCTTATTTGAACAGCAAAAATTATGTCTTCGTAGATATCTTTAGATGAGACAACAGCCACCACAGCTCTTTAACAACAGCATTGCATTACAAGTTGACCGTTCACTGAAAGAAGGTGCTATTGTTCAAAGTACCACTTTGAATGAAAAGGTTCACAGTTCACTAAACGGACCAAGTTCTCCAATTCCAAATCAGATTGTGGGGAAGCAAAACAAACCAGTAAGGAACTTAATCCAATAATCGGCTCATTAAGCCAGCGACTGCGGCTCCTGCAAAGGAAACATTTATGTTTTTGGGAGTGATCGGATCAATGATAGAAAGAAAGCTGAACACTTCAGTGAATGCTGATAACCCAAACAGTTTGGCCGACCTTGAACTATGCCAACAGTGCACAGTCTGAATCTGGCAGATTTTGTTTTGTGGTTTCTTATGAAAAAAGTGTCCAGTTACACGATTATCTGCTAAATCACGCGGCTTAGATCTCTCCCTCCATCTCCTATCCACACTCCAGTTTTGTTTTCGAAGAGATTATTTTTGTTAATTAGCCAGACAGAGTTTCATTTTTCACAATGAATTCTTTGGAAAGGCTTACGAGTGCATTTGTCCGATTGATAAGAATAGCTTTTCATAAGTGAAGTGGCCACAAGAACAATGAACAAAAAGTGTTCACGGAATAGCGACAAATAACTTTCTGCTGTTAAAATTTTGGCCCAATGGTTATTGTAACCTCAGACTGTTTTCTTTTCAATTTTTTGTTGAGCTTTTTTTCTTTTCTTTCTAACTATTCGGATTCGACCGTAAAAATCGTAAAGTTGTTTTGAGGTCAAGAAATGTCACTGTAAATGCTAGTGAAGTTTTGATAATATATTGTTAGGTCGCTTGGATTGTCTTCCCTTTTTCCTTATGTTTTATTGTCCTGTCTCTGTGTTACTTCTTACCCGAGGCTTTGCTACACGCGACTTTTCCTTTTTTGGGCCATATTTTAGCTTTAGTTTGGATATGATTTTGTGCTGAATATAAGGCGACGGGCCTTTGGAATTCGGGCATTAATCTGGCCTCTTAACCTGTTTCATGCAGTAATCTTGTAAAAGCTTTCACATAATTGAAGTCTAAAGGAATCCATTCTTGTTCAATGCACTTGTGGGTGGTTGCCAGGAATCGATGGAAATTTCAGCTGAAATAACTTGCAACTATAGCCAGATCAACATCGAATTTTTTTGCCAACCAGTTTACGTACATTTATTTCTGTATGTAGTTATTGTTTCCTTTGTTTTATTATTGTTTTCTCTGTCCAGGAAAAGAGTTTAGTGCTAGCAAAGTGTTCCAAAATAAATATGCCGAGCCTTTGACTGCTACTCTTGGATTCTATTTTGGTGTGTGATTTCAAGAGGTAAAACTATTGTAAGGGAACTCGCTGGTAATCTTGCCAAAGTTTCAGCACAAAACTGAGTGTTACGCCCATAGATCACCTGCTAAATGTTTAAACCATCACCTGGCCTGATTCCAGGGGAAGAAATGCAGAACGCGGTTCTGTTACTTAAATGTTCAGGTATCACAGACACGCTTGAAGACACTGCAATGAGAAAACAGTAGTGATGGTAACTCAGGGAGATCATACATGAGTCATTAAGATAATCTACCGAACGATGCTAACCATAGGTGAGTCATTACTAGACAGTCTAAAGTGGAGATCTGTAGTAACTTTGAGGTGAGGAAGGAGTTGGAGAGGGAACAGGGGGTATAATCCTAGGATGAGGAATTTCATATATGCCGAAGAAGGACGGCTCCAGAATATCATAATCTTTCAGGGTAAGATTATAAATCCAGAATAATGAAGATTAGCCGCAGATGCCATCAAGGTTGTTTTGTTTTTTTTAAAGCGAGAACAACTTTCAAAGTTGAGCTGCACCTTTTCCACTCCATGTTTTATACCCTAGATTTCCTGTTCATGTTTTGTAAACAATACATGTAGTTTCTTCTTCCGGTGTCTAGAGAGCCCAAAGAGTTATCAAGATTCTCTTGCAAGACTTGGCTAGTCAGCAATATGATACATCTTCATGTCTGGAGCATTATTTTCATTATCTCTTTGTCCAAATTTGTTGTCACGGAAGGCTGGGCCGACAATACTTCTGAAATAGAAATTGCAACATGACGAACATGCACTGATGAGCATGAAGAGAATCTTAAAGAGCAAATGAAGGCATTCATTACGTTACAATTTGATCAGTTCTTGAAGAATTGATTCTTTGCTGACTTGGCTTGACGAGTGGGTCTTGACCAGTCAGACGTTGCGAATTAAACATTGATCGTTTTCCCCAGTGAGTGACGAGGGTCCCGTGTGACTGTGTACCTTGTCTGGTAAATCACAGTGGAGGTGATGTAATGGTGAAGGAGAGAGAGGCTTCAGTCGGTCAGGGATGACCGTGAAATTTACATCCTAACTGTTTTTGGCTGTGTCCTCTGCTGGAGCAGCGTTGCTTGTGGCTGAACAGACCGGCCAGTGTGGGGGTGACAGTCTCTACCTCATTGTGAAGGAGAACATGGAACAGATTTAGCACATTTTGTAACTGAGCCTCTTGTTTGCAAGTGATGAGTGAGGGTGAAAACCAGGCATTAGGCAGAGTGCTGTATTATTTGTACATAGACTTTCCCACCATCTCCTATGTACTTGAAGACTACAGGGGTAAAATAACTATAATCACAATGGATGATTTCCACCTTTACACTCCTTATACACAAGCTTTGGTTGATCAGCCTCGTCTCCCCGACATCAAAGTTGGGAAAAAATTAGCTGCAGACAAAAGAAATATAGAAATCGCCCATTCGGTTGCAACTGGGCAATTGTGGACTTTCAAACTTTAAAAATGGATTTTCCCGGTCTCACATAATCCAGTTTTCTGTCTAGGTTGTTTTTTTTTTCTCGTGATTTTCCATTGCAACTGTGCAAGTTGACGATACCTGAACCTCAATCTCCTCCTCTTGCAACCAAGAAATATATCTACACAAGAATCATTACCTACTTGTCTTATTTGAAACATTCTTGAAGACACGCCCTTTTTCACGACTAGTGCATTCCTACAGAACTCTATTCAGATCTCACAGGCAATTTCTACAAGAGCCCACAAAGAGGCAACACTTTTTTTTGTTGTTTTGTTTTGAGTTTTCGTAGAATGGACGTTGTTTTGTATCATTTTGTTTTGTTTAGTTTTGTTTTCCCGCTCTTTGTTTTGGAAATGAATCAAGGGCCGTTCAATATAAGAAGAATGTATTGGAAATGTGAGCCTGGCAGAATAAACTGAGCACAGAAATAAATCTAATCGATTGTCTGTGTGCTAATCAAATTGGCGCAGAAAGAAATATAGCAAAAAGCCGCAGGGAGGGGAGTGGCTGGCGTGGCTATTTCAAGCCTTGAGCTTGTCATTCTGTTTTGCTGTAGACATGTCAATCACCCACTTGCTGTGACGAAATAGCGTAGATACCTTTATCCCTGACCTTCATTATAATGGTAATTTCATGCTGCGGGCTGATCTATAAAAATCACAGTGACAACCAAATATAGGTTTGCAAATACTCGTGCAGCACGAGCTGGTGAAGAACCAAACAACATTACGACTGATTTTTTGGATGTGGGGTAGACAAGTTTGTCATTTAAGCAGAAATGACAAAGGGTTTGAACACGATCGGGGCAAGCACTTCTGGCGCCCTAATACCGAAAAGTTCTTCCGGAATATAAAAAGAGACCATTTTATTCTGGTACATCGTGCTCTCGGAAACATTCAATACAGTGACGACAGGATATCCCGGACGCAAAGCAAAAACATTTCAGAAGCATAGATGGCTAGTTGTTATACCAAACAATCCAACTTTTACCGTGATTTATATTTATCGTGGCAGCCGTAATGTTTTAAGACTATCCATTGTTATAAAGCCATGGTCACAACGGATTTGAAATATACGGGCAAATCAGCGAAATAGGCATTGAAACTGCATCGAAAGGCTGCCCCAACAGAGCTGTGAATAGTCTTATCTTTCCTGTCTGTCTCTCTGTCTATATGCATGTGTGTCTGTGTATTCTGTGAAAGCAAAGATTATTGATTACGCATATATATGTATGTCTGCCAGACTATTTCATTCTTTGAAAGACTCAGACGTTCACTTTGTCTGAAACTGTCTGTCTACGTGCTATCTGTTTCGCCGTGTGTCTCGTGTCTGCTCAGGTTTCTGTCTATTTAACATGCTCAGATATCGATCTTTATACCCATAGCCAATTTATACGACTCAGCCCAGGCAGAGAAATCCAGAAGCAGATGAAAACAAAAATGTTAAACAAAAAAAAAAAAAAAAACTCTTGAACATGGCGACGCTTGACCATTTTGGGTCAATTCATATTGCCTAGTGACCACTTTACGTCCAGTGCTTGTGCCTGAGATCTCTGACAGCTTGGATATCCCACTCTTCAATGCCTGGCGTGAAGTGAGGATGAAAATGAAACATAGGAAAGGAGATGGGGGAGGGAGAGGGAGGGGGCCCTCTCTGTGTGACTAATTTGTCCGTGCCTGATCCAACTAAAGAGGCTGGCTTAAGGAGGTACCCGCCGCATTTGATTGCTACACGTGTCCAATTTGTGGCCACTTTTCTAGCGTCCACCCCTTCATCCTTGGATAGGGCCATATATGGATCATCAGTCCACGATACATCCGGGCAATAAGATGGATAATTACGTCAGTCTTGAGACGTACTGGACGTCAGTGGTTGAGATCAGGAGCCCTCGAGAAATGGAGCTTGTCTCAGCCGAGCACTGGCATGGTCAGTCAGCTCGGTGACCGATGGTCCTTCTAGTGGACATTGAGCTGGGATCAATGGCTCCAGTGTACACAGCGCATTCTTATGCTCATATTCAAGCTCTTCTCACCTCCATGCTAAATCAAATCCCGCCAGTGCTAATCAATAACATGTGCATCTCTTTCAACTGTGTACTGAAGCCATCCAAGTTCTCTTTCTTTCTCTAGTATAGACTGTCTTACTTTGGTCTGGCTGGCTTTCCGGTGTGTTTAATTATTTAATAGTTTCGTGTTACTTTCACATTTCAATTTTTTTTAGTGTTACTTTCACCTTTCGCCTAGGCATTGTCCATCCACTGCTGGATGTCGCCCTCTGACAATGATTTCCATTCCTTTCTGTCTGATGTCTTCCCCATCCATGTTGTGCCCTCTCTCTTTTTAATATTATCCAAGATTGAAGTTGACACCAGGTTTCCCACCCCCATTGTGGCCTTGGGTTTTACGGCCTTTCTGTTTTCGTTCTTTCATCATTGTCGGGATTTTACCTACTATCGTCCCGCTGTTTTACTTCGGGTGTATGTAATTGATTCGCCTCCTTCCACACAGCCATCTTTCCATCCATCCATTCGTCCATCCATCCATCCATCCATCTATTCATCCATTCATTCATCTATACGTTCGTCGATTCATCCATGTATGGTTTATTTGTGTCATCTGTCTGTCTTCCAATTTAATGATTTTTGTCGCCAACTTTCCCTTATCTAACAAACATGCCATCTACGTGTCCCGATTCTAAACAAAGGATTGTGTTTATAACGTTAGAAACTCCACCGTTAGTTTCTGGTAACAACAAATCAAAGCTTTTGTATGCTGGAATTAGGCCTTCGCGTAGCTCTTGTCTCTGATGGGCATTACCAAGGAAATTGCATACGTTCGGTTGGGATTGAATAGATATTCACATTGTTGGGGAGGCAAATGGTGATTTTCTGGCATGAACTTTGAAGAGGATTAACGTTCTTCAACGAATTGTCAGTCATTACTGACCTGTCATTTACGTGCTTAAATAGCTTTACACGATGCCCAAGTTTGTTTTATTATGTAATGTTGGCAAAAATACCTTTCAGGTAACACTTCAATGTTGTATTTATGAGTTTACATTATGATGTCCATGTCTGATTCATGAACAAACTGAAATAATATGTCTGTAGGGAAATCTCGTGTATTCTCCTACTTTGGGTTATTTTCGCCGTTATGTTCGCCCTAGAGAATTTGTTATGCAATCTATTTTTATTTGTTGGCAATGTTTAATAATTCAATAAACATAATAGCCAATTTTGCCAGAATGTTCGTTCGGTGTGAATAAGCCATAATTTTCATAGAGCAAACAAACGTTTTTCAGCATTCCCTGATAATGGGAATTTTGTAAATATATATACATGTTGATATTAGACAGAACTGCTGTACATTTTACATAACAATAAATTATGTATTCCTATCAATTTTATTTATTTTTCCCTTTTCGTGATGGACAAAATTGCGGTGTATTTCGTTATGCAAAGAGAATTACTAGTATTACACAATATTCTTTTCCATCACAAAAAACATAAACAAACAAGCAAAAAAAACCGTGCTTTAACAACAAGAGCAACAAAATGAATTCATTTCACGGAACACTCTACCATTTAATCCTCCATTTAAATACGACGGATGGCTCTAAAATGTTCCTTTGTGTTCTCTTTCCACTTGAAGTCCTGCACACAATCCAGGAAGGTCCCAGGAAATCAGATACGAGACAGTTGGATTAGGTTCCCATCTGTTTGATTTTCCCAGCATAGAATGCCCAGTATAATAAACAGATCATAGTTTATACCTTTGAGGCATTACACATAACAATAGGCATAGCTATCTTCACTTCTTACTTTATAAATCAAAATACAAATGTCAGTTTATTCCAGCTATCAAAGAAATATTCATATTTTCATCGGTCGACCGTTGGAACCTCGTTAAAATAGCTTTGAAATTGACGATAGATACTGTAGTATCTTACATAAAAAGCTATCGGTGAGCAGTGAACACAGCTCACTATTTTTTTTTTTTTGGCTTTGTAATTAGGCCCGAGACACAGAATACCGAGACGGGATCAATTCGTCATTTTCTGTCCCTCGAATTGAGCGCGCATCATCCATGTCAACAGTGCAACAATTCGCACCATACCCCTTCATAATTGAACGAAGAAGAGTAGTACCATAAAGCTCTGTGAGTAGTACTCACCGTGTTTATACGAGCGCTAGTTGTGGATAGTGAAAAAAGGACTGGTTCGTCTCGGTATTTGACCACGGACCGCTGACAACAACATCAAAGACTAGTTTTAACGAGGCTCCACTGAATTGGAACCTGCTCGCAATGATAACACTGCTACTGAAAATAAAGTTTCGTTTATCACAAATGAGTGAAAAAAGACAGTATATACCAGGTGACCAAATGTCAACTCTGCGTCTCCTGTTGTGTCATTCTGTTGCGTTTCAAATCTGTTGATTCTTGAGTTAGCCTAAATTTACACCCTGAAACACTGGGGGGAAAAAAAGGAAACAAAAAGGAAAACCTCTTGCATTCAGCCTATCACAATATCAACATACTTTTTTCTTTATACGTTATCACATTGTTCGCTTTGTCTTTATATTCTCATTAGTGTCATATCCTTATTATTATGATTATTATAATTGTCATTATAATTAGCATCATTACTTTATCATTATTTTGACAGCTTCGGTAAGGCTGCTCTGCCCTTACGTTATCTCCACTCTCAATTCAACTATCCAAATTCCCTATATCTGGACAAGAGACCACATTTTATTGTGAAACTGCCTGGGACTTGAGCGACTACAATAAAATTCTATTACTAAGTGTCGGCACTTTTCAACAAGGTTTTTTTTTTTTTTTCAGTTCCCAAATTCCAATAATGGAGTTAGGTAAGTATGAGCAAGTTGAGAGAGGAACAAGGGTGAGCCTTTGTGGGCGGGACTTGAAGAGTTCGGATGAG
Source organism: Onchidella celtica (assembly GCA_963931925.1). Lineage (NCBI taxonomy): Eukaryota > Metazoa > Mollusca > Gastropoda > Systellommatophora > Onchidiidae > Onchidella > Onchidella celtica. The sequence goes on along the minus strand of OZ007567.1, from coordinate 95,552,294 downwards.
GGGGCGACAACTCTATCGTCTGAGATCCCGGGCGCTGCAGCTTTCATCCAGGGGGGGGGGGGTAGCACAGTAATCCAGTTAAAGGGTGAGGGGAGGGGGTCTAACCTGACGCAATGCAAAATCGATTGGCTAGGAAGAATGTCGTTAGTCGGCCAAAGCGGAGCTGGGGAAGCTAGGGTAATACACGCCATTACATCTCATTGCGAATGTCAGCCAACTAAACCTAATTACTGCCTCAGCCAGAGAGGAAAGCCCCAACTTTCAAATGAAAGATAAAAAAAAAAAAAAAAATTAAAAGTCGAGTTAGGAAATGTTTGAAAACAGAAGGGGAAGTAATAGAAAGAGAGACAAGGGTAGATAAGCCGTCACATGCATGGTCGCTGTCATACATGCACGAAAACTCATTCATGTGGAAAATCAGTCTCTTTTACCACAGATGACGTGACGAGAGAGCGTCAAATTGCCATAAAAATAGAAAGCATGTTCTACTCATTAAAAATGTTTCCTGATTGCTGGACATTTGAAATGTGAAAGTGATCTCCATTGAATGTTTCATGTGACATGCGAGGATTTTTAACGGGAAGATTTAGGAACAGATAGCTAGCGGGATCTTGAACGAATCTGCACTGTGATATCAGAAATGTCGTGCGTTTGAGAACAGCTCTTTAAACGGAGATAATTTATCGCAATCTTTAAAGTAATGGTTCATTTCACATTTGCGTAGAGCAATTAATATGGACTTAGTTCCCTTTGTCGCTGTTGTTGTTGTTGTTGTGTTGTTGTTGTTTTGTGCTGAAATGGCAGGAACTAAAACTAGCTAGGAAATAGAATGTAGAGATGCAGGACAAGAAGAGAAGGAATGAAACTGCGCAGGCTTTTTGCTTTCTCACAAACTTGATTGGCCCTGAAAGATTCAATGAAACCTTTGGCCATTCCCCCCCCCCCCTCTGGAAGTTCCCGGCCAATAGAAATGACAAGGAGAGACGAGGAAATTCAGATTAGTGATTTGCATAAAAATACCTCTGGAAGACCGAATACAAGGAGCCTGGACGACAGCTATATGCCAACTCCTCAGAATGCCAGAAGGGAAAGAAATCCAAAAGCTAATGGATTCGAATTAGAGCCATGTTTCTCGTGTGCCGACTCCTCGCTTTCCCGCTCGGCAATTTCCTATCTCTAATTTCAAGCATAAAAACTTTTTTTTTTTTCAAGAGCTGCCTGTCGGATGCAGATCTTGTGGAATTCGTGATGCCCGGGGTATTTTAATCTAGAAGAGCATTCTATTATGTCACCCACATGTTGGAATTGACTGGCATATTCATTGACATGTCATCATGTGGAGTCTGTAAGAGTTGTTACTTAGTTTTCTGAATTGCTGAATCTTTTCGTCCATCATACCAGTCTCTAGGTGGTAGAGTATCCACCGTACTTTGCTGAAATTTTACAGAGAACTCAGTCACTGAATTGAACGTTTGTCTGAATGTATTCAGCCGATGAACCGCACTGCTCTGGTGCCCTTGAACTTCTGAAAACATGACTGAGAAATGCCCACTGCCTGCGGTGATTTGGACCCCAGGAGTACTAATTTCTTTTCCTTCAGGTTTTCTTTCAACAAATTACTATTGAGTGTGCTACGGAAATAACACTAGTAATGCAATTGCGCAAAATAAATAAATAAATAAAAAAATAAATAAAAAATAAACAACCATCCCCACTTTCCTTGCATAACTGAAAATCTCCATCTGATAGAGGAACTCGTATTGGTGTGCACCAGTTCAGGTACTTAAGCATGTTTATGTGCCATTTCTAAAAGATGCCTGAAATAGGGGTTCCATTGTTAATTAAAACAAACAAACAAACAATGTTTGTGTGGCTAACATGACAAAAAACATCTTTTACATACTTCATCACGTTTTCTTAGATGCTACAAACAATTACGGAACATCAGGCTATGATAGTACATTTCAACGGTAGATTGAAACACAAGAACTCCTACCGTTCAAGTGGCCCATCACTTTACTATTTTGCCAGTCTACTTTTGGATGTGAGCGCCCTGCTTACAATCATTTCAGGAATAAAAAAAGATGTTTATCCTTTAAATCTCCCAATCCCATCTCCTGTCAAAGAGAAAGAATAATTGTGGAAAGACCCCTGCTTTCGTGATCAAATGCACATTATTTTGCCATCAGTTATCCCACAGAAAAAAATCTGGGGCATTCTCTATTATAAAATCCGAAGACAATGTTTATGCTAGTCCTTCTTTGTCATTTCAATCGTTTCCCAGAAAACCTTGTTTTTATGTAAGCTTCGAATTTGGTCGCCGTCTGCCCTCTGTATTGCAGAATTTACGTGAAACTCTAGAAAACAGTTACCAGCAGGGACAATTCCAGCCTAAAATAAGTTGAACTCCCTGAGATTTGTCAACTCCGGTGTTGTTGTTTTTTTCATGGAAAAAATACATTTCCAAGGAATGTACAGAATCGGCAATTTGCAGTAGTTCCGCGCCGAATGATTGAAAAATCTGTGAAGGGATTTCACAAGGCAAAACTGTTTGAACAATATCTAGTGTTCTTGTAAATTTGTCTTTTCTGAGTTCCGCAAAGCTAATATTTAACTATGATCACCAGACCAGCTTCCCGGGAAGCTGAAAACCAATGTTCATTTTCGAGTAAATTTTGCAAGGGGAGAATGAGGGTGGGAGTGTTGGTGTCAGTCGACGACAGAACATAAAACTTTGAACACAAGGATAATTTTTCTGCTATGAGGAAATACATCAAAGAAAACATGTACACCTGTTCACCTTTAGTTTATCAGACCAGTTACGAAGAAGAAACGAATGTCCACCCTCTGATATTTTTACACGACATCCCGTTTTCCATCTGCAAGATGAGAAAATCTTTAATTTCATTCCCCAACTAACGCTGAAGACAATTCTGCATTTGGACATGAAAGTATAGTTTAGATAATATGCCGAGAAAGCAACTGGGTTTGGGCCACGAGGTCGAGGAGGGAGGCATAATATTCTTTTTCGTACATTGTATTAGGCCTATAATATACTTTTAAATGGATCAAACCATCACTCGAGCAAACACGAAGTCAACTGGATCAAATTCTAATGAAAAACAAACAAGATTTTGGTATGGAGGTTTAACAAATTGAAAGACCACTCGAAAAAATCTGGTAACGGTAAACCTTTGCTTTGTAATGGATCCATGGTGGTGAATAAACAATAAAATATAAATTGATATGCACGAGCCCGAGGATCACACAGAATGCTAGATAATAATTTAAATAGCTTGACATGACTTATTCTTGTAATGGACACGTGTAAAAGGAAAATAGTCTAAGGGGTTAGAATAAGAAGTGACCACAGGGTTTGCTCTGTCGTTGCCCACTATTCAAAAGTGGTTTTAATTAAATGAATGAATGGCGCCATCTTGTTAAGCCCCCTGTTGTTTGGGAAATCCCAAAGCTTTCAGAGGCACTGACAACAAAATCACGTGATGGTCATATAGTAGGGGTGGCCAAACTTGCTTAATGTAACAGCCACATATGATAAATTTCAGATGTTTCGGGAGCCATAAGATACACATTTTGTTACAAAGATATTATGTAACTATTAATAACAATAATAATAATAATGGATGGCATTTATATAGCGCATATCCATTTAAAATACTCTATGCGCTTTACAGAAGCAACAAGTCAACCACAGAGCAGAATGGAGCGCCAGCGAAGCGCTCAACACACTACACTGCTTCTTTCTTTTTTCCTGTCTCGCTCACTCTCTCTCACTCTCTCTCTCTACCTCTCTCATCTCAGAAAATTGTAACGCAGCCTGTTAGGCGCAGTTCACAACTCACAACACTTTAAAGCTCACAACTGAAATAATATTTGAATATTTATTAATAATGATATATATTTAGTAATGAATAATACATTTTGTTGTTGCTGGTGGGGGGATGATATGGATATATTTCAATCTATTAATTTCAATTTTGCCCCGGGCAGCGGCCCGTTCGGCCTGCTCTTTACGATTTCCAACTGCCAAGGTATCTTTAGCGTGCGCAACGTGCACACGGGCCCTCCGAATTTTTCGTCCTTATCCGAGAAGACTAGGCCCTTTGCGTGAGAGGCGAGCACCTTGCCTCTAGACCACCTTGTCCTATTAAGAAATACAATCATGTGTGCAACAATATTTACTCGTGTATGCAATTTTTTAAAACTGTTATCACATATTAGTTTCAGTAATCACAAAGCACACACATGTACATATATGTAATTATATACACCAGCTGTTTTGAAAATCTTGACTGATGATAGTTTTAACTAAACTGAACAATATATTAAATACACTCATGAACTACGGGAACATCTGATAAAAACGTGCGAATTTGCATTTCAATAACAAAATTAGACTGCCAAAAATAAAACTAAAAGGGTAAAAAAAGAAACGCACGGATTTTTTATATTTATTTGTCTATAAATAAATAAATTTGTAAATATCTGGTCAAAACATAGAATGAAAAAAAGAGCTAAGCCAACATATTTCCATGATCCACACATAGAAGGCCAAGGAGCTGTGGTTTGGCCATCCTGTCATATAATCATATAATCGTATCATTAATGCTATTTTATAGCCTAGTATTGGGATTTCCCAAATTTGGCGGGCGTTGAAGCTGGATTTTCGTATGTACGGAAAAGGAAACGGCAAAGGAAATGTCAAAAACCGTTCAAGTATTGAAATATAAAGAATGTTTTCATGTGATCGGCAACTCCGTTTCCCTATGCATGGATACGCGCTTTCTTTTTACTACTTCATGGATTGTTGACATTTCCGTTTCCGTGAAAACTCGGCTTAAGCAAGATTGCGTCATTACGTTCAAAAGTGCAATTTTCTGTGCACAGGGCAATCCCCTTGGTAATTTCTTACAAGTCCGTTGGTAAAAAACAGTTCCTTCCCCTCCCACACACTCTCGCGATCGTTTTATCCAGCTGAGCACAATGTTTGCTATTACAGCACAACTCTCAAGTGTCAAGTGTCCTGTTTTTTTTAACCACGTCATCTGACAGCGGTTCTCCTGTATAATTAATGTCAAACACATTCTAATTTATCAATAAAGAACTTCTTTTCAAGATCAACATTAACATTTTTGCATTCATTTCATCAATTTAATTCAGAGTTGCAAAATACATTTTTTTTGTTTGTTTCGGTTTTTCCTCGGGAAACAGGTGCGGGCATTAGAAGATTGGTATTCTGGGTCCTTCTACATGAATTAAAATATTTCTTTCCTACTCGAAAGGAAATAAAATACGGCAAGGACGACTGCACTAGCAGAAAGAGACGGACATCTTGGTGCATATTATCTACAATACATATTTTGTCAGTAATTATGGTCAGCTTATGAAAAGTAGCCATTGTCCAAAAATCAGTGACCTGTCTTCGGTTATGACAAACTCCCTTGGAATACGATTAGCATAATATCAATTTAGATGGGACACAAAACCATTAAAATCAAACGTTTCTGGTTAGAAAGTAATCATAATCTATTCACCGGTGGCAATCTCTCTCAAAGTTAAGTGCAGTTTTATGCATGTACAACTTTTGAGCGTGATATTTTATTGTGTCTCTACTTGTGTTCGTGAGTTCGGACTAGTGGTGATATTGCAACAGTGCCTACTATAATGGTGACGTCGACAAAAACATTAGATAAGATACAAAGAAATATGAGACTATTCCAATAAAGGGCAACCTGAGACGTCTTCATGGTCTGCTTCTCCCGAAATAGATGATTAATTCCTGAATGAAAACTTGATGGACGCGGTGGTTTAGTGCTGATGTACCCAGGATTGTAACTGAAATCCACAACCATTCATTTATCGCCAAGTTTTCGAACCACCCCCCGCCCACCCTCTTGCTTTTCTCTCACAGATAAACCTCAACCTTAAATCCACAAAGTCCTGGCTCTACCTACATGTTTCCATCAAGCCTAGCACTTTCATACTCACCCAAATAACAAACAAAGAAAAGAAAAAAAAATATATATATATACTCGCAGATACATAACCTATCTACGTTAGTGCACTTTAATGAAAATGTACTAAACTCTGAAGATACGTTAAGACGTGATTTGGAATTCAGTTGTCACACTCCTTCCAGAATCTAGTCGGCATTTGAACTGTACTACGATAAAAAGAAAAAAAAAACCCATTGAAAAACAAAAAAGGGGGAAAAAAATACCCAGTGAATCCAAAATTTCTGAAAGATGAGATTTTGTCGCTCCTCATTTTTCGCAGAGTATGGAACATTCCGGAAAATCAGTGCAGAATTGCGAAATCCAACCCACTGACAACATTTTATTTTATTATTCTGGACAGCATTTCATGCAGCATCATTTATGAGACAAGTGCTCTGGAAGGTGACAAGCAGCCCGTAGTCTATGTCACTTGCAATGCCAGAAGACAGTTGTCAAGAAAATAAAAAGTCTCCAAAATTTAAGACAACAACAACAACAACAACAACAACAACAACAACAACAACAACAAAAAACAACCCAAAAAAGCAATTGAAATTTGTTTGCACTGCTCAGATCGATCATTTTTACCCGGCATGACTGGGTCGCTGTGACCCATTAAGTTGTAGGCAATGCTAACCTACAGGTCAAACAATCGAAAAAAAAAAAAAAAAAAGCTCATTGGAGAGAATATGTAACTATAATGATATTATTATTATAATATAATATTTTTTTATGGCACATTCACTGAATTTCATATTTCATATTCACGCCAGCATCATATTTTAAAAACAACATTTTCGAGAAAAAGCTCTTGACAGGGCTGTTTCTTCAAGATGAGGTTGTTTAGACTTATAATGTGTTTTGTCATAGGATTGCTTGCCTCCCTTTGTCTGAGACGATCGATGGTGTTTCTATAGTCGCTCACAAAATGGCGGGTATTTTGAACCCGGGGGAATTTGTCTGTTACAGTTTTACCTGTGTTAATGTTACAAAAGGGTTTAGCCAATACTTTACATACCGCTGCCCTAAATGGTAAATATTGCAGAGAAGTGAAAACGAAAGCGAAAGGCTAAAAAATATTCTATTGCCATGTATAATGTATTTAAAACACGTCACTTGATGGTCAGTACCATGTTTCTGAACACTGTACACTTTCTAATTTAGTTTTATCGACAAATGCGTGTATACAGGATGTCTCAAAAGATGCACACATACTTTGCATATCTATTAATACAGTGTCAGTTAAGATACATCCGAGATTTATCATTCAAATGAAAGAACTGACCGAGGTGTGTAATTATTTGACTTTTCGCATGTGTTCAGGCTGATGGCTGTTCTGATGACACTGGTGACATGGCAGTTCAACAGACTTGTAAACAACATTGAGTAGTTGTATATCGAAGGTTCTCAGCCAGAATGTGTTATGTCAATTTTATTCATTGCTCTTAAATGCCTGTAGATATTGAAGGAACAAGATGTGTGATTTTATTTCATTACCCAATAAAACTATTCATGTGACCGTGTTGAAGTCACTGCAATTGTTTGAACTTTCATCAAGGTTACAGATTTCAAACTCGTTTTACTCAATCTGGCAAATTGGCATATAAAATCATTCTGTGGACGCATGCATGACCTGTGCGTTAATGGTTACACGGTGGTGCAGGTCTTATGCGTCCGCGCAAAACGCTGCCTGGTATGCATGAACTTTGTGTAGCCTTACACCCACGTGTAAATGGTTCGCGTTCGCAACTTTATACTTTCTCCAAGGACGACTAAATCAGCCCCGCAATGCATAACTAACTTGGGAAAGTGGCGTCTGCTGGAAAGAAAGAAAGAAAGTAACGACTATTTTATTTCAACCCACGATTTTACAGGCTAAGGGGGAAAAATGCATTTCTTCTCACTCAGTCCCTCAGTTTTGTTTAGACCGGCGTTGTTTTCTCGGGGCAGGGATTGGCCGATACAAATTCTGTCCATGCGCAATGTCAATTTTTGTTATTACAGTAAGCGGCAATTGAAACGCTGGGAGGTATAATTGTAGCTTTAGTTCATGCATACCCACTAAATTTGAATTTACACCTAGGTGGCCTTATGAACCTCTAAGCCTGTACCATGGTGCAAAACGGGCGGATTTACACCCAGTTCATGCATATAGCCATTGGTTGCCAACCCTCGATATGTGTTTTTTGAGACACCCTGTGAATGTCTATCAGCGTTGCATGTTTCACGGGGTTTGGGTATTTAGATAAGGCAAATGGAGACCGCAGAAATGGGATTATTTGGACCTTAGACGAGATGTAGCTACTTTCATCGTATGTCAATATTTCTCCGAGATTTGCCGAAATTACTTAGGAACACTTCAGAATCAAAACAAATATGTATTCATTCATTCGCTAAATATCCCATTGGTACACACCTATAGCACACTACACACATGAACACACTACACACGAAGCTCACGGAGAATATAGCTGTAAGTGCGAGTAACCCAGGTTGTTTTTGCTGGCACGAGAAAGTCTTGGCTGCACGCGGTTGCCGCACTTGCTCACCAAAGGAAAATAAACAATGCCTTCAGAAATAGAAGTTGCTGGTGCTCTTTGGTCTCTATTTGCTTTGGGAAAAATGGATACAATGCCAATGGATACAATGACAGACAGACAGACAGACAGACAGACAGACAGACAGACAGACAGACAGACAGACAGACAGACAGACAGACAGACAGACAGACAGACAGACAGACAGACAGACAGACAGACAGACAGACAGACAGACAGACAGACAGACAGACAGACAGACAGACAGACAGACAGACAGACAGACAGACAGACAGACAGACAGACAGACAGACAGACAGACAGACAGACAGACAGACAGACAGACAGACAGACAGACAGACAGACAGACAGACAGACAGACAGACAGACAGACAGACAGACAGACAGACAGACAGACAGACAGACAGACAGACAGACAGACAGACAGACAGGCAGGCAGGCAGGCAGGCAGACAGGCAGGCAGGCAGGCAGGCAGGCAGGCAGGCAGGCAGGCAGGCAGGCAGGCAGGCAGGCAGGCAGGCAGGCAGGCAGGCAGACAGGCAGGCAGGCAGGCAGGCAGGCAGGCAGGCAGTGATACACATTACAATATTCTCTAACAAATGGAGCTGCACTGGATGTCCTGATTTCAGGTACCCAGTACCAAAACCGAGATGCCGAAATAATACATTATTTTTTGCCAGCTCTGTCTCACTGAGACCTGGAGTTCTTGGGGATTATTTTTTTTGTTTGTTTATTGAGTTGTTCTCGTTCTAAATAAAATCTGTGGCTTTACTTCCAAACAGTGATTCCGTGGGTGGGCATTTTGCAAATTATCCCTGTTCCCCACCCGTCCACCATTCTGCTGCCTACTGGCCTCCTCCATTTAGAAAAAAAAAAGGCAAAAGTTTACTATTTAGTTTCTTAGTTTATACCAGCGAAAAGCAGACAATATCGGTAATTATAGATTTTCCCTAGTGTGACTATCGCTGGCGATCAAGTGGAACATAAAAATATATGCCAAAATTGGGTGAAAAAAAAAAAAGTTGTATGTAGCAAAGCCTCGCGTAAGAAATAATACCCAAACGATACAATGCAAAATAAAAGATATATAGCCTTGCTGCGACCCCACAGTTTTTCTGTGGTTTTTATAATAAAATTATATGTTTCACGACACCTAAATTTTCTGAAGTATACCTAGAGTGCACTAGTTAAGTACTGCACGCAATAAGTAACCCCAGGGAAGTCAGTCAGGCAACTGTCAGTAAAGGGTGCATTATTTACAGGGAATAATTGCTACCAAACAGTGACGTGTGTACTCATTATTTCTCTTGCCTCGGGGGCTAGAATACGTTTTTGTTAGCTGTCTAGTCTTGAGGCAATACGAACGTTTGGCATTGTCAATAGAGGATAACGTTTTTGGCAGGTAATGTGTAAAATGCAAAGAAAGGGGAGAGGGGGAGTAAAGATCACTTTGTATCTAAACTAGTTTTCGGGGGAAAATAGAATGTTAAAGTGTTTTTAAGCAGGTGATTGTGAAATACATACCGGTGAATGTTCAGACAACCATACGAGAAAATATAAAAACTATAGAAGACAACAAAATATTATGTTATACTCTTATCAACATCAATATCAATACGTGTAGTGTACGATATTCCTAATAATTCCCCAGAAAACATTCGGACCTGGTATACAATGTTATGCAGATGACACAGTGGATCAAGACTGTTTTGCATCTGTTTGGACAGAGCACGTAAACTCTCTCTTTCCGCAGACTGACTCCACAGCTTTGACATGCCCGAACAAGTGAGAGAAACGCTCCGGTTTCGCCAGTGCGTAGGCTCCCATTTCAATCCATGGTCCACATTTTATACTAAAACCGGGACAACACAGAGCTGACTCAATGCGCCACCAGCCATTTTCACTGCCTAGCGACAACATTGCAAACTGCAGACATTTCACGACGGGTTGACGGGCCACAGTGCAAGAGGTGCGCACTGCACAAATAGTGCATACGGCTGACGATCCACGGCGCAACGATGCACACTGCAAATAGTGCATGCGGCTGAAGATCCACAGCAAATGATGTACACTGCAAATAGTGCGTACAACGAACTCTGAAACAGGAAACAGACAAATTCAAAATAGAACGAGTAATCTAAAATTAGACTGATATAGATTATCTTTCAAGTCCAACTACTGTCATCATCCCGACAGCCATTCAGCATCTCAAACAACAGTGATTGGAACATTTTTGAAGACAAACATTCTCAGCGCATCTTTTTACCTGTCAAAGCTAACATGAAATTCGCACTATGGTATTTAGTTTCAAGTGTGCAATCAATAAAAAAGAATCGATCTCGTAGATCAATAATTATGTTCCCAGAAGCAGAACGGAAAGCGTATTCTGTAACACACTTATTATTGCTCAAATGTATTTCAATTATCTGTTCGTGCATTATCGCATGTGGGTACATATTTGTTGGTTCTGTGCGCCTAAACGCCTTTTTAGAACCATATTAAAAAAACCGTACTTAGCATAACAGGCTGCTAAATTTGGTATATTATATGAAGCATAGTTACTAGCATGCTAGGCTTAACAATGTTTTTGTACATGTCCCTTAGATGTCTATACATACAAGAACTAACTTTCCCACCCAATAAGCAGCTTTTTCCGCCTAAAACACAAAGGTCTACGTAAAACACTGATTGTCCACTTAACTCTATCAGTATCACTCCCAATTGATTGTCCACTTAACTCTATCAGTATCACTCCCAACTGATTGTCCACTTAACTCTATCAGTATCACTCCCAACTAGTTTCTTTCAGAGAACTAGAGTTCTCAATCTGCTCTCTTTAAAGACGGTGACCAGTGACTTGGATACCAGTGATACCTGTGTATAGGAGCTTTAAAAAATAAGTATAGTTAAATGCCTTATTAACTGGGTATTTTAACAAAGAATGTACCATTTGAAATGGGTATTTTACGGATGAACCGCTCGCAGCGGCTTATGGCAGTGAGTCAGTTAAGCATGTTGTCATAAACCCATCCTTTGCACACGAGACAACGTAAGCTTAATTTAACAACTGTAATTTGCACAGAACAGCAAGTACAAAAACTGAGCCTATTTCCTAGGGATGCTCACTTGAATGCATGGAGAGGAAGCCATTATAGTGTGGCATGCTAACTGTAAACCAGCAAATACTCACACTGGCGTTTGTATGAACATTAGGTGTAAAGGTAAAAGATAGATAAACAAGACAGGAGAGAAGATGAACCCATGAAGCGAGACAGATAGAAAGAAAAAAGACACCTCTTACAGGAATATCCAATCTTGTAGCGTGCACGGCTTCACTCTCTGGCGGGTCTGATTGACGCCAATGATCAAATATAGCAAACTATCGATCCATGGACAGGAATGATATTTGAATGGAAAAGGAGAAAGAATCTTCCTCGTTGTGTATATGTGGTATGTCTATGTGTGTGTATCCGTATGTGTGTATGGGTATGAAAGAGTGACAGAAACAGAGAGGAGAGGGGCAAATGGGGCGTAAGAGTGGAGAAGGTGACAGAGAGAGGGAGAGATGGGGAGAGAGAGAGAGAGAGAGAGAGAGAGAGAGAGAGAGAGAGAGAGAGAGAGAGAATGAGAGAAAGAAAGACAGACAGGCAAACAGACAAACAGGGAGAGATAACGAGAGGCATACACACCATAGAACGAGAGAGGGAGAGGGAGTGAGAGAGACTGAGACAGAAAAGCAGAAAGAAAGAGAGACAGCAACAACATACAAGGCGAGAGAGAGAGAGAGGGGGAGAGAGAGAGAGAGAGAGAGAGAGAGAGAGAGAGAGAGAGAGAGAGAGAGAGAGAGAGAGAGAGAGAGAGAGAGAGAGAAGAGAGAAAGAAAGAGGTGATGAGAGTGAGAAGAGAAAAGAGTTAGAGTATTGTGAATGTGATGAAGAGGAGGAGGTCTGTGTATGAGAGTATTCTTATGTGTGGATCAAGCTAAGATGTATTCTGGGTGCAAAGAAAGGGAACTTGTGCAGTTATTTCTGCTCCTACTCAATGTAATCCTCTTACTGACCCTGGGTCAAGCCTATACTGGAAAGGTCGGAGTTACAATGGAAATAAGATATTTGAAGCGCTTAAAGACATTACAAAAACGTTTCTTTTTGTTCCGTTTCATTTCTTAAATGTGAGGTTTGCGGTGTGGAATTTGATGGGTGTAGTCTAGTTAATGAGTCAGCGGAACAGGGAGGGGCTTGCTGAGTCAGTCTCTCATTGTGTTCTGGACCTGTAAAATGCGTCACAGAAAAAATCATGAATGAGAAAGAGGGTGACCAGTCGATGGAGCCATTTTCAAACCTTTTTACAAAGTTTTTTCGCCCTCATCCACAAGTTTAACGAATACAATGAATAGTAATTTAGCTCAGCCCAAACAGAAACTGAAATACTTGTCAACATTAGTTAAATTTCCGTCAGTCAGATACAGAATAAGAGACAGTCAGTCAGGCAGACAGACAGACAGACAGACAGAGATATATAGATAGACAACAGATAGATAGATAGATAGATAGGTAGATAGATAGATAGATAGATAGATAGATAGATAGATAGATAGATAGATAGATAGATAGATAGATAGATACACAAGATCTGCGAAATGCAAGAAACACTACATGTAAAGAGAACCCATATTTATGTAACCCCACAAAGACTCACGTAACACACACAAAACAAACGCCAGGAAAAAGATAGAAAAAAAAAAAAAAGATGACAAATCACCTCCTAGCAATCTGTCTATCTCCGCAGAGACCCGATGAGCCGGAGCGAAGTGCAAATTGACTAATTCTATTTTTCTAGTTTACTGCTTAAACCCTGATGGTAACTCTCTGCAGGGATTTTCAAACCTTTCTCTTCGACACCATCCAAACGAGTTTAGAACACTTGCTGCCAGGCCCCCCCATTCTCTCTCTTTTTTATACTGCCATTTACGTTATTTTTCGGGTGTTTGGTGGACGCTTCTGTCTTATAGTTGAGTTCTGTTCTGTCGTCTCGCTTTTTTCCTAGCCCAATGTGACCGTTATCGGGTCGCCATGTTTTCTCCAATCTCAAACGCAAACTCACAGCTCCGTATTTTACAACATTGGTGAAAGTTGTTGGCTCCATACATCAAACTGAAACAACAACAATTGAAGCAACAGCAACAAAAATAGTTTGAAAATGTGTTTTTCCGACATTAACTATTGTTTGTTCTATCTCCATTTTCTGAATAAAACAAAAACTGGAGATTTTTTAGTATGTGGAAGGGATAATTAACAAATTGGCACTTTGGCGTTTGTTTGAAATACGTTGTGGCACTTATCAACGTTTCTCATAGTTCCGATTTATTCTAACTCCTTATCCTAATACTAAAGTTGCAAACGTTTAACATTGAATTTCCCAGTTGTTCAGAAAGTGGAGTTGGAACAAACAAGAACTAGATCGAAGGACACATTTTATGTATGCTCTTGCCTTCATCCAGCTTCCCTTCCAGCCCGAGGTTCAGGTCTGTGATTCGCCAGGCTCTTCTGACTTATTATAAGTTGAAGACCACCGCTCTCTGAGGACGAGTTATCTGAAGCTCACACAACTGTACACGTACGTAATGGGGAAGGTTGCAGGGGCTGTGCTCACAACCAGGAAAAGAAGAACTGTTACTAGCGTAGAGACGTGATACTCAAATTTCCACAGACAAATTTGCTAAAGGCGTCCGTCAAAAATATGATGGACAAAGCGCAATGGGAAGAGGCGGGGGTCTAGGAAGGCGTAATGCTATCAGAATACAGTGAACTACGTCAAGAAATGTGCCTGTAATTTCAAGCCTGCTTTAACAGCATTGTGATTCTTATTGGCTTAGGAAACGGATCGAAGTTTGTGACTTGATGAATTGGCTGGGAAGTGGCGAAGGGAAGGGGGTGTGGGTGGGAAATTCCGGATATCTTGAGATTCAGGAATAAAAAATCTTATTCTCCCCAAAACACCCAATCATCTCAACTGTATTGTTTTCTTGCTCATTTTTTTTTACCCGAATTTTCCTGAAATTTGCACCTCCAAGAATTCCCAAGGGGAAAGTTAGAGGAAGAGCATTGTTGGATTTGTCGCCATAAGGCCGAATCCCCAAACCTTCGACATTGTCTTGAGAAGAATTTTACTTTCCAGTAAAGTTCAAGGCCTATGAATGGTAATATGGCTTGTTCCAGGGAATTTGGATAATTATCATTTTTTTTTCGTCCCAAGATCATCGGTTTCTGTGTTAAGTTCAGTAGATTCCTTAGCGAATTAACTTGTACCCATATGGTAAACTTATGAAATCATTGACATTGTTTGAATGATGTTTTATTTTGCAGTTCAGGATGTTTAAAACAACAGTGATGTGGTGGTTAGTTTATGAGTTTTCGTTTCTTTCTTCTGAAAAAAATTGTGGGTTTTTTGTAATAAAAAAAAAATGATGAACAGGTAATGCATTTTTATAAAGCTCTTCTCCTTTATTATTGCGTATTCGCTGATATCCGGACTTACACAAAGCCTAAAGAACATCATGGATATCGATTCAAGTGATCAGAGGAAACCAGGATGTGAAGTCGTTCTGCGAATGATATTTCAAGGCAACTAATACAAACTCAACATGCCCCGTACACAGTTTTTTTCTGAAACTGTCTCTCTCTCTCTCTCTCTCTCTCTCTCTCTCTCTCTCTCTCTCTCTCTCCCTCTCTCTCTCTCTTTCTCTCTTTCTCTCTCTCTCTCTCTCTCTCTCTCTCTCTCTCTCTCTAGCTCTCTCTTTTTCTCCTCCCCCCCCCACACACACCTTCTTTTCAAGAACACCTCGTCGGGATCATCTGGTTCTCTGATGTGAAATGAGATCCTGGGTGGACGTAGTGGGTAAAAAAAAAATGGAACAGGGACACAAACGTGTTCATCAAAAATCTGATAACACTGTCTTTTAAAAGCGTGAATTACCGCGTATAATACTTCCGTGACAAACTATGACCCTGGACAACAAATGCGCAATTGAGTCCCCATTTCTTTGTTCCTTGAGCCACTGGTATGCTTTCTTGGCTGTAATTCGCTTATTTCTTTTGAAATATACTTTTAGTATACCACATTGGTTACGTTCATATAAACTTTTCAGGGGTGCTCAACCAGTCGATCGCGATCTACCGGTCGATCTTCAAGTGCTTGGCAGTCCATCGCGGGATGAATGTAGGACACACCGGCGAGGTATGTATATATTTTTTTATTTGTCCTTGTATTTTGGCGGATCGTTTTTCTTGGATATGGCGGGTTTGTGTTAGTTTATTCTTCTTTTGTCCTTGTGAATGTGGCGGATTGAAAATAAAACATGTGGCAGGACGGTAAAAAGTTTACCTGGCAACACTGAAACCGCCATTATGGGTGCGAGATAATCGACATTTACCGGTATCGACTAATTTCGAGTAGATCAGAGGACAATCTTGTTTCAGGGCTTCGCCAGACTGGTAGATCTCCAAAGGCTGGGAACTGTAAAAGTAGATCCTAAGTCAATAAAGGTTGAGCACCCCTGATATAAACAGTAGTATTCTGAAACTGAAGGTAAGAGTGCAGAGCCGCAGCATCTCTCTGAACAGAACTGACCTTCCTACAATTGATGAAATAAAAACTTTGCCAGCGCAGACAGCTAAATAGGCCCGACACTCCTGAACTGACACTAAGCACTTTCGTAATGATAAGATTCGATGAGCGGAAAAAATTTGACCTTGCTTTGAGGTCTTCATTATTGGCATGATTGTAGTATTAAGGATCCACGTTATCAAAATACAGATTTTCATAATATGTAGATAGTGGCATTTATAATAGATTGTAAACTTTAATTAAGATGTAGGCAACTATCAACGTAAAACTAGTATTATGCTAATTTCCTGTCCTCAGATTCAAGATCTGCGCTACTAATTCAATTTTTATCACCTATTTAAAACTTTATAGCGCAGAATAACAGGATGGCAATAGTGATTAAAGATTTCTTAAAATTCTATAAACTTAATTTTATTCTTACTAGCCGACCTAGCCGAGATACTTAAAGAGGTTAATAAATGGCCACGTGACAGGATAGAGCTGCCTACCGCCCAATACTGTAAAGAGGGCGAAGGACGAAATTTCCGATCATACTTTTCCATTCCGCTCGATGAAAATACGTCTTTTTTTTTTTTTTGTAGCGGGGCGGGCAATTTGTAAATTAATAATATTGAAGGCTTAAATCTTGCCCAACACGGATGTGTCCATGTAATTTATGGTAAAAAAATTGAGACAGTATAGACCCTTTTAATTACCGTCCTCCATATCACGTGATTTGCAACCAAAATGGCGGCGTGCCCCACTTGTAGGGCGGAAGCGGTGGACAACGGTCGAACGATGCCATCCTCTTGTTGGGCACCCAACTGTACAAAAACGTTACGTGCTGGTTCTGGCATAAAAATGCATCTTTGCTTTGAATGTGCACATATTCAGATGCCATCATCAAGGCAAGTTGAGGTTTTTGCCCTACACGGTGCTTTTCGAAGCCGTGCGGCTCCCCGCAAACAACCGTAACGCGGAAGTTGAAAGGGTTTATACAAAGTGTCTTTGTTTTTTCTTGTTTGGTCACGTAGACATGAACTTTTAGGTGCTTATATATTCAGCCTTATGTTCCACTATAATCTGATTCCAGTCATTTCGGATGAGTCCCATTCGTTATTAACTTGAGGTGCTTCTAAAACAAAAATATTATTATGATCTCTCCGATTGTTCGGCTTTCAAGGCTTTATGGGAATTCCCATAGACTCCGCTGACCACAATAAGTACCGAAAGTAAGCGATCTTAAGGTGGAGCATCTAGTCTCCTTGGATAAACCTGGAAAGGCTCAGGCAGCCCTCAGGTCAAATTTAACGAGCCACTAATCCTTGGAGATTGAACGTCATGAAAGAAGACACTTCACGGCGCAGGCAGGGAGAGCAACATCCTACACCACTTTCTGTGGAAACACACAGACTTCCTGTCCGCCAAAGGAATTATTGAAGGCTCTAGAGATCGAAGGGGTAATTGTCTGGAAATGCACATATTCAAGCAGTAAGTGATAACCTCTTCCATCATCTGAAATTCATCTGCCCTCTAGAGAAGTACAAAAAGTCTCAAAGGAGAAAAAACTCCTACATTTTTTATTGAACGATTTGACACTGTCAGGCGAAGCCATAAAACTGTCTCTAACCGTCTCTGTCTGTCTGTCTGTCTGTCTGTCTGTCTGTCTGTCTGTCTCTCTCTCTCTCTCTCTCTCTCTCTCTCTCTCTCTCTCTCACTTCTTTTCTCCCTGTCTCTCTAATTCTTCCCCCAATCAAGTTCGTTTTATGCATCTGTTCTGCTCACGCATTACAGCGCATTATTGCCCTGCATTTTAAGTTATCGCTGGGACACTCATGAGATAATAATTTGTGATAGATCTAACAAAACCGGGCTGAAGGTGAAATACATACCTCTTGAAAAAATCAAATCAAATATTCCTAAGATCATTTCAAACAAACTATATTAACTGAATAAAATGGCTAATCTTTCATATAACAATATAAGCAAATCTCAATTTCCATAGAAAATCACTTTTTACTCCCTTTGAAGGGGTTTCCCCAGGAATTTGGATCCTTAAGCCCGATTTCGTGAGATCCACTCACATTTCTTCAATTCTTATCATTTCATCCTCTCTGAAGAAATTCATCTTTGAAGTCGACGAACAAAGAAAGGTCGCCGGAAGTATTATTGATAGACTGTTTAAAATCTTTTTTCGCAATGGCCGCAGTACTAAGGCCCTTCGCCACAAAGATCTGAGAAATTTGGCACTGCGTGGGTCGACGATGGTTTGGTTGAACATGCAAAGAAAAGGAAATTTCGAAGTTCCTTCGGGTCCAAAACGTTTTGTAGCCGGGTGAGACGGCCACAATGTTTTTTGTTTGTTTGTCTTTACTGAATAGTTGGACGGCCGAGGGTCCCAAGCAATTTACGATGTGCATGTTTCGGGCCTAATTCAAAAAATAATCCTGGCATTCAAACCTTAACATAGTGTGACCTTAAGATGTATTATAGTTTTGTTTCAACAGAATCGGCGGGACATTTCAGGTTTTCCCTGTGTGAAAGGTTTGAATTTATTGCAGTCCGTTTCCAGCTCCTGGTACTTTCTCATATTTCCGGTTGAGTTTGGTTGTGAAATTGAAAAAAGGTGCATGCAGATAAGAGCGTAAATTCATCCCAATCTCAAAAAGACGCACACAGGAAAGAAAGTCAGTTGGTAACCCACAAAATAAAAAAAAAGTATGGTCAGGCTGATGAGAATAGCTTTGAATATTATCATGTTTAATGTTGTAACTATTCTCTGTCGTTTTTGGTATGCAGATAAGTAAAATCTCCGCATTGAGGCCGAAAAGCTCAGGAATACATTTCGTTACCTCACATTATTAATGGGGTTCTGATATATCATGTCTAAAGACCACGCTTTTATTTGTCCACCTGTACATCATGACTGTAACTATCTGCACTCACATCAAGAACCTCAGTAAGCGAGAGGACTCAGTAAGCATAAATTATGATGATCAACATACATCATCTCTTTACGGCCATTTACGCAAGTAAACGCATGCCGTTATTAATCATATGCCATTAATTAAACATTTTTACGCTCATTACCCACGTTTTCACAGCTGGTTCTGTGATGAACATTTCAGGTCAAGGATGTTACATGAACATAATTATCACTAGAGTTATAGCACGGCGTAAACAATTCCATGTCACATTAATTTTCATATCTCCATCTTATATTCAGATTCGAAACAGCTGAGCAGTGATTGCATGAGAAAAGGCTACCAGCAGGAACAATTTAATCTGTGATCCGACCAGTTCAATCTCCTGTGAATTCCTTATCAATGTGGACAGGTCACAGTGATCTCTCGACTATAACTACCAATCTTATCCCACAATCTGCGTTCTATCTCTATGTGCGATCTCAATTGTAGACTGAGCTCTCATTTTCATAAGGATATTATCATGTCGCTATCTACATAATTATATTATTACCATAATTTAGCCTCCCACTCACCATCCATGCAAATGTTTTCCTCATTATGTATTTTCTTCCTTGGAAAGATTTTGTTTTTTTCTGACCGGCAAGTAGGGAATTTGTTAAGTGAAATGTTTAGATATACAGTTTGATGTCTATTGCAGCGGAACGAAAATGTCTGATGATAAGAAGTCTTTGATGTTAAGGGACTTTATCAGGTCTACCTGTACCTCTGTCATACTTTTCCTTGTGAACTTTTCGATTTAGAATCAGTTCTCCAACCACACTCACACCAACACTCGTACATACACACAATCCTTTTTGCATTTGCATTACAAACTAATGAGAAACAAAAGTCAGTTCAAGTCATGTTGTTACAAATCCCCTCTCAACTTTGCTTTGCCGTTTTCCGTGAAATTAAATATAATTGGATATACATATTAATTTATGTTTTTAACGATTGAACTTGTCTGTAAACTGCACTTCCTCATTTTACCAATTAGATTTTGTCGGCAGTAGACCGTGGCTGCCTCCAGAGATCTGTTATCTCATCATATGGCTAAAAGTGTGTAACGGTGCAGAATTCAGAGCCTAAATTTGTACTACTAACTCAAACGCGTACATCGATATTTTGGACTTCATTTACGGCTTATAGTAACTTCTACCAATGTCAGCCACGATAATGTCAACGAAACATTTTTGCCCACGCCTCATCCGTTGGGTATTTGAGCGCTGAGAGCAATTGATTCATAGTCTATTATTGTTGACTTGTCGCCTTTCAGTCTGCGTGAGCATTCTCACGTACGTCCCATTCGGAATTTTTGGAACACTCAAACTGTTGACGTTTCAGTTCAAGTAATGACACGCCACTCTTTTATGTCAGTGATAAAACCTTTATGATGGCATGTGTCACACACCATCAATTCTCGACACTTGACGATTTTTGTCTAGACTCACTGTACACAAAACTCCAGACAAAATTGCTCCAGTAATTGACAGATAATATGATTATCTGGGACTGTGTATTCTTGCTCGTGGTTCTCTCCGGACTAAAAACACGTTGGATTCACGCAAAAATACTAATGGATCTCTCGGTAGCCGCGTGTGCAACTGGTTAATTACGCAGCCTGTGTTTACATGAACGAATAACTAAACACGATATGTCTTCACATTTGGCCATTGGTCAGACTTGGCTGGCAGCATCCCGTCAATGTTTGATAGCAAACCAGCATGTAAGGTCAGGCTGCATGCCCTACCTAAGGTAAGACAACTTTTATGACTTGTAAACATTCGCACTATGAAACGATCACAATATTCTTATACCTGTGGAACCACAACTCCAAGTATATAAACTACAACATACATTAGTCTGACCTATGTGGTGGATTTCAAGTAATGTTTTATATCATAGCATTTGTGCAGTTTCTTTTTATTCTTCCAATCAAATACATGGCTTGAATAATAAAGGGGAAATAGATATAACATTGAGATGTTGCAAGCCGACAGTATCCTTGGTGAAATCCCAGCTGTAAAGATATCGACCATTGCGGCCGGATCACGATGCATCAATGTCGAATGTTCAAAGTAATTTAGATCTAAAAGTATCCTGGTACTGTTGTACCTTGAAAACAAATCCATTAGGAGGTTTTCTGAGCTGCTTTTACCAACATTACACCGACCAAATTGATAACATTGAGTGAAGTTATATTTTTGTTGTGTTTTTTTAAAATCATATTTCCATGGTCACTTTATATTCCCACATTTCTTATCGTCACTACACTGTACGGCCGACCCACAATTAGTTTTTTTTGCGTTTGTCAGTGCATGCAAGAACCGTCCAATCGAGATGTATTGTCTCGTTCTGTTTCAGTCTGAAAATATTACATTATTTCACAGGTCAGTTGCAATGGTGACTTGCCCAATCATATCTCAGAAGAAGATGATTGGAAAAAGGAGTATTAATACTTAGAAGGGAAGTAATGAAGAGGAAAACTCACAAAGACTGAGCAGAAAAAAAAATCTGAGAAACAGAGGGCACGGGTATCTGCCATGCGACAAAGACACATTGGAGAGACTTCCACACTGATAGATAGATGATACCAAATTGGCATTGCTCTGGATCTCATCAACCTATCTATTTATTGAACCACGCATTGAACAAGTAATAAATAGCTGAAGATAACCATATACAATAGTTATGATCCTGATTTCTTTTTGATTAAACATTGCTGTGTTTATAGAATTGTTGGTGTGAAGATTAGTTTCGGAAATTTCTGACCCCCCCCCCCCCTCCTCTATCCTGTAGTCTTGTGGACCGTATGGGGCGCCACAGCTGATCTGGCAACCAGCATCCTCCAATCCTCTCGGTCGACCTCCTGATTGTATCGCTCAACCTCAAGCTCGTCCATTTTGGGATATTGTCCTCCCATCTCTTCCTCTGTCTGCCTCTCCTTCCCCCTCCTTGCACTGGGCCCTGCAGGAATGTCTTGGCAAGCCCTGATGATCTCATGGCATGGCCATACCATTTGAGCTTGCGTCTCTTGACCAAGGTCAACAGGTCTTCGTTCTAGGCCGCCATGCTTCATTTGCCCTAGACACGCCACATGAAGATGACAAACAGATTCAGGCAAGCCTTTGGGCCCAACGAAGACCTGTTGAAATTTCTGTCAATGAGTATCAAAATGTTCTCCCACGTAATTACATAAAATAAAGACCCGTATGTAATTTCCCGGATGTTTATAATACCGTTGAAAGGTTGAGACATTTGGCGGTCAAACAGAAAAACGTTTTAAAATGCTTTTCGATTCCCGGCCAACCAATCGATATGATAATGAGCTATCGAGATGTAATTTTGCATCATGTTCAGAGAAAGGGAAACACACCCCAGCTTTGAAATGAACACCGGATTTTATCAAATTTAAACGCCCCAGCTGCCAGGGCAAGAACAGTCCACATTTGTGATTTAGTTGCCCAGAGCTGAATGCACTTTTGTTTTTCCTTTTTTCCCCGCATTGATCGCGTGAGCCCTAACATGCACGAGATGTGGAGGATCCCGGTCCTTAAAATCCCACTGACCTTTGGAATCATGCCAGAAAACATAACAGCCGTTGTTACGTAATTGCGCTGTTGCATTTTAATGGCATTCAAACGCGACAGGGCGGCCGTTTTTTGTTTTTTTTTCTTTTTTGTTTTCCAGAACTCGCAGCGGTTTCTTTTTTAAAATAAAAAAAAGCTATATTATATCATACATGACAAACACTGTCGTTTTTATAACTTCATTGATCTATCAGCCTTTATCAGCCGGCGAACTGGATACGTTTTTAGCCTATTACCATTTTCATTTTCTTTTTCTTTTCCCATACAGAAATCGTTATCATCCTCTGCTGAACCCCCCCCCCTCCCCCCCCCCCTCGCTTCTTTCTGGCGTCACATATTACAAAAGCAGGGGAAATAACTCTGTCTATACTTGACAGCAAGGGCGCGCCTGGTGGCTCAGAAGTTACACAATAATCTGCCGTGTCTCCGCTCTGAAAGTCTGAGGTTTAATACCCTCACTGGACCCATTTGTCATCCACGCCATTTCATGTATGTACCCCCCCCCCTCCTCCCCGACACTTTCCACCCGTTCCAGTGTCCAGATCAACACAAGTAAAAATTGCCATTATAAACATTGTGGTATAGGAAATATTGAAAACCCAAGAGAAGAAAGAAAATGTCTTACGTTATCGTGTGTGGCACAGCAAAAGGATCTCTAAATTGATTATAAGGGATCCAATTGCCCACTGATTATTTAGACATGTATTAATTTCATTTCTACCCCCGTACACCGGTAGTGATGCTCAGCGGTAATTTATTGTGGTTCTTTAAGTTTGTTTAGTTGGTTGGGTGTTTTTTTCTGCTTCGTCTTTGCTGTTGAGTTATTTCTTAAAAGCAACAACAACAAGATCTGGCAGTCCCCAGGACACGGGACGCGATTTGCCAGTCCAGTAAGGTAAGATACAGCTGCGTTGTAAGGTCACGGTCAGGTCATCTATCCGGAGGGGAGGGAGGATGAAGGGGGAGGGGAGGGGGCAGACAGACACTAATATGGCGAAACTTCTGCAAGGACAGATGGATAATGTCAGAGATCCCTGTTGGACAGGTCAGTGAATCTCAGACTAGAGTTTCTGTGAAGACTGAGTGGTTCACAACTTTCTTTGACAACATCTTCAAGAACTTCAGTGGAACCAATTATCACCGACAACCCCAGGTTCAAAAGGTCCTTTGGCCTTAAAACTTTCGTTTAATTGTGACAAAGGTTAGTATGGGAAGAGCCAAAACTACGGCCTCTTTACTGGTTTCAGAGAATGGGAAAATGTTTGCTTTTTCTCTTCCTTCCACCATGAACCTTTGACTGTATAAATTTATGTCAGGTTGAAGATTCTTACGATGAAGAGAGTAGAAGATATTTCCTGGAATTTTATCGTCAGTTCAGTACATCCAGTGCCCCTTTTGCAAGACCAAAGAGTGTCGGTGTATTGACATAGTAACAGGATAACTATTTTCTGTTTGACTATGTTCTTCTAAATCCTCGACAAACCAATTCCAAAAGTCCTGTGTTCTTGTGTGTCCAAGATTATTTAGACGTACTTTTTTAGTTTATGCATCTATCACTGGTGGTCTATATCATTACTTGGTGGCAGCAGAAAAACAAACAACAACAACAACAAAAATCGACTCAGATCGTCCCTGCAGTATAAAACACCACGCATGACAAGGAATGGTGATCTTAGACATAATAATAGATATATTCAGTATTACTTTACGCCCACTTATAGACACTAACCAGTGCCCCTGAGTATGAATAACAAATTCCGACTTCAATTAACGACTATAAAGATCAATTGTTTTGGCCGCCAAAGGGCACAGAGAATGAGTGAAACAACCTTGTGGTATAATAACATTCAGAACGTCAATGGAACGTATTCCACTCTGACTATATGACCATTTTGTGATCGAAGTGTTCTATCAATGTTCACTCCATCCTCATTGGGAATATCTCATGACTTAACCCTCGTACATCAGCAGCGGCGGGACCAGTAAGACAGTAGACTTTCCTGTACCCGTTGACGCCCATATAACTGTTACTGGTGAAGGTAAATAAAAATGTTCACTAATTAATGCCTACAGGTTCAGGAATTTTTTCCACATCATAGATAAATATTTTTACTTACAAAATCAACTAGATATTTCTGAAAACAAAACAAAATAAGAAAATGCTGATGATTTCCCCGCAGTTTTAACAAACCTCTTGATGGTGGATTTTTTTTTTTTAGTGTTGTTTTTAAATATGATCTTACAGTTACATCTTTACTGCTGGAACTTGCAAATCATTGAATCTGCCATTGTGGCTGTTCTGAGGGATCCATTGGTGAAAGACATGCTTCAGAAGGAAACCAATGCCCACATTGACGTAGGCTTATCGTTTCAAAGCACTCACGTTTGCAGTATCAGCACCGTCCCATTTCTGCCACCCTGCACTACTTACATTTACATAATCACAGTTAAAATAAAAAACAAAATCATCTTTCCCAACACAATATCGTCACCATTTGGCCATGATACTTTTATCTGACTTCGGTAAAGTCTTTACTTTCAAAGTTGGCATTGTACCATTTCTGGCCTCTGTATATTTTAAAATTGTGCATAAGTAGGAACAATTTCTAATGGCACTTGGCAGAAAATTGCCACAATTAGCGACGAAACTACACGCGACAGACCTGACTTTCAAGAGCTTGACGTCATAACTTCCAAGGGCCAGAACTTTAATATGTGCCACTTATTAAGGACTGGTAGCTTCCCTTGACACTGGCCTGAAGAACAGTGCTCAGAGCTAATCATGGCTTCCAAATCTTGGTTGAATGGGCTCTTGTGAACTTGCAATTCTGTTTGCCTGTCATCTTTTTCATTGATCTCAAAGTAGATGTTACCGTATTATACTAGAAAGGGAGAATCAGGTTCTCTTCTCGTCTACTTTACCCACGCGCTTTTTCTTCAGCAAAATCAATCCTTGGGGAGGTAAGAATCCTTTTTTGTTGTTGTAAATAGTATTGAAACCATATTGGCGAAAGGTGTCAGAATTTAAGTCCAGGCACTGAAATTCAATTAAATCTGTCCAAGACCGAATACATTTAGTTGGTATAGCAATACAGCACTACCTCCACAGATATAGTTGACAGTGTGCAGTAGTAGTGCTAATAGTAATCGTTTATCTGCTGTAGCAAGACAAGTATAATTATAAAGCTGCTGGCACTGGTAGCTGTGGTAGTGGTAGTAGTAGTAGTAGGGTTAGTAGTAGTAGTAGTAGTAGTAGTAGTAGTAGTAGTAGTAGTAGTAGCAGTAGTAGCAGTAGTAGCAGTAGTAGCAGTAATAGTAGTAGTAGTAGTAGTAGTAGTAGTAGTAGTAGTAGCAGTAGTAGTAGTAGTAGTAGAGCAATAATAACAGCGAAGGTAGTAGTTGCTCTATCTGTTAGGATATGAAGACATTCTTATATTGGGGCAAGACCATAAATGTGTTTAGCGTCAAGGCTCCGAAACTACTCATCGAAAAAAATGTGAACATTGGTAGATAGGTGGAAGCTAGCGTTCCTGTTTACATGCCCATATTTATATCAGAAGACAGAGAGCCCTTACATTTTGATACTTTCACGATTTCACCAGTTTAGTAGAAGTTAAGCCTCAGATGAGGCCTATAATAAGAGAGAACATGATTTGAGCTCTTAAACACAATCGATATTGAAATAAATTATATAGCTGCATCATAATCAGTACTAAATCATTTTGACACTCTATAAGGCCCCTCAGTGACAATAACGCACCACACAACATCATAATAATTAATGCAATCCATGTTTTGCTCACTCCCGCACTCTGTTTTCTCTCTTACTCTGTGAGTGCATTGGACATGCAAGAATACTGCATACTGCACATCTGACATCCCATTGAACTTGTGTCACTCGAATGCTATGAAATCCCCAGTAATATTTCTTACTTGTTCTCGTGGGTGTTTCGGCCAGTATTATTATAATAATTTCATTATTCCATATCTTTTGCATGGCTGCATCGGTGATAATAATGACGCTAAAAATAGCAAACATTAAGCATAAAACAACATTATTATCATAATGACAATCATAACACTTATCGGTGTGTTCTGCTTAATGATGCAAATATTTGAGTGCTATTATATTATTGAATTTGTTAGATCATAGGAATGTACACTGATCTGGCGGTATTGTTTTCCTCATGCATTTTAGTACTGAAAGTGCATAATGTAACACTTCTTTGACAAGAACATTGTGATCCGTGTTATATTATAAAACCAAACGATTCCACAAAGATATTGTCTGGAATCGTCGTATGTTATTATAATTTTTCCCCATTTAGAATAAATAGTAATTAAATCAGGTTTTTCCACCCCTCAGCTAAAACAATGCACGGAAACCTTTGAATGAATCTGGTCAAGACGGGGTACAAATGGTACGAGAATGCGTCTTTATTTTTTTTTTCTCACAGATCTGCGATAATGATCATCATGTCTTCCAATACAAATTTTGCCAGCATTAAACTGCATGAACGAGACACACAGACAGATCCACGTTTACCCCCCCCCCCCTTGTCTTCGTGGCAACATAATGAATTTATAATAAGATTACATCCAAAGCTCTGCACATAACCATCATATAACATTTGAGCAACTTTGAAGTCTTTTTCTGGGCTAAAATCAAAACCACATGAAAGAATTTAGTTCACAAATAACCTCCAATATGTGCAAGCTCAGTCCTTTTGTAACTTTACTAAACGGAAAAATTATCATATAATCTGCTTGTAATGACAATGAAAATATCAATGGCCGCGTATTAAGTTCAGCTCCGACTGTCTCAACATGGGACTAGAAGACTTTTGACCAATTTACCTCGAGGTATATGTCATGTGCCACACCCTAGTCCCTGTAGAAATAAACTAAGTACCTTGATCATACAACTCACCTGTTACCGATTTCAGTGTATGATTATGAAACAATCAGCTTGCATATTCTTGCAATTTAAATGAGAAGACAATTTTTGTTGAGGCAGAATGCTTTAAAAGGCCATGCCAAATTGGTATATACGGATCTACTAAAGGGCGAAGTTGTCCCGATAAAACGGAGTTCATTTATTTCCGAGGGGACCACAGTTCACAACTACAAATAGAAAGAAATCACCAGTATTGCGCAGTAATAAATTGGTAGGCTATATTTTTTCCATCACCTCTCTTTTTGCACTAAATCAGACACAAATTCCCAGCGATATGGCACGGATGAATTAATTTCAGCAAAAGAACATTGCTATCTCGTGTTAAAAAGGAACTAACAATTTTTGCTCATTAGGCACGTCGATTATTTACTATTATAGGATCATTCTGGAAGAATCTCAATTTGACTCATTATAGATGCATTCAGTCGAACACGATTTTTCAATCTAGCTGCTATAATTCTCAGTCTGGGAGGAATGAAGTGCGCTGGGCAGGAATGAGAGATCTAACATAATTTAACATTTTACCCCAGCCCTCCGTCATACCCGGCTCACTTTGGCTAACATGAATACATGATTCACTGCCAGACGGGATACACACTGAAAGTGACCCTTACTCTGGCACTGAAAAGTGTCTTGAAATTTTAACCTTTACAATTTCGGAACGCCCGTCAAGACAACGCAAGAAAAATTTCATAACAGCCATTGAAATTCTTGTATAAAAACGGCAGGGAATTATTACCCCGGGAAATTAATGCAGACAGGCGTGTCATCTGAAGCATCCAGCCATGGTCTCCCAACTGTGACTATTTCTTTATCTAAATGTCAAAACCATGCCATAAGAACAACAGATCTTTTCACCGTCGTCGAAATTTGACTCAAGCATGAAGAAATTTGAATGGTTATGTAAACAATCCGTAAAATCTGCTGTTCAGACAGAAGCTTCGCCTGGCGTGCCCAAGTCAGCGGGTTTAATATTTTAACTCAGTCTGAGCCTCAGAAATTTAAAGCAGACTTAACAAGTGGGATTTTTTTTTAAAGGTTTTTTTTTTGGGGGGGGGGGGGGGGAGGGAGGGGGGTTCTCCCAAATAATTATAACAAAATTTTAATCACTTAATATCAAACATTATTGTCATTGTAATTGTACAATTTTATAGTCAGGTCAGAACAGCCCCTGTATATGTGAGATTTGCTCGTATCTTGCCTAAAGACCTAAATATTATGACTTGAGACAACTATAAATTATTTAACAACTGGTCTCTGGTCACGAAACAGAAAATGTACTTGTTAAGAACATTACAATCGGGGCCACTTGGACATTAACAGCGCAAAGTGAGCAGTCTGCCCTAGAAGAGATTAGAATTCCATTCTCCACTTGGATTTGTTCAGTGCAAATGAGAATTCTAATTTACCCTAGGACTCTAATTCCCACTGTCACATATACATGCAATTTCCAAACGGAGATAGACTCGTGGTGCACCATTATTTTCAATTTTGGCTCTCACATTCCTGCCACGTGGAATGTCTATTTTCCGACCATGTTGATCCCAACTGACCTCCCACTGTTGAATAGACTCAACTATGATTCTGATAAAAACGTGTGCTGATTCTCTGTGCTTGAATAGCGCCGGTTTCATGTCACTATCCTTATTAATATTATTATGTTAATCAACATCTTTACACAATTATGTGCAAGCTCTCTGTAAACATTTTTTTAAGCGTCAAGTCTGGGTGAGTTTTTTTTATTATGCAACTTTAGGACACAGTACGGGGTGAAAAAATGTTTCTACGACTTTCCAAAAATGAAAAAATGACTGGCAATTTACACTAGCCAGATGTCCCGGCAATGTTTACTGGCATCACAAATGCAAATTGTTACGTCGTCAGCATTCCCCGACACCTCCTCTCCCGTCACTACCACTACTTGTTTCAGTCCCCTCTATCAAAATCTCGAGCTATGAAAGATAGATAAATCAATAATTTCCGAATATCTGACAATACATTCTTGCACTCCCCAACAAAATGAGTGAGCAATGTCAATCTGTCACGTTACGACTTTTTATGGTACACGCGAACCTGCTCAAAAGCTAAATATGAAACTAGAAAACGATTTTGTCGTACAAGTGTGACTTTTTGCTGGAGACAAAATTTCTCCATACATAACCCCAGTGGCAGTCATACAGGGCAAAGCTGACGTGAGATGATGTTAGGGTTTTCTCCACAATCTTTTTGAGTCTTGCAAATTAGTGTCTTTAGTACCTAGTCCGTAGAATGAATCTTTCGCCATACATTTTGTTCCTGACCTCTGAACAATAATAGTGTTGGAGCCTGGTTGGTCTAAAGTGACCTCAGTATTATTAATTCTTTCATAGTCTATTTAACAAAAGGATAGATAAAGAATTAAAGAATACACTTAAGCAACAGATATTGCTGTAAGCCAAAATTAAATGAGGGAGAATTATCAGTTTCAATCATTCAGTGTATAAGCGAATTTGGAAGGACAATATTATTGCAAAGAAGTCAGATCTGAATGAAAGTAAAATAAAACGAAGTAAAAAAAAATCTGTATTCATTTAGAGCACTCAAAAAAAAAAATTGATCGAAAGATCTGAGACAAAACTATAATGAAACCTTACCAATGTTTCTCAATAAATGCTAGACGATGTGCGCTAAGCATGCTTCCTAAACAACAGAAAATTAATTAATCCTTTGACCAGTCTAGAATAACGTCTATTC
The DNA here is from genome assembly GCA_963931925.1 of Onchidella celtica. NCBI lineage: Eukaryota > Metazoa > Mollusca > Gastropoda > Systellommatophora > Onchidiidae > Onchidella > Onchidella celtica. Next base: position 95,521,868 of record OZ007567.1, on the reverse strand, counting down.
ATGTCCGTAGAACAAAACTTCCAGTTGTTATTTCGCAAATAGTTAGGAAATAGCATTAACTGTCTTAGACCTATGGGTGGTCATACTACTTCGTCAACCAAGAAACCTTAGTAGATACTGCAATATAACTGCCTCTCTTTGTTCCTGCTGGACATTTCATGACAAGGCGCTGTACAATGTAATCAGCTCGTCTGGATTGTCTACGCCAACGTTTTATTGGAAGGGATTTGTATTTCCTCTGAAAGAACTATAAATAAAAATAGCACAATGGAGAAGGTAATATGCATTACTGTCTCATATCCTTTCATATTCAATTCTTCCAACTCTAGATAAATACCCATTTAAGAGGCGAAGTGCCGGGCATTAGGCAACTGAAGTTTTCAAGCTAGCTCCACGGGATATAATAGAGACGATCCATAAACGTCATTAACGCGAAAGATCGTTAATCTAAACAATACATTAATTTTCTAAAAGACATCATGCTGTGAACAAAAGGGCATTCAGTCAAACGAAATGGTCGTGGCACGAAATAAGGATGCTGTGAATGCACGAGAAACTCCATCTCCAGATAATGGCTGGTCTTTGACCGCGCCGTCATCTCCTCTCCAAATTATGTCTCCACCATCAGTGACAGGCAAAAGCACACTGCCCACTTACCTAACCACGGAATTCTAAAATTATCTTGACGTGATGCTCTGTCGGAGAAGGTCAGTTTACTAAATGCAGAAAATAAGGTAAAAACACGATTTAAGTACTCCCTTGGTAATACATATTTGTGAGTTGATACAGATGAATCCAGAGATTTGATTTAAACATCGTAAAAATGTTTGGCTAAATATGACTGCAAGATTATGGACAGAAGGTTTTTGTGTGGTGTATCAAAGAATGCTTAGTTTGATGATTTCAGCGTCGCTGACAGACTTCAGCCGGATTCTTGGGCTGCGACTTGACAGGATCTCTGTAAAACATGCTCAGCTGAAACTCAGCCCCCATATTCTATGTTCTTTGATCGTTGTTCAGCTACAGTTCAAAGGAATTATTTTAAGATGGCAATATAACGTTACTGTCTCTCAATGTCTGTTTTGTTTTGATTGTTAAAATGAAAGGCCACTTGTGATTTTTTCCCACTGCATTTTTGCTTGACATTTGCGCTGACATTCTGGTAGGTAAAAATAACAAGTAAAAATATCCTTCAACTAGCCACATTCAGTCTAGCTGGCTGATTACTGGGCTGCTTAACCAAATTAAATGTTGCTGTCTTTTTTTCTTCTTTTGTTATTGTCAACATCGCGTTCACAACGATAATTTTTATCACCTTCTTAGTTTTATTGCATATTCTTGTATGACATAATAATGTTATCTCCCACTGCAGTTAAATCAAAAGGCATTTCCCTTTGTAAAAGCCACATAATTTGTGCTGATTTGATCTAGCTGTTTCCTATTTTCTTTCCCAGTATAAAGGCAGAATTCCGATGGGAATTTCTTGTCTGCCTGGACCACAAGCGAGTTAGGAACCACAATGTGATTTGCCCAGGAGCAGAGGGTCAAACACAACACGGGGAATCGTGGGAGGCTGCAGGAAACTCCATGAGGCGACGGCAAGTGACAGACCGACCTGACTAACATCATGAGAGGTTTAATTGTATTGCATAATTTACACATACGTAAAGGGAACAAGAAGAAGAAGCAGGAGGAGGAGAAAGAGGACAAGCAGATGGAGGGAGAGGAGATAAGAAGACGAAGGAGGAATAGAAGGAGAAGAAGAAGGAGGAGGAGGAGGGCGGAAGAGGAGGAGAAGAAAAAGGAGAAGGCGGAAGAGGAGGAGAAGGAGGAGAGGGAGAAGAAGAAGGAGAAAGAGGTGGAGTAGAAGAAGGAGGCTGAGGAGAAGACGAGGAAGACAAAAAAGAAGAAGAAGCAGCAGAAAAAACTAAGTCAACCACTGAAACACTGTGGCCGTGAGCTGTCATTCAAGATTGGCCGTGTTTCTCTGAGCGGGCAGGAGTTGACGTTGACCTTTATTCTGTATGGTATAACTGGTAATGGACCAGTGGCAACAACATGTTGTAGTTAACACCTACACCAGTCCTGTTCCAGGATGCTAGTTATGAGACTCGAAATCATGCTGTTTACAAATGCAATCTGTGAACTATTTGCTGGTCTTGTAGCACACTGAGAAACCTCACAGTCCCTCTTGCCTGCTTATTCCGTGTCTAGCATTATTCAGTGCAGTCCGCCTACCGCGCTAGACCGACATAAGCTAATTATTTGTCAAATTAATTAATCAATAAAACAGCCCAGGAAAACAAGGCTGTCTGCTGGAAAATAAACACTACTCGCCGTCAGAAAAAAATAACAACAAATTGTCGATATGCTATATAATGAACTAGCTGAGGTACCCGGCTCTACCCGGGACGAATCTGTTTTTTAGTTTCATTTGTGGGTGATTATAATGGATCTGCTTCACGTTGCTCGTTCCATTAAATTCATTAAATTGTTTATTCTTAGATTGTTACATGTTATAATAAAATGCTGGTAAAATAATTGTTTATGTGTATCTTTGGTCTTGCTGCACCCTCTTTGCACAGTACAGCCCTGCCCACCCCTTCAGGTTTCATGAAATGACTATGAATTGCGCGCTGGGTAGTTTGTGTAACAGTGAACAAATCGGAAGGAAGTGATGACGTCACCGGCTCAAGCGTGTGTGAAAAGGAGAACCGGAGGCGAGCAGTCAGCGATACAACGCAAACTGAAAAAATACTTCCTCACCATTTGGAGCTTCAAAATGTGAAAACAAAGAAGCTTCTGCGGGGCGAAAGGAAGGCATCTTCTAAAATTCGTAACTCCGAGCTGTGTGAGCCACTAATTTTTTTCGAACAAACGGACACACATTCGTTATTTCTATACACTTGTTCTTCAGCCTTTATATTCTCAAACGCAGCTCAGTGCAATGTGTAGATGTGGAGACAGATATTGCCCAGAATACAACTTCCTGCTACGAATAGTGACCTATATTAGGCAATCAAAAGACCTATTTTCTCCACCCTGCGATTTGTTCATTCATCTCAATCTCCACCGCATCCACCCGACTTCCCATCCATCTCATTATCGATCTCTCGTTGATTAGCCTCGCACAAGAGCTTTCTACTAACGAGGGCACTCTCACAAACATCAAGCTCTTCATCACAAGTCTTCCTCTTTTTTTTTTTTTTTTAACCCTCTCACTCTTTACCCTCGTCTCTTCCTGGTGCCCATCCTATCTGCCCATCCTATCTGCCCATCCTATCTGCCCATCCCTGACACCCCTACCCTTCCCTTTTTGGTTTTATTGGCTTGACACCCCGTCGCCGGGTGGAATGACGTCATATTAAAATTTTCATTCGTCAAGTGCCCACTGATCAGGAGGTTTGACAGACAGTTGTCATTAGGACACACAGTCCACAGTGAAATTTCACTATGTATGAAAATCTATAAATCTTTCCTGTAGAACTCGAGACTATCACGGTCTTAGATAATACGGCTTTGAACAATTCCAGTGACCATCATCTTCTCAGATTCCGCGGCCTCACCCCTTTCTCCAAATGATGTTGGCTGCTTGATTTATTGTCTCTTCCGTGACTCCCATTGTTTTTAATTTTATGTCACCCAGTAAGTGACTACTACAGAGAATTATCTTATGAGAAAGAACATTGCGACCAGACGTCAGCTTTTGCGGACAATCATACGCCATCCATATAAAATTACACATTAAACACCTCAAAGTTTACCTCTGAACACTGTTTGCCTGATGAATGGAATGATTATTTCGATACAAAATATCTGAGATAATCCCACATTTAAATAGTGATTTACAGAACACAATAATAGATCGTACAGTCAAAAACTGACGAAAAGGATAAGTATGTAGCAACTTTTTCTCTCTTTTTTTTGCCAATTTTTGTCTTGCTTTAAGCCTTGCTGCGACCACACAGTTTTTCTGATGTTTTTATAATATTTCGTCAGTGATAGAAAATAGCATCTTTTTAGCAGAACAAGCTACCTTACTGCAGTGAGTATATTTTATGCTAACCGTCAAGGAACAAAAATTACAAACCAATAATGTGAAAGACAGGATTGTTCAGAGGCTTGGTTTAAGCTACGGGTTTATACTCCACATCATTTTCAAATGTGCGGATCCCAGCCTTTGCTTTACCCGATGAAGGGCGAGGGTCATCTGCGGAAAAAGCTAGTAGATTTTGGTTTATCGGAGCTAGCGAGAAATTATTCAGAACAAACTCTTAGAGTGACCGTCCGTTGATTGGTCCCTAGGGGGGGGGGGGGGAACTCATAGGAGAAGGAAGGATTGACTCACTTTTGTGAATTGGGTCGCTTGTCACTTTTCGTGTTGCCAGGTTGTCTATCTAACTGAGCTGATGACTATAGGTCACTCTGGAAATGGGCCTGTTTATGATTATGTGTAAAAATATTGTAAGACAATATTACCATTTCTGTAAATCTGAATGAGCAAGATTCCTTGGCGGTTTGGAGCTGATGTACAATAAGACGCCTGTTGATGTCCTTGTTCTTACCAAGCGTGTCCTACACATTACTGATGCCAATGGATATTACAGGCTTGCAGTAATGCGAAGACTCACAGTTTCAGACAACTATGACAACGTTTGAACAATTTTACTGACCATCATCCTCGTTCCTCGACGAAATCTGTAGCGTAATTCAGAAGGAAACATAATATAAGCGTACCTACCACATGAACAAGGGATAGCACAAGAAAAGGTCAATAAAGACTGGATCTGTTAGAACATAAAGCTGGTTAAGATAAAAAGCGCCATACAGTAACACTAACGTCCAAAATACCCGGGGTACTGATGAGGTGGTCAATGGCAATGTTGAACTGTCCACAAAACAATCGTGAATGTCCACACAGAAGGATTGATGAGAGGAAGCTCTGCCCAGCTAGCCAGTACTGACAACTTGACAGGGAAACGCCTTCTTCCAAGTTGTCATTACTGAACTGGGAGAGAAACGCGGGGTCATCGCTGTCAGCGATTGGCGTTATCGACACTTGGTTCATTTCCTGACCCTCATGTTCTACATTTCTATTTCAAGCACTTAAGATTATGAACTTTTTGCCAGAGAGAGACTGGTCCCTCATTCGTGTTTTGAGCCCTCCATACTGTAATGGAGCCAAGAACACATTCTGGAAAAACGCCTAAACAGTCCACAACATTGCCGCCTTCGCCTACGAAATCATAATTTTTTCAGTGCGAGAGCCCCGTGGAGGGTTTTGTTTTTTGGTTTTATGGAGCGTCCAAGGGAAAAACATGCATATTTTTATAATGGCCAGAAAAAAGGAAGGGAAACAATAAACAACCCGATACCCTAACAAAGAAATCAATCACTCCCACGATTTGCCAATTTAAATGATTGACAGCAAATCTAAATTCACACCCCCCCCCTCCACCTTCAGCAAATATTAAAACAGTGCACATTTATTTACCCTCCCACCTCATCAGCACCTGGGGAGTCATTTATCTATTCCACACACGCCTTCTCATCAACTTCCTCAATCTCTGAGCATGGTCGTAACCTTTTGTCTTGGAATTTAAGAACTGTCTTTCTGCGGAATTCATCCACTGGAAAGTAGAGTCAATTGACGTTTTTATGTTATTCCGATTTTATTATTATTGTTATTATTATTGTTATTATTATTATTCTAGTTAATGAAGTAAATGCTTGAACTGAATATTTTCGGATTGCTGTTCAGTATCGAAAAGGAAGTCACTGCAAATCTTGCCCGCAAGAAGGATAAAAAGTTATTTCATAATGAATAGAGGATTAAGTGAATGGAAGTCCTGGAATGGACAGGCACTTTGACAGAGAGAATTAAACCGTGTTTCCTTTGATCGTTCCTGAAGTTGCTATAGAAACTGCCACAGATCGGAAAGGACGAGAAAACGAATTGTTGATACTGACATTTTTCTCGTCAGAGATGTAGCCATCCAGATGTAGCCATCCAGAGTGAATGACACAGTTTAATGGCATGCTTTTACATCCGATGAATAATGCATTTGTAATTATTTAGGAATTGTTTTTTTTTTGCTCGTTTTATCCGAAACGTAAATTATTAATCCTTCACTCAAATCAAAGATGTCTTTTAATCGCAGAAATGCTATTTTTATACTCTAGAACAAATTTAATATAACGGGATCGGAAAAAATGGCAGTAGATAAATTAATGATTAATATTTTGTTATTGTATAGGTAAAACATCAGCTGTCGTACGTGCAGTTATGTTCAGTGAAATATCTACAGGCCTATGCACGCGAGAATAATGTTGCCGTCTTATTTCCCGGATGATAACGCTGGGAGATGCACAGTGGATTCCAGCAGCGATGGTGAATGAAGCACTAAGATAACGTAGTATTTTATATTTAGCAATTATTACTCCCAGGACAGTCTCAACCACTATTGCCATTACCAGACACTGTTAACAGAAATGTTGTTTCTGCAAACAACAAAAATAAAAAAATGAAAAAAAGAACAACTCGTGTTCGAAATTTTGCAATGTTTAAGTTCCACTCTCAATCACTTTCCCCTCTGATGACCCGAACTGTAACAAACGCAGACAGTTGAGCCCCCAAAGGGAATCAATACAGCCAGTGTCTAAACAAGGTCGCATACGCAACTATTTGTCAGGAGTATAAACCGTGTTTGTTCGGGGCACACACGTGACATGACACTTTACAGTGACGTAAATTTTGTAAATTATTATTATTGACACACGTTTCAAGTTATTTAAGTTGATCTTATGTTTTCTTTCCCTAAAAAAGAAACGACTGAAGGAAATGGAGAAATAAGATCAATAAAGTTGCTCAAGTGATGACATTGACAGTCATTTCTGACCTTTACTGAAGCAAAACTGTACTGAGCTGTCTCGTCTTTCATTTCCATCAGGTCTCTTTCGAGACCAAAAAATTCTAACCACGGTATAATAAGAGTTCCATTTGAATTACATTATAGGGATACTATAAGGAAGCGAATTTAGAAGTGTCCATGAGCGGGTGGTCGCAGGGGTGGGGGTGGGGCAGTGCCCCCTTCCCTGGCGAGTTAATCCTCTAAATAGATGATTTTACAGTAAATGCTGGGCTCCGAGATTAACACTGACAACATGAAATCTGTGCCAGACTAAAAACATGTAACTCATAATTACGGTACTTCTCCCTAAATGTACATGAAAGCGCCTGTCATTCTAACTGCCAAGATTTTTTCTCCTGTCTCTACAGGCTCCTACAGTACTGGCCAGAATGATATCTTTGGGAGACAGGCTGAAACATGGAATAACGTAAAATGTTAATAACCGTTCAAACTCAAACTTACGATAATCAATAGATCTTGTTACTTTGTGAGGACGTTGTTAGTGAAGCGTGCATTTTATTTTTAATGCTTTTGTTAAGAGACGATAGTCTAATTACAAAGCTGGACAGATACTATGGTCCCCTAACGAACAGCTGCTTTACATAGTAAGATAGCTGCGCAGTGAACACAAGGCAGTATTTTGTCTATTCAGCTTTGTACTTAGACCACAGCTCTAACAGATTACGGTGAATAAGCAGTTTATAGTTTCTTTATTGATCCTGCAGGAAAGGTTTTGTGGCTGAAAGCTTGCTAGTTTTCTTTCATAATTTCCTTTACGTTTAGTCTTTGTTGATGGATGTAGTTTCTGTAATGTTTGGCTTTGCAAATCTACCCCCCCCCCCTCCCCCTTTTTTTTGGGTCACCTTTTTCTCGTTCGTACTTCAATTCTTAACTTAAGGAAGGTGAAGACAATGAAGGTATGAGATTTTAGTGGTGTAATAGTTACAAAATCGAAAAGAGAAAATGCTGAGTTGTGTTCTATTTCACTATTATATTTCGTGTAATACACCATTGCCCCTAAGAACAGACTCAGTTTATTACTCTTGTCACTATTAACAATGTGAATACTACGACTTCATTGTTCCATGAATGTTACATTACCTCCTCTTCGGACTAACACTACTCTACTTCATCTTAAAATTTCAGCAACTGTAAAGTCATTTCCTACAAATACGAAACTATTCGAAGTAACAGGACTTGCACAATAACATTCTTACTACTTTCCAACAGGACCAATTTCATCTACTTTCATTATTATTGTAATACACCATAATTCGCCAATGCCTGTCGATTCTCTACCTTCTCCGTTGGTTTGTATTTCTGTGAAGAAAAATCTTATAAAACGGGGGAGATAAATTTCCTCAGTGTCACAAATCTCAGATCGCCTCCCTGACATGTGACAAGGCAAACAGTGACCTCGACAATCTCAGATCGTGCTTATTTCCGGACCCTTTCAATCCAAAAACACTGACCCACCAAAGATCAGGTCTCAGATTAATTAGACCATCTATCAAACTTGGCCTGCATCTCAAAATTTCCCCCCACTGACGGACCCAGCTACAGAATGGGATGTTAAATCTATTCAGATTCTCTGCCGTAATCTGGAAAAAGACGGTATATATATACACACACACACACACACACACACACACACACACACACACACAAAACGAAATTTTACAGGAGACCCCTCACACCCACACCCCAAAAAACGACATTCGGCTTTGCTTCATGCTTTATTCTCTGTTCCCCATTTTGCCATTACCAAAAGAAACTATTAGTCCTTCAAAATTGTTACCCATACAGAAAGACAGAGCAACGTACATACTGTATTATTTTAAAAAGTGAACTTTTATCCAGATTGGCACATAAGGTCTTTTCTCGTGCCATGGCAGTTTTTGGGACTAGTTGACAGTGACAAGGTAAGGAAGATAAATGACCTACCCAGGCCTCTGACCCAGTAAAATTCGAGATCAATACTTCTATCCACATGTGACAACATTCCTGTCAGAATTAAATGAATAGAGTATCTCAGATATCGGAAGATTGCCATTCGTCTGGACAAGGTTCGCTACTTTACAACAGAAAAAAAGTTTTTTTGCATGTAAAATTATGGATGTCTGAGATCCAGTGACCGGCAATAAATTACAAATGATTTTTTTTTTCTGGAAAACTATGCGTGAAAAAAAAAAAAGATTAAAAAAAAGAACCAATAATCATTATGAGTCTTTTACTTTTCCTGTTTCACAGGGCAAGCACAGAAAAAGTCCAATAGTTTTTGTTTGCATTAATCGATATTAATTCATTAAATGATCCCCAAATGGCTGTTGTCTTGTTCCAGGGCTGAAATTGTTTTGTTTTGTTTTTCCTTGGCTCGAAGATTGGACACATTATCTGGGCTAATCGCTTACTGGGGCGAATTAATAGGGAGATGAATATCACAACCCTAGTTCTTGTTTGTTCCAAATCCACTTTTTTTGCACAACTGAGAAATTCGATGTTAAATGTTCGCGTCTTTAGTTATGATGGCATGAACTTAGAATAAATCGAAACTGTGAAACAGCTTGATAAGTGCCACAAAGCACTTTAAACAAAATGTGCATTTGTTATACGTCTTCTACATAATGAAATAAAGACCTTCAGTTTTTCAGAAAATTAGAACAGACAAGAACTAAAGTTGCGATATGGGCAGACTTTGTTTTTTTTGTTTTGTTATTTGTAGACAGTGGTTAGTGTGAAATTTCTGGTCTAGCTGATAGATTGAATTTACCTGGCGTTTTTAAGACAGTCCATAAGAGGTAAGGATCTGCAAAATGCTTATCCATGATTTCTGTGAAGCAATTTGATACTAAAAACTCTTAGTCATAAAAAGCAATTTTAAAAGACAAGAATAAAAGCAAGCGCTTAGTGATTGTCGAGTGTACAAACATTACACGGGAACAAAAGAAGTAGAATAATGCCCAGCAGTGTTGACTCCCTAATATAAAGACCCAGTTGGGATCTACGTCTGATTGAATCCAATGAGAGACGATAATAATATCTAACAAATTGTACTTTTTCTGTCTACAGTTGAACACGCCATCATACATCTCTTTTCTTTCCAATTCTCTACCGCACTTTTGGTTAAGTTGTCAAAACGGAGTCTGACAATAAAACTGTTTGAATACAAAACTCAATGAAAATTCTCTTTGGCAATAACAAGAACTTGAAGCGAGACATCATAAATTGGTCTGTCCTAACACAGAAATAAATCAGACGGATTCACGGCTCTACAGTGACGTAACCACGAATGTTTAGTGTAGTATTTATTGCGTTTTCCTTTAATGATTGGAGACTCAGAGTCCGGCTATGAAATCGGTTTCATTTTCTGGAGTATCCAGTTAGTATATCGAGTTTTTATTTTCTCGCTCCCCTCGATTGTAGGCTCGTAGATATGTCAATGATCTATGCACTTTTTTGCCGAAAAGAAAAAAAGTTCTCCTCTGATCAAACAGGCTGGGAGTGTGACCATGGAACTGTGACCCATCTACGTATCAGGCAGAAAACGTTAACCATTGGCCAAATGTCAGTACGAAAAAGGGGTTGGCAAGACGACACAGAGATGGTTTGGAAGTAATAAAAGCGATAAAACTAATGATGACAATAATGAAATTTATTGATATTGAACGAAGAACAAGAAAGGGTGATGAACATGATGATGATGAAAAGAAGCAACAGGAATGAAATACTTTAGCTTGTGATGAGATCATAGATGCCGCTCTTTCGGTCGTCCTCGGTTCATAGATGTTACCATCAGAAGTTCCAAAACAGAAATGCCATTTCCACTACATGTTTAAGGCAAACAGAGTGCACAATTAAAATTAATTTCAATTTATAAAAGAAAGTTAAGTACGAAATGTGAATTTTAAGGTGATTGAACTGCACATGTTTCTATTCCCTGAGGCTTTCTTAATATTATGTTGAGAGATTATTGGTGATGATGATGATGATGACAATATTGATATGACGATCACGATGGTGGTGATTTTGATATGACAGTGATTGTGGCGATGAAAGAAGACGACAGACACACACAAGAAAAGAAAGTATTGCCAGCTACCCAGCACTGATTATGTCATGGATATCTTCCGTTTTTAACGAATTTTTTTTTAAAAATGACGTCTTCGTGAGAATTCTTGAAATGTCACCTATAAATCCGAGCTTGGCAATAACCATAGAAAAAGTCACAGATTTCGCAAATGAACTGCCATTGCAGTTTCAGCGTTGGTGATTTTTATCAATATAATTATAAAAAGGGCAACCAATACCATGGAGGGACTGGATCGACTGCAGTACCGACGGCAGATTACGACACCAGCTATAATCTATGACTGAACTTTTGTCTGGGAAACTCCTATACATTGCTCAGACTATCAGATTAAAAAGAAAACGCACAAACGGAATTTCACGATAAATTACTTTATCTGTCTGGAAACTGTGGCAGTTGAAAAAAAAAAAAGAAAGAAAATAACGATAATAACGAAAAGAAAAGAAAAAAGTGATAAGAGCCAAAGGGAGACAGCGGCCAATGTCAGTCTGCGCCACTACCACCAGGGCCAAATCATGTAGAGAGAACACATCAAAGTTTATTGTTTCTGAACGTTTCCTACCCTATTATCTTTCCTCTTAAATAAAAAATATTTTGGTGAATTAAGGGGGAAATGGAAGCGGTGGGGGTATCTGCTTTTGGGAGCAATCCATGTTGTTTGATGTGTGGTGTTTATGTTTACTTTGAAATATGGGAGAGAGAGAGGGGAGGAAGGAGGGAGAAAATAAGACGGAGAGAGAGGGAGAAAAAAAAAGAGAGAAAGATAGAAGGAGAAAGAGAGAGAGGGGAAGGGGGAAGAGAAAGAGGGGAGGAGAGGGGGAAGAGAGAGAAACTAGACAGACATACGGACAGGCATACAAGCTGAAGGGCGGACAGATAGATAGATAGATAGATAGATAGTTAGATAGATAGATAGATAGATAGATAGATAGATAGATAGATAGATAGATAGATAGATAGATAGATAGATAGATAGATAGATAGATAGATAGATAGATAGATAGATAGATAGATAGATAGATAGATAGATGTAGGTGGATAGATAGATAGATAGATAGAGAGATAGACCTTTAGATAGATAGATAGATAGATAGATAGATAGATAGATAGATAGATAGATAGATAGATAGATAGATAGATAGATAGATAGATAGATAGATAGATAGATAGATAGATAGATAGATAGATAGATAGACAGATAGAAAGATAGCTATATAGATAGATAGAACAAACACGTTTCAAACATAATCATATTTTCTGTAAACAAAAGCATTTCTAATTAAATAAGCATTCCTTGTTTGAACACTTAATTGCAGTTATCTCCGGCCCGTAAACGGCTATTGTTTAATTCGAACGCAAAGACAGCGGTTGCTAATAAAATAATTTGCCTTGACTAGACTTACCAAAAAGTCCACATTGCCAGAGATAAAGAAAGGGATGTCATTAGGAAAGTAGTGCCACCCAAAATCCGTTAACTGTTGTCAACGCTACATCAGGCTATGAACTTACAATCTTTCCAGGACGTGCCTGAAATGCTCCTGTTTTAAATTCTTTATTTTTCAGTCCAGCTTTGTGAGACACATCCTTGTGAAAGATTTTTTTTTTATATTTCTTCAATTCAGTTTTCAAGTGGCAAGCCAAGTGGCATGATCCCAAAGGTTTATCATGGTCAAATGTTAATGGTTATACTTTTTGGAATCGGCTATTGTTCATAGTGAAAAAAATGAAATAATTATGGACGAAAAGCATAAGAAGGTTTCTTAAACCGTATTATTGACAGCCTAACTTCGGCCCTACCCTAACCCTGAAAATATTCCAAAACAGGGCATCGGTTTCGGTGAAATTCCCCCTTGTTATCATCTTAGCAAAGGAATAAAGACGACCAGCAAAATTGATAAGTAAAATATTTCGCTACCAAAATATTAAGGATGGCCTCCCGATAGGAATGATCATTAATTTTCATTCAAAGAGATATAAAAATACCAAATAAACAAACATATGTGTAGATGCTAGAACGTAATGGGCTAACATTAGGAAATGCTATAATTGTGATATTTATTAAGTTTGCAATTTTCTGTTGCCATCATGATAATTATGTCCCTTAATATAATATACGCAAGGAGGGAATTTTGAGCACAGGTAGTCATTGTTCTTTGAGAAAATGTTTGTTTTAAAAATCGTTCGCACAAAGTACAAAAAGGATCTGGGCCGCATGAAAATCGCCGCGCGAAAAAAAAAAAAAGTTAAAGAATCTCCCCAAACGTTCACACTCGTGTGTGCACACATGCTCTCATTCACATAGAGAATAACTTGCCATCATAAACATTCTCCAAAGTGTCATGCTGCACTATATTTCCTTATTTTTGGAGACGAACAGAAGTGCTTCCCTCCCTCCCTCATTCCCCCAGCGCCGGATGGATGTCAAAACACTTGTTGCGTTAGCGTTAACTGAACAAGGTAAAAACGAATGAGCATTTAGGAAGAAACAGCTCTCACGGACATTTTACACGAGAACTTACTCACGGTAAATGCTAATAGGCGCAATATCAAACAGGAAATCCCGAGCATGCTGGATTAGGTCAGGGAACGAGGCGATGCTTAAACATTGCACGCCCAGATGCTATTGACTAATGGTGACCAAAAAAAACTTGGTATGAAAGCAAAGAAATGCTAAAAATTCATGGGCGTTGATAATTTGTTTGACTACCCAGCAAACATGCGTCTTCTATACAAAAGCGCAATAACTTTGCTGTTTTTGTTAAGTCGTAACATTGCAAGAACATTCATATTAATTGTGAAAAATCAAAGAGGCGATATTTTTTTTATCTCCAATGAACAAAGACAAGTCGTAGAGGTAATTGTTTCTAATGATGCCCAGTGCATGCCCGATGCTCCTCAATTCTGAAATAACATTTCATTACACAACAGAATTTGCGAGTGTCTGTCTGATCGGTTCGTAATCTATTTTGATAATACAGACAGACATTATTATTATATACATTCTTTGACTTTTGAAATTAAAGCATTGAGCAAAATAACGACAAAGGTTTTTATTCTTACCCCTAAAGACATTTCATATTGACAAAGAAAGATCAGCTTTCATATCTGGTATTTTAAAATTTCGAGACAGAAAGAAAGACAGATAAATGTCAACGTGACACATCAAGAGAGACAGTGAGAGAGCAAATCAGATTCTGCATGTGTCTATGATGAAAATGCAAAATCACATGATCTGCCTCCAAAAATTAGTACTGTATAATTAGACGTTGTGATAGTCATGCTATCAGATTGTAAATCATGCACTACAATAGCTTTATCTGGGTCAAAAACCTGAAAAACAAATTCAGGGATTAATCAGTGATAGATTATTAAACCCACTTTTATCTTTCTCTCAACCTAACATAACAGGTGGGAGTTTGATTCCATTCATCAATACTGGTTGTTTTAATGCTTAAAATCTTATCCATAACAGTAATTCAAACAGTCTACTTGCGGTTCACTTAGATGTGACAGAAAATGAAACATAATAGTTCAAGAATAATATATCTGAGCATTCCCCAGGTAGCAAAACTTCTTTTTCTTTATTTTCCGTCGCTTGTTTTTTTTTTCTAAGGTAACTTTAAAGTTCCGTGTTTTCCTGTGTCAGGAGTATTTTCTGGTTCAGTTAACTTCGGCTATAGAATTGTCTTTTTTTACTTTTTCACTATAACTATTTCATACCATGTTTGTTACGATATGACTGTGTGTTTAAGGTAAGTCTTGAAAAACATACATTCATTAAAGGTTCGTCTACGGCCTAACATTATAGAGCAGCCTCTCAATTGTCGCATCCCAGTTACTCAGGATAGACACACACCCTCTTCTACCCTCAGTCCCATGGGTCAGTGACCTCGTGTTGAAGCTAAAACAATAGGCCAGTATCCATCAGTACTAATCAATTTCACAGATCAGTTCTAATTAATCTCATGGGCTGCTACAGCTCCCTTTAGATCACTCGGCAGTCACCGCTAACTAACCCCTTACCCATTCTTTCGGTTGACAATGTCGCTAAAAACCGTTTTGTGTGTTAATGACCAAATTATCTTTCTTCCCAAGAGATTCGTTTTCATTATCGTTCTAATCATCATAATTAGCCACAAGTTGACATAGAAACCCGAGGACTTGAGAAAGGATGCAGCTGGTAAAAAACTTACAGAATACACAAACGAGCAGTGTCTATTTGTATCATTAATGCAATATGAAACCGATTTGAATGGAATAATATTGGTAGTTGACAGGAGAAGCTTTACAATACCTGAAGGATTTAATTATATACGCCTAAGTCACAGAAAGGCCAGACTGGGATACATGATTATTTTAAACAAAAACATGTTCTTCGCGTATTCTTGGACTCCGAAACCTTTGACCCTTTCAAGATGCGTCACTGTCATAACAACAGTCCTGAGTCAAAGTGTTTTGGACCGGAGGTTCGCTGGACTTATTCAAATTGTACAGTTTGCTTTGGAGTCCAGGCCGACCTGGGCTTGGTAAAAAGATAAAACCTATCAATTATGCATACTTCGTTGTAAGCATTGTAAAGCGACGACGCAGATAAAGCTGTACCGTTAGTGTCTTCAGCATTATATGTTCGTGTCTTTGCAGATACAATTTCTGCTCTCTGGTTTTTATGTGGATGTTGTGTATTGATCAAAATTTCGAGTTTTGAAATGACAACCAGTTTGCAGTCTACATCGAGGGCTTAAATGCAGTTTGTTTAAATTAAATCTTGAAAAACAATTTGACAGGGGTGAAATATCCAGCTAGTGTGTCAAAAGAAATTATTACTTGGAAAAATGTTAAATAAGATCATGTGTTCAAATGATAGTGTGGTGATTGATGGATCTGACATAACTATGAGATGTTTATAACTTGTCTTTTCCCTTATACCTGAAGGTGAATATACAAAAAAAAAAAAAAAAGCTCTAACGGAGTTTAACAAGATCATTGACACTGTCTGGATGATGATGGTGATGATTAAGGTGTTAAGACATGGTAATTGGACCTTGTAATCACAGTTGCTATATTTCACCAATCCTACCACATTCTCCACTTTCCAGTCAGGCAGTAATTTCCATAAAAGTCCCGTGTTCAATTGTTTGTTCTCTACCGTCAAGTATTATGATATGCTAAATGTTATGGTATGCCACTAACCAGTGTAATGATCTCAGTGTAATGACTATCGTGCCAACCGCGCATGGTGGCAATCTAACAAATCTTGCCTTGCTGAACTGAACTAGCAACCCTGGCCATGAATTGACAACGCTCAGGCCAATGGCGTGAGGTCTGTCAAGGCTGGCTGCTCGTGGACGTCGTTAGCTGTGGGTGAACTTTTATTTATGTTAGCTTAGACACCTTGATGAGGATCTATGGGCTAGCCTTGATTAAGCCTTTAGTCCTGGGCACGGGAGAACAGCACCGAATTCATCAGTCCACGCTGTAGGAGCTATGCCAACAAGTGGTTGGTAACGACGTATCAGATTTTGGCTACAAAGACTATTTGCCTTTTGGGAATTCGGAGCTCTGTTTCCTTTACAACACGGCCTTGACCGTAGATGACCTGAGTGCATCTCTTGTTCGATGTAAAAATCTGAAAGAGGGATAAAATATGTCAATTATGTCCTAGATGTTCCGTTCTCAGAAACCATGAACAGATATTTTGATCCTCTGTGGGGTTTGTGATCTCAGACAATATAATCGGTAGGAAAGTCGTTCCACCGCTACGTCTCCTATACCTGTTGCCTCTTTTTTTCCATTTACATAAAATGCAATAAAAAATCTGGTGAAGAATAACAGATTATTACAGGGCTAGGTCGTTTAACTTTATTTCGTTTTCGATTTCTGTAGATATCAGATAATATGATGTTGCCCAAAATAACCTGTTAAATAATCTCCAAATACTCGATGTTTTGTAGCAATCCAGAAAGTTAAGTATTGTTTAAAATAACCTTTGCATTGCAGGCAGGGTTAGGGCACCCTACCTAGTCGGCCTTGTGTTGGACAGTATATACAATCCGTTTGTTGTTGTTGTATGCTTTTTTGAATGATAAAGATAATTACTTCTCACTAGCCACTCAATATAGACATCAAATGTGGGGAAAAGATTAGTGAAATACCATGATAACATGTTCGGATAAGGTGCCCCGTCCAATTCCAGTTTCCACTTTTATAATTGAACAAAATGATTAATACAAAAGTGTTAGTAGATTTATTGATAGAGATCGTCGTGATTTATGTGTATGTAATAAAACTGCAAGTCCAGTTTCGCGCAACCTACAAAACGAATAGAAAGGCAGCACCAAGAACGACTTGCCTTTTTTCTTGTGGAGAGACTCGCATGTAACAGCTAAGTGGCCGTTCTATAATTTTTTACATTTTTTGTTCTAAATTCTGTTTCAGCTTTACTACTAGTCTTCCCCCTGAGGACGGTTTTAAAGACCTAAGACTTGGGGTGTTTCCGTATTTATTTCTACTTCCTTTGTGATGCGTTTCAACATGTTTTATTGTTTCTAACTTAGGAGTTTGCAACATACAGACTTTTCTCCTCTTTTCTTCGCCACATTTTAACTTCATAAATATATAGAGTGAGGTCACTCTTGATCGGAATGGCAACATAGGATACTTTTATATAATACACACATTTATTTGTCACACGCACACCAACAACGAATCTTATGATTAAAGTAAACAGGTCAATTAATCTGGACAAATTAAATCAGCCACTCAATCAAGGAGGCAAAATTCTGGTATTCTGGATGATTACTGTGAAGTGTAGAACTGACTCCCCAGGATAGCAATTACTCTTGACCACTGTTGATTACGAGCTGGTCAGCGTCTCCTGGGAATGAGGTGACCATCATTAAAGTATCTCATGATGATGTCGTGTAGATGCTGTGTAAATGAATTCATACCATCAAATAAGTTGATTTAGGCATCTAGCCGGGGCTAACAGAGATCAGATCGTGAGATGGGACGCTAACATTGATACTTTGTCATAGCGGAACATCGCTGACTATTTGCTGGTCACTGGCCGTAATTAGAAATTTGTGACTGGCATAATTTTCCGCGTATACCCAAAAAGCAAACGAATGATGAAGTCTTGGAATAGTGTCAGAATTTGTCAGAAATTCAGATCGTGAATTACAAGTAGTTTGCCATTATTCTTCTTTCTTATGGTCATTGCCCAGTTCAAACTACGAGTAAATATCCACCCCTTCCCCCAAATAACGCAACTTAGATATCCTTTGTCCTTTCTTCCTTTTTTTTTTTTCTTCTACTATCTCCTTAAGCGCAGCCCAAAACATAGCTTTTATGGGCTAAACAAACAGCCCTTTCCAGGGCTAAGAAGGACTACCAACAAGCAGCGAGAAGAAACAAAATGAAAATAAGAAGATTGAACATAACCAACAACAAGGCAAAAGACGTACAAAACCCAAAGGCAAAAACCCCTCTATAAAAGGAAGATCACTACCTATTCTTTCTTCAACACATTTCTTTCACAGTCAAAATGACTTACAGATTGCGCAGCTGATTTTCAGGACACTGGAGGTTCAGAATTCACTCTGAGCTGCATGAATTTAAGTATCCCCATTAGAAGAGCTTTGCCTACAGTTGTGTTAGCTCCGACATGTTCGTTTGGTCGTAGGAAACCGCACCCACGAAGGTCTTCAGAAGTAACGTTCATTAATACTTGGCATAAAATGCCTTTACAGCGTTTAGGCTAAGGACAACGGCTCTAGGACTTTAAGCTACAATCCTGTCGCCGAAAGCCACGCGGCCCAGCATTATTTCTTTTAACTAGAAAGGATTTTATTACATTTCTTAAGGTTTAAGCATGTTGGCTTGTGACAAACTGATAATATTACACAGACAGCAGTTTTTGTGAAAACAAAGTACAAAAATAAAATACAGATTTTTAAATATTATTTGTTTTCTTTGCATTCTAAAAATTAAAGCAAGCAGTAAGAATTAGTTTTGTTGACATAAGAAATTTTGTTGACATTTCTAGAGCCACCTTTAAAAGTTGTTTTTGCTTGCGCCAGCAGAATTTTCTAGAATGCCCAGCTAATCTTACCCCTCGTTAAGGTTATCTTGCTCCTTGCATTGCGAAATACCCAGATTTTTATGTAGCTCTCTTTCTTTTTTGCCTTTGCAGAATCAGGAAGGAAAGAGTCCAAGCCATTCCCATTCAGAAAGCCAAGGATGGACATCAAAACCACAAGAATTATAACATCAGTCCAGACATTTTCCTGGGTATAGATTGCTTTTTGCTGGGCTCTAGAGACATAGATATTGCCTGCTTAGTGGGGCATCATCAATCGTCCTGGTGTTATAACTGCTTCCCCCCGAGGGGCAGGAGGGTTGGGGGAGCCGGGGAGATCGGGGAGGGACATAAGTCCAGTGTTGTGCTCACAGACCATCTCCCTTGCAGCCAGGAGAGGTCATAAAGAACTCATAAGTTCAGCCTTCCAGCAAGACGGTCTGTTTTAGCAAATCCGGCAGCAAAAGAGCCGAGCGTTGTCTGGTCACCTCGCAAAAGCGTTAATATTACATTCATCACTAACAATAAATTCAAGTCTAATACTTCATATTGACATTTATTTATCATATTCCTTTCCTGAGTCTCATCTTCTCCTCGGCCCCACTCCCAAGACTCTCCTCGGGCCATCCTAGGCCCAGTGTGGGTCATTATTCTTCTCATCCCACACAAAACACTGTTCCTATTTATATGCCAGACATCTTATAACTTTCAGGTGTACATAGATGATGAACTGTTTACAGACTCAAAGCGGTCAGTAGCGAAAGAGGAAAGCTTGATTTGGATCAATTATTTATTTGTCTTGAGAAGGAGAATGGGGACATGTGGCCCTTTCTTCACTGACTTATGACGTCCAGAACTAAGACTAGACTTTGATTATTTATTCCTTTTATATTTATTTATTTATTTGATAAATATTTTGAAGTCATACTACCGTTAAAGCAGAGTTTGAATTTTATTTCAATTTGTTTTGTTTTGTAATTCCTGTTAGCTGCGAAACGTGTTAAATCTTAAGATTTAAGTTGAAAATATGCCTTTTCCCGAAACATCAAAGTCTTGAACAAAGAGATAAAATACACACCCAGCACCGCCCCACTCCCAAATAACAAAAAAACAACAACTCACATATACAGTTGAAGGGTTTCCTGACAAAGAAGTGGGACAAATATAATCATTTCAGACTTCCTTATTGTTACGGTTTCAAATATTCAGCTCAAAGTGCCACGAACATCCCTTTGAAGTATATATCTTAATAAATTATATCAGACGTAATGTAACAAAATTAATCTTTAAAAATGTCTGCCTACTTCATATTATACTGTCCTGGCACATGTCGGGAAGTTATATTATTATGTTCGTTGTGTTTCACTGAACCAAATTAAACATACGGCCTTATTCATCCCATACAGCCTCAAACTTTCAGAACTGAAGAACAGTCACAACTATGATGTGGATCATGATGATATTTTGTATAGTCTGACTGCGCATCAAAACATCAACTCTTCTGCCCCACGAACAGTTCATAAACAGCACCTAAGTGATGTTGCTAGAGGTCATAGTGTCTTAAATCCATAACATTCCTGTAACATTAGTCTTAGTCTGGGATAAACAATTGGGATGTGCATTGGGCAACGAGAGCTGTCTTTTTTTCTTCTTCTTTCGCCTACTAGTGTAATACTTCATTCATCATTACTTTCGAAGTCTCATGGAGTTTCACTTTTCGAAAAGCATTCTTTGCGTTTAGGCGTTCCAATGTGTAATGCAGTTTGCTTATAGGTCTCGGTGTACTGATTAGTTCTTCGTGGTAAGCTAGCTGTACTGATTAGTTCTTCGTGGTAAGCTAGCTGCACATTTATATAATTGTAGAAATCAGCCGTCGTCTTTAAATCAAATGAGGCACCAAGGCCGTTGTCCAGATGACGAGATTTTCACTTGAACTTGGATTCAACTACAGAAACATCAACAACCAAAACAACAACAAGAAAAATAAAAACAAGAAAACGAGAGTTGCAAATAGCAAGGGCTGAGATCCTGCAAAAACAAAGACCGCAACACTTAAATTTGCATTTCCAAAGACGAAATGGACTGCTTTGACCATAAATTTATGATTTGAGGTCTTTATTTTAGGAGGTTCGCTGCCCTTGGCATTTACACCTCACTTTACTTGTTTTATTATTTCTTGTTCTGGCGGGGGGGGGGGGGGGGGAGATGATATCGATAAATTTTAATCTATTAATTTCAATTTTGCCCGGGCAGCGGCCTTTCGGCCTGCTCTTTACGATTTCCAACTGCCAAGGTATCTTTAACGTGCGCAACGTGCACACGGGCCCTCCGAATTTTTTCGTCCTTATCCGAGAAGACTAGGTACTCGATCCTACCCCCCAATAGGACCAGGGATTTGAAAATATGAGAAAAATCCAATTTCCAAGAACAAATGTCAAACAAATGAACATTAAATACACATCCCACTTGGAGATAGACAACCTCATAACAAGCAAACATCTATTTTCACTTTGATCATTAACCTCTTTTCATTAAAGATTAGACAGCCAAAATCATACCACACAAAAGAAGGTTTTTGAAGCGTATGTAAAATATGAAATATAGTTTCAATCAGAAAGTACGGAGCGGTGAGTTGGAGTAATTTATAGTATCACCGGTTTCTTGATATATCAGAACTTGGGTAAATTAACTTTTTATGAGTTAATGCTTTGCATAAGTTAACCTTCTTACTATTAAATACGACAGTATATTGAGTTTCATATAGTCAAATTTGACCCTTTCCCAAGCTATGGGGCAGTGGGGCCGACCTTCACCTGACTACCCAGTTCCTGGCCCACACTAAACTAAAAGCATGACTTGGAACGCTGAAGAAGAAGAAGAAGAAGAAGACCCTCTCCCCCTCCTCCTCCCAATCTTCCCTCCCTCAGTTATCCTTCCTTTTTAAAACATTTAACCTGAAATTCTACCCCAGGAGGACCATTTCGGTATCTCTGTTCAAATTTTCTTAATTATTAGGAAGACACCAAAGTTTATTCCCCACTTGGAGTGCCATAATTCTGTTCCTGGCAAGCTCAGAATTGGGTAGTTTATTCCGTAACATAAACTGACTTAGTACTGCTATTGTCACAAGCGTCGAGTAGACGAAACCTCATCATTAGTACCGATACGTTCAAATAAAATTCATTAGATGACAAATTAAGAGGCGTGACACTTGTGGGAATTGCTTCCTGAAGCCCTGTTGGTTGGTCACTCGATGGACAGAGGTGGCATCCATACAGATGAATCTTGCTGGCCAATGGAGTTATTTGGTCTTGTGCATAAGGGGAGAGCAGCACCACTCTCAGGGACGTGTACACCCAGGTTAATGTACTTGGCATAATCTCGTTCGTTATCCCTGGCTTTCCACTTCTCCCTAATCTTAATGGTGAATTTGACTTGCGAATGGAAGCCGGGCTGAGCACTGCGGTTTCCGCGCTGAAGCATGGGAGCTGGCAATGTTGAAGACTAACTAATGTCCTGGAGGGAAGGGGTCAGCGTAAATCAAATGATATTGTATAAAGACGTGAGTGCTCTGGGCTGATGCAGGCTTCATTTAGCGAGACATTAACGGCAGCAGCGTCGTTATCCCTACCAACATCGGCACAGGTAGTGTTAGCAGAAGCTGCTGCTACAAAGTCTAATCTCCTTATCTCAGACATTTAAGTGGTCGTCATCGTTCATTGTCAGACTCATCGCCATAGTCATTTAACATCTTCGCGACCTTATTTCTTGTTTGTTCTATCTCCATTTTCTGAAAACTGGAGATCTTTTAGTATATTGTAGGAGAGATATAACAAATTAATGCACACTTTGATACTTGTTTAAAATTTACTGTGGCATTTATGTAGCTGCTTCAGTTTCGATTTATTATAAATCCTTGTCATAATAAGTGAAGCCGCAAAGGTTTAAGGACGTATTTGTCAGTTGTGCAAAAACATGGAGCTAGAACAAACAAGAACTGAGATCGCATTTTGTCTAATTCTTGTTTCACGAGTGAAGTATACAAATATATTATTATTGCGCACCCAGACTGTTCAAAACTAAGGAGATACCGAAGATTTTATTCCAGATTTATATGATATGAACCACAGATAAATGCACTTTATTAATGCATTTATTTTCAAATATGCCCATCATACAGGTAAACATATACTTGACTACTCTGAGTAAATGAGCTTGTCAGATTCTGCATTCTTCCACATGAAACACCAGCTTTACGTGGAAAGTGTTTAGAAATACAGACACTAAACATCGGGCATGTTTGTTTTGTAACAGTATAAAACAACAGACAGGGATGTGAAGCTTGAAAACGTTAGACAGACCGACAGATAAGATAAATCTTTCCTCCCCCTCCCCACATGCTCTCTTCCTCCTCTCCATAGCGTTCAATATTACAGTGACTAGTCGTACTTCCGTAAAAACAAGAAAAAAATACTTCAATGTAAAATAATCATAAAGAAGACCAACAATAAACAAAAACATGGCACCTTATAGCACATGCACGCAGACCTATAATGACAACATTGTGTCAAAAACCAGCACAGCAAAATAAAAGCATGAATGGTTTAAATCGATCTCGAAAAAAATCAATGGTCTTTGAAAAGCATCGAAAATGACACAATTTTCAGCCACTCTGCCGGCCACATCGCCCAGCATCCCTCTGCCTACCGGTAATTGAGAAGCATCCACTGAGTCCATTCAATTAGACCGTCTTCACATGCTATGCCCAGGCTACCAGCTAAAGACAGGGAATTTCACACACAAAACAACAACAACAAAGCCTTCTAATCTGTGATAGATAAGAGTTAGCAGGCCTTCAAATGGTGGAGATGAACCTGGAACATGAAAACATATTTGTTTGGGGTTCTCTGACAAGCAATTACAGAGTGATTTATCTATGATATTTTTATGAGACTTTTTTCGTTACCCAAGGCTTTATTATGTCCAACACTTATAGACATTTAGAGGTATAGATAATAACATGGGGGAATGCAGAAAAAGATAACGTGACACTCTACATGCCGTAGGAATGTCTCTCGTAGCAATATGGATAATAATAATGTGGTAGATATATAGAAAGAAAAACGCGCCTACAGATTTTAACTGCAAACCATCAAACAGTTGGAACGATTAACATTGTTTGCCACTGAGTTTTTTCTGAGTAAATGTTGATATATTTATTATGATATGCTGCAAATTTAGTGGAAATTGAAGATTTAAACATTTGCGAAATATGAAATTTTAAGGACATAATTATATTTAGCATCTTTTCCTAATAATTATTTACAGGGTGCTTTCGGAATCATCTCTATGTCACATATTTGTTCTCTGGTTAAAACATGACCATTCTGTACTGTATACTGTTGGGTATTTCAGTATAATCTAAACTTTATAATACTTCATAATAGATAAGCAGCCTGAAAATTTGTCAACGCCTGCATTTTATATGGTTTTATTATTATTAATCACTCACGCAGAGTCATCGTCTGAAATGTCCACTCAGCACCATCACTCTTTAACCCGCCCTCTCCCCTCCCCCCCGCCTCATACACACATATTATGTTGTTTCCCTTCTGCCAGCACCATCACCCCCGTCCCCCGCCCCCGGGGGCATCCTCCATCTGCTGAGTGGCTGCAGTAATAGCCAGCATCAAGCAGAGGTCAACATCTTCACCGTCTTCAGCACTGCTCTCACTTTCCCTGGCACCAGGGCGCTTGATGCTCACACGCTTTTCTGGCCACTTTGGGCCGTAAACATCTGAGGGGTGGGATGGGGTAGGTGAGGCTGGAGGGTGGGGTACAGTGACAATAAATTGTTGGGGAGTTCCTGTATACTTGCGCAGTATCCAGTGTGTATACTGTAGCCACAGATTTGAAAATTCATCATCACCACCGTCATCATCATCATCATCCTCATCATCACCACCATCATCACCATCTACAACTGCAGTAAAAACAGCAATACAATAATGTGATAATTTTGCTAGGTACCGTATATTACGAAATAGAATTTGGGTATTTCATTAAATGAAGGAGTCTTTCGCTTGTCGATATCGTCAGCATCTTGCGTAAAACACCAATGCCAGTGTGCTTAGTTCGCTATCCCCGTATGTAAACAATAATTCTGATCATAACATTAATGAAAATTACATTAATAATATTTTTCAAGAATCTACCGAGTTTTTTTGCAGGGAAATGGGCAGAAATAAAGGATTAGAATTGAGGCCATCACCCCTTTTACAACGCTACCAGCTGTTGTTTCGTGTGCGTGTTGCACGAAGACCTCCGTTATACCGGAGCCACTCAAGGATGCCGGGGAAATCAAAATCAGATTATGATCAAGAATCAGAACAACAAAACTTGATTGTTCTTCCCATTTAAGTTCATGGACAGTAGTGTTTCAGAACGAGAATCCGCGCAATTCCCTACTCTGATACGCAATTTCCTGTGGCAAATTGATTTACCCTGCGTCCTGCGCACCCAAAACTTTGTCCTGCAAATCCACTGAAAGCTCCTAGATCCCATTAAAGCCATCTGACTTCCCCTCAGAGACTTTTTGCTGTAAGCAGAGGTTCGGATTACGCCAAGAAGACCTCTAGAATTTTCCTGATGGTGGAGATTAAAATCCAATTTTTGTCACTGCTACGGAGCTGTCAAAGCGGAGTCCGTTAGGGTGCTGACCTAGCCTGTCATTTTCCTGGGAGTGAGACTGCCACCAAATCGTAATCAGCGGGGTTTGATGATTAAATGCGTCCATTCTGGTAGTGGCCTGTCCTGATATCTGAGGGGACACGTGATGGATACTTTCTTTGTATGGATGTTCTTGGGGTTAGACAGATAGATAGATAGATAGATAGATAGATAGATAGATAGATAGATAGATAGATAGATAGATAGATAGATAGATAGATAGATAGATAGATAGACAGATAGACAGATAGATAGATAGATAGATAGATAGATAGATAGATAGATAGATAGATAGATAGATAGATAGATAGATAGATAGATAGATAGATAGATAGATAGATAGATAGATAGATAGATAGATAGATAGATAGATAGATAGATAGATAGATAGATAGATAGATAGATTAAACAGGAAAAGCATTAAAAGAAAGATGTATGTGCAATAAACTGACTTTCCTTATTTCCTCCAGATTGCCAAGAAGTAACAAATCGCATGTACGTGGTTATTTCTCTGTTTTAAACACAATGTCAGGAGTAAAGATACATCTCTATGGAGATGTTAACTCACTATTCATCAGCCTGCTAGTTTTTGATAATGTGGATGGCAGAAAAAAACAACGCATTATATAATTATGTATTTACAAGTTAAGAGAATACGTATTCCAAACCGATTACAGGTATCTTGTTTGATTATGCTCATTTATGGAAAAATGATCATAGATGACCTCTGAGTTGCTATTATTGTGTCACAAGTGTATTGTTTCCTCCTAAATGGGCCAAAACGATCAAAAGCTTGCCTGGACTTTGAACCCTGTGTGCATTTTTTTTTTCGACATCATAATAATTATCAATTTTCAGATTTTTTGCGAACCCTCAGTCTGTTTCTTGGAAAAGGGGTGGGGCGCGGGTGTAAGAGAAATAATGATGTTATGTGGTATATTGCCCAAGTAGGGCACAATGAATGCCGAAGGATTTATCAAGCCCACGTTTCAATCGGCTGCAGGAATATGTCAGGCTTCCACGGCACCTGTTTCATTCATCTCACTGAATCACTGCAAGTGCAAAAGCTACTATTTTTAAGCGGAACTTTTGTCATACTCTTATTTTCCCAGGCCTGCTGGTGGTTGAACATTTACGTCGCAGACTCTTTTGTTGTTTGTTTCTGTGTCTTTATGTTTTGAAATAATAATTTAAAAAAGATTGTTATTCCGTCTCTCTAGTTTTCTTTACGGCCGCAACTGCAATTGCGTATGTGCTGCAGGATGGCATTCGATTTGATTCAATTTCAAACTTCAGGGATGGGCATACCCAATAAGTGGTCTCGTAAAAAAACCGCAGAAAAACACCCACATCCATGACCTAGGTGTGACCCGATCCCCATAGAGTGTGAAGAAATCTAGGGCCAAAACGCTTCGACATCCGTATAATAGACTGGCACATCAACCAATTTTTCATCTGACAGGAAAGCGTTTCTAAGATCGGGTCACTTTGTTATTGTTGGGTGTATTTCTGCTCATAACTTAAAAACTCTTGAAGACATCCACAAGACATTTTGGGAACAATGCAGATATTGCTATCAGCAGCAGTAATATGGTCATGATTGAAAATCACCAAAAATTATTGATGCATCTGTGCTTGAGATGGACTACGACCTGTCTGACTGGGGTTCGCTTCCTTTGAAGATCTACTGGAGCCTCACTTCCATGAGAGCTTTTTTGCGTTGTTGTTGTTGTTGTTGTTGTTGTTGTTGTTGTTGTTGTTGTTGTTGTTGTTACCAGCGAAAACAGTTCTATACTTGTGTTTAAGCAAAGAGTATCAGGTCTGGAGGTGGATCAGTAGTGCGTAACAACCTTTATGCCCATTAGTTTCAGACTCGTCAGATTTTTCATAATGATAATAATAATATAATAATAATAAAACGTACTTAATTAAATTATGATAGATATTGTAATTGGAAACAGGCCGGAGAGAAGAGGCGGGGTATAGCAAAATAACAAACTAATGAAAACAACATCAACAACAAGAACGATTGACATTCGCAATACAAAAGAAGGCGTCGCAACTTCGGGAGTGAAAATGAGCACTGGCGGAGAATGATGTTTAAAAATTCCAGAGACACTTCAGAGACTTTTTGTGTACAAACGTCGCCTCAACCAGTCATTCTGTTCTTGTCCGCCCAACTATTGTGTTTTGCTTCCCCCGTGTCCATGTCATTAGTTTACCAGAGTAGTCCTGTATTGTCCGCGCTTCTTTCTGTGTGGGAATGAGACTACTTGATTCTATTACTGCGTCTTTGTGCCAACACTGAGGATATATTCCTTGGTCTAGACGTTGGTCAAAACAAGTGATACGGTATGCATGCAAAATACGTTTATCATTCCCTGGACTAGGAAAATTCAGGTTCACATTATGATGAGTTTAAGTCTGAGACTAGGTTTTACCGCCCTTGTGTGTGACCGACTTATGGCTAAACTGCAGACTACGCTATACAATATGGAAATCAAGCTGCTAAAACCATGAAAACTGTTTTGCTTGATAGATCTGAGCACTTGAGCCTGCCTAGTAGGAAATGTGCATCACAGCAAAGATATCAACATGTTGTGATAATCTGCATGATTGTACGAACACGATGAGCAGAATAACACAATCTCACAGGGCCATGGATATCGGTTTATGGATTAAATCGAACTGGTTAGGAATTCCTACGCACAAAAATGATCGTATTTGACATTTAAAATCATTCATCTGAAAAAGAACTGTCTCTCCCTCCAGGTCTGAGATCTTCGGTCTGACTGACTACAGGGTCTGCTATTATACAGACATGGACACAATTCTAAACCCAGTTCCTGGCTGGCGATAAGATGAATCAGGAAGTTAAAGCCTTTGACGCCCACGGAACTGAAATTAATCCGGCAAAACATCAAAGCCCCGGGGCTCAATCAAAGATAGCGACCAAATCCGAATTACGTCCGTTTAACATTTCATAATGGATTATAACTCGGAGCGCCGACTTTTCTCCTAGACGAAACTGGTTTAGCATCCTCTGGGCGAATCGGTTTGTGCATTGACTGGATATTGTAGCGGAGGATGGGGCTGAAATGAAAGGAAGCGTTAAGATGGATGGTTCTAAATGATTACATCAATACTAGCGACTTAACGCTTTTACACGGGGGTAACCGCTTTGCTCACCCTTGTCTACGATCTTATCTCCTGTGTGTATGTATTCTGTTGAGTTTTGTCTGGGGCAGCCTGACTTTGCACGTAGAGAAAGAAACCCGTGACAAAATGGATAAAGGACCAAGCGGACAAGTGATCAGATAACAAAGACCTCAGACAAATTCATCGCATAAACAATCAGTGAAAATTCCTATTGATTTGCTTCTTTTGGGTCGGCAATAACACAAGCAGAAAAGGAGAGAAAGGTTGCTGTTTGTGTGAATTTGGGTTTTCCAGTGTGTAACTTTGATAACAGCTATATCAAATTCTGAACTGTTTACTATCAGCTCCAATTCTTGAAACAACAAATAGCATAGTTTCCAGCAATATCAAAATGAGAAATGTTTCCCATGAGTAATACTAAAGAAAGAAAGTTTTCTTGTAGTTTTAACATTACCTCAAAAAGGGTAAGTTGGTGCATCAGCAATTTTGGTCAAAGGCAAAACTGAAATCTTATTACATGTATAAACTTGATTCATTTTGAAAATGCCCCTATGACGAGGTGTCTGTCGAGGGAACAAATTTCTTTCACAAAACCATCCTCCACAGCAAAACGTGAGTTCTGCGAACTTCGGACAATGGAGGATGGGGGTGGGGGGTGGGGGGAGAGTTCTACATTCACAATTCTGTTTAAGCCAGAGTGATGAATGAGATTGTTTTAAAGGATATGAGGATACGTTGTAAGAAATATTTAATGGTAGTTGTTTTTATTGGTGGTAGTGGTGATGGCGGTGTGGTGGTCATGCTGATGGTGGTGCTAATATTGATAGAGGTGGCAAAGGTAATGGCAACAGCGGTGGTAGTGACTATAATAGAGAAAGACATTACTAACAATGATGATGTGGATGGTTGTGGTTATGAAGCGGGCGTTGTCAGAGATGATCTGGGAGATTGCATCATTATGACTAAAAGGTTTATGGTTTCAAAAAGCTCAGAAGTTGAAAGTTAGTGCTCCTTGGGATGCGTAGTGCCATAAGACCTTTCTGTAGCATGGATGTCTCAGTTCTGGAGGGAATGCTCACAATATCGTGTCTATATGACATTCTTGTACCAATATTGTGTGTGTGTGTACGTGCGTGTGTTTGCGCTGCGAGTGTGTGTGTGAGAAAAAGAGACAGACAGACCGAGAGAGTCAGACCGACAGACCGAGAGAGAGAGCGGGAGAGACAGAGAGAGAGAGAGCGGGAGAGACAGAGAGAGAAAGAGAGAAACAGAGTGAAGGCAGAGAAAATTCGATGCTTCCTAGTTTACCCCATATAACAAACATTGTCTGGCTCTCGCTTGACCAGTATATTTTTGTTGATCAGTTATTAAATTACACAGCATTTTAAAAGAAAATGGTATAGATTATGTAAGCCTGAAATGCATTATCAGCTGGAATAATAATGAACACTAATATAGCAATCAGTATATAATTGAGACATAATATATGGCTTCTATGAAATATTCTTTGTCTAAAACTGTATGTCTGAAGTATTGACCTATAAATTATATTATTATATTGGCTTTTATTAGAATAAACTCTATTTTCCAGGAAAACAAGGACCCAAATAAAGATGGATATTACAAGAAGTAAATGCATATATGCTCAGTTTAACAAACGAAAACAAAATTTAAAAATAAGAAATTTGCCCTTCTGAATTATTCTATACGAGGGATAGAAGAAATCTAAATTAGCATGTCCAAAAACAAAACAAAATAATAGAATTTTATTGCAGTTGTGAGGATTTAACGGCTCCCTTTGGACTACATCTGGTTTGCATTTCTTTCCCATCTCTCAGATCGCTGGCGCAGCCGGGCCCAAGATAATAATAGTCTGAGAATGGCGGAACAGGGTAGAGAGACGAAAGGGGGGGGGGGGCTGTGAATTCATATTTTTCTATAAAATTTGATGAAATTTTTCCCCCGTCATTTGGAAACTTAGTTCTCAACCATATCTCACCCCCTTAAAATGACAAGGTTCTATTTCAAATGTTTGGCTGAACGGGGCTACACACAACGACTACAGGTCTAGGCTGTGTGTGTGGAGGTATCAAGCTGATGTGGTGTGTAAGTTGTAAGTATTAGTAAAAGGTTAAAGAGAAAGTCGTGTCTCTAAAAGTTACTGGCACATGAAACTTCAATCATCAATTTCTCAAAAGCTGACGGAAAGGGGTGCTGTTAGTACCCTGTCATTCTAAGGGTAGCCACACAAAGGCCACCGAATTCGGTCACCGAGCCACTAGGCGCTTTAGGTGAGAAGAATTGCGCTACATAAACGGACCGAATCTAGGTGGGCTCTGTGTGCAGTTGTTGATATTATAATTATAGTGCAATTCTTCTCACCTAAAGCGCCTAGTGGCTCGGTGACCGAATTCGGTGGCCTTTGTGTGGCTACCCTAAGGGACGCATCTTGCAAAGAAAGCTCGGCCGAGTAAGAAAAAGATAGCCACAAGCTTGAAACCTGCCATATTTCTCTACAGCACTAATATCAGCAACGACCAAAATGAGTAAAAGGCTTTTATCTAAGCAGGAATTTCGCCAAACCAGTGCATGATTTCATCTGTAGTCGTCATCGTTCAAAAAATGCGTAAAAAACCACTGGCACTGTATACCCTGGAGACTACTGGGCTCCTGAATAAAATAAAAGTGGCACTATAATCCCAGGCTGTACATTCACGGTTCCAAGATCAAAATTATGACAGAGCTATTTCAGGTAGTGCTTTGATTATGTAACTAGTCTGCTTGTAAATAGATGCAAGACAAAAGGGATTGTAGCCTTGGAAAAATAATTTGCAAGATTGCGTGTCTTCAATCTTGGAAATGTTACATGAGAAGCCAAGGCAATATTAGGTAATATCAAAATGAATTAAAAGTGAGCCAACCTAATGATTTTACTTACTAAAAATATTCAGCTATTGAAGAAAATGTCTTTACTAGATGAAATAAGATTGACAATGTAATCTCAGGTTGTACTATATACAGCACTATTTTAGATACTACTTTGGTTATGTAACCTCTTTGCTTGTAATTAGTTGCAGGATAAAAGGCATCCACACCCACAGCCTTGGAAGCATTAATTTACAAGATTAGCTGTCTTCATTCCAGGAAACGTTGTGTCAAAAACCAAGGAAATATTAGACAGTACCAAAATCCATATTAATGTACTTACTTTATATTAATCTAATTACTTTAGAATCTACGATTGAATTTCTCTGAATTAGTCTTAAACATCACTAATGGTCATTGTCACAATCAGTTGATAGGTTGAAAACTGGTCCGGATTCTTCGGTATAATTTAAGCGAGTTAAGTTTAAAATCGAAACTGAAGGTCTTGCAAACTCAAAGCTCTTGGCGTGGAGAAGTGAAAAAAAAAACAACGGCTATAGGTATAGCTCAGGTAAATTTATTTGATTTATTTCCCAGGTAGAGTTATCCTAAAATATTTGCAATTATAAGATAAGATAAGATAAGAATCACCTTATCATCCCAAGAGGAAAATTCACTTTTACACAACCTTCAAGAGCACACGGTACACATGGGTAACACATCATTGCCTAAACTAATCATAACTCAATAACAGGCACATTACGTGAACTTAACATGATATGGAACGTTAGTTGCGATAGGACACTACGGTCATTTTAATTTTCACAAAAACTAAAATGAATTCGACAAAATCCTTCAGAGGGCATTTAGATCTTGATATTTAGATCAAAATTCTGCAAAAACTCGAAAATGCTGTTTTAGCGATAAGACAATTCGACATGGCATACATATAGTTACAGTGTCTTGTTGAGGAGAATCGCAGAAAGCAAAAATGATCTCCTGTATCTTTCTCGGTTTGCTTTGTTTATTTTCTACCCTATTATTTACAGTGGAACGACATTATTGACTAGATATGGCGAACCAATCTGTCACAAACGCAAGAATAGTCACTAAATAGAATGCCTTGTGTCTTAATATGTGGTATTAGCGACAGAACGCACACATGCACCCATGTTATACCCACTCGTTCAAGTACCTGCATAAAACATTGAGAACGGTCATCACACTCACACATTCAAGGACAAGCACAATATTCTCACAGTGTCGTACGCTGTATAATTATACATACCATGCACACACTCAATTCAGCCGAGGGCAGGATGAAAATAATTGAAAAGGTTCAGATAAATAAGGAAAGGGAGAAAGGGGGGGGGAGGGGGGGAAACAAAACCATAGCCCCAAAGAAAAAAGAATACACCCCCACCCCCACCCCCTCCGGATACGGATGTGGGAGGGATGGGTAGATGTGACATCTCAGTGAGGAGAAGATGGTCCAGTCATATGTCCAAAGAGATTTCCTTGGGACAAATGGCCATGTTGAAGAGTCAATCAAAGGAGAACAGAGAAAAACGGGTTGTCCCTGGCAAGAACTGGTCATTTCGTGTCCTGAAACATGAGCAGGGCTAATCCCAGGAAGTTCTCTCAGCTTTTCGATGTAAGTCCGGGCAGTACCGTCTCTGGATGGCTCGACTGGTCAAGGCAAGAAACAGGAAAGTACAATACATTCCAATGAGATGGAAATAGATACAGTTAATCACCCTGAGACTGTCTAATAGGCCATTTTATTGCCATTAACTTCCTCGCCTAAGTAGGTCACGACATCTTTCAATTGCGACGTTACACGGTAATCTGGGGGAACATTACGTCCTCGTGATCGGGATTTGCTGGTACCCACAAAATGATCTATGTATGAGACCGGCGACACTTCGGTAAATGTGTTTTCTTTTGTTCCAGTAAAATTTCCGTATACCAAATCTTCTAGGTTTATTTCGCACTGTCAGCTGCAAATTCCATATTTTGTGACAAACTCTTTAATTTCCCCAGAAAATCTTATTTTGTAATCAACAGCGCAAATACAAACTTATACCCGAATACTTTTTTTTTCTTTTGGTCTTTTTCCATAAGAAAGACTATCACCAACAAGCACTATGACAAGAAATCTTGGATTGGATTTTGACTGCTTGTTTGTTGGCGCAACATGGTCACTTTTTCCCCCTGCACACCTGAATGGCAGAGGCTGCGTGTCATGATCACATTAGGATCATAAATGCCGTGCTAGGTCACGACGTCAGTGAGTTAATTTTTACGATCTTGTTGATTATAACCAGCGTAATTTGTCCTTGAGCTGTTCTCGTGAACAGTTTGTTTTGAAACACCTTTTTTCTGATAGATGGAGAGAAGGAGGGGCGAGACAGAATAAATGTATAGCTAGGAATGACAGAGCAGTTCTCGACCCCGTGATTTTGATTAACATAGATAAGGGGCGAGTAAAGGTAGTTTATTTAGACGCTTAGTTGGCGTTCGGAAATTCGTGCATAAGAGTAGAAAGCACGGGGTTTGAAGATTTTAGTAGTTAATGTTTCGCATTTTAAATTTTGTCTAGACCGTAAAATTGACCTTGATTTTGGCGCAAGGCCATGACAAGCATAAATTAATATTGCAGGCTGAGCTGAAGCGACTGCACCAATCAAATGTATGAATCTGGACGGAAGGTCGAGACATAGCTTTAGTATTTAAACCCGTGCAGAGCTTAGATAGAGGCCACATGTAGACAATCCATTTACGAGGTGGACGGCGATAGTCCTCAGCCAGATGAGAGACATAAGAGACGCAGTTGAGCAGTCCATATTGTGAGGAGCATGATTTTAAAGCTCCAGAGCCTAAGCTACTTGGTTTGATATGAACCCACAGCGTTTACATCCAGCGCTCTCACTCCCAGTGAGGGCCACATGGTGAGAGTCCATACTAATTTGTAATGATGAAAGTGAACCGTTCTACTTACTTTTGAAGACAGTTTCAGAGCTACCGCCAGACAACGCATGGTTGTACAAGCATTCTCCATGGCGTGTCTAGAGGAAATGTCCACATCATAACATGTCTCATTGAATTAATAGAATTTAAACTGTTATATCCGTCGCCACGTGCGCGGATTCTATTTGGCATATAACTCATATGACCTGCAAGTAGCTAGAGTGAATAAGTTAGTCTTTATAGAAAGCTGTAGTTGCCTTTGAATTGATATTTATATTTATAATTATATTTGTTACATTAATTCCTGTAATTAAACTGCCCTACAGTTCTGCTAAAAATCAAAGCAATTGATTTATTTAGTTTTTAGAGTGCAAGTATTTTTTTTGTGTGTTCGTCGATTGTGGGAGCGGACCTCGAAAGAGTGTCAGTCGAATTATCCCCATCTAACCCACATCGCGACACTGGAGGGGACTTACCAAATTTCTTAATCCTTAATTTCTTAAATTCGTTAGATTATAATCACCTTTTCTCTTTGTTTGCATTACATTTTTGTTCTTTTCATGATCCGTCGCTCACGGGGTGTCGCACGTTGAGCTAGTTTAAAATTATTTATTATTTAGTTTTGTATACTGCTTTGTTATTTTTACTTCCACATATGTCGCTGCTCTCCCATTGATCCGATGACCGAGGCCAGGGAGACTACAGAACAGAACTTAGAACGGTGAAAGACAAAAAAAGAGACTGACTGTGGTGTACGCAAGGGCTAAAGGAATTACCACCCAGTTCCTTGAAAGTTAAGTGATTCCATCCTAAAATTTTGTCTGCGTCTGGGGAGTTGAGTGTTCCTCCTCGTATTTTACAGGCTTTTTATACTTTTCTTCTTTGTTAAAACTGCGGGAGGTCGGCGAGGGTTCTTACGTGTGCGTGTCCTCTGTGCCAAAGTGGTGGCTTGGTCGCCGATTTTGCCGTTTCGACGACAACGTCTGCGGTCTCGCAACAACCAGTGGTGATTAAAACAGTGAGGATTCGCATTCGTGAGAATAGTCTTTGTTAGGGACCTGTATATTTGTTTAGATTGTGGCGTTCACATCTTCCTCGTCTCTTTGGGAAGACGTCTCTCTTGTTCTCTTCTCACCTATCTGTAATTATATTCAGAACTTGTAGGGTCTGTTATCGTTCGTCTTTTCTTGTTTGTCTAGCGTCGTGTTTGGTGTATTTTTTTTCATTAGACCTTTATCATTATCGTGTTGGTACATTTCTTTGTTTCTTATTTTACCTAAGTAACTCATGTGTCTACATTGACACATTGATTGAGTAATTTGATCTGGTTATTGAGAGTAACGATTTTATTGAATTGTTGGAACCCGTGCAGTTAGCACACTGCCAGTTCTATGGAGCTTATTAAGCGTCATGTATAATCGATCTCGTCTTTATATTGACGAGCTCCCGAGAGGGCAGTATTAGACTGTTTAGGGAGGTGATTTTTTTTGTGTAGTGATGAGTAGTGAGTATTGATTTTATTGTCGGCTGGTGCCGCCGCCCGAAGAGCAATGAATTTGTCTCATGGGAAGAGTCTGTATCAGTATCGAGGTGATGTCGATATAAGAGCTATGTGAATTATATATATTGAGTATATTTTTTTTAGTCGTCTGCGTATGACGTCGACCCGAGGAGAGCAATAATGAGATTGCCTCATTGGATGGATGATATTGGTATTTTTCGATTATTTGAGAGATGTTTGGCAGTGCTAACGTAGTACACTGCGTATCCGCGTATTCGCGTGTTATTGTTGAACCTTCTTACAGGCATTGTAAGCCCCACAGGGCAGTGTAAGGCCTCAGGGCAGTGTAAGGCCACAGGCAGTGTAAGACGCCGAGATGCAGTGTAAGGCCTCTGGGCAGTGTAAGGCCGCAGGCAGTGTAAGACCGACGGGCAGTGTAAGACCGGTTATGTAAGGAAGGGAGTGTTCGCGTTTTTGAGAGTTTTTTGCAGTGGTAACAGAGGACACTGCGTGGTCGCGTTTTAAGAAGTTGTGAAGAAGAGTGGAGTTGTTTTTTTTATACAACCGATTATGTCTATGGTTTTCCGCGTTTCGTGGACCATCTAACGTAATACTAGATATGACAAGTAAGAATATTGATTATGATTGTAACTCTCCATGCGATCGGTGGATGAGTTATCTAAGAACATACCCGATATAGATATTGAATTGAACCGATTATGACTATATACCGAGATGACTGTGACACTTGACGTGTGCATGGCTTGCGTACGGAAACGGCGCATTAAATTAACTGCTATCGCCTGGTGGCACCTCATCTATCCCGGATTGGATATAATTAGAAATAGATTAAAGTGCAATGTTATTTAATTGAGATTTAGATTATTGTTGAATGCGAGAAGCGCTATATAATTCTTAAATCAAGACGAGCGCTACGCAGATTTTGAAAGAGTACGTCAGGCTAATTATCTTGTCGACGTTTGTTATTTCAGCTTCACTATGGCGAAATTTATAATTGATAAACCAGAATATGTTGCTATTTTATATAGAGACTGTTAAGCATTGAGGTTGGGCATTTTTCACCTTTTTCGGAGACCGTGGATGGTTTCACAAGGTATTGTCCTACCAATTATGGACATTCTTTCTCAAAATTTCCATGTGATTCCTTTTTCCACTAGCGTCCATCCTGACCATGACCTGAGTTTCAGACAACTTTGACGCCTTTGTCTGCGGGTCAATGAGATGAGGAAATGGCAAACCGAGCGACCAGACCTACTGCTGCCAGGATACCATTACTTTAATTAACTATTGTTCGTTCATGTTCTATGAATGTATTAATTACGCTCAATGAAGCGATGAGCTAGTTGCTCAATATTTCAGTCTTTACGGTATGTCTGTGTGAGAAAAGTTTATCACTTTAATTCTTAAGTGCTACAATAATTATATATTATCACAGAACGTCGCATATAAATATACATATGCTATTGTCCATCGATAATGCACGTTCTTAGAATTTTTTTTTGACTTTCAGTAACGCTATATTTTTTACTATATAGCCCTTTCAAAAGTACTATTACATAGCAACGTTAGTAGACAGTTATGTCGTTCAAACCCTAAGTTTTCACTGGGGTGGGGGATGTGTCATGATCACATTAGGATCATAAATGCCGTGCTAGGTCACGACGTCAGTGAGTTAATTTTTACGATCTTGTTGATTATAACCAGCGTAATTTGTCCTTGAGCTGTTCTCGTGAACAGTTTGTTTTGAAACACCTTTTTTCTGATGGATGGAGAGAAGGAGGGGCGAGACAGAATAAATGTATAGCTAGGAATGACAGAGCAGTTCTCGACCCCGTGATTTTGATTAACATAGATAAGGGGCGAGTAAAGGTAGTTTATTTAGACGCTTAGTTGGCGTTCGGAAATTCGTGCATAAGAGTAGAAAGCACGGGGTTTGAAGATTTTAGTAGTTAATGTTTCGCATTTTAAATTTTGTCTAGACCGTAAAATTGACCTTGATTTTGGCGCAAGGCCATGACAAGCATAAATTAATATTGCAGGCTGAGCTGAAGCGACTGCACCAATCAAATGTATGAATCTGGACGGAAGGTCGAGATATAGCTTTAGTATTTAAACCCGTGCAGAGCTTAGATAGAGGCCACATGTAGACAATCCATTTACGAGGTGGACGGCGATAGTCCTCAGCCAGATGAGAGACATAAGAGACGCAGTTGAGCAGTCCATATTGTGAGGAGCATGATTTTAAAGCTCCAGAGCCTAAGCTACTTGGTTTGATATGAACCCACAGCGTTTACATCCAGCGCTCTCACTCCCAGTGAGGGCCATATGGTGAGAGTCCATACTAATTTGTAATGATGAAAGTGAACCGTTCTACTTACTTTTGAAGACAGTTTCAGAGCTACCGCCAGACAACGCATGGTTGTACAAGCATTCTCCATGGCGTGTCTAGAGGAAATGTCCATATCATAACATGTCTCATTGAATTAATAGAATTTAAACTGTTATATCCGTCGCCACGTGCGCGGATTCTATTTGGCATATAACTCATATGACCTGCAAGTAGCTAGAGTGAATAAGTTAGTCTTTATAGAAAGCTGTAGTTGCCTTTGAATTGATATTTATATTTATAATTATATTTGTTACGTTAATTCCTGTAATTAAACTGCCCCACAGTTCTGCTAAAAATCAAAGCAATTGATTTATTTAGTTTTTAGAGTGCAAGTATTTTTTTTTGTGTGTTCGTCGATTGTGGGAGCGGACCTCGAAAGAGTGTCAGTCGAATTATCCCCATCTAACCCACATCGCGACACTGCGGAACAAGCAAATGAAAATAATCCAGGAGAGAGAAGAAAACAAAGGAAGAATCTGTTACTTTAAAGTGTGGTGTGGAACTGGGGCCCTGTTGTTCAAGCTACTCAAAGTTACCTTAAGTTTAAGATCGACATGAGATTTTGATAAAAAATTAAAAGCACACACGAAGACACGAAGATATCATATTGTAATGGTGGATAATAGATCGGACACCGTTTGGCTAACGGGAGAAGAAATAATGAAGGCAGGGCCATACTATAATTACAATTCTATTTATTCAAAGTCCCTAGTTGAAACTTTCCCCTTAAGTTTGTTTTAAGGTATTTCCAGCTTCCCGTCCCTAAAATGTAGTTTATTTGTTCAGCAAGCTAATATTTGTCCTATGGTCACGGAATAGTACGGTTAACGTATTCACTAGATTTAGCACGAATGATAACTATCCAAAGTGATCTATTCTACCGAAAGATTCTTTTTGAAAGAATAACGACATTATATAAACCTTTGTCTAGCTTCAACCGTTTGCCAGAGACAACAGAAAAAGGCAACAAGAATGGACGTTGACATTTATATCAAGTTTGATTAACGAGTGGTCTTAACTGGAATTCATTCAGACGCTTTGCATTGATTACTACTTTCTGAACCGGCTATTCCAATTACTGATTTAATCATCGATACTTGTACATCGATCGCTTTCCAGAGCACCGCTCGTTTATTGTACGAAATAAAAATTAACAAAAAATGTTTCTGTGTACTTCATTTGATCATTTATTTATGCATAACATGGCACCATGTCAAATGAATTATTCCCCATTCGTGAATTAATGAACAGCTAACCTATATTCCGTCTGGCCAACACTACACAGTTTCGAAAGGTTTCTATCTATTCTCAAACAATCAAACGTCCATAATATTGTTTAATAATTTCATCGACAGTGCTTTTATTTTTAATCTTTTATATTTATTCATGACATTGCAAAAACGTCTGATTATCAGAGGGGGTCATTGGGAACAGTTACTGGAACAGCCTGGCCAATAATGAGACATTAATTACTGAACAATACCGAAATGAATTCTCTGGTGAATACTTGAGTAAGAACACTTGTTTGTGGCTAAGCTCTCCGAACGTAACACAGATCAGTGAGAAAATAATGTAAACATTTTTATCTAGCACTTAGCATTTAATAAAGAGGTGTATTATTACGAATATCTGTACTCTACAAATATGCACAATTATATTGTGGCAAAGATTGCAATAATAATTCTTAAAAAACAACAATAATATGGTGGGATATTTGCCATATTCTTGTATGTGACATTTTGCCGATTTCGAGGTTTTGTAGTGAAAGTGATTCTTTAACTCCTAATTTTATTATGTGTAGGTGTGTCACGGGAGTATTTTTCGTGGGCATTTTTAAGCAGGTTTCGAATTCGAAGCGTATTGAACAAAACCCTGATTTTACACAACTTTTCAAATTTTCAGTCCTCATTTTCTCGAAAAGGCAAAAATGCACATACAATAATATGGAAAATACCCGACGATATGATTATATCTGATCGATGTACTAGAAAAACTGTGAAATGAAAACGTAAGTAGTTACATTAAATTTTTCTGAAATTTACAGCGTAGTAAATGAGCTGTAACCTTTTACATACCGTTGTAAGTTTATAACAAGAATGCTCTCAGATGCAACGCTGGTGTCATCTTCCATAATAATGCAACAAATATAAAATTGTATTTTCAGATGTCGCACTTCAGAAGCCAAGACTTACCGTGTCTTTCTAATAGAAAAAAGAAATGTAAAAGGTGCAGACACAAATATATCATACGTCACATGGATTGTCTAGGTGTAAAGTGCCAATGGACCCGGAGAAAACATACGATATACGCCAGAAGCTCTGTGACAAATGTTCTCTGGCATAAATAGTTTTCATGCTACACTCCCGGACATCATTTTTAATTATCTGTATAGTTCAAATCTGAACTATGTGGAACTAAGGCTATACTCTTATACCTACTCCACAGCATGACAAGATATCTGACACACTGGAAAATATATATATATTTCCTTTTGGAGCCGAGTTTGGCAATGTGATATATGCGACATGTTAAGTGTGAAACTTGTGTGAACATCCAGGGGTAAATAAGGCTAAAAGCTTTGTTTTGTGATAAATTACCCGGGACTTAACCTTCTTCAGATATCGGCTAGTCTGAAGAGCAAAGACCACACGGATTTGCTTTTACACGCCCCACTTACGCGCGCGACGTCTTCTTTTGCGGTGGAAAAGAGAAAAGCGGAGTAGGAGGAGAATACCAAGATCTAACCAATAAAGGCAGATAACCGAGACGTAACCGGCGAGACACCGGTTTAGTGGGATGCGCTTTAAGGAAACCACAGCAGTAGCAGGGAATGCTGGCTGGTGAAACAAGTAATTTACATGTTTTTAAAGAAAAAATAGCTTTCCTAACATGTTAAAGATTGTTCATCGCCCTCTATTTGAGTGTCCGTGTGTACTCTGTTGATATTTTCAGTAAAATGACACAAAGGCAAATTTCCCAAATGGGATTAAAGACGTATACAAAAGTAAAAAAAATCGGACACATCAAAGATTTTCCATAAATCAGCCGTTATATCGTTGGTCAAAATGACTCTTGTATGACGCAAGACAATGAGTCCTCTAAAACAGTTAAGTTTTTAAGTCAGCAACCACCGGTTCGCTAGCTGCATGCAATTCTATAAACTTTCACCTGTGGTTCGCGTTTTCGTAACTGCCGGTAAACCAAACAAACCAAAACAAATCTTTACCAAGAAACAAGATTACTGGCGCTAGTTGGGTTGGCCCGCTAACTCGGGGAATGCACAGATGTGATTTATAAAGTTGAGTTTAATCACCAAAGTGTTAATTGAGGCCCAGACCGAAATTTCCTGTCAATCTTATTAATTCTAGTCGAAGGAAATGCATCTTTTTTTTTTCCTCGGCTCAAAATGTCGAAACACTTTCTTCTGTGAAGTCAGTTGTGGCTCAAAATCAATGAAAGTATATAAAATATAGCGAACTTCAAGACATTTTGAAATATGCCCACGTACACTGTCGAGTCTTTCTATGCGTGATATGATAGTTTATAGATTTTAAGGCGGTTATAAATGCTTACACATTCCCCGTATAGCGCCATTCTAGTAAGATATAGACTAAATGCTAATGATAGACTTACAAGCGTGTTGCAGCTGACTGTGAAGTAGAACTGATGAATTCTATGTAAAATTTCAAATAATTATGGCTCTCCTTCTGCGAAAAGTTGCCGACCAGGGGAAGAGTTGGGAGGTTCAGAGAAGTACCACTTTAATCGTCTAGTTTGAATAATATAATTATACATATTATTGTAGGTATGCTCATAACTGCCAAAATGTATTATCTCTTGTGTCGCACGCGAACAGCAATGAAAGTAAATCTTTGTATATCTTGGCTTTTTGATATTATCTATTCTTCTCTAAGTGCACGTCTTGCTTGTTCCAAATGGGTCTGGATATTACTCCATTTCTCCTGTATTCGGGACATTCATCTCTTAAAACATAATTCGGATATA
Source organism: Onchidella celtica (assembly GCA_963931925.1). Classification (NCBI taxonomy): domain Eukaryota; kingdom Metazoa; phylum Mollusca; class Gastropoda; order Systellommatophora; family Onchidiidae; genus Onchidella; species Onchidella celtica. The sequence goes on along the minus strand of OZ007567.1, from coordinate 95,479,154 downwards.
CGGCGCGAGGTAATCTGTAGCAACAATGTTTCGGTGTTGGGATCGATACAGATAAATTAATCAAGTCACTTGAATTTGCTTAATAACTTGCTTTTACTTATCCCCACCAATCGATACCCAGAAAGCAAATCGATGCTGTGATAGATTGGCAAAAATGAGGCCCGTCTGTGATTGTAAGAGAACGGTTGACGTCCCAGGTTTCTCCCGAGCTGTACTTTGATTTAAAACATCGAGTCTGGAAAGTGCAAGGGGCTGGTTAGAGTCGTAGCTCTTCGGCGTTAAAGTGATTGCGTTTATTTGTAGTACAGCCTTTCGTAAGTCCTAGTGCAGTTATTTTGGAAGGAGTGAAAACTGATCTTATTATAATAACATTCTATGGTGGTTCGTGTAGTAATGGTAGGAAGTAAGTAGTGCTCATGGTTGTAGATTGGTTTCTTATTGTACTTTTGTAAATCTTACTTGTACTTATACGGAGTGGAGATTTTGCAGCGTTGCTCATATCTTAGGTCTGTTTTCATTTCGTTGTTTGTTCGTGCGTTCGTTTGTGTGATGACTTTACTGTTGTTTATTGTGCATTTATTGTTGGAATTATTACCGTTAAAAAGTTGCCGGCGAGAGTCATGTTGTTGTTTTTTTCTTTTGAAACAAATCTTCGCTTTCAAAGCCAGACAAACGGGGGGGGGGGGGAGAGAGAATGCCATGATGAATGATCTGCAACACACTCACAGACACACACTGACACACGTACACATAAAAATCAAAACTGATTTCATATTTCTCCGACTGCACAGTCATAAAGTCATCACCTACCCCACCCACACTCCGCTTCAGACACCCCTCCCACCCCATGATTTCGTACCCACCCACGGTCCTATTTGGTCAATCCTCTTACAGCTAAAAGCCCTGTCTGCAGTCAATGAAACCTCACGCTAATCGTAATGAAAAGAAGGGGAGCATGGGATGGGAGGGTTTGTCGAGGGCTGGGAATAGACAGACAACAGACATCTTGACCTTTCATCTCTCATTTATACCTCAATTTGAAGTCTGACATTCGGAACGAAAATAATGATAATAATAATAATAATAACAGTAATGATAACATCAGGAGAAGTGCAGTTTTCAGAACGCCCCATTGGAAATAGACAATGATTACAGAGAACGTCTGTGTAGGCACGTCATCAGTACAGCTTACATAACTATCCTTGAAGTCAAGAACTCAAGCGTGTTTCAAAGTGAAGGGCCATAGTTAAGACGGGGATATTTTAAAATTTAATTAAAAGGAAGGACGAGAACTCACAGACATCAGATCTGCTACATTTGACTCTGCGATCATGCGTACATGCCGTCTGCGGACTCCCTCTCTCCGCGTCCAGTGGTAAGGCGGCTTAATTTTCCTGCACTTTCCTCCATTAAACGCTAAGATCGGAACGGATTTCATATTGGTGTCCAAAGTCATGTCCGATATAAAGTTTATGGATTGTCTTGCTGAAGTTTTGTCCTATTTCTACCCTTGCTTAAAGATTCTCATTCTCTCTCTCTCTCTCTCTCTCTCTCTCAACCTCTCTCTCTCTCTCTCTCTCTTTCAACCCCTCTCTTTTTCTCTCTGTCTCTCTCTCAACCCCTCTCTCTCTTTCTCTTTCTCTCTCTCTAACCCCTCTCTTTCTCTCTCTCTCTCTCAACCCCCCTCTCTCTCTTTCTCTCGCTTTCCTCTCTCTCTCTCTCTCTCTCTCTCGCTCATTCCCTCACTCAACCTCACAATCTCACTCTTCTCTCCACCCTCTCCTCTCTGCCTCTCTGTCTCTCTCCTTGCCTGTCCCTCCCGAATCTTCTCTTTCTCTCTCTCTCTCTCTCTCTCTCTCTTGTTGTTGAGAGTCTCTATCTGCATATATCCATGCCGAAAAGATGAAGGTGTTACTTTGCCATTTTCATGGTGTTGGATAATGGATGAAAGTGCTCACCCTAGGAAGATGTTTAAAAGTTTGCAAGTAAGATACCTTCTCCTCTCGTTTTCATCAAATTTGCTGTGCTTCTTCTGTCTCCTCGGTCCTGTTTCTCCAGCCACTCACTCACATTCATCCACCCAACCCTCTCCCCGCACAGACATACTTGAAAACACACATCTTCAGTGAGTACCTGGCCTACTGAAGATCAGCTTTTATATGGTAAATTGTATACTGAATTGAATTTCCAATTCATAGCGTCTTCGGTCCCTGCGTGTGGACAGCACCACTGGGACTTGTGTGGTCCCGACTCATCTTCCCACATACAGTTCGCCCTCTCGTGTCCTGGTCTGCACAGCTCGCACGGTGCGACTTGTCATCCGTTTCAACTTCATCCCGATAGTTTCTGGATCTCAGTCGTTATCACTGTTTTCTCTCATGTTTTTCCGATCTCTTTCTTGAATCTTTGACAGTGAAAATAACCATTTGGTATCTTAAACATCACCGATACCTAATTTGGTACTAAGACCTGGCGCATACTAGACAATTTTGGTCGGTCCAATAATTGGACGGTGACATCACGACATTGAATTTCAATGGGACCTCTCCCTTCAGTCAGGTGCTTGGATCTCATTGGAAATCAATGTCGTGACGTCACACACAACTAGTTGGCCGATTAAATATCGGCTAGTGCGCACCGGGCCTAATCAGTGAAGACTCAATGAGATGGTACCCAGAACCTCGGTGGGAAAAAAACTTTTCTTTGTTAGAGAAGACGATACAGATTTTTTATATTTGTCTTTTACTGAGTGAAGATTTCTGACCTGATACCTTAGTTTGTTTTGATACATGGTCTACAAGCTAAGTGCGGGTCAGAACAATCGAGATGCGTTTGTCCCAGCATACAAATATCCACACACACTTACAGACAGGATTACTTATACGTGCTTACTCGCACACACTCACTGACACACGCCGTGGGGAAGAGAGAGGGGTTGTGGAAAAAACGATTTCGTTGGGAGAAATATGAAGCTGAAGAAACAAAGAGACCAAAATATTCTAAGTGGCACGTGCATGCTTTGCTTGCATGTGTCTGTGAGTCTATGTGTCTTTATGTCTGTGTGTGTCTATGCGTCCATGTATCTATACGTCTATGTGTCTGTGTGTCAATGTGTCTGTATGTCTGTATGTGTCTATACGTCTATGTGTCTGTGTGTCAATGTGTCTGTATGTCTGTATGTGTCTATGCATCCATGTATCTATACGTCTATGTGTCTGTGTGTCAATGTGTCTGTATGTCTGTATGTGTCTATGCGTCCATGTATCTATATGTGTATGTGTCTGTGTGTCTTTATGTTTGTATGTGTCTATGAGTCCAAGTGTCTATATATGTGTATGTGTCTGTGTGTCTATGTGTCTTTATGTCTGTGTGTTTGTGTGTCCATGTGTCTCCGTGTCTCTGTGTGTCTATGCATCCATGTGTCTATATGTCTATGTGTCTGTGTCTAGGTGCATGTTTGTGTGTCTGTTTGACTGTCTGTCTGTCTGTCTGTGTGTTTGTGTGTCTGTTGTATGTCTATGTGTGAGCACTGCACATACATTTAATCTGAGAGAAACACAAATAACTAAAAGTGGAAAGACGCCATAAACTTTGACCCAGTCCAGAATACACACATTCGTCAAAAGACTCACACACTTGGTTCTATGTGAATGGAAAGATAAAATACAAGGACAAGAAATGGCTGCTTCACACACCCTAGGGACAAACAGCAGTGTGGGGTTTCCCCTCCAGCGCCTAAAAATGTGAGCAAAAGACATGAAGCTTCAAAAAGTTTTAATTGAATGGATAAGGAATGTGAGATGAATGGATAAGAATGTGACATGGAAATCTCATTCCATTTGTGTCCTTAGCCTGCGTGTAACTGTTAGAACCGGCTCCAAAAATTGGGTCTTGGACGCCATTAATCTTTCTGGGCAAAATGGGGGCAGGGTGTCTTTTCAGACTTTCAGTATTGACTTAAAATAGACTTATGATGAGCTGATGCTTGGAAGGCAGATCACCAAAACTGTAGACGTAAAACGTTTTTTATTTTTTTTTTAAACATCATTATGAATGTTCACACAATTGGTATCATAATTAGAGAATTATGTAGATTATGTTTTATTTCTATTCCAGTAATATCTGTGCATTAGTGCCACATCAACTGAAGTGTCATGGCCACTTTCTGTCCGATTTTAATATGTCCATTTCTAAATAAGGAAACTATGCTTTTGTAATTATTATTATTTTTATTTTTTAAAAAAAAGGTAAATTTTAGCATTTTCCATTTGTCAGAGAAAATCATAGCCAATCGGTATTCAGCAGAACCTGCTTTTTACTACAACCTCATATTTCCCCGTCTCTTTCCAAAGCCCTTTTTGCCCATCCTCCCTCCCCCCCCCCCCAAGAAAACATCACACACACACACACACACACACACACGCACGCACCCAGCACGCAGGCGTGGATTCACACAAGTTCACACACGCACACACAAACACACGCATATGCACGCAAACACACCGACTTATCCTCCTCGTCAAGAGATCAGAGCTAACTAACAAGGTGGAAAGCTTCAACATTCTACAAAAGATATTTTCTGTGATTAAAGTCTCTTATTTTAACAAATGGCTTGAAATCGCCGGCCTAAACTTTCGCTCCCCGCCGAGGCTGGTAGTTTGCTCTTGTTTTTTCCCCAACTTCTTTAGTTTTTCCCTCCTCGGATTTTCATTCATGGGGATTCATCTGTCTGTCTAGCAAAGCTCTTTCGATAGAACTGTGATCATTTTGTAATCTGTTCTTCTTTCCATCCACCCGTTCCCGTCCTCTCTACTCCTCGTTCATTCTCTATCTCGTCTCCTTCCCACCCAAGCTTCTTGTTGAAATGTCATTCCTTTCAATCCTGACCCTGCCAATAAACTTGCCCTATCATCCTACTCTTTCACACCGCTTGTCCCAGAATACTGACGCGCACATGGCTCGTTTCGTTTACTCCTGGACATAAAACAAAACAAATTATTTTAAAAAAAGTGATCGCATTTGGTAATGATAGATTTCCACTATAATCTGAAAACAAAATATGACATCACTATGCATGGAAATACATTGATTGTTAAAAACACCAAAAGAGTCACAAGAGTGCCATGAGAACAGACTCTGCGGATTCGATGATTCCAGTCATGATGGATACCATACAAATGCCCTATCTACGTTCTAGACTGTCTTGGCAGCTCATGCGTCAAGGTGTATCGGCGCCGAACTAGCGATGATGTACCGTCCAATATAATACTTAGTCTACGTCAGGAAAGAGGAATAACTCAGAGAAATCCCGGAATCGTTTATCGCCCGCATGTTTGTTCTGATTATTAGAGCAGGTTCTCCTTCTAAACTCATACGACCATCATGGTGTTTTATTTTACCCATCAAATATAACTGTTCTACTGAATAAATGAATATTAAATGGTGCATTATTTCATTTTGTAGAGTGAATTATTTCTCTGCGAACTATAATGGGATTAGCTGCACCATCTTCTTGTCTGCTTTACTTTTTTTCGTCCGACGACTTCTGTTTTGTTTTCTACTAGATGAGGTTCCCGGCATAAACCTGTGAATCCACCCTTCTATTTCTCTCTGAAAGCTGCCCGTGTGCTACAGTCTTACTACAAATTTCATACGCACCAGAGCACTATGCACTAATTTGTGATAGAGAAATTGGGCGCACCAAATTGAACGCGTATTAATACATTGTTTCCAATGGGGTGGGTTTACAATGGGGAGAAATGTGCAATTGCAAATCAGGCCTAAAAGACTGTTCTTTATTTTCTCAGGAAGATCGGCACCAGATTTTCAGTTACATATGGACTCTTTCTTGGGATGAGAAAAGGAACTTTGTTTATGGTTTGGTGGACCAATTGAATGTAAAACGTAAAAGGAGTGTTGATGGTTCGAAGAAAAGGGAATGTACTTTTCAGTATTCTTTGAAAAAAGATGGACAGAAACGAACTGTTTGCCTGAAGATGTTTCTCCGCACAACCGGGCTGACCAAACATTTTGTAACATCTTTGTTTCAAAAGAAGGATCCGTCAGATGAGCTCCACCATGATAATGAGGCCGACATCTCTCCTATTCTCCAAAAACCCAAGAGACAACGACTGAACCCTCACTATCAACGCAGTGAAGATTCACTCCGTCTCCTCCATCAATTCCTTGATGAACTTCCGAAGATGCCAAGCCATTACTCCAGGAAGAGCTCGTCCAAACTCTACTTGGAAAGATGCTTCAAGACTTTAACCGAACTTCACTCATGTTATGAACAATACTGCTCAAGACGAAATGTCACTCCTCTCAAGCTTACAGTTTTCAAGGAGGTTTTCCATGAAAAAAACATTTCCCTGTTTAAACCCAAGAAAGATAGATGTAATGTGCCATAGGGCATGAGGTGGGAAACGTCTCAAAGGAAGAATGGAAGGTTCACATGGAATTCAAAAATGAGGCTCTGGCGGAGAAAGCTTCTAATAAAGAAAGAGCCATCAGAAGCCACAAAGCCGGAGACAAACAATATGCAGCCTTCTGTATGGATCTACAATCAGTGCTCCTTGCGCCCAACACGGAGGCTAATGCCATGTACTTCAAAACAAAATTAACTGTACACAACTTTACAGTGTACAATTTAGCCACCGGTGCTGTATCATGTTACGTCTGGAATGAGACTGAGGGAGGATTGACAGCAAACGAGTTTGCTTCATGCATCTTGCACTACCTTGAAAACATGGACAGACATGAGCAAATCGTCATATTCAGCGATGGGTGTACCTATCAAAATCGTAACGTCTTTCTGGCCAATGCTCTACAACACTTCGTAAATTCCACAGGAATCCGCATTCAGCACAAATACCTCGTACGTGGCCACACACACATGGAGGTGGACAATAGCCACAGTTTGATTGAAAGGGCTCTTAAAGGACGTACAATCAATGTCCCCTATGACTATGTGGACGTTATAGAACGTGCAAGAAAAAGGCCAAGTCCTTTTCACGTGCATTATCTAAGCCATGTCTTTTTCCGGGATTTCACCAAGATCGGCCCATATGACAGTATACGGCCTGGTAAAAAAGTGGGAGAACCCACTGTAACAGACGTGCACTGTTTCCAGTATTCGCCAGACTCTGATAGAATAAAGAAACCCCTCCAATACAAACTAAAATTCAGTGATGACTTCAAAGAGATTCCTGTTCCCAGGCACTTCGACACCAAGCAGCCTGGAATGCCATCGCAACTGCATAACGAGCGGTTGAAAATTCCAAGATCAAAATTCCAGCACCTCCAAGAACTCAAGTCTGCCATTGGAAAAGATTATCACCCATTTTATGACCAGCTTTCGTATAAATAAATGTTGTGAAACTATGTTCTGATAACATTATTGTTGAGCATCTTATTCTTTTGTCAGATTACTTCTCGTCAGATATTTATAAGTCTTTCATTCATTTTTTATTATGGTGTATAAAACAACAGAATGTAATTGTTTTTTCCATTGACATTTCCCAAAGCTCAAAAAACATTCAATTTTAGAAAAAGAAAAAAAGAGAAATCAGAATGGGGTACAGAAGAACAAATGAAAATAGTATAACAAAAAAACTAAACAAACAAAAAAAAACGCATAGAAACACACACAAAAACATTCTACTGAAACCTCTTCATCACGTTGTGTAGGTGTCGGCAGGTGTCTGAAGAGTTTTTTTCTAAAGATTTTCAATAAACTTCAAAATACCTGACTAATCGGAGATGCGCCATTCCTGTAAGGCTATTATGATCGGATAAATCACATTTATCGGTCTGTCACGGTCGTGATAAAACCAGATAAGCACCGGCCACGGGAGTTGTCCAATCTTATCACGACGTGAAAATCGGATAACTCCACTCAAAATTTAAAAGTTGCTAACTATAAAATAATTAGAGGTTCTAAGTCTAATTTCTCAACATGAGTAAGAGTAATGATCACTAAAGAATGATAACTAGTAGGACATTGGGACCAATATTGGTTTTGCTTGTCATAAATCAGTTTTTTCCTTCTCCTGAAAAATTTCGTTGCTTGGACTTATCCGATCTTATCATGTCGGCAACGATATAAGCACAAACGTCTTTACGTCAGCCAGGGACACAGATCTGTTCCAGCCTCTCTAGTGTGTGATGTTCTATCTAACCCCATACTCTACATCTCATACTGAAACCAGGGCAAAACAGATTTGACTATGCACGTTAGTACCCTGGCATTAATTAATGTAAGGACCATTGCTTTCCTTCCTTGGAAGAAATGACCAAAAAGAAGTTCTTCAACAACTTGTTACTGATGGACTGCCCTAAAATCACTTACAATAAGGAGTTTTCGTTGCTCATTTCAGACTTTTACAACTAACCTTGTGTTCCGCCTGCCAGACCCCGCTCCCACTCAACTCACTTACCCTTATCCATTGCTATATCACCATCCAAAAATGTTCCCCCGCCTCTTTATCCTTCCATTCTTCCTCTCCTCCTATTCCCACCATCCTCTCAATTCCTCAGTCAAGTCCTTACCATTCATCACCACCCTTATCGATCCAGGCGTTTTCATCTCACGGTCTGTAGGCACTTTGAAAGAGGAAGAAAACACGACCTCTGAACCTCATAATGGGAGTGCGTAAGCTTCGAGAAAAAGTAATATGGATACCTCCACTTCGTCTTTCCGAAAAAAAAAAAATCTCTCAGAAATTGGAATTTATGTTCTTAGTTGAGTTTGCTTTTGTGTTTTACTGCGTGCCAATGCCAAGCCGATGATGTGTTGTGTTGCACGTCTCATTAAAGTAGTCCAGTATTCAGGACTCTAACAAAATTGCAGATACAGGACCTTACAAAATGGCCATTAGGTTAAAAAGTGGGAACATTTATCAGCAATAAACTAGCGCTCTCTCACAACGTCAGGGAATCTTAAAGCCACAATGGTCTTCATATGCCATAGCTTCATCTGTTACGGTAGTTTTATACTTCCAGGCACGCATAACCAGGGTTAAGCTTTCAATCTGGACATTAAAATACATAAAGCGCAAAAATGAGACAAAAATTCATACCTTTTCATAAAACAATTTTCTCTAAACTAAACACAGATCGCCGGTGACAGAGATTACAGCTAACTGCAATCCACAGTGCGCCTTTTGAGCCACTGATGTTGTAGTATCTAGATGATAAAGACAGATTGCTAGGGGCAATTTTTGTGAATTTTATTAGAAGCTTTACGTTAGAAAGTTCTGTTATTGTTGGGGCCATGCTGCTGTTGAGACGCACACATGCAGACACATACATATATACATGAATTCAATCCAGTTTATATTTCCCAAAATATGAAATATTATCTTGAGATCCTTTAAAATTGCAGCTCATAGTGTGTGTGTATCTGTGTGTGAGTGTAAGTGTATGAGTATGTGTACGCTGTGTTTTCTTTCTTTCTTGAAAAATTTTACCATACCGGTACCATTAAAAAACGTATTTTTTTCAAGCAATGGAAACTATTTTATTCTATGGGTATTAAAAGACGGGCCAAAGCGCGGTGGAAGTTGTGCTAAGAGAGAAAAGAGGTCGCCCATCTACCGCACAGCGCACTCTTGGAGTTTAATATAATGCAATTACTGAGTTATTGCCCCTTACTGGGGGCAACCCAGCCGGATGCCAGAAATTCTCGCTCAGTGGCCACGAAGCTTTGCGTGAAATGAAGCGTCCAAATTAGGCGTGGCTTTAATAGTGAGGTCTAATTTACCCTTTGAGACTGTAAGGATCTAAACGACGTTGACTTTTGTGAGGTACAAAATTATGGTTGAACTTTTTCTTGGCCGGCAGTTTGAGCTCCATGCTAGCACCTTAATAAGGTCAACAATTGCTTGCTCCCCGGTTCTGGGAACGCAGTTAAGCCGACTTGCCACCCTGAGATTTCCCCACATATTGAACGTCCATCGATCAACCAATATTGAGCCGGACGGAAAAAGGAGAGATGTGGCGACTACCTCCCCCCCCCCCTCCCCCCGTCTTCTATCTCTCCCTCCCAGCTTCACTGAGTTGGTTGAAAGGTAGGAATTTCCTTTGTAGCAGAGATTCTTCCTTGACTCTACGAGTCTGTAAATTATCGAAATTTCAATGTCACTGGACCCAGTGTACTTATCCTGGTAGGGGTCGGGCCATCCATCTCACATGGACTGGTGAACAACTGTAACTTTGCCACTCGGACTTAAACTACTGAAACTCATTTGTCTTCAATACTCAGTCCTCGTGTTGAGACCACATTTCAGTTTAGCGTAATTTTTTTTTTTTACTCCCTTCCATTTAATCCAGGACTTTACACATCTGGCACGCATGATCGGATGTTCTGACCTTGATTCTGTTATCGAGTCAATTTTTTTCTTTTTAAACTATTTTCATGGAAACTTGAATACTCAGTTCTTTTCTGCATTGTGTGATCTTCAATTATTAAAATTATATTTTATCGTAAATGGACATTTTAATAATTTTGATTATTTTCTTCTTTGTGCAATATTTAACCATTAAAATTTTTCGTAGTTGTACAAATTTAAATACAATGTGTGGACTTTTTTTTATTTCATTTTGTTTTTTAACAAGAGACTCAAGACAATCGTGTTTAAGCAGCAAAATAATGTCGCCTTATGTATGTCTGTTATTAAGTTATTGAGTTGATATGTTTATGTAATGATACGTATAAGATAAATGTGTACTATGTATGACATTGTGCTGTCAAACGCTCTGTGAAAGAGAAATTCCCTCATGCAATAATAAAGTAATTCTTATCTTATCTTACATTAAATAGACATTCTTATAAATTGCAACCTTAAGACAAAACATTTCATGCATGGCCTTACTATTTATCTGAACGTAACCCGGACGTTTGCCGTTCACACTAAATTGTTAATATCATTGTCGCCGGAGCTGCTGGCAGATCTCTCGGCTCACACATCTGTTGTTGTTGTTGATGTTGTTGCCGCCGCAATGGTTGTCTTTGCCTCAATGATTTGACTTTTGTGTTTTAGTAACATTGTTGTCGACATGATTTATGGTTGTTGTTAATGTTGACTGTCGCATTTGCTGTTATCATTCCCATACCATCACTAGAACCACGATAAATTCTTTTTGCCTTGTCTGTTTTCATAGTGTGATCTTGTTTTGTTGTTTTGTTGTTGTTTTTTTGCTTGGATCATTTTATCACTGCAAATTAATTTAATATAATACCGTGTCATATTATGTCGAGATCTTTAAATGGGAACTTCATCTCTTTATTTCTTTCCTGTTGGGTGGAGAATCCAAAATAAGTTTATTTTGTCATAATCTAAATCAGCATAAGAATGGGGAACGGAGGGTGTTTGTAATCAGAGATTAGACGTGGGCACTTTGTGTGATGAATCCAGAGTGGAAATCTTCACCGTGACCCTTGCGGACAATACCCCAATACCATTATAGCAGAACATCTATCTCTACAGTAAATGAACACTTTCTGGTGACCCACTGAAAAAGAACCAATCCGCTATGGTAGGCGGGCACAAACTACTCCAGGCGTATTTCAGGAAAGCTCTTCACCATCACGCCAGAGCTTTACCGGAGGACCAATGCATCAATTTATACTTTTAATCATTATTTTCACCGGCGGGCGGCGGAAGCGACTAAAATGGTTTTCTATCGGCCGCCCTGTCGCGGCTCTAGGTGCTGGCGATTAATAGTGTTATCATGACTTGCTGAGCGGAGAAGCTGGTGGCTGGCTGTTCTAGGAAAGGACAGTGGCCCGATACTACGACAAAACACAGGATGAGTCCAAATAGAAAAAGTTATGTCCCAATGCTCAGTTATCATTAAACTGTTAGACGCTTATACAGAATGATAAACGCTATCCAGAGAAGAGAAATAGATGCCCATTGATGTAACCTTTAAGTTCTATGCCTGAAGTGGACGTCCCAAAAGTAAAACGTCTGATCTATCCACGAGATGGCCACATGTTCCCTCTCCTTTTAATCGAGCGTATTTTATTCTCCTCACCTGAAGTTGTGTGTGCATTTATGTGTTTGTTTATTTGTTTGTTTTTATAAAACCATTCCCAATTAGGCCATGGGTTTGAAGGTTATCGTCGATGATAATGCGCTTCTCACCACTTTCTCAGTGATGGTTTCCACTTTGTTAATAATGACCCCGCATTTACCCAAGGCTGTATACATACATCGCAGAAATTTACAGATATTTTATCTATGGTGTCCACCGATTCGACATGGATGGATAAAGTAAACACTTATTTGAATACAAGATTGTGTTCTCGTGGTCGTCCATCTTTTCCGCAAATCAGCACAGAAACCAACCAATTTGTTGTAGCGTCTGTACCCTTCATCATGCATAACCTTAGGTTATTGGCGGGGAGGAGAGGGCGTGTACATTGTGCCATGAATCAGTTCCAACTAACTTACGTATACCGACCAACTTGTAGGAAGGGCGCCCATGCATGAAAAGTTAATACGTTGTAGAAGAACGGTTGGTGTAGCGCGATGCCCATGTATTTTGTAGATGATGTTACTAATACAGGCATGAAAGTCCGGGACAGCGAAAAAGGAAGCTGAAACAGACAGAATGTGGCTGTGCTCAACCATAGACAAAATGTACAATAAGAAAAAGTGCTGATGTATGTAGCAAAGCCTCGCGTATGCAATAATACAGAAACGACACAATCAAAAGCAAAAGAAAAGGAAAGACAAATCAAGCTTTCGGTACAGTAACCTTCGTCAAGAAAAAAAAATGTTGCCAGACAGGAAATGAAACAATTACAAAAATCGTAGAATATTTAACAAATACGTGTACTTGACGTCCACGAGTCCTCAATTTATTTTCTGAGCACAGCCTGCCCATCAAGTTATGGTGGCCCGAAGGGACTTTTTTTTTTTTTTTTTTAAATTATTTATCATATTTTGAGCTCAGCCATGTGGAGATCGATGGCCAAATGTGGGTCATGTGCATAATGCAGTGATTAGTCTTGGCAAAGCCTACGGTTTAAGCATTTGAAACTCAGTTTAGACTAAAGATCATCAAACGTGTTGGACCCTCTGTGTGGACTTCCAAGTTAAAAAAAATACTAAAGATAAATTGAAATACATAATTTTGAATGAAATAATACACGGGAAAAAATATTTGGGGAAAAACCATCTGTGAATACCGTTTAAAGCATGATAGTAAGATGAAACAAAAATGTTATGTGCACACATGAACACGTTTATGGTCTTGAAAACTAGTTCACCATTGGTATCGATTTGTTTTACTTTTTTTAACGCTTTTATAATGTGTGTGTGCTAGAAGCTGGAATATGTAGTCAGTAGAGAAACAGAAAAAGCTTTACAAAGTAATAAAATCTAGGATTCACCAAGTAAGCGCAATGTCGGTCGGCTATCGATCAGATTGGAGTTAAGTCACGTCAATGTCAGGAATAACTAGCCATGTGAAGACAGACATAAATACTTACATTTAATATGGACATTAAACGTACCATCAAACATTGACCATCACTTAAAATGTGGTTTCTAAATAATAACCTGTGTCCACGATGGCATCTTAGAGCGAAAACAAATTCATAACAGTAGTAGAGAAAGCAAACGCCAGGAGTCCGCACGTTGCTTGTGGAGAGCAATTACTGTGTATACATTATATTTATCAGGGGGGTTATTTGTCAATCAGAGTTCACTGGGCCTTTCAACCTTTCCATTATCTCTGCCTTTCGCTTCTTTATAGTCATATTGACATCTCATGGTAATCCCAGATAGGGAGATTTCCAGAGTAGAAAACAGCCAGCTACATCAGCCTGAGAAATAGGGGAACTGCAATCTTCAGAGAGCATTCTTGGTATGTCGTGGGTCTAATGGGCCCAGAAGCAATTAAAAATGTTTGTAGTTATCTTATTTCTTGAAATCTTTTCTTGAAATTCCAGGTATTCCCTAGTGACGCCATTCCCATAGTTTTAAAATTTTAAAATATGTACGTGCGTGCTCACCAACACACAAGCATTTTACCATTCATACCCGCATGTCTCATAGACACCACACTTTTCAAGTGGATTTTATTTTCATAATCTTAGTCGTACGTCACCGGGTTTCATATTAACCAACTCCTAAAATTTGTCGTTATATCCCTACCGCATATCCTCGAGTCTGACTTGCGCCATACATAGTTTTTAGTGACGTACGGCGAAGATTAAATATGGCAGAAGCGAGCCATATGTCCATGCTATGAAATGAACAAAACTCTGACAATAACAGGGCGTCATCGTATCTTGTTTCCTAAATTTGTTCTTGAAATTCCGAATATTCCCCAATGACGTCATTGCCCATCTTGCCGTAGTTTTCAAATTTCAAAATATGTACGTGCGTATTCACCAACACACAAGCATTTTACTAACCCCTCGTACGTCCTCGGGCCTCACATACGTCACACTCCTAAAGAGGATTTTATTGTTATATCCGTACCCGTGCGTCCTGGAGTCTGACGTACGCCATGCATAATTTTTAGTGGCGTACGGTGAAGGTTAAATACGACAGAAAAGAACCACCTGTCCATGTTATGAAACGTGCAAAAGTTTGACATTAACAGGCCGTCCTCGGAAACGATAGGGCTAATTTGGCAGTGGGTGCAGAAGGTTTAATCATGAAATACTACACTTAGGCTGGTGGCACACAGAGTCAAGACTGCTTCGTCTCGGTTATTGTGTGAGACTGGACAATGGAGTCAACGGCACCTTGCCAGAAAGAAGTCTGTCTCACTAATTCGGGCACGTTAAAACTTCCTGAACCAGCTGGCGGAAAGAAAGACCTCATACACTGAATCAAAACAGACGCATAAAGGCTTGACTCATACGCCACCAGCCTTACGCGGTAACGTACGAAATGCTCATGAATGTTTGATAACAAGACAAAGGAATAATTATAGACATTAGACTTAAAGAGAATGGTAAGAATAACAACCTGAAATATCGCCGCCATACAGTCACTGATATCCGTTGCAACGGATAAACAGCTGAATAATATGCAAATGGCCAGACAGATTTATTGACACCAGAAAGAGTGAATGTATGATGTACTCACCATGATACGTCTGGTGATCTTCATGCTGTTCTCTGCAGCCCAATAGTTTTCTGCAGCAAAAGAAAACATTACGTCACACAGTGCACGTACACAGGGAACCAATGAGATAAACACAAGGCATTGCCCAATCATCAGCAGGGGTCTCAAGATTGGAATCCCATATTAGCTTTGTGCATCAGAAATACGGCAGTCGAAATGACATGAAACTACTGAGGACATAAGACAGGTTTCACTTAGACTGGGACTACAGAGCTAACAGACAATATACCTGACCCTCAGACAAAACTGTGCCTTATATGCCTGCTTTGGAAAGTTCTGAATATGTCAGACATATCCCATGGACAAAATATCCCGAGAACAGGGGTGGGGGTGCGACTGCCTTTACTGAGAATCCAGTGCCAAGGCTTATTTGACAAGTTGATTGACAAATGAATTACTCTCAAGGTTACCACAGCTTTCGGGTCCTTTAATTACGCTCATGGCCACAGCCAGGACTGAATAACAAAACAAAAATGCAGCGAAAGCCCACGGGACCTTGACACTGGAGTCAGTACTTATCAGACATTTTAATGTTAAACTGGGACGTTTCTGAGATCAAATCACCATACAAATAGGCGCATGCAGGAACTGCCCACAAAGATGGTTGCTTCAATGTCCAATGAACATGCTAATATTATCTGTATTTTATGTACATAATTTCTTTCTTCTTCAGATCTAAATGTCAGATACTCATCTACTTGTTGTGCGAGAGACATGAATCTAGAAACTTTTCAAATTTTTACGTTTTGCTGACAGCAACACAACCAATATGCAACATTTCGAATTTTGATGTTATGCAGATTCAGATCTAATTTTGAGCCATGACATTGACATGCACACGTCATCATGTCACGCAGATTTTAAAAAATGAGCTAAATAATTAATGCAATGATGCTTTCTGGACTGGGAAAAGGTCAATGAATGCAAGGATTTGTAGCTATTCTGATGTTTTTAAAAGGGAGCCAGCGTCCGGTTTCCGAGGACGGTCAAAAACTTGCAGATCATCATTTTCATGTTACATCATTCTCAGAAAGACAAAACTGGGTGGCTTGAGATATCAGCAATTTCATCTGAGGATTTGTCCTGCCTTTGGGGTGTTTTTCCGCCCATCTTGTATAATTTTGGCAAAATTACATAAATATCGTAAATAAGTAAATAGAAATAAATGAATATATAAACAGATAAATAAATAAACAAATAAAAAAGTATGTGATCAGAATTTGGTCCTTATCTCTATGGCAATTGCAATAAAAAATCTGGCATAAATAGCGGCCAATCATGGAGTAATCAGAATCTGCTGAATCAAACATAACAACTTGTTTTTGAGAATAATAAATTCTTTAAAAAAAGATGAATGGTAATACGTTACGGGAAAATAACGTTGCCATTTTGTTGTTAGCGCTTTCATTATTAATTCTTGAATAATTTTTAATTTTTCTTTCATTATTTATGATTATGTTCCAGTTCACCATCGTTAAACGAGAAAAACAGGGATACAGAAAAGATCCCACTTCGCTAGAGTTTAAAAAAATAGGAGGAGGCCACTGCGACCCTAAGCAGTGAAAATTGTTTCATAAGCAGAGCAACTGTGTAATTTTTACTGGTTTTTTTTTTGTGGTGTGAAGAACATTGAGCCAGCATTGACATTTGCAATTATTGCAAGATTTGCCTGAGATGCTGATTTTACCAGGAAAGCGAAATAAACATTTTTGGGTTAAACTAATCCTCCTTTTCCGCAAAGGAAATTGAAAGCGAGAGAAAGAGGGAGGGTTTTACAAAAAAATTACGAGTGAGTGTGTGTGGGGGGAGGAGGTGGAGAAGGGACGGGGAGACTTCATAAAAAAAAGAATGAGGAATAATGAGACGGAGGAGAATGACAGAATGGAGGAGAATTAGAATCCTTGATGAATAAAAACGAGATGGCGATAACCAATCAGATGAATCAAATCATTCAGATTTTACTCTCTTTGTCATTATTTTCCACCTGTAAGAAGCGCGATAGCAAGTGGGGCTTTTTGGTTGTTCCTGTTGCCTCCAATCCGTGGTAATATGAAAGAGATGAAGTATATGGCGTTGATACTTCTTGACACATGTTCTACTAACAAATTTTATATCTAAAAACCGATCATTATCTCGCATGAGTTTTCAATATGACTATCACAATGATGTTGATGAGAATGACGATTTTGTTTTGATGATGGACGCAATGGTTAAGACGATGTCGAGAAGAAGGATGACAACATGAATATAAGATAATGGCGATGAAACTGTGATGTAATGTTGGTGCTCTCTTGCTGAAGGTGATGACGATGATAATGACGATTATACTGATAATGATATGATGATGAGGAGGGCAGAGGAGAGATGATAATGATAATGATTGACAGAAAAAGATGCCTCTTACCCCCCCCCCCCCTGAAATCCTGTCAAACCCACTCACCAGGACAACTCTTACATGGGCACATTTCTATGACATGAGAAACGCAGACTGATCTGCTATGCCATATAAATGCGATATTCATGTCGCCACTAATCATTTTCATCATCATGGTTATCGTAGATTCCAGGGTGCAAATTATATTTCAAATTTTCCATGTCTTTTTTTGCCATAAACGCTGTAGGCTCTGGGAAATAGGAAGTGAACTTGCATCTCTGTGTAATGTAATCTCTCTTATTTTTGTTTTGTTTATTGAATATACATTTTCATATTTTTTCCTTTAATTGTAGATGGTTTGGAGGTGTTTTTTATTTTACCCAATACTGCTGGAGCAAAAATAGAGAGTGGTTTCTTTGAAAATGTCATTTGTGCTTTCGAAAACGGAAGAAAAGGAGACAATATTTGTTTACACGAGGACATGTTTGGGTCAACCATCAGTGTTTAATTCATATTTGTCTTTATTCTGTACTGCAAGTTTCAGTTCAGCCACTCTTAAAATCAAGTATGAAACGACACCTTTTTAGTAAGTTTTAAATATTTTTGTACCGTGGTTTCGGCTGCGATTTCTGAAGTTTGATTCGTGTATTTTAAATCTTGCTATTGAAGGAATTTCTTGTTTTTTAATTAAAAACTAAACAAAACAAGAAAATCACAAAAACACAGAGGGCACGGGCTACACAGGATGGAACATCAGAAATAAACAGTCGAACTACTGAGTGTTCAGCAGGACATGAAGAGTCCTGCAGCAGACAGTTGGACCAATGTGCTGGACGTCGTTTGACTGCAGGAAAATGGAGTGTGTAATTGTTGAACCGTGTTTTATGATTCTAGATTACCTTCACCCTTATGTATATCACAGAAGCAAACAAACAAACAAACATATGAACATTTTGTAAACGTTATGTTCAAATCCATTCATACTACATAATCAACAGGTTAAAATACACCTCATTACATTATTTTATACTGACTCGCGGTATCTCATGAACCATTTGGAAAAAAGTTCTCACCATAGAAGCTTTAAGACAGTGATATTTCCGCTACCTCTATCACTAAAATTAGTGAAGCGAATAATGAGCTGGAGTGAGAAAGAAAATCCGCATTCTGATTCTGTAGCTGGCAGACATTTTGTAGAAAGGTCAGATCAGAAACATTTTTGCACTTTTAGTACATTGTTCTCTGTCTTGAATCTCTCGTGACATTCTTATCTGGATAATAAATTGAGCCCTGCAGTCTGCAACGAATGTCTATCCTTATTGTTACTTGATGACAAAACTAAGTGAACTTCTCAAGGTGGTGCAGTTAACACATGGGTGATTATAGTGTTGGCTTGTGTACATACCGGATTTGTCTGGTACACTGGTGATGTTGTAGACAAAATTGTTCGGCTGACAATGGCACATAGACTGATTGCCAGGCAGAGAGATGGATGGACGGACCGAGTCAAGGTTACAGAGACAGGCGAACTGATGGACAGATGAACTGAAGGGATTAAAAAAATGAGCGAACAGGAATATAAACAGAGGATCAGAACCTATATAAAATGTGTAGCGAAACCGCTCCACGTGGAGCCACTAAAGACGTTTTGTTGTACAATGTATGACTCACGATAAGAATTATGCTGCTAGGGCTCTCTTTAACATCAAAATATTTGGTATAATAGGTAGAACAGAAACCATTCAAGATATAGATAATTTCCTACCGCATATAAACTGAATATTACAGACCGGATCTGATGATAAAATAGGATGGCATAAAATGCACGAGGACAATGTAAAGTATGCGGTTTTGATTTTTTAAAAATGCTTCCAGGACAAAGGGCTTGTACTGTTGTTTGTGAATGAATGAGAAACATGCACCTCTTGAACCAGCTTCTGTGGCACTCAGACATTTGTCGTTTATCGTGAGTGACTATTAAGTTGAGGGAAGTCTGGCAACTTTTGTAAAAAATTATTATAGGCTAAGTTGTGTGAATCGATTGCCTGATTGTATCTGGTGCGTCTGCAGCCATATTTCATCTGGAATAAGTTTTTCTGATCCCAACCAGAGGTTGTGGGGGTAGACTGTAATCGCCAGGCTTAATCATGGTCATATGAAGATTTAAAAAAAGAAAAGAAAACATCAACATCAATCAAACATCCCACTTTATTATATTATAATAATACTTCAGATTTTACAGGAAAATCATTTATTTTGCTTTTATCCTTTACAAACAAATTAGTATCTAAAATTAAGGCTACTCCTGCATATTTTGTCTCATGCAGATAAATATTTCCATAATTTCTATTTCAAAAATTTGATATAACGAGGTTTACTAATGGAGATGCTCTTAAATAAGCAACAATATCCAATCATTTACATGGTTAATTTACCGTTGTCTGTTAAATAAAGGTCTGATTATTGTGCACTTTAAGCGAGGTACAAATGTTGAATTTTAACTGGCTTTAATATTCTTATATTCAATGGCTAGCCAGAAAAATGCAACAATATGTTTGTCCATCTTTTCTGTCTATTTCAAGGTGTTATTATTGTTGTTTGTATTTGTATTTGTATTTGTATTACTCTTTAATCCCATTTGAGAAATTTGCCTTTGTGCCATTGCAGCCCAGTTACAACTGGAGCAGGCACGTCGTCGTCGTCGTCACGGTGCAGCGCTGGTCGACGGGTTTTTTTTGGGGGGGGGGGGGTGGGATGAGGGAGGAGGGTGGGGGTGATGCTAGACATGAATATGTGCTTTTATTATTGTTATAATTCATTCAAATTATTGTTTTGTTTCCCCAAGGCCGAAGTTCGTGCATATGAAAGAAGAGGCTGTGATAATAAATCAGAATATCTGAGTTTGTGGCAAGTTAACAAAAAAAAAAAAAAAACGCCCTCCTACTTGAATGTATCCTTTTTTTTTCTTTTTAAATATTATCAGCTAAGGACACTTTGCTTCCATGGTTGTTGTTTTTTTTCGACCAGAAACACTGACATTGTGAAGCACGACAAAGTTCCATGATTTGCGCAATTCGGCGATTTATTACTATGAACCTGCCCGGAAAATCGTTTGACCCAGAACCTGGAAACACGTAGCATTATTGTTTACCATGACACTGCCATTGCCGCAGCCTGGAGAAAGTGCAATGGTTGTCATCTGCTATAGTAATAAAAGCAACGTTTGTCCCATACTTGTTCTCAAGTCCAAAATCAATTCAGTGGAATAAAATCTTGCAGTAATAATATATTAAACTTTCTCGCTCTCTCTCTCTCTCTCTCTCTCTCTCTCTCTCTCTCTCTCTCTCTCTCTTCCTCTCTCTCTCTCTCTCTCTCTCTCTCTTTTTCTCTCTCTCTTTCTCTCGCTCTCTCTACTTCTATTCTTTTCCCTTTCCATTCCTAAGAACGACTAGGACCACCACAGAAAACTGCCCCTGTCAACACCCGGAATGGCAAAGTACCCGAGAGCCCACGTGCGGAAAACTCCGATAGCAGGATAACTGGGCAGAGCTTCCGGTGAAAACAGGGGGGACTATCCCCTACATCCACTAACCTAAATTGAAGGATTAGAGACGCTGTCGCCTGGCAGCCTAAACTTGGCATATCATTCCTCTTTTCCCAGCTGAATTGCTTTTCACAATTGGTGGTCTTTCTTTCTCATTCTTTCTAATTTTTTTTTTCTTATCTTTCTCTGTTATTTTTCAAAGGCTTTTCTTTCTTGGAACTCTTTCTTCCTGGCTCCGATTTCATCAAGATTTTTTTTCTGTTTCTTCTGCGAAAATAAAACTGAAATTGACCTCTTATGGCAACCTGGAGTTGGAAGAAAGTGGGGCAATTGGGGGTGGGGCAAGAAGGTTAAGACGGAAATTGCGCCATAAAGATAGATAATCTCCTATGTCAATTTGCCTTTGAAAGCTGACTAAAATAATTCCCCAACAATTTCATTTGTGTTGGATGCATAAGACTGGAACATGTTACGGCCTTTCTGGGGAAAGCAATGTCCTGTAAGTTTTTGTGATAGAGAATCTCACTGCGAATATCCATTGCGGATATCGGCCATTTTAGTTGTAAGGACCGGCGCATAACCATGGCGCTGGTAGCATTGATTTTGATTCGTTAGCTGATTTGCACTGCGAGCACTTGAGGCGTCGCGAACCAATCGGCGGCGAGCTAAAAAAAAAAGTTCACTACAGTAAACAATGACACGTGTGTTCACGCACATGGGAGACGTTCGGTCAATTCTTTCACTTCCTTTCCCTTGTTTACACGGATGGTAGGAAATCTGACCATCTTGGATCCATCCTTTCCACCCCTGTCATAACAGTCCACTGCAATGCAACCAGCAGGCATTTTAACCGCTTAGACATATCTCGAAGTTACACTCGTCAGCTGATCCACCCGCCATTTTAGGTGTCGGAAGTACAAAACAAAAACACTCTGTGACGTTATTCGCAATGGGCCTATAGATAGGACCAAGTCCACTGACAGTGTAATCACAGTGTAATAGTTCAAAGATGCAATAAAACGTAAATTCCCAATAGTTCAGATATTGGTCAAAAAACGTAAGCGTTATTTCGACATCCAGAGGATCATGATTGTCTTTCTTTATATTTTCAATGCATACGCAGTGCATATGATATATTATTTTCAAATTGGGTTGCACACAGACTGTTAGTTAGCGACAGGTTTCAGGTTAAAAACTTGGTCTCGCAGCTCTAGGCCTGCACTTGTAGACGGATTTCTACAATCAAAAGATCCGCAGCGTCTAATTGGGGCTTCTCACACATCAGACGCATCTGGGGAGTCCACAATCTAGACCCTGTCAATAACTCCCTGGATATGGGGTTGGGATGTTCTGGCCTGTGCCGAAAGACGTGTCGTAACATGTAAACATTTAAACCCAGTCTCAAACTCTGACCAATCTGATCTTTCACGAACTGATTTTGTTAGTGAGACTCCCTAATGTTCGCAAATTTTCCCTCTAAAAGTGGCACAGTGGACAAAGAGCACTCTTCAGTTCCACTCCTGCTCTAACTCAGCCGTGTATCGTTGCTATGCTGCAGCTCTCCCGTAACTAACATTTCGAAAATTTTACAGGAGAGCCAAAAAAAGATTTTCTTTGGCTTATTGCCGTCAGCAAATTCTAAAGACAACGGACTTGATTATTGCAATATCGTTATTTATAGGAAATGAGCCACGAGCTTTTCACACAAGGTGCGCCATTGATTTTCAGATCCAAAGAACGAAAGAAGTTATTTTGGCCAAAAATGTTAGTTACGGGAGTCTTGCAGCATAGCGATGGTATTTTCTCATCGGTGTATACTTTTTTCTGAACAGGCCATTGCGGCGAATAATATATTGTTCTCGAGTTTCCCCAATGACCAACAGTCTCTTAGCAGTCACTTGTCTTGACCGAACATCAAAGCAAATATTGGTTTCATTGAGGTATTCGCATATTTTTTTATAAAGGGGTGTAAAAAGATGAAAGTAGAAACTAAACATAATTAAACACATTTTATTTTGCACACGGTCGCTTCTAGTGAAAACATGACACATACACACACTCACACACAAACGCATATATCAAATTTGTTTATTTCCATTCAATACATGTCGAATGTACCCGTACAATATCTTTATTGGAGAAATAATACACCATATTGTACAGAAGCGGAAATGCGTGCTATGGTCCCTTACATTCTTGCCCTCCAAATCTGCTTCTCTGGGAGAATATCAGAGTGATGCAGTGACGCTGACATTTTTTGAGTATGAATATAGTGGAGAGAGGTTAACTATAGACAGTTGTTTGTTGTTGTTGTTGTTTTTTTTCACCATAATGTGATGGAATAAACTCAAAGATGGACATTGGTTATCACAATATTGTTTCACTTAATGCTAGGATCCTTCAGTCGTGCTTTCTTGCTCTCAGCTTCCACACATTCAAGGAGCCTATGCCAGTGCTCATACTGCAGTGTTTTACTACAAAATTTGATTCGATCTTACTCAGGCCAAGTTTACTTAGACCACTTTTTACTCACTCGTGGACATGACCTAATGACCCAAAGATCAAAAGTATTACTTCACAGTGGCATCCTTGTGAATTAATTTCAAGACACAAGAGATGTTTTTACCAAATTTTGACTGATAGCGCCTGTCAATGAAGGCATCGAATGGAGTAGATATTCCAACAAGTTTTACTGTCTTATTAACTGCGTCTATGACAGTGATATATGGTCTGTTTTGTGAGTGGATGAAAGATGTTTTACTAGGTTGAAAAATTGCTGGCGTGAGCAGCGTATCCATAAGGACAAATTTATAGTTGATGCTGTTTCCCTTAATTTTGTTTGCTATAGTGTCAACAATTCTGTTGTGTAGCTTCTGATACATGGTCTTGAATTTTGTGCATCCATATAAAATATGTAAGGTAGTTTCTGAAGAATGGTTACACAGTTTACATTTCTTCGAGTACACATTAGGGTAGTAATAACTCATTAAGCGTGCACATGGAAGTAGTTGTAATCGTCCATTAGTAACAAAAGTTCTTATTTTGTCAGGAATGTTGTGTTGTGTCCAAACTGAGTTGGAGCGAGAGTGATCGATGTTGGGGGATTCCCGTACAATACCTCCCTGAGATTTCTTGGCTTTCCAATTTTCGGTGATTTCGTTTAGCTGAATTTTTTTTGTAAACCGCATAAAATTGTGTGGCATCTTCGATGACCGCTGATATCTCTTCATCCCTGTGAAGTTCAAGGGCATATATTTGTTATTTCTTTCATGTAGCTTTAGGTTCATTTTGGCACACATTTCGTTCAAATGTACCCATATTGGTCTCATCCGGTTTACTTTAGACTCTTTCATGATTATGCCTTTTTCATTTGTTTTATATCCAGCGAATGATGTTTCATCAGACGTCTTTGCAGCCTTGCGTTTGTCCATGTGCAACTTTAGTGATGTTCTCGCTGTTTCTCTAACCTGTGGGTCGTCGTCGTTGAACACCGACAGGTAAAATGCTAGGTGTTTTCATAATACATTATACATGGACTCAGTAGTCCTAGTCCTCCATATGACTGTGATGTAAACATGAAGGCTGTAGTGGCAGAGTTGTTAAGATCTAGCCATTCCCTGACCATATTAGCGATGAGATCTTCAAGATGACTGATATCCCAGTGAAGGTGAAGTTTGGATAGTAGAAGTTCATCTTTAGATTGCACATTATGTTGACCGCTTCCGTTTTTGCGCTTGATGGTAGCAGTGTTTGGTCAATGTTACGAAGTGACTTTATCGAAGACTTTAGTCAATGACGCTATTTGCTGTTTATCGGCACTGTTTGTGATGTTAAAGTCGTATCCTACATGCGTATAACTTTTTTCTTTTTCATACATGGGTAATGGGCTGCCTTTTACTGTTATCTGTTTATATAATGTGTTTCTTTTCCAGTTCTTTTCCAGTTGTTTCCGGTTCTTTGTCCATGTAAAATGGCACATTTTTGCGGTGTTTAATTTCCATTCCGCTAATTAGTGCTTTAAAAAAGCCTTAGTTTTAAATGCTATTTCAGTCAGGCTTTCTTCTGTAGTTGCAGTGAAGTTGACACCATCTACATGACCCTGAACAGGGTTGGGGATGTGCACTAGGTCATAAGAGTGGTCTATTCATTTAAGCAAGCATACATACATACATACATACATACATACATACATACATACATACATACATACATACATACATACATACATACATACATACATACATACACACATACACACACATACGAGCGCGCGCGCCCATGCGCATATGCTCCTTTCAAGCCCAAAACTGCTCAGCAACCCCGCTGGCGAGAAAGTTGTCTTGTCCAAAAGTCGTTATTGTTGACAATGTGATATACTTGAAACTAGGTTTATACTGTAGATTCATTGTACACGTCGCCACAATTAGAAACATCCCTTTCCAAACTATACTAGTGATGACATATACTACCAGACCGCATCAAAAGTCAGCGAGGGAAATCTCTGCCATGCTATGCTTAAGTACAGCTACCATGAACCCTTCAGTCGCCAGGTACACTGGAAGAAGTTCCTTATGGCAGTCATGACTGTATTGTTTTCATCAGGGTCAGCTATCGTATCAACCACAGATCATTGGCATGCACTGCTGCGAATTAGCCAGTGTGACTATTAGCATTCTTATGGTTTATGATAATTGCCAATGATGGGAGATACATGAAAGACATTGGGAACGTCTGTTGTATGAGTGTAAAGTTGCTTACAGTTCACACTTCGAGGTAACATAAATATGAGGGTTAGAGTACAAGATATTACAGGAGAAAAGCAATGCCAAAAGACAATGAATAAGTAAAGGCAATTGCAATGAACAGAGGAATACAGGAGAAAGGAAAGAATAATTATGACGATATTGAGAATGGTGGATCATACTATACCATTAAGTGAAGTGCAAGGTAGCGGACTTCTTCAGAACTTTGATTCAATCGTTCACGACAACTCTAGTCTTCTTTTAGAAGTAGGCAATGCCAATACTTCATGCACAAAATTCTTGGCGGAGGAGAGAGGGTAGGGTGGCGTAGAGGACACGCGAGAGTTTCCCGTACTCTGAAATTCAAATGACCACGAAGTTGTAAATGCCTTCATTGACCTTAAAAAATATTAATGGGACCCTGTTGGAGATTGTCGGATTACACTGGTCACGACACTGGCTCTTTTACACTCTCTAATTTGTGTTAACGAGATGGCTGGAGAAATATAAAAGGGTATTTCTAATAGATCCGCTATTCCTATGGCCTGGTCTCTTGTGCTGGCCCAAAGTTTATATAAATACAGATATCGGTTCTTGTTCAATATCGTTGAGCCTACCATATTGCCACTTGGAATTTGCAAACTTTTGGACAATGTTTAAAATAGATTTTCATGAAATAAATCTATAACATGACAGATGGCTAGGTCTTGACTTTTCAGTTCCTCGTAAATATTACGAACATAATTATGCCCTCTTAACATCTTCAAAGTCATCTGTTAAAGTATCCAGGACTTTTAAGGAATCGACATACTCACGATCACGATACCACAATCGTCACTCGTTTAAAAATTAACCAGATTGTCCGAGGAGTCTTGGCTGATTTCGTGCCTAGAGACGCTATGGAGTTTACGTTGTTCCCACAGGGCTGTTTGTATCCTACGCGATTCACTCTAAATCCACCAGCTCACGCAAGCCGACTATCAGTCTCTCAATGGCTCCGCATTTGCATCGAAATTCACGCCCCTTTGAAGCAATATTCGGCAAGGAAGAGAATGCTTGATAAACACGATAGAGGTGAACAAAAACTGGGCCTCATATCAAGTGGTTTAACAGAAATTATAAGCAATAAAGCTCAGACATGGAACAATAACATGCCTCGTTGGCTTTTAGAATCGGTGGCATTTCCAACTGGAAAGCTCCAGAAATAGAAATGTTAACTGTGGAAAAAACCAGGCCATACTTGTTTTAGTTAATTTTTATCTCAGTCATACTGTTACATTTCTGGTATCTCGTTAGAAAACATGTTGACTTTTCCATTTCCATAATTTCCACCGTAAATTTGTTTTTATTATGATCTTAATTTCTTTTTCTTCAGGCTCCGTCTTCTTGGTTGAAACGATTGTCTCGGAGCTGAAAATGTGTCTTCCCTTGTCTGTATTTTTTAGCATGTGGGCCAAGCCAATGCGTCACTGCACACGTTAAATTTATAATCGGGTTGATCAAAAGGACAGTTTGGAGCTTGAAGTCCCCTGGAGGTTTCGAGTCCGCCAATAACGCCCGTGTCTGCCGTGTAAAGCCGTGGATGAGTTCATGGGATCCCAGGCTATTGCATAACTTGTTTCTTTTTCTAAAAGAAGGAAAAAGGAGGAACTATAAATGAAACTGTTCCTGCGCGACTAAACGGATTAAACAAATTCCTTGGTCCTGTTCAGTCTAGTTTAGAAAACAGCATCATTGAACGCTGCAGCCTTTTAAAAGAACCGGGGGGGGGGGGGGGATTATATAGCCATTGTAGTCGGATTTTCTCGTGAAATTGACGGTCAATGTACAGTTTCAATTCCACCATTTTGACTTCTCTCGTAAAGTCATTTTTATCAAAGGTCTTCATCTTTCCTTTGTCGTTATCTTCTATCAGTTCTTCGTGTAAATACATAAATGAATACAAAGAAAATCTTTAAATGTTTGAACTCTATTTTAAACCCTGCAGCATTTTCCGTACCATATCGTCCCCATATACCATTTATGTGTATAGAAAATAAAGAATTAAGTGAAATGTGTGGCTCTACATGGTAGTGCCCAAAGTACATGCTGGTATCAGGCATTTCCTTGCATAAAAGCTATGTTGTCTAGGATATGTTAGGTTCTAAAGGAATAAAATCTATTTCGCTTTTTTTTTTTAATGGATTTTTTTGTTTTGGTTTATTCTTTACGGCTGTCTTCTTAATTCTTCTGCGGATAATTATTTATTCTGTATTTTTATCTCCGTTTTTGTCTTCTCAGTCAATGAGTCATTTTATTTCCCCCAAGAGACGCAGACGTCGCGTTTATGTTTACTCAGTTGAAATTACCAGTAAATATAGTTATTATTATTTTCCCTTATTTTAATAATGATATTAGTAGCGTAAAAATTGTCTCTAGCTTCCATTGTGTCCAGATGGAATTCTCGATGTCTTCATGATTTAATGTCCTCCCCATATTATGAATCAGACGCGTGCGTACTGAAAACATTATCGTCAATTTACACGCCTGGGTATCTTTTGGCGCGAAGTGATATAATTATTCTGCTTTGAAAAACAATAATCATGTGCGACTTTGTGTCTAAATCAATATTCCGAGACATTAATTTTGTTAAGAGCTAGTTAGTAAACTGTTTTATGGACCACTGTAAATCGCAAATACAGACCTGTATTGGAAGATGAAAAAGGAACTGTCCAGATTAGAGAAGCTTGGAAACCGCTCTTGTTGACGTTTAACCCACATAACTGCCTTTAGCCAGTCAGACCGCCTAATGTTCAAATCGTGGATGCCAGTGCAAGCTGTCGAAGAAATCGCTGCTATTGGGGAACCGTAGACTAAATACAGAGCCGAACAGGGAAAATAATGAGTTGTGTTCACTACTCTTTTATGACATACTGTGTAAAATGAATCATGTAAAATACCACGGTCCCCTAACACTTTTATAAACGTACACACTTTGTTTAGAGCTCTGTGGCAACTAATCTTTTTCCTGCGGTGTGGTGCGAATTGTTGCATTGCTGACATGAATGATACGCGCACAAGTCGACAGACGGAATTTGGCGAATTGAACTATCTCGGTATCCAGAGTTTCGGGTCAAATCAAACTCCAGATACCAATTTTAGTTGCTTGCATCTTGCAAGTCAGAAACCCTCGGCAGGACACAAAAAAGGCAGTGATAGGGTTAAAAAAAAAATGTCGACTCTTATTGCGACCAAAAAGTATCACATTCAACTTTCAGTTGGCTTTTATTTTACGTCATCGTGAACATCAAAGTTTGATTAATTCTCCCGTGTTTTGATGATTTCACGCAGATCATGGTATTGTTATAGATCAGGTATCCAACTGGGGAATGATGTATTGAAGACTATCTATTTTTAGCCATTGTCAACTTGATCTCGCACTGTTTGAACTCAAGGGTAGATTTATTTGTTGTAACATTTTTCTAACTGGCATTAATTCATGCCACACTTTTGTGGTTTCTTACACTCCATGAGAAACATTTCGACTCTGTCGTGATGAAACCTCGTAAGTGGCCAATTTTTGGAAATAGTTTTTTTTTCAGTCTGTTAGATCCTTTGTACCACACTACATATTGCGTTAAAAGTTAAGTTACCTAAGATCTGTAGAGATGGGTGAAATCTGCAAAAACCGAAACCTCGCAAGTGCGCCATTCGTGATTTCCACCTTTATGAAACCTTGCAACTCTAGCTGAGGTTCTCACATAACAGTACGCTAGGATTTACTAAGACCTATTACCAGTTCAACTTACACTGTATTTATCTTGCGCTTCGTTTTGTTTCAATTTACATCGTTAACGTATATAGGTATAAGATAGGTAGACCCCGGGGTGTACCTAGCGAAATAAGTGCGTTTAAGGATAGGTGGCTCTCGGGCTGGTTTCATTGTAGTGAAATGTTTTAGGATGGTAGTTCTTAAAAGTGGTGTGTTCCGTAAGAGTGATGTTGCAAAAAGAAAAATTCTGTTGTAATTCAGCAACAAATTCCAGTCATGAGTACTTATCTGGTGGTACCCGAAACTTGGCATTCAAGTCCACTCACTCAACCGCTGCACCACGGAGGTTTGATCTCAGTCAGTGTCGGCCTACTTGTGTGTACATCAATCGCCAATGGCTACCCCAGCCCCTTTTCGCCTGATTTGTCAATCTGACTACCGCCCATTGATACAAACTGACTAGACCCTCACGCCCCCCCCCCCCCCAGGTCCAACAAAACATGTAGATCTGGATAGATCTAGATCTATCGACATCCATGCCGCCATTCGAATGATTGTTTTCCTACCCTAGCCTAACTTGGCGGTGAAAGACAGCTTTTCATTGGTCCGGGGTCCACCTATCTTAAAACGCCTATATTTCGCTAGGTACACCCTGGGGTCCACCTATCCACTTCCGTTTGCAATTATCATTAGTGACTCTTACGGTGTGCGAGAAATTTTCTCATCCTATTTATACCATTATTGTCACCAGTTGGTACTCTGGCACAAACACAGCGACAGTCCTACCCACCCGCCCCACCCCCCTCATTCTTCCTCCTGTGGAATAAAAGCATAAGTATTCTTTACTTATATCAAAGGCCAACTTCTGGAGCACTAACAGCGTGTGGGCCCATCTTTGTTAAAAGGACTGACCACTCTGGCTTTGATACTGAACACCTAATTCATCCTTTTGATGAACCGACAGTTGGGATTTTTATTTTCACAATAAAAAATATGTGTATTTACAAAAACATATTAAAGTTAAAAAAAAACAAAAAACAGTATCTGCAAAAGTATCTTAAAAAATTGTCGTATGATAGAGGAATGAGTCAGGTTGTGATTTACTACTGGTCGTGGGGGGCGCTGTCCTGACGAACACACCCACTGTCCCCATCTGTGTCGATCATACGCCAGTGCAGTACATTCACTTTTACCAATTTAAATACACTGCATGTTCAGCTTTGTATTGGTGGTCTCTTTGGGTAAACTTGTATAATTGATGGTTATACCGATGAACAGATACTAGGATGATGGTAGTGATGTACGGTGGTATTGCGGTGATGACAGTGGTATAATTATGTTCATGCACTTTGAGGGTCGTTTATGATAGATGATGGTGGTGGTAGTATGCTGATGACAAATATTGTTCACTGATGGTGAAGGGTGGTGACGTTGCCGATGGTAAAGGTGTGGAACTGGCAAAGTTATTGGTTTTAATGTTATATGGTGATGATATTATGATTTAATAGATATTGATTAATGCGACAGTGATGGTAGAGATGGAGATGGTGGCGCGGTGATGTTTGCGGCGGTGGTAACTGGATATAGGGGACATGAAGATTACAGGAGAGGAAAAAATATCTGTATTTCTCGGGACATCATAATGTGTAACTGATATTTATCACAGTAAAGTTACCCCTTTAAGAAAATCTCAGGACCGGAAACAACTTTCTGAAAATGTTGTTCTTTTTTATAATGTTCAGTTGGCATAAAATTACTTGTGCATGTGGCAATAAAATGTATACACTTTCATAACATAAGGCAACGGAGCTTCTATAAACTACACAGACTAGTAGGCCTAAGAGAACTGACCATGGATAAAGATAAAGACGGTGCTTTCTTTTGGCTCGCCAAAGTGTGAGAGAGTGTATGGAAAATTATATTCAAAACGGTATTGGTTTCAGACATCATAATCAATAAGTGGGTATCCTTTCAACCTCAGCTACCGCCAGCGAGAACCCGGTCCCAGGAGTCTGTCAAACGGGTACATGAGGTCAGTGGAAACGTATGCACGCTTTCATCTCGGGGTAAAACCCGGAGCCGAGTCGAAGAAAGGAAGTAAATTTGAGACTTTAATCAGTGAGTGAAAAGTTTGACCAGTGCGCCAGGCAATGGCTGATGACTGTCTCTTGGGATTTGGTGAATCCTGCTCAACAGATAAGGGGAGAAAGTCATTGCGCGTTTAGAAATATGTATAACCTTCTTTTCTATTTTAACCGAGGTAGATTAGAATAATAATACTGCAGCCTCTTACAAACGACTGTTTGCTCACTTTCCTACTCACCTGTCATTCAAAAGATGTGTTGAGAAAAGGTTTTCAAATAAAATCATTCTGTCATTGTGCCTGAAAGTAACTCGAAAAGCTTTCAGACTCTTAGTTTTATTGTTGCCATTTCTATCTGCAGTCAATAAATCTGAAATGGCCATAATTATATCTCTTTAGGAACAATCTTGCAATTAGGACTAGTTCATTTTAAATCATTTCAGTTGCATGATTAAATCTGAACTTTTGGTATGTCGGCTCTGAGAAACCCACTTCTCTCTGGACATGACTGTGGGCTGATGGTATTGAAAAGAAGAGCGTTGACCCAGATGATTATTCAAAACTGGAATTCTCCACATTGTTATAATGAGTCATACATTCTTATCACAGGTACGCCCAGATGGTTTAGAGATAAGAAGAAGCAGGAGGAAGGTCGGGGGCTTGGTCCCTTGAACAACATTTATTGTATTACATTTTAAAAACAAATTTATTTTTGTTCACGGCACCGACAGAAAGTGCCGACAGACGTCGTGACTTTGCCCCGGTGCCCACTAAAGACAGAAAACAAGAAACAAACCAGAACAAGAAAGAAGGAACAGAAAGAAAAAAGAACAAGGAACAAAAAAAAAAACAACCAGAAAGCAATCAAGAAAAGGCGGCCCAACAGTCTTCGGCTGAGGCCCCCGAGAAATA
Source organism: Onchidella celtica (assembly GCA_963931925.1). Taxonomy (NCBI): domain Eukaryota; kingdom Metazoa; phylum Mollusca; class Gastropoda; order Systellommatophora; family Onchidiidae; genus Onchidella; species Onchidella celtica. The sequence continues at coordinate 95,446,596 of OZ007567.1, read as the reverse complement.
AAAGACCTTCTAGTATACGTACGCCCAGAGTAAAATTGGAAAACTGCAGTCTTTTGGATTCCAGAATGTTCCTTGAAAAATGAAACTCACATGGATTCATTCGGTGACATAACTTTTTTTGTTGTTCATACCGCCTTTAGTCTAATGGGGGGGGGGGGAGGGGGGGTGAGAGAAAGAGTGCGACACAGTTCTTACATCCTAATAGTCTTTAATTACGAGTACCATCTCCAGTACTCGACAATTACACTTCAGGTCTCCTTTTTTATTTGGCCAGGAAGTGCGAAAGGTACACTTTGCAAGTTAGTCTGAAGCTTCCCCCATTGAGATTCCGGTGAGAGTGCCCGTGACATTTCAGAAAGGACACAGTAATGCAATTGACCGACGTCCTTTAGCACAGACCGAAAGCCTCTTTTCCAGGCTGGCTGGTGGCCAGCGAGTCCGTGAGTCAAATCTCTAAATGTGCTCACGTAATCGTCTCTGGAGAACATGAGTTGAGAAATCAGTGCCCTTTTTGGTATTTCTTGCATCAATAATGCATGACATTCTATATGCAATTAGGGTTAAGTTACTAATTGGTTACTGGATTAAATTCCGTCTACTAGAAAATAAGAAGAAAAATATTAATAAGAACTTGTTTGTCCTTCCAGACGTGTCTGTACAATGAAGTTTGAATTGTTACAAGTTCAAACAGAATTTAGTTTATAGATAAAATACCGAAGTAAAAGTGAACATGTTCTATTTAGGAAGTAACTAAAATAACATACTTTCTCATCGCCCTGTCATGGGACATGCTTGAAATGTTTGAAATGAAAACAGTGTTGGAAACCGTCCCGTTCCTTAAACATTGGGTGATTTGTTTCATAAAACTCCCATCTTGAATGTTAATTTAATTTCACCACTGCACGTTCTCTTCGAACATGTTCAATTTAGGCTTTTACGATTTTGCAACACCCCTGTTCCCTCTTCCCTCCCCCCTCGCACCCAACCCTAAGCCACTGCTCCACAACATTCGCCACGCAATTTCTTTTAGATTTTGTTTTTATTTCTCTGAGTTTCATGCACATTTCATTTCATTCTTTGTCTTTTCTGGACACAGAAATTTCCTGTCCAGCTTCCCCCTCCACCCTCTTCCCCTCCCCTGCTCTCCCCTTTCTTTCATTTTGCGTGGGTTAGATTTGCACGCCCCCCCCCACCCCAACCCACCCCTCGGGCGGGTCACGGCAGGTCAATTTTCTCCACTTTATCCAGCCCATCTGTCCCTTAAACACTTTCCTTTACTTTTCACCCCTCTCCTGTTAAATCCACTTCCCTCGCTCACATTTACGAGGAAATGGACCGAGCACGTCCCCGAAAATAATGCTTGTCCACGCTCAAATAGCACACACAAAAAACACATGCGTGTGATCAGCAAATACGCATTCAAATATCAATGTCGGTCACTTGCGCAATACAGACACGAGTGTGCACGGCCGACATTAGTTTCATGTTACATCCATTGTTTATAATCACCATCAAAATGTGACAATGGGCTGATCCATGCCTTACGTCAAAAGATTGTGCAGACTTGTTTCCCAGTGCAGGAGGTATTCATGTGAAAATCAAAATTTGTCAGCATAATTATGTATTTTTTATAAACTCAATTTTTAGACATGTCCTTTATTCTACTTTTAGGAGGTATCTGTATCCTGTTGTCTCTCCAGCTTACTCAATGAAATTTCCAAAACCAGTTTTTTTAAAATCTATTTTGTTCCTCCTTTCATATCCAACTCTTTGATTCTAAACAACACAGTTACTCGTCATCTTCTAAAGACATTAAGTGTTTCAAATGTATAACACTCTTGTCTGTCTCAAATAGATAGACAGAGTCAGTGAAAGGCAATGATACCAGTGTGTATTTCAAATAGATTTTTTCCCCAAACAAGTTCAAAATTAGATGCTGTTTAATACTGTGAGTCAGGATTTTCAAGTATAGATATTGCATAGTTCTCTTATGGACCTCAACAGGTTTGGGTTTCTTTAAAGCTTAATATGTCTAATGGTTGCAGATTCTGTTGGTAGTGACCAAATCTGTAATTTTCTGTGATAGCAGTATTGATACTGATGTTAAATTTTGTATATCTGTGCTTTGATATTGCTGAAGGAGCCATGCCAGCACAAGAAACAACCGTATAATACGTGTTTAGATGCCGATGGTAAGTGCTGTAAAGGCGGCGTAGGCCTGCCGGTGGCAATTACAGTTCTAGAAATAACGTCAGAAATTATCGAGATGGCCTTGCACGCAGCAGTAGGTTTGAGCAAGACCTTGAAAACTCTTGCCATGATAACAGTGCTACGTCGGTGCTCTTACAGAAAGCAGTACTATCCAATGGTTACACTACTACTTACATCCGAAGTCTTACAAAACAACCCAAATTACATCATCTAATTCCTTTCCTGCCTCCCACTCTCAGATGTCCTTAACGTATTTCTGGCCAAGTTCCACCATTAATTTGTTCCACCCAAACCGGTACTAATACTGTCTCATCCCATCCAAAATTTCTCGCCCTCTGCTGAATTCTTCTCTCTGTCCAAACTTGCCTAAATATAATCATTAACTCTTCCTCCCACCAGAGCAAATTCGATGATTATTCGGCTGAGATCGGAAACAACCTAGATCTATCTCTTTAGCTCTGACAACAAATAGGAACATGATTTCCAGATTACCCTACATTAAAACTGTCTAGATTCTTTTCTAGGTTCTATTAGGGCTGGTGCAGTGGTAGCGTACCGAGACAAGTCTGTTGTGCAAACCTTTTTGACGCAGGCTTGAACTTCCTTTAAATCAACAAACGACATTGACCTGTTTTAGTCTCAGTAGAGCATGAAATTCTGTTGAACTCCACGGTCCACCACGAAACCGAGGCAAAACACAATAGTCGCAGTGCGCCAGAGGCATAAGAGCCACATTAATAATTGAGTTGCTTAGAGTTAGAAGGGATGGGAATGATCTTTGACTGCTTTCGAGAAAAAAAAAAAAGAAAAAAACATCATTTCAGTATACACCAATCGAATTTCATATTCTCATGGTTTGATGTCTTTGTATAGGGAGGTTTGCTGCTCTTGACATTTACATCTCGTAATATTTTAATGATTTACTTGAAGAGTTGATGTCAGTAGTGCAAACGTTTATTAAATTCGATTGAGTTCACATTGAAATGATGTTTTTTGTTTTTTCTCCAGAGCAGACAAGTGGCACTAAGATCTTCTCGTTCTACCCCTCTCAACTGTAATACAATGTGTCGGTTTATGCTGTGTCCAGATCTCATGACTGACCAAGGACGCTTTATCCCCTGATCAATGCGCTGGGAACTTATTGTGTATGTCAGAACGCATCTCAAAGCTTGACCACCCTCTAACCACCTCTGGGCCCAAGTGTCCAGTCCTGCCTTCCCGGCCTTTGAACGGTTAATTTATAATTCTACCCAGACAAAACTGGTGTTTGTCTCCCTTCCCCCGCCCCCCCGTTTCCCCTTTCTCCCAGGAGACGTTTCTTCAATTTGGCCGGGCATGGCAGTACCAGTCAACAGGAAGCCCAAGAGCCACGCCCCAATCTCGGATATTACGTGTCCAGTAAAAGAGATTGAACAGTCAGCGCGTGGGTTGTTGTAGATGATGGTGATTTTCTTGCTGTTAGTGGTTTTGATGTTGCTTCCGTTGTCTTTGTTGGAATTTCTATCTTAAAGATGAGGGGTGTTTGGGGCTGACCGAAAAATCCAGTAGTCAGAAAGACATGTGGCTAAATAGATAGATAGATAGATAGATAGATAGATAGATAGATAGACAGATAGATAGATAGATAGATAGATAGATAGATAGATAGATAGATAGATAGATAGATAGATAGATAGATAGATAGATAGATAGACAGACAGACAGACAGATAGATAGATAGATAGATAGATAGATAGATAGATAGATAGATAGATAGATAGATAGATAGATAGATAGATAGATAGATAGATAGATAGATAGATAGATAGATAGATAGATAGATGTTAGTGTGTCAATGGATGCGTAGGTTGATCGGCCGATGGGTAGTTGGTTGCTTGATTGGTTGTAGGTCTGATGTAAGTAAAGGCACTGCGAGAGAATCAGAGACACAGAGAGAAAGAGGAAGAGGGGAAGAGAAAGAGGCAGAGTGTGAAATAGTCAGAAAGGGAGGAGGAGAGAGAGTGCGAGAGAAAGAGAGAGAGAGAAAGAGAGAGAGAGAGAGAGAGAGAGAGAAAGAGAGAGAGAGAGAGTTTGTGACATTTAAGGTAGTTCAATGGACATGAATCTAACAAGGCCCTGGCTACTAATGCTATTCTGTTGTGTCCTGCCCCTCTAACATGAAAACCACAGATCTTCGGACAATGCAAATCGCTGTCAAACATTCCTGCCAGGCGAAGCGACAGACAGATGATACAGTAACACTATGAGTATATGAATAATGTAAACGGCAAAATTAACAAGGCAATAAGATAAATCATTATATTTAATACCGGATCGAGAGAGCGCCAGCCATGATTAAATACAGTAAGTATTGCTTACCTGATTTCCATGCCCTTGCTCGACAAATACTATTTCGCCAACTCTGGTGCATGCAATAGAGGCTATATAGATGCAGATCAGTGTAATGTGAATAACCTCTGCTGAGTGCTTGCCTTTGGTCGCCCAATAGGATTTAGCAATCGCCAGTATGTTGTAACGTAATGGAAAATCTTCCTGGCAAAGATATTGAAACAACGGGAGGTCTTCAGTACGGGGAGACTCACAGTAATGACCTGCTTCAGGATTGAGTACTTTCTCTCAGAAGGTTCGATATATATATATTGTACCAGCTTAACATCATTTTACACGTTTTGAGAGTAACTACCTTCTCTGCGCATAATTATGTCTTATATAATGCGTGTGTGCCCTTGTGCAAGCGTGCTCGAGGAGGTTGGGGTGCCGAGGTGACATCCTTCAGTCAGTCCAGTTTTCTAATTGTTTGGGCTGTTGAAGTGAACATTATACATTGAGTGTGCGAGTATGCGGATAAGCCCTTGTACTTTGGCTTGTGTGCTTCCTAAAAGAATGATGAGTTATGTAGATACATTATTACTGAGCAACTGTACTTGAGTAAATTGCATTACACATATCGTGGGTCGGGTTGCTTTCCTAGGATCATTGAAATTCTCATTCCCAAGTTTGTGTACTTAGTGAAGACATTACCGCAGGTTTTGTTACACCAAATTGGAAATTGTGATGAAGTACAATTGGAAAAGTCAGCTGCACAGTTCACGATTTGACAGCACTTCACACAAGTAACTCCAGAAAAGTGCACCCCTTGACATGCTATGAACAACAGCCAGAAACAAAGTGCATTGTGTGAGGTCAGCCAGTGCTTTAAAATTAGAATATTTTTTGAAAATGATAACAATATCCATCTTAAGAAATATTGTTTCCTATCAAGTCTGAAGCTCTAATTAACTTACACTTTGATAACCTCGCCAGCCTCTCACAACGAACATTGAAGTGCAGTGCGTTGTTGACGGACGGTGGGATCACATAATGAACTTGAAAGGGTGCTATGTTGTTTAATAAGCTACACAAGGGAAAGAATCATTGGAGTTCGTGTTCATCAAGCAGGTGGTCCGGGAATGTTTCGCCGAAAATGGCACACAATTTCATGCCCAAAATTAGGGAAAAAATTGAAATAACAAGATAAATCTGTTGCGAAATGTGCACCCAACGAAATTATCCGTGGCTTTATGGGAAATATGGAAGGAAAGATCATTATTTTCCTTCCGCTGTGAAAATAACTAAGCTGATTTATTATCATAGGCAAGCGCATTTTCTGCAGTCTTACTTTAGCTAAGTAGTTTTCTCCGCAAATTATCTTATATATAGAGCTTTCATTGCCACATTTTTTTGGCAAATGGATTTGCGTGAGAGATTGGAGAAGACACAATCATGTCATCAATTTTACGCAAATTTGAATCTGGACCTGCCCATAATGCATGTTTCCCACCTCGTAGTATAGCTTTGTTTTTTGTTGTTGTTTTTTTAACATGCCCTTGTTATTACTTTCACCCTGAACATTTAAGGTTTACATGATTCAAATATAGTCCGGAGTCAGAGCTAAGGATGCCCAGTCCTTTGTCCTTCAGTTTACACGTCATGCAGTGTCCAGTTAGGATGAGCTTGGATGTTATTTCGTCAGAAACAAGCATGCTGGGTGTTTAAAAAACCTCCGCGTGACATAAATATTTTCAGTGTTTAAACTATCAATAGCATCCTCCGAATTCAAAATAGATATTATTATATTATCTGCATTGATGTGCGGCCTAAATGTAATATTTTATAAAGGCACCTGATTACCTGTCTATTTGCCACCCACCGAAAATTTAGGTTACCTGTGGGATATCTCGTGTTGATACTTTAGAAGGTGGAAGGGGCGACAATTTTGCGGTAGCGGAATGGCGGTAGATGTCACATCACAGTGTTTCTCAAGGTGGGTGTGGCAATATTTTGGTGGGGCGTAGGTCTCCAGAATGGAGGATAGGGATTTATACTGTATACTAACTTTCTCCAAGCATCATTGGGTGCACTTCGTTTTTTGTTTTTTTTTTAAATGAAGTGGGGCGTGGAACAAACAAACAAAAAAGGCGGAGAAGCACTAGTCTAGAGATTTAATTCTCATTTAGTGAGATTAATTACCTAAAAATAATTATTATTTGCGTTGCCGGAAAACATCATGTACTTAAGATGCAATGCAGCTGTATAAATCCACACTTGGCAATCAATACGGTAATGCAGTTTCAGAATCACAGCTGAAAATGGACCAGGCTATGGGTATTCGATACAAACTGTACTTATGACAATAATGTTTCGGCTCTTTTAATATTTTATACTTGTACGGCATTTTGTCACAGTCTCGGAAGAAATGAAAGCATGACAGGTTTAAGAGATACGCATGTCCAAGCCACACAGACCACACGGAGGCAGGGTGCCCTTAAGGCAACAGTCCCCAGCAAACCAAAGTCTGGAGACGTGACGTTTTTGTGTTGTTTCTAGTCTGGTCTCGAAGATTCCATGTTTGCTTTTGGGGGAAGGGGCAGGGGGGAGGGGGAGTGGAGGAGAGGAGACTGGCCATCATGTGTAGGCACGTGCGCGCTTTAGTGAGTGACCTGGTTTGGCTGGCACCATTTATTGAGTTTGTGTGTAAATGTGTTTAAATAAGCGTGGGTGGGAACTGACAAACATACAATAGGGATGGACTGATGGAAAGATAATAGTCGGGGGGGGGGGGGCGCAGAGAGGAAATAAAAAAAGAATGATGCTATGGTCTATCGGGAGTGACGGAAAAGGGATAGGGGTGCAATAAATGAAAGCCGAAGCAATATGAATCTGACTGAGAAAGATCCCGCCCATTCTGTTCATATCTCTCTCTCTCTTTCTCTCTCTCTTTATCGCTTTCTCTCTTTCTCTCCCTCTCTCTCTCTCTCTCTCTTTCTCTCTCTCTCCCTCTCTCTCTCTCTCTCTTGCTCCCTCTCTCTTTCTCTCTCTCTCTCTGTGTAGGGACAGGGGAACAGACAGAAGCATACAGACTGCGAAGTGGCTTTGAAGAGGGGAGCTATTGGCGTAAGGATGAGGGAATAAGGTGGGGCGTAGAGGAGTGATGATAAAGAGAAAGCTGAGGGCAGGCAGAGGGGTTAGCTAGTGATACATTTGAGATAAATGAGAGGGGAAATTCGGGAAAGGATGATAAAAGAGTTTTTATTATTATCAATATTTATTATTATTGATTCAGGAACGACGTGTAGGAAGTGGGCGGTGTTGGTGGACAGGGAAATATGAAGGGAGACAACACGGGAAATGACAAAGGGACATAACTGTGAAAAAGTCTGTGAGAGGACGGGAATAGAGAATTTACGGGTTTAAGTCGTTGGGAATGGGAGGAGCGGTAAAGGAATGCAAAAGTGGCCCTTTTCTGGTTGTATCGTATTGTGGACACAGAATTCAGATCGCTTCTGATGATGTTATCCTGGATCCCTGTATTTTTCTTAAAGTATGAAAAGACATTTTAACACACAGGCAATTGATAGTTTAATGTTACGCATTTTGTTTCATGTCTTTCCAGACACACGTTGGGACAAACAGGCAAGCAGATAAGCAGACAGAAAGGCCAACAGACACACAGACAGACAGACAGAAGGATGGATGGGTGGACTGACAGACAGACAGACGGACGAACAGACAGACAGACAGACAGACAGACAGGCAGGCAGGCAGGCAGGCAGACAGGCAGGCAGGCAGGCAGGCAGACAGACAGACAGATAGATAGATAGATAAGCTCTCCTGACTGACAGGCAGACAGACAGACAGACAGACAGATAGATAGATAGATAGATAGATAGATAGATAGATAGATAGATAGATAGATAGATAGATAAGCTCTGCTGACTGACAGGCAGACAGATAGACAGACAGACAGATAGATAGATCGATAGATAGATAGATAGATAGATAGATAGATAGATAGATAGATAGATAAGCTCTGCTGACTGACAGGCAGACAGACAGGCAGACAGACAGGCAGGCAGACAGACAGACAGATAGATAGATAGATAGATAGATAGATAGATAGATAGATAGATAGATAGATAGATAGATAAGCTCTGCTGACTGACAGGCAGACAGACAGACAGACAGACAGACAGACAGATAGATAGATAGATAGATAGATAGATAGATAGATAGATAGATAGATAGATAGATAGATAGATAGATAGATAGATAGATAGATAGATAAGCTCTGCTGACTGACAGGCAGACAGACAGGCAGACAGACAGGCAGACAGACAGACAGACAGATAGATAGATAGATAGATAGATAGATAGATAGATAGATAGATAGATAGATAGATAGATAAGCTCTGCCTACTGACAGGCAGACAGACAGACAGACAGACAGACAGACAGACAGATAGATAGATAGATAGATAGATAGATAGATAGATAGATAGATAGATAGATAGATAGATAGATAGATAGATAGATAGATAGATAGGCTCTGCTGACTGACAGGCAGACATAACTGTCCGGAAAGAAGGCGAGAGAAAGACAAGGAGAAAGAGCTTTAGGATAATGAAACCGATGAATTAAAGGGAAGTGTCGATGGAAGTGCAGGAAAGACTGGAGGAGAAAATGTCCGTACTTAAGAATTCTGCTCTTTTACGGCTTGGCTGACCAAGTGCACCACATTTCCGGTCCAATTAGTGGCTTTTCACTCGGTTGAATACGTCATCAGGTTCGAGATGGCTTTGATTGGACAGATTGCCAGACACCAGAGTTACGTGATAAATCGGAGATAATCGGAAACTCTCGGTCTCTAAGTGAATCTTCGTGTCTTGTAGCGCTCAAACTTCGCTATTGTTTTGCCTGTCATTATGTGAATTTCTCATAGCATGGCTTGACAATCTTTCCCAAGAAGTGTTTTTATTTGGCTCCTGGTTGATAACGTGATCGTGTCTCAATATACCGGTCTTGTTTCCGAAATGTTAGTACAGACAATCTCTCAGGATGATAGCCATTGTAATTTGAAAAGAAGATGTCCAGTGCACCAAATGTTACGAGTTGGGTATTAAGGAATTATAAGTGTTACGACTGCATTTAAAAATCGAGAGGTTTTTAGGAATTACTCATTCATACCATGCCACATACTAATAACAATCTGAATGGTTTTTATCGAGACCTGCAGGGCCACAAATTTATTTACTTATTATTCCCTAACAATTTCGTCTAGCTCTTACATACTAAAAAGACAACATCAGCAGCATCAAATGAAAATCCAATACTATGTCACTAGAAGTCTCCTCTAGATTCCTAAAAGATTATATCATTCTGTCTCACTCACAATTTAAGTATTACTTATCTATTTCTCAGATATAGTCTGCCTACTATCTAACAAATAATATTCTAATGTCTCAGACGACAATGTTATCTCAGTTATTTGTGCCTACCGCTTATAATGGATCAAACTCGTCAATACAAACTGACGTAGTTAAGTTAGATCTAGATCTGCTCTAGGATGGGCTGGCAATCCCCAGCCTCATCCAGACACATCAATTTCAATTTACAAATGTGTATGCCAGACATTCATGCTAGATCTAGTTGCAAGCTAATATACATGGAAGTCTTGCATTCTTCGGTAGCACTCCTACTGGAAAATTAAGGTCAGCTTCACGTTCATTGTTGAATCAACAGGCAGACACTTACACTTGGTCCCTGATCAGAAATCAGGGAACCGTAGATAACAGCAGTGGGTAATTCTCACAAAGAGCATATGGTCTCATTTCAGTGTCTATAATGGACATAGACGTGAATATAACAATCTTCTGATTCTTCTGGCAGAATCCCGCCGACCGCCTGCACAGATGGATATTTCTGCATGGAGTGATCAAACATAGGAATGGCTGCGCTTATATACTGTGCGGCCGGCTGCAAATTAACATGTCAAAACCCTTCCTAAAGTCTCTAAACCCTCTACGTTTTACGTACGAATTTACTATCTCCCTTTTCTCACCCCTTCTCTTCCCCTGTTAGAGTTCATCAAAATCACGGGGTCGAGAACTGCACCGTCACTGCTAACTTATCCATTTATTCTATCTTGCCCCACTTTCTTTCCATCTCTAAGAAAAAGCGTTACAAAAACAAACTGTTCACGAAAACAGTTCAAGGACATTTCCGCTGGTTAAAATCAACGAAACCATGACAAAAAAAACAAGTCGTGACCCAGCACGACAATTACAAGACCAACCCTGACACCAAACATACCAGTGTGCATACATACACAACTCACCAATAATTGATGCAGAAGCCCACATACATACAAGCATTGATATTTCTGTTTTTGAGACAATCAGTGTGGGTAACTGAAATTTCACTGTAACTTCATTTTGTGTCAATAGAGTGTCTTCATTTCTAAAGCATTTACACAGGTATTTTAATACATTTCAATGAAGTGCCCTCCCCGAACACACGCCAACACTCCCATTAATTAGTCACAAGTATACAATACTTGATACAGATCACAGTAACTTCAGGATAGTGCCAGCTTAAGGGTTGCTCTGCTTGCGCTGAAATAAGGTTTTTGTACTGAAAGTACGACAGGGGGTTCAGATCTTGCAGACAAAGAATGCCACACACACAACCATACACCCACATACACATTACACAATAAACACACACACACTCAACACACATGAACATGACGACACAAGTTCTCGACAGATCAAGTTTTAAAGTGCACTGTAAATGTCCGGCGAAAATGCATCTCGACATAGATCGTGTTTTCATTGGTTCCGCTCGTGTGTTTACTAAACGCAGGATGTAGTAAGCTGAAAGGATTTTAAAGCCGACCGTCGGGGAGACACTTTTAAAGCAATGAATTCATCCAACAATAGTCCGTTCACGAAGGCATGATCACAGAAAACTGCTCGTAGCGTTGCAACCGTCGATGATATTTGAATGAAATTTAGCGTGAAGTCTTAGATTTGTGATGACCCTAACCCAGATTTTTTGCCCCCGAATTATTCAAGTAGTTTTCGAATGTGTTTATTTGCGGTATATAAATAAAGAGAGCACCCACAAGGGTAAACATTTAAGTGCTTTACTGTAATAATTTAACACGTCGTTTTGAGTCCCACTAAAATGTGGTACAGCGCGTGATTAAAGTGAGTCTGAAAACAAACGCTCGTGATTGTTCACTGGTAGGCCCACACAGAGTCAGAGGCGTTGTCAGAGATCTTTCAATTTCAAAATTCCTTTCATCGTGGATTTAAACATCAAAATCAATACGATGAGGAACATTGGAGAACAAGACCTTCAAACTGTCAGACATCCAAAATCTAACTCATGCAGCATTGAAAACAGTCGATGCAGAATTTTTCTCCAAGTGAGAGGACCCTGTATCGCGATTGGAGGAATTATACTGGCAAAACGAGGGCCTTCATTTTATTCAACCGAATATCGCCATCAATCCAACAGAGACATCCGACTCAGAAAGCGACTGAGATAATAAAACATTTAAAAAACATCGAAAAGTGCTTGCCTGTTTTGAAATAAAACAAAACAAAAAAACAACACCTTTTTAGGGCTAACCTTTCTAATGGGCCTAAGATTTTCCCAAGTCCGCAGCCTGATCATTGTACTCACAAGGCCATGCTCTTGCAATGACAGGGACTCAGAGGGGAAAGGGTGGTCATATCTCGATATGTATATTTCTCACAAATTAATACAGATTGGAAATCCTAGCTACTTTACAAACTTTATCTTTCATAGAATGTTACCGTTTAGCATAACTAGAAGGCTGTTTTCAATTGATAAGTAATGAATCTGTAGTAGCTTTATCTTACAGGAAAGGAACAATAAATGCATTTACATGTAAAGCAAACCTCAAGTCCGTAACGTGATGCTACGCCACTGCAATTCACCACAGATTATTACTATATTTAGGAATTTAGATCAACTACAGGGAAACGAGAAGTGACAGATCATGTTGGAACAAACGTATACTGTAAACATCTATAAGTTTGGGGCCTATTCAATTGAAAACAAAGAAAAGATCAAAGGAATTCCCCGCTTTGTAAGAACGGTGCTGTGCAGAGACTTCAAATTCAAGATTTGTAGGGTCATGATAAATGTAACACTGCATGCAAAAATTCAGGACGCTGTATTTCGTAATAGCTGAGAAAATCCAACTACACCGTGATCAGGCCTCGGTGAACGGACTATAGTAAAAATCACCCTTGCTACTCGTCGGGATGAGGCTCTAAACTTGGGAACAGAAGACAATGACGGATGCAAGCTCCAAACTTGAGACACCCGACAGCAACCACTGCTAGACGACAATGGCATGACCGTCAAGTAAAAAGTTTAGAGCCCCCACTGTGTCTACATCCCTTGGTATAATGCTATGTTTGATGTGGATTTAAGTGTGTTGTATTAATACAGCTCGCGGTGTGTTGTTTAAACCTGCCCAACATCATTGTGCTGTATTTCCTTAATTACCGATACATTTTTCATTCAAAATGACAATATTGCACGGATCCGTGGAGTTTCAGTTTGCTTCAGCTGTTTCGTTTCTTTCATCATCTCCTTTGAACTATAATTCTTTAGACGTAGTATACACCGGCTAGCGTAATTTCAAATAACCTGGTTCCATATTATCGACAAAATAATCACGCAGCGTTTCCTCCTCAGATGACGGCGTGAGCCATTTCCTTCTCTTGTGTTTGTTGATGTGTATGTAATTTTGGGTGGACTTCGTTTTATACGTATGTATTTGTGCAAGTTATGTGTGTGAAAAAGAGAGAAAGAGAGACAGACAGACAGACAGACAAACTGAGAGAGAGAGAAATCTAGCCATGTTACACGATGACCTACACAAGTATATGAAGATTAATCACATATCAAAGTGTGATATTTTAGATTAATCAGTGCCGGATTTACCATTAGGCTGTGGATGCCCAGGACCTCAAAATCTAACGGGGGGGGGGGGGGGGGGGGCTCGCCGCCCCGGGCCAATCTGCATAACATTTCGTGACACACGAAGCCTTTTCTTACATATGAAGTTACAATGCTCTGTATTTTCTGAACAAATCTTTTGTACTTTTCCTTGTTCATGTCTTTTCGAGAAAGAATTGCTAAGTGCGGAATTTTAAACACCTATCACCATCATTGGCGTTACTCAAATTATTTAAATTACTTCCATGGATGGGGTGGGTGGGAGGGGGGGGGGTTGGGAGAGGCCTCACAGCTAGAATAGACTAAGGCCTTTCTTCATCTAAATCCTCCCCTGAACATAATGCTTTATAATCTATGTGCTGTATGACGAAACAGACCCAAAGTTTAACATGAAATTTTGATTTAATAATTAATAATACTAAGAGAAAGTATGACTCGTTAAACAGACCACATATCGGTACAAAATATACTCGCTAGTTCTCACGGGGCGAATCAATGCTCATTTATCCCCATAACCACACACCGTACACACCCAGGTCGAGAATGAAACAACCTGGATGTAAACTATGGACCTTCTCACAAAGCAACATTCAGACGCCCATGACCTTCCTTTGGTTCACAAAACGAAATGACCACTAAAAGTCGCGCCATAGTCAACGTCGATATTTCGCCCCCTTAGAATGACAAGGTTCTATCTCCACGTTTTGGCGGACCTGAGTTACACACGATTTCTACAGACCCTCTCTATTGAGTGTCAAAGTATCAAGCAGATTTGATATGTAATTTGTAAGTATGATAAAAAAGAAAAAAGTCTTTGCACTAAAAGTTATGATCATATGAAACTTCAATCTACGATTTCTCAAAAGCTGAGGAAAGGGAATTAGAAACTTATCAATCAAAGTTGATATTTACTGAAAGAGCAAAAATATCATTCTTTGGTACGAAAACGAACGACTTGTAAGCTGCCCTAATGGTAAAGTTGATATTTACTGAGAGAGCAAAACTATCTTTCCTTGATACAAAAACGAACGACTATCGCAAGCTGTCGTAATGGTAAAGTTGATATTTACTGAGAGAGCAAAACTATCTTTCCTTGATACAAAAACGAACGACTATCGCAAGCTGTCGTAATGGTAAAGTTGATATTTACTGAGAGAGCAAAACTATCTTTCCTTGATACAAAAACGAACGAGTAACGCAAGCTGTCGTAGTGGTAAAGTTGATATTTACTGAGAGGACAAAACTATCTTTCCTTGATACAAAAACGAACGACTATCGCAAGCTGTCGTAGTGGTAAAGTTGATATTTACTGAGAGGACAAAACTATCTTTCTTTGATACAAAAACGAACGACTATCGCAAGCTGTCATAGTGGTAAAGTTGATATTTACTGAGAGGACAAAACTATCTTTCCTTGATACAAAAACGAACGACTATCGCAAGCTGTCGTAATGGTAAAGTTGATATTTACTGAGAGAGCAAAACTATCTTTCCTTGATACAAAAACGAACGAGTAACGCAAGCTGTCGTAGTGGTAAAGTTGATATTTACTGAGAGGACAAAACTATCTTTCCTTGATACAAAAACGAACGACTATCGCAAGCTGTCGTAGTGGTAAAGTTGATATTTACTGAGAGGACAAAACTATCTTTCTTTGATACAAAAACGAACGACTATCGCAAGCTGTCATAGTGGTAAAGTTGATATTTACTGAGAGGACAAAACTATCTTTCCTTGATACAAAAACGAACGACAATCGCAAGCTGTCGTAGTGGTAAAGTTGATATTTACTGAGAGGACAAAACTATCTTTCCTTGATACAAAAACGAACGACTATCGCAAGCTGTCGTAGTGGTAAAGTTGATATTTACTGAGAGGACAAAACTATCTTTCTTTGGCATAAAAACGAACGACCATTGAAAGTCGCGCCGCTGGTAAGGTGAGTATGTCACTGAGAGTCACAATTCTCTTAAGTAACGAGGTAAGCTTGCATACTGACAAGGAGAGCAAACTCGTTTGTTTCAGAAAATGAAAATGTGCAGCCTTGTATGAAATTCATTTGTTATATATGTAAAGAAAAAGAAAGGTAGAGGTCTAATTACAAAGAGGAAAAGAGAAAAGAATGTTAGGGGAGCGTAGTCGAATTACAAAGCCAAGTAGAGAAAATACTGAGTTGTGTTTACTGTTCAGCAATAACTTGTAATGCAAAATACCTTAGAGAAAATACTGAGTTGTGTTTACTGTTCAGCAATAACTTGTAATGCAAAATACCCTAGAGAAAATACTGAGTTGTGTTCACTGCTCAGCAATAACTTGTAATGCAAAATACCCTACAGAAAATACCGAGTTGTGTTCACTGTTCAGCAATAACTTGTAATGCAAAATACCCTAGAGAAAATACTGAGTTGTGTTCACTGTTCAGCAATAACTTGTAATGCAAAATACCCTAGAGAAAATACTGAGTTGTGTTCACTGTTCAGCCATAGCCTACGCTGTAAAATGCCACGGTCGTCTAACAAAAAACAGCTACAGGAATATGTCACTTTGTCCCTTCAAGTAAAACTGCAAAGTACATGAGACCTGAAAAAGGCGGAATTCTAAAAAATTTGAACACTTCTTCACATCAGTTCATAATCCCGTAAGAACCAATTACTTGGAAAATCCAGACACCTGTTTATTGTCAGTTATACAACATAGGCTAAACCAAAGATCTTAATACTATTTTAAGATCTTTGGGCTAAACAGACAAAATAAAAACAGAAATACAAGCTAAATAACACCAAAGTCGGCGTTACCCAAAAGCACTACGTAAAGAAAAAAAATAACATTATTTATTCCACCCCCGAATCTGGACTCACTCCATGAAAATAGTCTCAAAAAAGGCACAGACTTAAGTCAAAAGAAAAGTCTATTGATCTAGATAAACATAAAAGTGCATGCTATGGAGTTGTTTTTGTTGTTGTGGTTGTTGTGGTTGTTGTTGTTGTGGTTGTTGTTGTTGTTGTTGTGGTTGTTGTTGTGGTTGTTGTTGTTGTGGTTGTTGTTATTGTTGTGGTTGTTGTTATTGTTGTGGTTGTTGTTGTTGTGGTTGTTGTTTTGTGGTTGTTGTTGTTGTGGTTGTTGTTGTGGTTGTTGTTGTTGTTGTGGTTGTTGTTGTTGTGGTTGTTGTTGTTGTTGTTGTTGTTGTGGTTGTTGTTGTTGTTGTGGTTGTTGTTTTGTGGTTGTTGTTGTTGTTGTTGTTGTGGTTGTTGTTGTTGTTGTTGTTTTGTGGTTGTTGTTGTGGTTGTTGTAGTGGTTGTTGTTGTTATTGTTGTTGTTGTTGTTTTGTGGTTGTTGTTGTTGTTGTTGTTGTTGTTGTTGTGGTTGTTGTTGTTGTGGTTGTTGTGGTTGTTGTTGTTGTTGTTGTTTTGTGGTTGTTGTTGTTGTTGTTGTTGTTGTTGTTGTGGTTGTTGTGGTTGTTGTTGTTGTGGTTGTGGTTGTTGTGGTTGTTGTGGTTGTTGTTGTTGTGGTTGTGGTTGTTGTTGTTGTTGTGGTTGTTGTTGTGGTTGTGGTTGTTGTTGTGGTTGTTGTTGTTGTTGTGGTTGTTGCTGTTGTTGTGGTTGTTGTTGTTGTTGTGGTTGTTGTTGTGGTTGTTGTTGTTGTTGTGGTTGTTGTTGTTGTTGTGGTTGTTGTTGTTGTGGTTGTGGTTGTTGTTGTGGTTGTTGTTGTTGTGGTTGTGGTTGTTGTTGTGGTTGTTGTTGTTGTGGTTGTTGTTGTGGTTGTTGTTGTGGTTGTTGTTGTGGTTGTTGTTGTGGTTGTTGTTGTGGTTGTTGTTGTTGTGGTTGTTGTTGTGGTCGTTGTTGTGGTTGTTGTGGTTGCTGTTACCACTCACTAGTTGTCTTTCATTTATGTGTCTCTCTCATTCCTCCTCCCTCCCCCTCCCATTTCTACTTTCCACCCTTCTTTGTTTTTCACATAGTTTTCATTAAAACTGAAAAAAAAACCCAAAAAAACTCGCCAAACAGCTGCATTTTTTCTTTTTTTCATGAACTCTTTCTTACCTTTTTCTTTCTTAAGTTTATCTCACTAAATCCTATTATTTTCAAGCATCTTTCTCCCGATCTTCTCTTCTATACATCAGCCGTTTCTTCTTTCACTTCTACTTCTTCTCATTTCATTGATGTTTTGTTCAGTTCTTGATACTGTGATTTCCTATCATTCTATCCACCCACCCACCCCCCCTTTTTTGTGTGTGGCTTTTACATCTTTCCTGTGCTCATTTTTAACGTTCTTGTGTTCTTCTCCACCACCATCACCCCTTCTCTCTCTGTGTTTCATCCGTCCATTCTGGTTTAATTCCTATTCTAACCACGACTTTCAAAATGCACCCCTCTTTCTGCTTGATGGTGTTTGAAACCAATCTATCAATCTCCTCCGTTTTTCCCTCATCTCAGCACTTTCCGACCTCTTCTTCTTTTTCTTCTATGTAGTAATCTTCTTCTGTCATTTGTCATTTGAGTTGAAGAAGATGAATTAACTCTGTCAACATGCTGCTCACTTTTAGAGGTTTTTGGGCTTGAGAGTCAGTGATTGAAGAGTATAGAAAGAGAACATTTTTTTACAAGGGAGGTTGACAGGGGGGTTAAGGAGAGAGAGAAAAAATGTCAGGGACAGAAAGAGAGAGAGAGAGACAGAGACAGAGACGGAGACTCAGAAAAAGAGATAGGAGGAGTCAGGGACAGAGAGGGACGGAGAAAGAGAACGATGAAAAAAGTGAGAATGTTTACCAGAAAAAGAGAGCGAGGCACAAGACAGGAGAGAGAGATAGAGAGATTTAAGGAGAAAGGCAGGCGGATAGACAGACGAACACACAGACAGAGAGGCCCAAAAGACAGACATAAAGATAGGCTGAGGCTTCATTTGCCATAAGCTATTTTATACTATACTGTAGATTATAAAGAAGAAAAAGTTCGATGCTAATGCAACTGGTTCTTAAATGTTAATCAAAGAGCAAGGACGCTTTCCTCCTTTCCCGTAATGAGTTAGGCGTGGGCCGTGCCGCTAATCCATCTTCTATAAAAGATGAACAGATTGGCCGACAAGCCCGGAAAATCAGACCTGACATCCTCCATTTGCCTTTGAAGATTCGAGTTCTGAGGACTTCTATATCTCTGTTTGCCAGATTGGCACGTAAAACTTGGGAACCCGTTTTAAAAAAGGCAAAAGTAAATAAATAGAGTAGGATAACGTATTTTCCATTTTGCAAAATTAATTGTAAATTAAGGAAGGAAAAAACTATTTCAAAATGATGTATACAATGTGACATTTCATTTGATAAGACAAAGAATCTTAAAATAATATGTGGGAGGTAATCTCGAAACTGCATGATGGGATAATAGATTTTCACTGTGTGAAAGCATGTTGAGATATTACAATCTTCACAAGGGTGACAAAAAGTAGAGTCTTTGGGATCTAATGTGGTGTAAGATTGTACATAATCTTTCTAATTTTGTGTGTTTGTGTGCGTGTGTGTGTGTGTAAGGGGGGGGGGGAAGGGGGGGAGGGGTGAGGCAAGGGTTCCAGGTCAGGATAGGTGACGGTGTTATGGCAAGTGATAAAAATATGCCGATTTGATTTGTGTGACAGTTTCTAGAAAAGAGTGCATGCGGAAATAGTTTTTTTCAGTTACATCACCCAAAAAATTGTCATGCTGATCCAGTGGCATTCCTCCCCCCCCCCCCTCCCTTTCCCATCCCCGTGCATGATGGTTGAGCATGCTCTCTTGCAAAGGTTTTTTTTGGGGGGGGGGGGGGGGAGGGAGTGGGCAGCATAAGGATGAGCATTCTCAAAAATTAGCTGTAAATACCAAAAGAAAAACTGAAACTTGTAGGAAAACGAAACATTAATATGACCTTGCAACTTCTGTCGAAGGCCGAACTTAAGTCAAAAATTTCATTGGAGCGCAAGTTTTGTGACGTCAGTTGGAACGAGCCCATTACAAAGTAAGTAAATGACCACATTGCTGGCACAGTAGCCAGAGCCTCTGATTTGAATGCGAATGGCGCCAGGTTCGATTCCTACTAGGGCCGGAGTCTAAAGTAACCAATTCATTTCGGTGTTTGTAAGATACCGACTAGCCGATGGTCTAGCAGGGACCCGAAACCTTATCTCTGATATGCCCTCACTGTGCTGAAAGGGCGCGTATGCCCCCAATAAAACTGCTGATGTAGAGTAACGATAATTAATTCACATGTTCTGTTAACACAAACTAAGCACCACCTTATAGGAGTGGGTGTCCAGGATCTACCTGAATACACACAGAGTTAATTGAAATACAATGAACATTTTTGTTCAAATTCCAAAGTGTATTTTATCTGTGTAGACAAACAATCTCGGAAAAGGCGTCGATATTTGAATCAGATTATGTTCAGACTGTCTCTGACATTTCCATCCTTGGAATAATCGGCCGACAAAAATATCACTTAAAATACTTGTATTAATTCTTTTGTTATGTCACTTTATACAGATGCGGAACAGGACGACTACGATCTTTAATATATAATAAGAGACTGTAATCGCCCATCTGAGAGACAAAATCGATAACTCTGTTTTCTTTTTCTTTCTCCTCCTTTATTTCAAGACAACAAAACAAGACACTGAGGTCTGCAGGCTGGACTCCAAACATAATGATAGAACAGGTCTGTAAGAATAAGAACAAGAGCATAAAGGCCTGTAGCAAGTTATTCCTACAAATTTCAAAGTTGTGGGCCCTCGGCAACCCTGAGGGGAAGAGCAGAATGGTACGTCTCTATTATTAATTAACATTAATATGTACTGAGGTGAATATCAGATTAGACGGTCTGTGGCAATATTTGTCTGTCTTTCAGTCTATCTGTCCGTCTGCCTGCCTGCCTGTCTGTCTGTCTGTCTGTCTGTTTGTCTGCATATCTATCTATCTATCTATCTATCTATCTATCTAACTATCTATCTATCTATCTATCTATCTATCTATCTATCTATCTATCTATCTATCTATCTATCTATCTATCTACCTATCTATCTATCTAGCTATCTGTCTATCTATGTATCTATCTATCTATCTATTAATCTATCTATCTATTTATCTATCTATCTATCCATCCATTCACCTACCTATCTACCTACCAACCCATCTGCCTATCTATCTATCTATCTATCTATCTATCTATCTATCTATCTATCTATCTATCTATCTATCTGTCTATCTATCTATCTATCTATCTATCTATCTATCTATCTATCTATCTATCTATCTATCTATCTATCTATCTATCTATCTATCTATCTATCTATCTATCTATCTATCTATCTATCTATCTATCTATCTATCTATCTATCTATCTATCTATATTCTGCCATTCCCGTCGCATATTCTAAAGTAATTTCCACTTAATCATGTATCACTTGGAATATAAATGCGACATCTGACTCTCCCCTATCAGGAGAAGATAACAAGAATAACAAACAAACAAAGCAAAAAACCACACACAAAAAAAACAACTGAAAACACCTCTTGTAGAAATTCACCAGTACCACAAAACCACATGTACACACCTTTACTAATAAAGCTATTGGCTACAGACCTGACCTTCTGAAGGCCAATTCCTAATTACACATCTCCATGTTCCCAGGCTATCATTGCTGAAGCCCCTACAATAGCTATCATTATCACTCACAACGTGTAATAGGTCGATGAGCCATAGCAGGTCCACGTATCTGACATAATGTCGACGACGCAGTCTATACTTACCTAGACTAGTTGTGGATGTGAAGTTACCAGAGCCGCAAGCTGTTATATTTTCATATTTTAATTTATATTTTTTGACGTTACGTTGCTAATTATCCTTACTGTCTCTGTTGCTCATAATAATAATCGTAGCATGCTCATATAGCGCCCGTCTCAAGAAAATGGACACAAGAGCTATACAATGAAATAGTAACACCCATCTCTCTCTCTCTCTCTCTCTCTCTCTCTCTCTCTCTCTCTCTCTCTCTCTCTCTCTCTCTCTCTCTCTCTCTCTCTCTCTCTCTCTCTCTAGCTATCTATCTCTGTTTCTCTCTCTCTTGTTGTCGAAAAACGTCAACCTCGATGAAAACCGAAACGAGGAAAGTGGAAGTACCATACGCTCTAAAAGACGCTGTGGAGATTTTTGACATCCTCTCGGCTCTTCGGCAGGACGAGACTGACGTCATTCGGCAACAATGCCGAATGCGAGCTGAAAACGAAATGAAACCGAAAACAATACCGAGCCACTGTCTCTGGGCTCTTCGCCCAGAAGGATTTTTATTGTCCAGAATGGTCTGCCCCTTGAGATGTTCAATCCCAGCCTTCCCCCTTTTTTGTTTATTTCGTTCTCTAGCAAGACTTAATGTTTGGTTTTGCTGATATCACGATGATCAATCTCCCATAATCAAACTAAATGATGTTCGTGATCTCTCGTGGTCTCTCAAATGCTATGCGGTGCAAGAACATTGTAAACACTTTGTGTAAATAAAAGCACAACACGTTCTTGGAAGAGCGAGTATTGTCAACAATTATATGCGTCTCCTAGGTCTTCACACAGTGTTTGAAACTCATTAGGATCTAGTAAGTATTTGAATATTTGAGTATCTGTCTGTCTGTCTGTCCGTCTGTCCTCTGTCTGTCTGTCTGTCTGTCTATAATCTACCTAATCTATTTATCTGTCAATCTGTTTGTTTGTCTTCTTTGATTATTTATCCAGATGTTTGTCCGTACGTCCGAATCTGTGTACTTACCAAGATGACTTTCTGTCTGTCTGTCTGTCTGTCTGTCTGTCTGTCTGTCTGTCTCTATCTAAACTTTCTCTGGCCCTTCAACGGCCTTCAGGTCTGTCTTCCTGTCTGTCTGGCGTTACGCCCACCCCTCTTTCCTCATATAAATCTGTCGAGGAGTTTTACTGAAACAAACAGTAATAATAACGAGCTTATGACTGGCTGTCCAGAGAGGACGACAGTAATTTCCTGGGACAGAAAGTACTTCAGATTTACAAATTGCTGGGTGCAGACACTGAAACATACATCATTTTGTTGGTGAGTCTGCATTGGTGTAAGCTGTCGACTTGCCCTGCTGTACTATCATGTGGGGCGGAAACGGGGTGGGAAAGGGATGGAGGGAGCGGGGGGGGGGGGAGATGGGGCAATTCAAGGTAGGAGTTTGAGTTCGAGTTTGGAAAAGCACATCTATACAATAACAGTCACATTGTGCTTAGAAAATGCAAGACGATAGGCAGAATATGACAGAACTATAGGACAGAAGGAAACCCTACCAGAAGAGGCAACCCTCCACCCACCCCCAGCCCCCCCCCCCCCAACCTCATTCACAAACTAATAAATTAACCGAACTGGAAACACGAGCTTCGGGCTGTGTCGTTTTTTACGGAATTTCCCGAGCGGCGGCCGTATAACCAAAATGGCCACCGCTCGGGAAATTTCCATTCTAGATCTATCTGCAGTAGAAATTACTTTTTATTTTATTAGTCTGTGCCCCCCCCCCCCCATTCAGGGTAGGAGAGAGATCGGGCGATGTGGGTGTAGGTAGGGAGAAAGATAAGGGAACGGGGGAGGTGGGTGGATGAATGATGTGGGAGAAGCCCAGGAAAAATTAGGTGGGTAAGGAAAGGAGTCTGAGGAGGTTGGGAGAGGGGTGTAAAACTGGTGTCGGAGGGGTCAGTAAACGAGTGGCAGATATACAGGAAGTATGGGGGTGGGTGTGGAAGGGAGATGAGATAACCCGGAAAGAGAAGAGATGAGCTGTAAAGGAGTATAGAAAAAGAAGGAAAAAACGGGTAGGACTAGATAGTGGCCGGGTGGAGACAGATGGATAGAGTGAAACGAAACTGAGAGATTGTTAGGAGATGAACAGTGATGGAGGATGTAATAGGTCGCGGGGGCGACTAGAATCCTAGTGATACAACGAAGCTAAGAAAACAACATACCAATACTCACTGACAGGAAGATGTCATGTCTTGTGTCTGTGCCCACCAAACATAATTTAAAACATACTGAAGTAAATTATTATCACTAAGTTTTTTTTCAGTTCTTGGCCCCACGTGTGAGACTAAATTTTAATATTGGAGAAACAAGCTCAGTAATGAATTCTGACAAAGCTTTTGTTTTTCCCCTCCAAATTGTCAATAATTATGTCATTGAGTTATAGCATGTTTATGTAATGATGAGTCAGATGAATGCACTTTGTAAGTGCTCTTAAACGCTATGTGAGCATGAGTTTTTTCCTTATGGGATGATAACGTGATTCTTGACTTCTTATCTTATTTTCGTGGAAAGCAACTACAAAACTCACACTGGAGAATTCCACAAAACAATCTGTGGTTCTCCCTGACTAAAGGTCAGGCTGTCTTGCTTTAAGAGATAACGAGCGCAAGACGAGAGTGTCTGGTCCTTCATGACGTCACATCACGCGATCACCACATCACCAAATACCCATTTAACACCCTTATCGTTGATTTGTGGCCATACCCTCTCAAAGGTGTTCAAATTGTTTCGTGACAGGGGACAAATGGTACGGTCATCGGTGCAACCAATGTCGGTGATTAAGCAAGGTAAATTTGAAAAAAAGTTTCAAAAGTTTAATTTTATTGCAGGCCGGCCGGCTAATTCAAAATTATTATACAGAATCGTACAACTTTTAAAAGACATTTAGAAAACAAACTAGCAAACAAAAACAAAATGCATTCAGTCATTCACTCTCCCCGCTCCGGGTTGAGGTCCTTATGTCTTTATTTAAGGAATTTACTTAAGGTTCGCTGCTCTTGGCATTTACACTTAAGAATGCTCTCGGCGCTCCGTGCCATCTAGTAGAGTTTATACATTATTTTACTTATAATAATATACAACAAAATGTAACTTGAGACCCCCATTTTCTCCCCAATCTGTCGCAAATTTACTATACATGAAAATATCCTAAGATCTACATTTTCTCACAAAGGAGAATTCAATTTTCAGATATCAGTGTGATAACTTTTCATGGTTTCTCTGAAATTTTATAAATCTTAAAGGTATGAATGACAGGGAAGCTAGATTACAGTATAATTTTAATTTCCTTCCTATAAATCTCATCCATCATTTTTTTTTCTCTCTTTGGCTGAAGAAAGTCCAATGCTTTAGCTCATGTGAAACTTTATTAAAAACAACAACAGCAGCAACTACCAAAGTCAAATTGCAAGGAATGAAGGAATTACTCTGACAAATATTTACAATGCTGTAAATTCTTGAAGTCTTAAATGCCCGGAGACAATCAGATACATTGGAAAATTATTCAGTTTTTAAAAAATCTGTGAGCAAATTCAGCGACTCACACTTCCGAAGTTGAAATACTTCCCTACAAAGGCTCAAATGTTATGAGTTAAACTGCAGTTCTTATGAAATAACAGTGTCCGTATTGAGAGTAGGGTCCTCGAAATCCTGATTCGACCAACGTTTGTTTGGACAGGCAATGTAGATTGGATGGCCAGAGTCACAGAAAAACCTGCTTTTTGGGACAGCAATGGATACGTTTTGGAACCATCGCTGAATATTTAATGACCTGTCGAACGATAAGCACTGCTGAAGAAAGCGACAATTTTAAATATTCATATATTTATAAAACAACAATAGCAACAATAACAAGAACCTTATCAAGTTCTGCCGGCCAATATCAAAGAGAGCCTTCAACTGACCACTGACCAGGCAATTTTAAAGTCGGGTCGAGTCTTTAACATTGACAGGAGAGAGATCTGGCTAGTGAGAGGGTGGTGAGGGACGTATGAATCTACTCACCATTCACTCCACACCGCTGGTGACGCGGGACCTCTCCTGATCATTTGCTGTGATGCTGGATGAAAGAATGAAGAGGAAGCAAGATGAATGCTTGCAATTTTGCAGCCCAAATACATCGATCTGGGAAGGATCAATAGACCAGTCCTTAGACATGAGTGATCTATCGTAAAGAACATCGCAGGGAGTCTGGGTCCCTGGTACAATAGAGGTCGCTGTGGTTACTGTTTTGTCCGGAGTTAGGAGTTCGGAGAGTTTGTTTGGTGAATAATGATTGGCTACTAGTGATACACCGTCTGGTTGGTTGGTTGGTTGATTGGTTGGTTGGTTGGTTGGTTGGTTGGTTGGTTGGTTGGTTGGTTGGTTGGTTGGTTGGTTGGTTGGTTGGTTGGTTGGTTGGTTGGTTGGTTGGTTGGATGGTTGGTTGGTTGGTTGGTTGGTTGGTTGGTTGGTTGTTTGGATGGTGGTTGATTGGTTGGTTGGTTGATTGGTTGGTTGGTTGTTGGTTGGTTGGTTGGTTGGCTTGTTGGTTGGTTGGTTGGTTGGTTGGTTGGATGGTTAGTTGGTTGGTTGGTTGATTGCATGTTTGGTTAGTTGTTTGATTGGCTGGTTAGTTGGTTGGTTAGTTGGTTGGTTGGTTGGCTGGTTGGATGGTTGCTTAGTTGGTTGATTGGCTGGTTGGTTGGTTAGTTAATTAATTGGTTGATTGGTTGCTATGAATTGGTTCCTTAGTTAGTTACTATTCTGTTTGACTGATGAGTTGGTTTGACGACTATTTGGTTGTTTCTGTGGTTTGACTCACTCATTACTGAATCTTTATCAAATCATAAAATTTAATGATACCCCAGTAGCATTGTGCCATAAATTTCTCCTTTAAACCCTTTACGACAGCTCAACCACAAAATGTACGTTTCAAGTTTGGTACGATACGCGAGGTCTTTCCAGTCCATTCCAATGGTCAAACGGGAGGGGTGAGGGACGGGGGAGGGAGAGTCTATGCTGAAAATATTATGATGACAATTAAAAAAGAAAAAAAAAATCGTGATGATTCTTTGCAGAAACTGCCTATGAAATTCGCACAACGATATTCCCGTGGCCTCAAATTTTAAGATAGCCATTTAAAAATCCATTTGTTACCCAAATATTCAGAGAAACTTTATGACCTAGAAGAATCGTCCCGGAAAGCCGGGTAATCTATTCCTATTGAACCTTGTGCATAATTTCCAGTATCCAGACTCCAGCTTTGAGTTATTCCCTTTTTTGTTTCGTTTTTAGGGATGTTTCATTTAATTGTCTATGAGACAGGTCTGCCTTTTTTATCCATTCCCATCGCTGGCGAAATGCCAGTGCTGACTCATTCTTGCCTGCTGTCCGAAAATTTACAGTTTTGGACAATTTTCTGTATGTTCGGAACGGATGATTGCGCGATACGTTGTATCTACTGTCGTATCTTTCATTTATCATAGAGGGAGCTCACATAAAATTGAAGGGGAATTAATTATTATCATAATTTATGGACCAGAGAGTCCAAAATAAGAAATGGGTTTCGACGTATATTTTATTATACGCTGTGATCGGAGTCCGTTGCAATTTTTGTAGAAACACAAGCGTGGCAAAAATTTTCACAATTGCACTCTCTTTTGGCGCGCTTGTGTGGGTGGAGCTAGGTTTTAAGAGCAAGAATACAAAATTAAATTATTCGCCGATGGAAGTTGTATGCCGTGCGGATAGGTCGGCAAAACTGTTGGGCCGGAGTTTGAATCCTTCATCATCTGAGAATCATTAACTACAGCACTTGTAAAGTTTTGTTGAAGTTTTCTAAATCTAATCTAAGTTGTGTGAAATTTTTCTTTCATAACATGTTTACGATTTATTTGTTTTTATTCCAAGAAATGTTTATCAATACTGTGAGCTAGAATAAAAGTAGTATTATTGCATCTTATTCACAAACATTTTGAACGTGTTCTTTTCATACAAGTTCTCTGGCGAGCTCGTGAACACGTCGCAAAGAGAAGGCGCAAAAAAAATATTTCCCAATAAATTGTATTAATCCTATATTATCAGCCTCAAATTTCATGCACAGCCCCACACAAACTTGCGTCCGGCAAATCGCCAGATTTCTCATGTTCAATCATCCTCACAGGTTTTGTTGCGTGTTGTTGGATCACTCTGGCTCTGCTTTCATCTTTACTCACACCAGGCCACCCGAGTATCGGCCGTGTCCTTTTTCAGACGCCATTTCGACAGACATTGAACATCATATAGCCGCAAGTCACACGTTCATGTCTGTATCGTGTCTGTGGCTCTTATCACATTCTGTAGTATCTTTCCTGGTGTACTAGCAGAAAAGTCCAGCCTTTGTCCAGGCCTTACATTATACACACACAATGCTTTCCTCGGCATCTTGATTCAAAGTGTCTTAAACACCGTGGAAATTTAATGCTGATCCGCCAAGTTCGGTCGAACTACCAAAAGATGGTACCAGAAGAGGAAACTGTCGCAAAACTCGAACAGGGAAAGTAAGGAATGTTAGGCTGTAAAACACAGCGTGCAAAAGGCAGTACTAAAGTCCTGAACTGGTCTGCCTGAGCAAAATACAGAAAAGTACCAATTCCCGTCTGAACATCGTACAATAGTTTTTTGTTGAATAAATTTAGGTGAAAGCTGCATTTCTGTCTTTCTTTTTTTCTTTAGCTTTTGTGGTTGTCTCAGACGTCTCGGCTTATTTGTATCCATAGATACCGATATTTCAATCAGTTACCCTTATCAGGTTCTTTTAACATGTGATTGTAAAATGTGCCTTTCATTCATCTGTTTCTAAGCATTTTTTTTTTGTCTTGTTTTTTTTTTAATTCTGAGAGACCTTAAAAGCTGAGGCTGATAGCTGCAGCCACCTATTCTTCAACGGCTTTGTAATAGGTTGGATGACACTGTGGTCAGCTGTCGTCAAAACAGGAACTACAGAAAGTGAGAAGGGCAGTCTAAATTACAGAGAATAATATGATACATGTCATCGAAATGCAGAGGCAATCAGTGAAGCCAAAATGAAAGGCCTCAGAAGGACAGGTGGTGGGGAAGGAGGAAGAGAACGAACAAAGGGGAAAAGGATGTCAAGGAGGTCAGACATAACGTAAATAAAGTGGACATTAATTTACATGGCCTTTAGATCTAAGATATCATAAACATTGTGCACTGCAAAAACTGAGACGGCCAGTCTGAATGGCTTCAGGAGGGGAGGCAAAAAATATTTTGTTTACAGAAAGAAATGGTGTATGATGTCATTATAGATTTGACACTTTAAAGAGTTTGCTCTGATCAAGGAAATAGAGAAAGTTGAGATGTGCTTCAAGATATACCGCACAGCTGATGTCATCCCTGCACGAAATTCCGGGGTAAAGGAAGACAGCCTGAAACAACAGCAACAAAAGGGGGAAAAACTCGCAGGAAAAAGGGCAGTCACTCTAGGAATCTCGTACGTGTTTTTTATACGTTTGTAATTACGTGGCCATCAGCTTGTCTGGGAAAGTTGTCCACGGAGAGGGAGAGAACTTGTCATGCATTTCAGACAGGGATGCACAAGGGGAACTAAGCCCTGAAATAAAAACAGCAATTTGTAGCCAGGTTTTTTTTTTCTCCGGCACACGAGGAGAGCTCCAGTCTTACGGTATACCAATGAAGCTATTTAGTTCAGCTTTTCATCTGTACTGAGACCTTCCCATTGTGAAATTGCCATTGCTGAGTGTGTCATGCTCTGGATAATTAGGGGTGTTTCGTGAGAAAGTGTATGAGGGAAGGGGGGGGGGAGGAAGAAGAAGAAGTAAAAGATAAAGTGCTCCCCTCTCGCCCATGTCTGTCCCTAAGTATAGCTGCTTGTTTTTGCTTTCAGGCTGAATATTATAAGATAAGATAAGATAAGAATCACTTTATTATCCCATATGGGAAATTCGTTTTCACAGAGTGTTTAACAGCACACATGTGGTACATACATCTCACGTATCATTATAAATAAACAAACTCAATAAGTCAATAACAGACACATATGGCGTGACATGGAAAGAACCTTAATGAAATGTGGCACACATCTATCTATAAGATGACTTGCTGAGGCGAATTGCTGAAGGCAAGAATGATCTTCTGTATCTTTCCCTGTTTGCTTTCATGTGTATTATTCTGTTGCTCTTGGATGATCTAGAAACCTGATGAAACAGGGGATGGTGGCTGTCATTTAAGATGGACATGAATTTCTTCACACAAGCATTTGAGTATAGATGATTAAAACTGAAAAATGCCGTGTCTGTCATGTTGCATACTTTCTTGATGATTGTGTTGTTGAGTTTATGCTTGTCACTTTCTCTTGCATTGCCTCCCCATGCTGTAATACAATAAGTTATTATACTTTCGATGGCAGCTTTGTAGAACAGGGAAAGCAGTGTTTTATCAACATTAAAAGATCTTAATTTTCGTAAAAAGTACATTCTCTGGCTGGCTCTTGAATGGACATTTGAAATATGTGTATGCCAGTCTAGATTGTGGTGGATATATATACCCAAATATTTGTAACATTCAACTCGCTCAACCTCTTCATTATCAATGCTTAATGGTGGTAAAGGTGCCGTATTTGTCCTAAAATCAATTACAATCTCTTTTGTTTTCTTCACATTCAAAACAAGAAAATGATCATGGCACCACTGTACAAATCTGGCTATTTCTGTAATATAGGCATCTTCATCGACTGAGTTCTTGATAAGACCTTGGATGGTAGTGTCATCTGCAAATTTGATTATATGAACATTGTCAGACTCACTTCTACATTGACTGGTATAAATGGTGAAGAGGACAGGAGATAAAACGCAGCCTTGTGGCGCTCCTGTGTTCGTATAGAGAGTTGGTGACGTAAAAATACTCTGTCCAACATTTAAACTTACATACTGGGGTCGATTAGTAAGGAAATCTAGTACCCACGATACAATATGTTTGTTGACATTCATTTCCAACAGTTTTGAAACAAGGAGATGTGGTTGAATGGTATTGAAGGCGCTGGAAAAGTCTACGAAAAGGATTCGCGCATAGTTTTTTGGAATGTCGAGATGTTTGTAGACGTTGTCAAGAAAGTATAAGATGGCATCTTCCACACCCCGTTTCTCTCGGTAAGCAAATTGCATCGGATCTTGGTGACATTCTAAAAGGGGCAATAATCGTGTCAGAACAATTCTCTCCAAGCATTTCATTACAACAGACGTTAGTGCAATCGGCCTTAAATCATTCATTTCTACTACTTTGTTCTTTTTCGGTACAGGTATTATCTTAGATGTTTTCCAGCACAGGGGAATTACATGGCTGCTTAGTGATAAGTTAAAAATAGGCGTAAAGGCTTTTGCTAGTTGTTGTGAACACATTTTTAGAGTCTTACACTTTATACCATCAGGCCCATAACTTTTGTTGACATTCATTGTTGTGAACTGTTTTACGAGGTCTTGTTCACTGACAATAATAGAATCTTCATTGACAAAATCATTTTAAAAAGCATGGTTCAAATCACATATGTCAGCAGAGAAATCATGAATGTCAAAACGGGCATAATAACCATTCAGATCATTTACATATACATTGGCATTTGGTACGTCAATTGATGTTTGTTTTGGTGAATACCCAACAATCTTTTTCATACAGTCCCATACCTGTCTGGTTTTGTGTGATTTAAATTGCTGCTGTAATTTATTCTTGTACTCATTTCTGCATTCTTCTATCTTTTTCTTTCATTTTCTTTGGATTTCCTCCTTTTTCATTTCATCTTTTCCTTGGTATGCTCTTTTCTTTTCGTTTAAAAGTAGTTTTAATTCTTTGCTGACCCAGGGCTTATTATTTTGGAAACACACTACTTCTTTCTTATTTAAAATCAGATCTTCACAAAATTTAATGTATTCAGAAGTAGTGACCACTCTAAGTATTTCGGCCTGTATTTCTGTTACATTCCGGTGTAATTTCGAGATCATAACCACGTTAGCACGAATCGTCATCCACCCTTTATACTGCACTGGCGTATCAACAAGTTTCTCATTTTTTAGAAGAGCGGTAAACAGTTTTAGTCACTTTTGTCATTTGTGGCAAACGTATCTCTGCAGATAACTTGAAAATTACTATTGAAGACATGGACATGACACTCTGCGACAATAATCCCACCACGACCTATGATAAGGTAGTCATGAGGATGGTAGGCGTAGACCTTGTAGATCACAGAACTACTGTTTGTTCTTTGTGGAACCTCTCATTAAAACAACGCTTAAGATCAACATGATATTATGTCTGCCTGCCGCTAAAACTACGTGTGAGAACTGGCTTTCCTCATACCATGTTTCGGTGACTCTTGTTTACCTTCAAGGAAAGTTTCATTACTGCTACCTCCAACTGACATGAGACACGACCCCTCTCCTCACATCCTCCCCTTCCAGACTCATGCAGCTACGCCATTAACCATGGCCGAATTTAGGCATAAGCTACCTAACTACTGCTTAAGACCACACAATGCACAGGGGCCTCACAAATTTTCAGTTTTAAAAAAATATATATTTTAAATGTTTTATTAATTCTTTATATGAAATTAATCTAAGTCCTCTTTTAAGCTTTTTAAGTATTGTTTCCTGGGCTACTATAATCTATGAAAAAGATCAAGCCACCCTTGATAAATTTATATGTAACCATTAAATACAGACATTTGAAAAATGCTTTATATTTTTCACTTTAAATACCTCGCTACGAAATGTCAAAAGTGACATAATAAAATATGTACATAGTATGTTTTCATCCTGTTTTGGTGTCACCTTTGTGAGAGCTCAAGACGCCTCAAAGTTTTGTACAGTTTAAGGCCTTAGTACAGAGGCGAAGCGTGGCCCTCTGCAGAGGGTAATCAGAGTTTAAGCTAGTAAGATCCTTATAATAGAATGTATCGCTGCATCATATTTACATAATTATAAATGCAACGACTAAAACAATGAAACGGTTGCTAGGCACTGCAAAATCTAAAGAGCGGACTATTCTAGTCAACAGGACAGGAATGCAACAATTTACAAGCCAAATTAATCTGAAAATACCATTCATTCATACTAACAGACTTATAAACGCATATTTTTCATCCATTTTTAAAAATATAATTTGATCGGCAAGTTTTCATTGTCATATTCAAAGCCAGAGATTTTGTTATTCTACCATCTGATGACACACAGCTGTACAAATCTTCCTATCCTGGTGACTTGCCAATTTTGGTAGCAAAAATTGAAAATTGTTGTAGAGCTGTGAAGTTGTTGATGGAAAATAACAAACTGAAATTGAACAATGATAAAACCGAGGTTACTCTTTGCTCCACTAGCAGTAAACTGAATTTGGTAGATGCAAACATCACAGGCATACAGTTTGACGACACTTTCGTTGAATTTTCAAGCCCAGCAAAAAACCTGGGCGTACTTCTTGATAGTACATTGAGTATGGAGCGTCATCTAAACAGCTTGGTTAGATCGATATTTTTTGAGATAAGGAAAATTTCACGAATGAAGCCTTTTTTAACCACAGATGCCATTAAGACCCTTGTAACATCCTTGGTTTTGTCACGTCTTGACTATTGTAATTTACTGCTGGCGGGTCTTCAGGAAGAAAAGATTTCAAAACTTCAGAGAGCACAGAATTGTGCAGCTCGTCTTGTTCTTGGAAAATCAAGATATCACAGTAGCACAGAGTTACTCAAAACACTTCATTGGTTGCCTGTTAAAGCACGTATCGAGTACAAAATTGCACTAATGTGCTTCAATTTCTTTGAATCTTCCACCCCAAATTATTTAAGTGCAGTTTTGTTTTCCTATATGCCCGCCAGAGCCCTGAGATCATCACAGGACTCTAGGCTTTTGAAAGTCCCAAGATGTAACCTAAAGAGGTTTGGAGAAAGGTCGTTTAGTTACATTGGTCCCACTATTTGGAACTCCTTGCCTATCTCTTTGAGATTCTCTGGCAGTGCTGCCATTTTCAAGACGGGGTTAAAAACATATTTATTTGAGAAATATCTATAGTGTGTGTGTGTGTCTTGGTGTGTGAGTGTGTGTGTGTGTGTGTGTGTGTGTGCCAGCTGGCCGTTTATGTGTACGTGTGTGTGTGTGTGTGCATATATTCCATCATGTTATTGTAAAGCGCCTTGAGGCATGGCTAAAGGCGCTATATAAATCTACTTTATTATTATTATTATTATTATCTCATAAAGTTTCTCGAAAAGGACCCGTTAACATTAAATGGCAGAAAGTGCTTAAGTGGCTTCTCTGTGACACAACAATGTGCAGCGATCTCGGAGAAGTGGCTATCTGCCGTTGTGGTATAGGTTCGCTCGACCTACCAAGTGAAGTGATGTTCTTGATAGTTACGTTCGACTGATTTTGATCACAGTTGTTTGGACCAAAAGTATATTATTATGCTTTGCTAGCTCTTGTTTGCATGAAGTAAATAAATTATTCTTAGATTACCTCAAACAAACAAACAAATCCACACAAACTCTTTCACTCTACTCTTTACTTTTCGATTAGGATGAAAACGACCTCATAGTGAAAAATATGCACAAATCTAGGTAAAACCAGGTCAAACTTTGATTTTTAAACCTATTTTTATCCCCCACTATTCTGCTGTCTACGGGGCCGCGTCGACGAATACAAGCTATGCTCAAGATAGCTTCTGGGTGTAGTCAAGTCTTCTTCGTCTTTGTTAATCACTGATTATGGACCAGTTCATAAGGTGTAAGGTCCCTATAAAGATGCTTTTCGGTGAGGGGTGGTGGACTATATAACAAACACAAATAGCGAAGTAGAATTGAATGCTGAACTGACTAAATGGACTTAGAGTTGGGCTCGATCTTGAAAGTACAGTAATTCTAAAATTAATATTCGAAGGGTAATCACTGATTATTTGATTATGAGGAAGCCTCGCCCCTACCTTAGTAGGTCTGAATCTGGCACCGCCAGCGACTTCAACATTAACATAGCTGCTAACAAGAATAGCTTTCAACAATCCAATCTCTAAGAACTTCAACTCTTTCCATGCCCGCCTTGTGGAGCTCTAAAGCCCCTAGTCTTACCGTCCCAGCCCTCCATTAATGGATTTTAGTACATTACAAGTCCCCCTTACCCATTGGTCAGCCCGATCACATGACTTTAGCTCACACCCTCTCTTCCTGTCAATCTGGCTGCAATTTTCGAGTTCTTATTGGTCAATTCAGCCATGTAACTTGTGCACGTGACCAGTTTAATGGCGTTACGCATGGATAATCAACAAGTTATATGTTTAGTGGACGTCCGCTGCGTTCCGAGTGAAGAAGATGTCTGGAAGGATCGTGTTACTGGGGTGAAGGTGAGTACATGGTCAGCAAAAGGTCCTAGATAGCTTTACACGGCCAGTATTATTAGTTCCACTATTATTACGTTACTTGCCATAAAGTTATGTCTGCAATGCACTCAGGGCTGGATTAACTATCAAGCAAACTAAACACGTGCTTAGGGCATCAAGGGAAGGGGGCGGGGGGGGGGGGGCATCACAGAAAAAATTCATTGCCGGATTTACCATGGACAATAATATGGTGCAAACTGCAAATGGTGCAGCTGAATCATGGTCCACAAAAAGGTGATCACACAGTAAATGAAAAAAATAAAGTATCTGCTTGCGCATAAGACTCAATTTTTTTTATTTGTATATATTTTAAATTACATATACAGTGCATGGGGGCTCCACAATCTTTTAAGTGTTTAGGGACTCCAGAGATCTTGGTCCGGCCCTGAATGCACTAGACTCCAGTTTCTTCCCAAATACGGACAGATAAACACACGTGCTTCAATTTTCTGTCATACACTTACCCATTCATAGACTCATATACACAGAAAGACAATCACACACATATACCTACACCATAGCACACACATACACACACAACCCCGATAGGGACGCTTTTTCGCAAAATACACACATACACCAAGACATGCACGTATATACAACACACCCAAACACAGAATATACTCTTAACATAAAGAACATAATACACACACAATGCATTCATTACAGACGTGCAAACACAGAGAGAGGATAACTTGAATTAGTCTTTTACAGGCAACTAAAATCGTCACTACCCGTTTTTCAATCTTTCTTAGAAACAAGAATAAAAGTTAACATTATAATTTAATGACAGAATCTTAATATATGTAGTTTTCCCCATGGAGTCAAAATGTCCAGTGAAAAACATACAGTGGCTCTTACTTATGTTTCAGTACAAAGTGAACCTTTCACAGATCATCATTAACAACGCCGTCAAGATCGATTGATGCAACGAGAACAAAGAGACAAATTTCAGGGTGTATAAAATTTCGTCTAATTTCAAATTCTACTGTCTTTGCAAAAATTATGGACTTGGAAAATTCTGAGTGTGAAGACGTCTTAGAAGTTGTTCTAACTTATGATTTGATAACCTTACTTCCTGAATATTTCAGAGGAGTTGATTCCCTTGTCACTAATGACACCATGTTTTTTTTTTTTTTTCTTTTAGATATCTGTTCTGTGCCACGTCACGTGCTACCTTGTGAAGAGAGTCTCCTTAGCGTGCCACTCGTTAATAAAGGTGTAGCTTTGAGTTAGACTGTCATGAAAATTACAAGTCACTGTGCAAAATGACAGTGTGAAGATGCAGGCTGCAAAACTGATCAGAGAACGAAATTCGCAGGTCTTAGCAATTTTACCTTATTCACTTTGCTCATTTGACACGAAAAAGTCAGCATTTTTTATGTGGGTAGATAAATGAGCACATTATAGCCATGCCTTTCTACGGAGTTTCGAGTCCAAGGTTGTTCCCTTGCTTCAAAACCAAGGTCTCATAATGGTTATTTTTGGACTTATTTGGTTATTCCTGACGTGTTTACTATCTGAAAACGAATCTTTGTTAAGGGCTTTGTGCAATTTGCCTGTGGACATAATTTCGATATCTCTAATTATTATCCGAATTTCATGTCACGCAGACCCTATAATAAGGTCCTTATGGGGACTGTTTTTAGCATCATTGATACAGTCCCAACTTCTTGTTTACCCACAAAATTTGGTCATTTTTATTACTTTTGTTCCCGTCTTCTTACATTCGTACACTATTTAGTTCTTATAGATACAGCTTCTAATCACTTTTACTATATACCCCAACTTTTTGTCCCCACGGGCTCAGATTTAGTATGTCTAATCCCTACCCAATAAAGCTGGACGTCTCGTGCTTTCGCGAAAAAGCGTAACATGCTCTGGTAGTGCTGCGGCAAAACCTAGGGAGGTCGCGGAATGACGGTTTCCAGCTGAGAGCCGCGCTACACGACGGACCGGAAGTAATAGCCGAGCAGATGTAATTTCTGAGTCTACGAGTTATTAGAGACGAGGAAAACGCTGCAATCAAACTATCGATCCAACTCACCACTGCTTCAGCTCGATTCTTCAACTTGGTTCTACCCTCTTCGTCCCCTTCACCCCCAACCCCACCCCGCTTGATTCTTTATCTCGCCTCCCTCCTCAAGCTCAATTCTTAAACTTGCACCCTTTCCCCCTATCCCTTAGAGATTCTTTAACTTGCCCCCCTTCCCCGAGATCGATCCCTCAATCTCTAGCTCGATTCAACAATTTGCATTGGCTCGATTCCAGAATTTGCTCCACTCGATTCCTGAACTCAGTCGGCGACATCCATTTTTTCCTTTGATACCAGATTTCCTCAGAAATCACACTCATTTATTTAGCTGTGGTCTGGACTCAAAGTTACAATATACAACATACAAATCATTTCGGGCAAAAACGCGCCCAGCAGCGTTATTTCCACGTCCATCTCTTTCTAAAATCACATGTTTTTTACAACTGCAAACTGCAAATTATCCAACTAGGCCCATACAGGCCTATCACAATGCCAGGACAACAAGGGACATTCGTATTACCAAATTCAGTCATGCATTTTCAGTCTCTGGCAGTTGAAAAACACAAGCAAAGCCCATAAATCCACTTAAGAAAATATCATTAAATTATGACTTTACGACTTGTTATATTCAGCCATAAATGTTCAATCTCCAGCACTTTAAAGACATCAGAAAAGTCCACAAATCCACCCAAAAAGCAAAAACCTGCATCATTAAATGAGGCGAAACTTATTGTGAAGAATATTTACTGCAGTAACCAAGGACTCTTCTCTACACGCCTGGCCCCTTCTCCCGCTTTTACCACCCACAGTCTTAATCCCTTAGGCCCATTAACAGATTACAATACTGAATAACAGTCGCCACTTTCTTGCCCCCTCCCTCTATCCGCTGTTACCCACGTTCCTCCACTCATGAATTTGGAAAGTGGATACAGTGATACCCACGTTCAGCTGACTCCTTGTGAATG
Organism: Onchidella celtica; assembly: GCA_963931925.1. NCBI lineage: Eukaryota > Metazoa > Mollusca > Gastropoda > Systellommatophora > Onchidiidae > Onchidella > Onchidella celtica. The sequence goes on along the minus strand of OZ007567.1, from coordinate 95,408,845 downwards.
TCTCCTTCTGGCTGAATGCCTACCAGCAAAAACTGACCGAAGGTCATTTCTATTTAGGTCAGTACTCCATCACAAAATTACGGTGCACTGGAAGAACAAAATAATTATGCCAATAATTATATTTGTCTCAAAACAAATTTGTATCTGTATCTTGCAATAACCACAATTCGTAGCGACCGCCATATGTGAGCCTGTCTGCAAAAAGGTACAATAAGTCGGATTTTGGACTTCTGCTGTTTTTTATATATTCATATGGAGAAAGATCTTCTGAATTCAATGCTTTTTGAATTTTTGAGATATCTTTATTAGTTTCTGAGATATTCCAATTTTTGTGACCCAAAGTGTCAGAAGTAAGTTTTGAGAAAAACGCATTTAAAGTTTTCCTTTTGTTTTCATTTCAGTTTTAGTGCTGCAAGGTTGTATAAAACCAAATAAATGATTCTATGCCATTCTGTATTCATATCTACATGTGCTCTGTTTGTTTTGTCATCAAAACTGCAGAAATTTTCTCATGATAGATGTTTTCTTATAGTGTGTGCAAGGGTGCTACATAATACGTTATTTTCAACGTAACATTCTGCCTCCCATGATTTAATTCTAACTAAATAATTAAGATAGAACTTCAAAAGTTTCAGCACATTTAAATGAAATAACAAACAAATTGATAAAATAAACAGTAATTGGTTATCTTTATTTCTGTATTTTACAAGATTTTTAAAAAATCACCACAAGTGGGAGAAAAAATTGACATGAAATAATTCTAATTCAAGGCATAGGAAGAAACAATATTTTAAAAAAATCAACACTGCTTTCTTTAAATGACATACACAGGAAAGAAAAGAGAGAGAGTGAGAGACACAGAGAAAGAAAAGAACTGTAAACCTGATTTTCTCAAGCTTAATGTTCTAATATTTATCAAGCATGACATGTTTTATTTGAAAAATCAATCTTTGTACATGGTCACTCGTTGTCACACAAAATTCAATGCAAAAGAAAGCAACAGAACGGATGCCTATGAGGACTTTTTACCTCTCCCCTTTCCTCTCCATCTCATTCCACCTCTAACACCTGCATCACCACTTTCCATCATTCCTCTTCCCCTTCCTCTTCCAAGTTTTAGTGCCTTAGGCTGGGGCTCAGTTTCAGTTTCTGACTCTGAAGATGACTCTGGTTCTCCTGGAAGAGGGCAAACTTCATCTTGGTGCTCTGGTGAAACAAAAGGCCTGATTTCCTTGTACAAGTACCACTTACGCTGGTTCAACAGGCCTTTTGTTTCACGGCGTGTAGGGAAAGCATTCTTATCCATAAGGACATTTGCCTTCAGAATGTTGACAGGAATAGGTTCACCTGTATGGATAAGTTCTTGAACCCTGACGTCACCAGAGTCACCTTCAAAGTAGAAGTGGTGGTAGGTTACAATCTTGGGCAATCTTTTGAAGTAAGCAGTCAAAAACTCTGTCCATCTATAAACAGGCACAATAGTGTTACCATCCTGAGTGGCACAGAGTTGATGACTGTTTACAACAGAAGATTGCTCAATAACATCTGCAACATCTTGCAAGCAATTCACTACAGTTTTTCTGTACAGTTTCTTTATGAGACCAAAACCCCAGTCACATGCAAACTTTGTGTGGCCTGCCAACATGAAGGACAAGGTGATTTTTTCATGTTCTCCGGTCAAAACTCGCCAAAGGAGGTACTGGATCATGGCATTGTTTTTGTTTTGACCACAACAATTGTCTGCATGTAAATGGGCTTCAGTCTCACCAAGTCCATACTGACAGAAAAAAAAGTGGAGCATTGAAATAACAGTGTCTGCTCCCTTTCCATAGTCCCATGATTCATCCAAGACAAAGTTCACTTGCTTTTTAAGCCCCTCACAATTCACTCCAAAAGGGTCACATTTTCTAGTTTTTTTGAAAAATATAGGGCCTGCACACACACCATTCTCTTTAAAATGCTTAATTAAGTTTCTCAACTGTTTTTCCCCCACACCGAAAACATAGCAGAAACAATCATGGCACACCTCATGTCCACCAAAGAAATACTGAGTGCGCATACGTTCTCTGGCACTCTGTTCCTTATGTTTAGACCTGTCTGTTGTTGCTCCCCTGTGCATACAGGAAGACAGATGTGAGTTCACAGCAACATCATGTTCTTGCTTAGAAAGCTCCAAGTACTGTAGTCGTGCTGACAGAAGATCTTCAGGGGCAAAGCGCTGAAAGCATGGCTTCCCGTCGTAGTACTGGCAGGTACAGGTGAAGGGAGGCTCGTCAAGGGTTGATACATCACCATCAGTTGCCACAGCCACAAGGAACTCAGCAGTCTGTATCGGATGGACCTCAGGAGGCTCAGCATCTATTTTGAATATAAGAAAAAGAAAAGAGTGGTTTACACACAGTGATGAGGTTGTCTGCGATATGCCTGGGTTTCTATCTGACGCCAGGGTCATGTGAAAAGACAGACTATGACTCGACTTCAAGTGTACCTACAACATGACAAAAGAGCCAATAATCAGGGTCCTGCTAATATAAAAATTGTATGACTCGGAATGCACTCAGAAATCTTCTTCTAACTCAATTAACATCTCTGGTTTCTTTCGTGCTAAAACTGATTTTATATTGAAACATAAACATGCTTGACTTGAAGCCTGGTTGTTTTGGCAGGCTTTACTGCCGAAAAGAAAGCATAAAAAAATCAATGTCATCAGTGTCATCTACATCTGCAATAAGTAGTTGCCAACATCATCAACAAATAAAATTAAAAGTAACCTTTTGTTTGGGCCTATTAATTAAAATCAAATCAAAAGCGGCCAACCCTTGTGACTACAGAAACTAAGAAATAGGATCTAGTAATTACCTGCTAGGTCCAGTGGTCTGACTGTTTCTGCTAATGACGACACAGTCACAGAAGAAGGACCAGGCCTATCTTGACTGGGTGGTACCAATGGCAGATCAAAATCATCATCACCCTTATCGGCATCATCAGAAACGAAGTCGACAGATATCAGCTCCGTTCTATCTGACTCTGAAGCAATGTCTTTGAGGCCAGAAGAATTTAGCTGATTTAATAAATCAGCAACAGCAGACTGTCTTGCCATTATTGTTTTCAACACTTCACACACAAACCAGGAAGTTGAAATTGATAAGTCACAGCAGTAACAGTTAGATCTAGTTGATTAGATCTAGTCTATACTTCGTTTATTGCCTTGAACTCAAATTTTCTAGCGTTTCTTCAACTCTCCATCGACGTGATGAAATTACAGTTTAAATAAAATCACAGACAGTCCAGGGGCTGAATAAACAACAGTTAGGCACGCCAAAATAACAAGCTGGTGAGGTTGAGATTGTCCTCGTATCCAATATAAACAAGAACCCGGAAGTGAACCGGATGTAAACCAAATGTACCTAAAAACTCATATTTCACTCAAAATCTGTGCAAATCCACTTGAAATTTACATGGCCAACTGAAGTTCAATTCAATAAGAACTTGATAAGACCAAATAATACTTGGAAATACACTTAGGAAAGGGTAAGGCGAACGGTAATGGTCGAGTTGAAAACAGCTGATAATCTCCGTTATGCGCAAGGAGTACTACTTCTGACCAAAACAATGTATTCATGCGCACTCATTTGCAGGAGAAAGCGGAAAAAACGCTCTAAATATCGATACCAAACATGATAGGATTTGTAAAAATTTTGGATGCCCAGCAAGAGATTGAAAATGAAAGTTGCAGAATATATTTTTTTGCAATTTTTGACTGCTTTCTTATCATCATAGGGTGTAGAAAACGCTTTCAAAACCTAATTTCTAGCTTTTAGATCGACAAATGCTTTTGTCGCATCAAAGTAGACATATCAAACTACGAAGTTTGAGAAAAAAAGTCCGTGATGATAAAAAATCGATTTCGAAGCGTTTTCAGCCGATATCTCGCTTCGAGCCCTTGCGACTTATTGTACCTTTTCGTAGACCGGCTCACATATATTAAAATTCACACCCAACCACGGCTAAGACTTTGCCAGCACAAGATTTAGTCACTGTCTTGGCGGCCGCCCAGTGTGCATCTCATGGACCTTTGATGCATCTACCTGGATTATTTAATTTCCTTTCATTCGCCCATTCTTTCTTTTATTCAACCTTTTATTCGCACCACCCAACCTGATAACACGCCCCAATACACAAGCCAGCTATAGCCATCTTCCCTCATCCCACCCCCATCAGATTAGCATCGTCATTGTTTGTTTTAATTTTGTTTTGTTTGTAATCATTAACTTAGTTTTCACTCATTTATTTATCTCTTTCTCCATTTTTATAAAGAATATCATTGCTCCGAATGTACTTCCTATTCTCAAATATTTCATATATTTGTTCTTATTAGGAGCATAATTATATTTATTTATTTATTTATTTATTTATTTATTTATTATTTACTCATCTATTCACCCATTCATTTATTAATTAATTAATTCTTGTCCAGCCGATTGATTTCATTTGTGCACTTCACTCAGTTCATTTATTGACATTCATTCATTCATTCATTCATTCATTCATTCATTCATTCATTCATTCATTCATTCCTCAACGTCTACATTTACATGCTGCATCATTTCTGAAGAAGGTACCAGAAACAAAAAGCTTGCACCTTTTACGACTTGCCATGGACATCATGTTAACGTCTGGTTTCCCTGCATCCACTCATTCCTATTGGGAATGCTTTTTTTTTTTTTTTTGCATTTTTTTTTTTTCTTGCCTTGCCATAAACTTCTCTTTCTTTGAGCTAGACTGATTTCCATCCCAACCCACTTCTCCCCTATCACTTCGTAGTCACTGAAACAGCGTATCAAATTTTTTTTAAGAAGTCTGAAATCCAGGAGATTGAGCTCCATTATTTAAACTTGCAACTAGAAGAGTTGGAACATTGTGTAAATGTTCCTTCTGCAGAAATTGCTATTATTGCTCCCCACTTTCTCGGTAGTGATGTCAGATGTACAGAACTTAGGAAGTGAGTGATAAAGACGTCCCTCTCTTTCTCCTGTCCTCCTCTCTCACGACATCGTCCTCCTTTCTCTCACTCTTCACTCCACTAAGGATAGTCCGAAAGTGGGCAATAAATTATGAGTAGAGGCAACCGTCCGTTTAGCGACCAATCTCATTTGTCCGGAGACCGCCAAGAGTGGCCAATCGATGGACACAACGACAGAGTGGTCTGTTCAGCTGTGAGATGGGCCAGGCGTCTCAGTGACTGATACAGTCCTGTATTTGCGAAGTTTCACATCATGCTGTGCGGATAGGAAAAACTTACTATCCATGGGGATAGACGGAGTTTGTGCGGAGTGACAAATAAAATGAAAGTAAGGACTGCCCTTTTGTGAGTTTAAGGTGAATCCTTGGACATTTCATGTACATGGTATTGTTAGGACCGTAGACAAATTACAAAGCCGAATAGAGAAACATACTGAGCTGTGTTCACTGTTCGCTACGTCTTATTGTGCAAAATACTACAATTCCCTCACAACGTCTGAAAGAAAAGGGTACATGACTTGTGTTGTTTTGTCTCCAGAATGTAAGACTTTGAAAATGTAGAGTTGTTGTTTTTTTCCGTATTGTAGCTGTAGATAATGAGATATCATGTAATGGGCCTTTTCCCATTATATTGTTCATATTAATAAAGAAAAAGGGGAGAAACCTTCTGTGGGCCGTCTTAAGATTAGCCGTGTCATACTGGCAGAGAACTATTGAGAAAGTCATAGACAAATCAGATTAGCCATGTCAAACTGACAAAGAGCTATTGAGAAAGTCATAGACAAATCAACTAGCACTCAAATTTACAAGTACTACAACAAAATATTATAGAAAGACAATACAATAAACGTTTCTTAGGTTGGCGTATAAACTGTTCCAAAACCGCTTGACTCTGCTACCAGAGTGTGCCCATAAGAAATAATGCCAGCATGATCGTGAAACAATATAATCCCTTAGGACCTTTGTGTAGTCGAAGGAGATGTTGGTACTTGGACGTCCCTTGCCATAACGAGCTCTCCAGTGTTGTGTAGACGAGTACTTAATTTAACTCATGTGCAGATTAACAATTTCTGCAAACATCGCAATGAAAATCTATTTAACTGATTTCTTCCTCGAAATTGTATACACTTCAAAGTGAAACTAGTGTTGCCGTTAAGAGCAAGTTCGTGACTGCCACCAAACATTATTATTATCAAATTTAATAAAATGTCTAGCTTTAACGTGGGTATCACATTTACTAATGACGGGCCAAGAATCACTATGATAATTATGAACAAAATTTTTTCTTTTTTTGCTCTCTCCCTTACTTTCTCTCTCTTCTCTCCCCCCCCCCCTCTCTCTCTCTCTCTCTTTCTCTCTCTCTCTCTCTCTCTCTTTCTCTCTCTTTCTCTCTCTCTCTCTCCTTCTCTCGTCCCCATTGTTTCTCAGTGCATCTTTCCCCTTCATCACATTGTGCTCAGCGCACAAGTGCAATGTCAATTTCAAAGCTCACCATTATCTCTATTCAAATATGTTCTATCAGCATTTTGAAAACCTGTCAAGAGACTGCAATCATTTAAAGATAAGATAACGGGGCATGGAATCCACAATAACACTTGTTTTGACAGCCCTGTGCCATGTACCTGTGCCAAAACAGCTATTTCCAGGTACCGATTACGATCTCACGATTATTTCCTCCTGTCTCCCTCCTAAAAGAGCGGACAGAGACAGTATGATGACGTCAGCAAGCATCAACTCGGTTAAGCCGACAGGTATGACGAGAGTGCAGGTTTTGACCTCATGAATGGAGCAATGTAATCCTGAAGATACCCCCAGCCCACAGCTCCCAGCGAAAACGAGGAGGTGCCGTGGGTCTAAGGCCTAAATATCTTGGCGAGCTCTATGGATTCCATAGAAATTCTTGCTCGGATTTTGCTGTGTTTACTGGTCATTTTGACCAGCCTTGTTTGGACGTTTTCGTCAAATCTACGTGCAGATAATTTATGTAGATGTCATAATCACAACAGAGGGTTTAAACAGAATTATTGGTTCATGATGTTGTTGTTTGTGATGGTCATAGAACTTGTGATTGTTGCCATTATCTGACAGGAAAACGTATATACCGGTACGATCTTTTGGTTAACTAAGACGCAGAAAAAAAATGTATAATAGTTCTGGTTGCATTAAAGTGAAAAGATTCATTTTTTGATTTCTTGAACTTTTCAAACAAAATTTCGTTAAACTTTACGTTGTTTTTTTTTAACAGCTCGAGCCTGAACTATTCGTATCCTTTTGATGGCGAGGAATATGATTCCCAGAAGGACATAGATCAGCAGCGTTTAGTTTCAACAATTAATTACATTAATGATAAAAGAACGGCAGAGAAAACCCATGTCTGCAGATTTTCCATTTCTGTTAATACCTATAGACAATAATAGTATTTATCTGACTGGAACTAGCATTGCAGGCTGTCTTGTCTGCCCACAAGGGAGCTAGCAGACATATCCCAGGACATGAAAAGTGATCCAGGACTGACCAGCCACGCGTTGTGAGGTCACCGGTCCGGACCACGTCAATACCAATCTACGAAAAACTCGTGGGGGAACAGGCATTGACTTTGACTGTACAGCTCGCACCATGACCCAGACTAGACGCAACCTGGTCCAAATCGAAGACAGAAGGCAAAAAAAAAAAAAGGCAATATTTACATTTCAATCATCCCTTGTATTTACATCCTAGTTGTGTGGAGATTTTGGTGAAGATTTTCCACGGACTCCAACGTTCTGGTGCCAGGGGATACTGCAAGTATTGCTCAATCCTCTTTCCAAAAGTTCTAGTCAGTCTCGGGTCACATCTTTAATATAATTATTGAAGCGTGATTGCCCTGGGAATGTCTCTTTACAGACGCTTAAAATTATGTAATTATCGCTGAAGATTGGACATTAAGTAACCGTAGATAGTCTTATCATAGAATTTGCCACCTATGCTGTCAGTTTTGCATGTCCTCGAGCATTAAAGCTACAAACTGATTTAGAAAGAACCATATCCTAACAATCAAGTCAAGAAAAGAGGCAGACTGTAGGGCCATTGGATGTGCCTATAATTATACCTAGCTACAAAACTCAAAATCAAATCGGTCTTGCAAATCATTCGCGTACAAAGTTTCGTAATTGCCAGGACCACGCTAATGTAAGATTACCAAAAAAAACAACTCTTAAATTCACTCAAAATGTGCACCATACGGTCACTTGGCTTCCTCCTCCTGCCCCCCCCCCCCCCGGCGACCTGAAGGTATATTTGCCCCACTTAAAAAAAAAGCACTGGTCAAATTCATATGAACACTTCAGTCGGTCTCACAACAAAAACACATTCCTGCACACACACACGATATTCAGACATAATTATATCCCATGACTCAAAGAAGCGCAATATTTAAATTTTGACCCAGAAATATTTTATATCTTCGATAAGAACTTTATGATATATTTAATATCTAGTGTGGGTTTTCGCCTCTGAAGAGCTTCTATAGTGTCATCCCTCGAAGTGTCTCACTTTTTCTTTATGTACACACATTTATCTTCCACATTCACACACAGTAATAATAACCCCAGCCCCCACCTCCCTGAAATTATTGATCAGCAACTTCGTGAACATGACGTATACCCGTCAACTGTAGTATAACCCCCTAGAAAAACATCAGAAAATGCAAGGATTATTATTGGCTCAACTTTTCATACCCATCAGCCCATCCATTCATCCAAATCGATCCACCGTTCTGTTATTCTTTCTTTCATTCCCTCACTCATCACTGATACAATGTAATTATGCATCATTCCAACCAATCAATTCATTTAAATCCACCACCCATCCTATCAGACAGCTAATCCATCTATCTATCCCACCAATACTTCATCTGTGGCATCTCCCCTCATCCATCCCTTCATCCATCTGTCCAGTCAGGTCATCAATAATATTCTACAAATAAATTCACCAACCCCATCATTTTCTATCTATCCACCCCTTTCTCTCCCACCATTTGTCGCCCACCCATCCATTCAATTCCGATAATTCTTATGCATTTCGAGACAAAATAATTAATACAATTAAATAATACAAGCATAATTATCCATGTCTACCCAATTAAGCCAAACTGTCTGTCTGTCTGCCTGTCAATCTCGCTAATTGTCTGTCTGGTTGGCTGGCTATCTGCCTGTCTGTCTGTCTGTCCGCTTGTCTGCCTGTCTGTCTAGCTGTTTCTCTGGCTGCCTGCCTATCTGTCTGTCTGTCGGCTGGTCTGCCTGTCTGTCAGTCTGTCTGTCTGTCCGCTGATCTGCCTGTCTGTCTGTCTGTCTGTCTGTTTGCCTCTCTGTCTATCCGTCTGTTTGTCTGTCTTCTGTCTGTCTGGCTGGCTATCTCTAACGCATTTATAAATCCAGTCCTGTACGTAACCTCTCATTATTATTCAAACACCACTCGCATAATAATACAAATAAGTACATTAGTATATACAAAAAATACACACACACACACATACACTGATATCTAATCAGGGTAGAAAAAGGGTACGATTTTCCGCAATTCCCCACTCTACCCCTTTCTGATGCCAGCCTTTCCCCGCCCTGCTCCATCTCTCATGGTTCTACCCTGAACGACAGAATTTGTATGACGAAAGTGGCCCGTACAGGACTCGTAGCGCTCACAAAACTTCATTTGACTTTTAGATGTGATTTTCTTCAGGTTCCCTAGGGGCGGCCGGGATGTGAGACATGATAAATTGCTTGCGCCTGGGACTGCCTCTTGTTTATGCATCAAGCAACTTCAGCTGTCTTGTCAGCTCCGTCAGGTGGAGGTGTTTTTTTGTTTGTTTGTTTGTTTGTTTGTTATGGTCTCAATGTTGTGTTTGTGTACAAACATTTTTGTATGTCTATCGTCTGTGCTGGGTGTTCCTACTAAGCCCATGTTTTGCAACCAATGCACCATAGAAGTTAACCGACTCGCTATTACAAGCCGCTCTGAGCGGTTCAGCCGAAAAAAAAAACAAAACCACCCATTTCAAATAGTACATGAAAATCACACTGGGAAATATTATTTGTTAAACGTCCAATGATTTGGGATTTAGCTTCAGTGCAGCCAAGAAAAAAAAATAATGGGTATCATGAACATAGCGCCTAATCCAACCAATTTGCTCTAGGCGCTTTACACAAAGTCTTGTTCTCTCCATCTGCAACTCACTCCACCCACCCATCTATCTATCTATCTATCTATCTATCTATCTATCTATCTATCTATCTATCTATCTATCTATCTATCTATCTATCTATCTATCTATCTAGCTATCTCCACCCATCCATCCTCCATCTATCTATCTATCTATCTATCCATCCATCCATCCATCCATCCATCCATCCATCCATCCATCCATCCATCCATCCATCCATCCATCCATCCATCCATCCATCTATCTATCTATCTATCTATCTATATCTATCTATCTATCTATCTATCTATCTATCCAATTGTATGTAGCAAAGCCTTGTGTAAGAGAGTTATATAATACGGAAACGATATATCAAACGCAAAGGAAATGACAATGTTGCATTCGTCGTTGATGACGGTGGTGTCAGTAACAATGGTTTGGTGGTATTTGTTATTACTGTTACTGTTGTGGTTATTGCTGTTGTTGCTAATGATAATGATGATGATGATGTGGTCATTTCCACTAAGGCCTCGCAAACCTCTTCAGGACATCAATGGTTACTGAAGTAATGATTTGCTAGCATTATTATCAGCGTCATTATTGCTGCAGTTATTGCCATTGTTGTTGTTGCTGTCGTTGTCGTTGTTGTTGCTGCTGCTGTTGATAACGACGCTGACTACGACGTTATTGCACTGGGGCTCTTTTCTGTACTAACAGCTTCAATTCCAATTTTCCAGATTCTCCCCTACTGGATGTTTTTAGGGGAACGCAGTCCAATGACAAAGCCAATTAAAGAAAATATGAGTTGTGTTCACTGTTCAACTATGGCTTACAACGTAAACTACCACAGTTCCCGAATAACTACTCCACTTCTAACACTAAAGATGATTTCTGACCTCAAAACATAACAATATTAATCTCACCAAGAAAGAGTGAATGTTTCGGTTGTAACAATATTGCCCATATAAATAAACACGACTGTCTAGAGAAAGGGCGATAGGGGATACGATGGTCTAGAGGCAAGGTGCTCGCCTCTTAAGTGTAGTGACATACTAGACGCGGCAAACTGCTGCCGCACGCGGGAGCGGTAAAAAAAAAAACCGCCAACACGTGTTAGGCTAGTGACATACTATGCCGCGTGCTGTCGCGGTTTGCCGTTCCCGCGCGCGGCAGCTGCAAACCGCGTAAGTTTGAACCTGACATACTATGAGCGGCAAACCTCCCTCCAGTGCGTTTTTCTCACAACCCTTGTCCCAGATAGCAGGCTGTTGCTCCACCATACTAATAATAACTTCCGCAGACATATTCGAAAAGTTCACAATATCTGAATATTATTTCTGAAAAAAAAGAAACAGGACTGTGTGCGAGAAACGAAGTGCACCTGATGATTGCACTGCAATAAAAATCCCGCCGCGGCGAGCGGGATAGTATGTCACTAGCCATAGCCTAACATGTGTTGTCTCTGAAAACCGCTCCCGCGCGCGGTTGCGGTTCTCATTTTCCCGCCGACAGGCGCGGCAGAAAAAAATCAGACAGCGGCAACCGCTCCCGCGCGCGACGACGGTTTCTCTAGTATGTCAGGTCTCATAGGATAACACGTGTTGGCGGTTTTTTTTTTACCGCTCCCGCGTGCGGCAGCAGTTTGCCGCGTCTAGTATGTCACTACACTTATCCTATGAGACCTGACATAATAGAGAAACCGTCGTCGCGCGCGGGAGCGGTTGCCGCTGTCTGATTTTTTTCTGCCGCGCCTGTCGGCGGGAAAATGAGAACCGCAACCGCGCGCGGGAGCGGTTTTCAGAGACAACACATGTTAGGCTATGGCTAGTGACATACTATCCCGCTCGCCGCGGCGGGATTTTTATTGCAGTGCAATCATCAGGTGCACTTCGTTTCTCGCACACAGTCCTGTTTCTTTTTTTTCAGAAATAATATTCAGATATTGTGAACTTTTCGAATATGTCTGCGGAAGTTATTATTAGTATGGTGGAGCAACAGCCTGCTACCTGGGACAAGGGTTGTGAGCAGTATAAAGATAGAATTGCAAAAGATAAAGCCTGGGTAACTGTAGCTACTGGAGTCTACGAAGAATGGGATTCCCTCAGCAAGGAAGAACAAACAAAGAAATGTAAGTATTAGCATTTATTTACATTTTCAGAGGTACAATTATTTCAATACTCGTATTTGTCTTGGAATGGAACAGCACCCACTCCAACAAAGTAGTCAGCAAAATAATCCCGAACTTGAATTCCTAAAACACGAGGAGCCGGCCCAGTGCTAGTGACATCACGGAATGGGGACTCCTGAGCTTCGTCATAATAATTGACACCATCCTTTCGTCTGACAAAATTGTGTAATATACAACATGCTTTGACAATAGAATCTATAAAATCAGGTCTAACCATGATTGGTTTGTGGAAAATCTGCCACTTATTCGCCAATAAACCGAATGCACATTCCACTGAACGTCTAGCTCTTGAATGTCTGTAATTGTAAACTCGTTTACGAGAATCAAGTTCCCGCTGAGGGAAGGGTCGCAGAAGGTTGGTATGCACTTTGAAGGCTTCATCTCCAATAAAAACAAATGGTTGGGGGTCATCATTAGTGCCAGGTAAGAGCTTCGGTTGTGGGATATTGAGTTGTTCCGAGTATAATTTTGATCCGAAAACAATGTTTCGAAAAACAGTCGAATCACCTTCTTGGCCGTACGACCCCACGTCGATAGAGACAAATCGAAGGTTAGAGTCAGCAACAGCCATTAGAACCACTGAAAAAAATTTTTTGTAGTCGAAGAATTTTGAACCAGAACTGCGAGGCTTCATACAACGAATGTGCTTCCCATCAATGGCTCCTAAACAATTGGGGAAATTAGTTTTTTTTTCATAAGCCTCGGCAATGCTATACCAATCTTCAGTAGTTACTTCGGGCATTTCAATATCTTTCAAAAGAATCCAGATTGCTTCACATGTTTCAAAAACTATCTGAGCAATGGTACTTCTTCCATTATTGAATTCAAATTGAAGAGCCGTGAAGGAATTCCCCGTAGCCAGGTATCTGCGGAAGAACAGAAGAGGGTATAAACATTTTTTCATTCAATCCACAGGTATTATATAACATGAAAATAGTTTTTGGGAAAATTACAGAAGAGTTACAAACCCAAACTTTTACCTTACCTAAACAACCGTATATAAGTGTACTCTTTGAATATAAATTTAGACTTATGAAAACATCGTCTTCGTGTTTTATACTCAAACTTATTTTTCACTTCTTACAGTGAACGATCTGAAGGCGAAATGGAAGAACATGAGGGATTCAATGTTCAAATCCCTTCAAACAAAGAGTGGAAACTGTGCCTCAAAGAAAAAAAAATATGTCCATTCTGAAGCTCTGACGTTCCTTCGTACCAGCTCCGAAAAAAGAAGGTAAAATCTAGAGTATAGTCCAAACTTGTTTCTTTAATTTCTTAACCTATGCACATATATCTCTGGTCGCTGGTGGCTGAGAGGTAGTGTGTCCGCCTCACATGCAAATGGTCTAGAACCCCCGTCAGTGCAGCATGTTTTTTTGGAGAAGCCCCGTCCACTATGTACATCATAACACCTGTTGTGCACGTTAAACATCCCTTGCTGATTTGATGTGGTCAGTCGGGCCAAATGTGTAGGTTAAAGAACACCAAGTGTTAGTAATTCGTAGCGCCAGTAATAGGCAGCAGGCATAGCTTCTCACGCCTTACATTCTGTAGTATTGTAAAAAGTCATTTGATAACATTGACTAAGCTCCACCGAGCGCTTTCTGTGGATTCTGGCGCGTTATAAATTCATTTATTATAATATTATTATTATTATTAATTATTCATATGAGTAGAGATTGCGGGTATAACTTTGCATAATTGTTTCTTTCTAGTACAAATGGCAACTACGAAGATGAAAACACGGCTGATCCAGATCCTGATGAGTCCGCGATACTGGATGATCAAGAGGATTCATTAATGTCAACCTCATCCATCGACTCTCCACAAAGCGGCCGAAAGAGGGTCTTCAAAAAACCAAGCCAGCCATCAAAGATGACCCCTTTTCAGGCATCCCTCCTTAGCAGCCTAGACCATGCAGCAAAGACAATTCAGTCACCACAGAACGATCCAGAAGATGCAGACAAGTCGTACTTGATGGACCTACTCCCAGATTACAAAAACCTAACTACAGCAAAAAAGTGGGAATTTAGGACACACGTAGCGAATTTTTTTCAAAATTTGTATTTAACCTCTCGTCCGACCTCCTCGCAACAATTCTACTCACAAAATTATTACCAACCTCAGTGTCTTGGAGGGGATCCACAACAATTTTGGTCCAATACTACCAGTACTAATGATTGTTATTCAACAAGTGCATCCCCGACAGGTTCTATAGCGAGTCGCTGCACCCCTTCACCCAATCCCCAATGAATTAGAAATGGCAAAAAAAAATCAGTTGTGTATGTTGTTTTTATTTGACAATGTTATGTTTCTTTGATTTGATAACATATCAATTCAATGAACCGAGTGGGTGAAAGCCTTTCTTTCTTATGAGTTTCTTTAAATAAACGGTATTGAAAGCCATGTTATTTTGTTTTATGGAATTTCTAGGTAAAATAATCTTGTTATAATGTATTCTTATACTCAAAAAGCTATAGTATCAACTAAATATTTACTGTTTGCGTAGATAAAATAACCTTACCTGAGGGTGATGGTCAGCCTTTTCTCTGCAGATATTGGTTTTCCAAAAGAAGTTTCTGACTTAGTGATTGCAGGACGTAGCACTTCGAGCAAGTGATCAAAACTTGGTATAGACATTCGGTAATAGGTGAAGAATTTATCGTTGTGGTTTCTAATATTTGCGTAAAAACGAGGGAAAGGATCTCTGCCATGGTTATAGGGGTGAACGGAGCAGGTCCGGGCTCGTCCAGGAGCATCCAGCAGCCATTCGCTTTCAGCAGCGCACAAAGTTGCAATTTTAATAAAATTTGCCACATCCATCCTACGCTGATGACCGAACAACACTGAGAAAAACGCACTGGAGGGCGGTTTGCCGCTCATAGTATGTCAGGTTCAAACTTACGCGGTTTGCAGCTGCCGCGCGCGGGAACGGCAAACCGCGACAGCACGCGGCATAGTATGTCACTGGCCTTATGCCAAAGTTATCGGGTTCAAATCCAGGTCGGTGCAGGCATATTGGAATTTTGGGATTTTTCTCATACTTTCCTGTCCGTGATCCTACGGTAGGTAGGATCGAGCACCTAGTCTTCTCGGATAAGGACGAAAACTTCGGAGGGCGAGTGTGCCACGTTGCGCACGTTAAAGATACCTCGGCAGTTGGAAATCGTGAAGAGCAGGCCGCACAAGGCCGCTGCCCGGGCCAAATTCTAAAAAAAAAAAGACACGAATCCCTACCACAGCAAGAAAAATAAAAGCAAGAAAAAGTGAGGTGTAAATGCCAAGGGCAGCGAAACCTCCTAAAGTAAAGACGTAAATACTCAAACATAACAGTATCAATCTCACCAAGAAAGAGTGTGTAATACATATTGCTCATATAAGTAAACACAGCTGTCTAGCGAAAGGGCCATATCAATGTAAACATTGCCAAAATCCAATAGTACCCCATACATCAAACCCGTGTGTCTTACTTGGTTTTAGTAATCGTGAAGATGAAAATTCTAACTGAATCACTGCCTGGTCAGGAGAAACGTCTCTCTTTAACGTCTGGGGCAAGGTATAATCAGCATACAAAATTTCATACAAATCTGACAATTTTCGTGAAAATTGATGCAAGTGCAGCCAACAGCAAGTTTCTCGGACATAAAAAATTAACGTGCACAACCCGCGGACGTCTCTCCCCCCCCCCCCCCCTTTGGTGAACAGCTCATGTGCAGGTCGTGAAAGAAGTTGGCAATAATAATAATATTATCTTAATGAAATAATATGCAGGTTATCGAAATCCAATTCCACAGAATCACTGATATACCTCCATTGGGAAAAAGTATTTTGACTGTCATTCCTGTATGATCCAAACCCTATATCAGTATCATTTTTTGTTCTGTCCTTTATTCCAATCTAAATATAATCTCTCTCTCTCTCTCTCTCTCTCTCCCTCTCTCTCTTTCTCTCTCTCTCTCTCTCTTTCTCTCTCTCCCTCTCTCTCTCTCTCTCTCTCTGTCTATCTCTTTGTCTCTGTCTCTTTCTCTCTCTATCTCTATCTTTCTCTCTCTCTCTCTCTCTCTCTCTCTCTCTGTCTGTCTGTCTCTTTGTCTCTGTCTCTTTCTCTCTCTATCTCTCTCTCTCTCTCTCTCTCTCTCTCTCTCTCTCGCTCTCCTGCTGTTTCAGCAGATCACCAACATCTGTTGCCATTAATACTTTTGAATCAATGAGATAGATAATTATAAAACACTAGAACAGTGCTACCGATTGCACCGTACATCTTTCCACTCATCCAAATGTAGGCCACGGTCTCAAGATATTGACAGAGTTATAGAAGCACCTATCCTCCCACTTTCACACCTCTTAATGTCATGCTTCAGTACCCTCGGTGTAGAGTCTAGTAGAATGGTTATCTGGCAAAAAAACACAAGTGATCTGTCACAAGACTCGTGAGATTGTATTGTGTCTGCATACGTGTTCATGTTTGTAGGTGTGTATAGAAACATGACGCTGCTGCATTTGTTTCTTGTGGATGATGCAATCTGACGCCGAGGCTTTTTTTTTAACTTGAACAGGACTCAAGGATTTCTGAGATCATAAATATTGGAGTGGCACAATTTTGTACTGTCCCCAACGGGCAATGTTATGGACTGTGTCACTCAAGCATGACTGATTCGTAATGTATATAATTGAGGACCCTGATGGAAGAACGGCCATAGTCCAATTTTAAAGATTTTTTGGTTAATTAAAAAAATTACTGAAACGTCTATTCTGCCCCCAAACCCAGGTGTTTTTTTTTCTACTGAAGCAAAGCCTCCCTCTGACGAAACAGCTTGCTATTCTTTATCTTCATTAATAACACACTTGGGGACGTCCAAACTTTAAAAAATCAATTTTTTGCAGCTCATGGATATGTGACCCATGGTCGTTTTTCATCTAGGTCTTCAATTGAGAACACGGTTGGGGTTTGAAATTCAGAGAGTGTTTGATATAGAATTGAGGGTGCACCGTACATAACAGAGCAGTCGAGACAATAACTTCGTAGTAACGACAATGATTTATATCATAGCGCACTGGAATTTCGAATAAATGTCAGTTTATAAATGTTGTAAGGAATGACTTTTGAAATTATTCAGACTATCCTGATTTATATACAGAGATAAAGCACTAAACTGTCTCGTACGGCTCGTTCACGGGGAAGCGTATCTCGGCGACGGGATGTTTAAATGTCACTGCACTAAAGAAAGTCTTCAGTGTCCAATTATTTGGTTCTCGTGAGAGGTAATATTTAGCTAAAATGGTCGCCAACTTATTTATTACGTAAGATAAATACATAAGTGTGTGTGAGAGCGTGTGTGCATGCGTGCGTGTGTGTGTGAGTAAGTGTGAGTGAGTGAATGAGTGAGTGTGTGAGTGACAAGTGGGTTGGACATTGGGTTTCAGGTTTTTAAGAAAACACATGGGGCATGATGACATTGCTTTCCAAAGCACTGTTTTAAAATAAAATAAAAAAAAACTATAAGCCTACTCTTTTTTCAAACCCACAGAATAGAGAACTACCGGAGGCAAAAGAAGCCCACTTTTCATGACTACAGGAAGTATGCGCACCGCCATTTTTTATGAACTGCAACTTCACTTGGCCTGATTGGCGGTAAACAATACCTGTTGTACATTTCCACGGGGAGTAAGAACATACAAACGACTCTAAATGGTTTCAATCTAATTTTGTCGTTAAACTTTACATAGCGTTGAGAACAGCTTTTAACAATTTAAAATCTGCTCCCAGAGGTGAGATACCTTGATGAATTTCAGTGGAATGACAGAATACACTTTTTTATATGACCTTAATCCATAGGATCGAGCACCTAGACTTCTCGGATAAGGACGAAAAACTCGGAGGGCCCGGGTGCTTGCGCATATTAAAGATACCTTGGCAGTTGGAAATCGAGAAGAGCTGGCCGAACCGGCCGCTGCTCGAGCAAAATTAAATAAAATTTATCCTTACCACTCCCTACCTCTTCCTAGCACTCCCTCCCCTCCCCCCTCATCCCTCCTCTAAAAAAAAACGCCGAGCGGCGCGGCACTGTGGCGACGACGTGTCTGCTCCAGTTGTAACTGGGCTGCAATGACACAAAAGGCAAATTCCCAAATGGGATTAACGAAGATACAAAATACAAATACAAAATACCAAAAAATATCCCAGGTTTTTGTGTTTTCTTTCTTAAAAAAAAAAGGAGAGATAATTAAACATCACTGAGTCGACGATGGCGGCTGATGTTAGGGGAACGTAGACTACTTACACATCAGAATAGAGAAAATACTGCGTTAAATTCATTGTTCAGGTATAGCTTAAAATGCACCCCCCCCCCCCCAAAAATCATAGCCATTTGTTAAAAAACAACCAAAAAACTATGGTCCAGACAATACAAGTATGTATACCTACCACCGAGTCTCCACGCCATCGACCTGTTGGGTCCATCCCCTCACTGGCTCCAGGCCGGTATCAAATCAAACACATCGGATAAGAGAAAAAAGCTGCTCCATACATCTCCTGTCTCCCGTCCGGGAAAGTTAAAAACAAAGAGATAAAACTGACAAGGGCCATCCATTTCCCGGTGCCAAAGGCTCCTGCCGCAAAGCCCTCGATTACTCAACAACATTGTGTCTTCTCAGCGGGAAGGTTTCTCTAAACTCCGAATCAG
This sequence comes from Onchidella celtica, assembly GCA_963931925.1. NCBI lineage: Eukaryota > Metazoa > Mollusca > Gastropoda > Systellommatophora > Onchidiidae > Onchidella > Onchidella celtica. The sequence goes on along the minus strand of OZ007567.1, from coordinate 95,389,776 downwards.
AAGGCATTAGACCTTGAGTCAGCTGTGAATAAGGACGGCACAGTGCTAAAGACCCGGTATGACATGCCTCGGGGGTTGGGGGGAGGGAGAGGAGCAGATACAGAACGCTGGTGAGATGTCACTCCGTCGTTAACTATGTAGGGTCTAACGCGGATTTTGGCAACAGGGAAGCAGAGAGTAATGTGTGTTTGTTGAGTAAAAGGGGAGGGGGTTGGGTTTAAATCTTACGAAGCCTCAAAACTAGGTACAGTTGTATAAGGCTCAGAATGACTCACGCAAGCAGTGCGACTGAGGAATGTACAGTTCATAGACACGTCAAAATCACAAAGTATGAAATTTGCAATGCTGATCCTACATCTTGAGTCTAAGTTTGTATCGAGGTTTCACAGCGAGTTACACAGCATCTCATGTTGCCAAAATAAGCTTCAATGTGTAAAGATTTGTTAAAGAAGGAAAATCAGAGTGTTTATAACTGTTGCAGCAGTGAATGTGCAACCACAAGATAGGCATTGAGTGTAGGTAATACAGAAACACTGCTCAACCGGGAAAATTCCAAATTATTATGTCAAGCCTCCGAGCTAAACACAATGGGCGAAAAGATGACAAGCTGGGTGACCGAGAGAGAAAGACAGAAAGAGGCAGAGAGACAGCTAATGGCAGAGGGGCAGAGAGAAAGAGAGAGAGAGAGAAATTTGGTGTAGTGAAGCGTCGTGAGTGATAATGAGAGAAAAATGATCAGAATTAACACGACACAGAGTAAAGCAGGCAAGGATAGTGGAGAGAGAGAGCGAGAGACAGACAGACAGAGACAGACAGACAGACAGACAGACAGACATAGGGAGAGACAGACAGACAGGCAGACGGACAGACAGACAGAAAAACAGATAGACATACCGACAGGAACAGAAACAGGCAGACAGAGTGAGACAGACAGAGAGAGGGAGAGAGAAAAAGAGACAGGTGGAGAAATGAAGAAGAACACCAGAGAAAGACAGACCGATTCAGGCGAGGCACAACAGACAGACAGTTACTATGGATATGTAAATTCAGCACGTCGTTAAAAAAGGAACAGGAATATCAAGACGTCACCTGCCGCATGGTGGCAGGAAATTGACGATTCAACATCCTTAAAATGACAGACAAATCAAGAGACAGATAAGGGCCGGCCTGAGAAAGACAGACAGATACTGACAGACATGTACAGAGTTAATGACAAAGTGAAAGAAAATCAATCGCAAAGAAAAGTTGAAAAGTTACAACTGATTGTAGAACGTTGAATACGAAAACAGACGAGCTGAAAAAGGGGTGAAAGTACCAAATTAAATGTAATGCTCACATGCATGATATACAGTGAGCAATGGTATATCACTAGGTGCAGTAATACACAAATGTGTCACTAGGAACGCCAGAGGTGTTGCTGAATATGTTGTTTAATGTACAAAATTCATTCCCTGACACAGGGCCTGTTAAGGATAAAGTAAAGGGCAGAGGTGTGGCTGATAGACAGATACAACCATACATTGTGATGTGGTGGGAAAGGGAATAATCGAGAGGCAGAAAGAGGGAAACAGGGGGAGGGTGAAGGTGGAAATGTATGTAGGGAGCCCCAGATGTCTGGCGTCTTGAGAGTGAAGTATTGGTTTGGAGAGGGAGTACTGGGGGATTCACAGCTCATGCCTCTATTGAGATATCAGCCCCAGTTGGAAACTTAAAGTTCTGGGGTTTTGCATCCTCATTCAGGGAGTTCTTTACTTTCGGGGGTCTCCAACCTCAGTGCTCTTTCATTTTCAGTATTTTGTGATCGTTTTCAGTTTCGTCGGAGTTTACTGCCGTTTGTACAGGTCGAAGAGAGACCACTGAATCACGAGGCAAATATTATAAGTATGTTGGTATGTGCATTCGTGTGTCACTGAAAGTGTTGGCTATCTAAAGCGTAAAATCTGTCTAGCTGTACTTTCATCTTAGGAGCTAGGAAATGCAATAAAAGGGCCTTATTGTGACTTACAGCCCTGTATGCAGACAGAGCGCTCTATCGATCCTTTCCCCCTCCAGCTCTGTCACTTTTGCCATTGCTCTCACCGTTCTTCTTTCCTTGTTCCCCCTCCTTGTGATGGCGAGTACAGGGCTTCAAAAGCGCGACCAGCCCAAGGGGATATGAGAGCAAATGCAAGAAGTGGGAAAGAAAAAAACGACAGAACGAAATCAACTGCCTCTACTTGCGGTGATTTCAACAGGAGGAAAAAAAATCATGCTAGATGAGAACATCAGACCCAAGTGGTTTTGTAGCGAGCAGGCAAAAATCTAGAAGATATCTTGGGCTCCACTCTCATGCCTTTGATTTGTTTAGGGGCTCCTATTATTATTGAAAGGAATCTTAGACTTTTTAAGAATCTTTAACTTTGGAAATAATAAAATATTACTCTAACAATTACATAATTAGGGTTAAAGAGTGCTGTGATTATGACATCTTGACACCCATTCAATATGATTTTGTTTTAGATAAGATAAGATAAGATATGACTTTATTATCCTGTTTCCAGGAAATTTGTTGTCGCAGCATTCAGTAGTGGTACAACAGTAAATACAATATCAAAGACCTACAAGTCTTTAACGCACACCACACACTCGCACATTGCTCACACAACATTACCAGCGAGTAAGAACATTGCTCACACAACATTACCAGCGAGTAAGAACATTACTCAGACACACACACTGTAAGAACAATCCATTAGGAAAAACTAAGAACAGCATACTACATCAGGAAACTCTGCTACTTCGAATTGCGGATGGCAAAAAAGATTGTCTATAGCGCTCTCTGTTTGTTATTAAATACAATATTCGTCCACTTCTTCGGGATCAGACTACCTGATGGAACAAGGGGTGGGAGCAATCATTTAGAACTGATGTTAGTTTCTGTTTGCACAAATGCACAAATAATTCATCAAGTTCACGTATTCACTGTTAGTTAGATAGCAAGCTTTTCTGATAATAGAGCTGTTAATTTTGTTCTTGTCGTGCTCCTTTGCATTTCCTCCCACGGCTGTTTCTAGCCCCCATTTAACGGAAAGGAATGTTAAACTATTTAACAACTTTCGGTGATGAATCATCTTTCTAATAGTAAAGAAATAAACCAAAAAATGCCCTGAGATAACGACTTTACAAAATTAATGCTGACAGGAAATACTGCTGAAAAATGGCTGAATTTCATTCAATATCTCAAATTTTCTGGATTATCACCAATTTAATAAGTAAATGCACTCATTTTCCGAAATAGGCCTCGTTCTATACAAGGAAAGTTAGATGTAATTATATTCAACATTACACTACACTTTGGCAAAAAATTATTTACTGTTAGAGGTTTTACTGGAATTTCAATTGTTAAGTTGCACAATATTCCACCCCTGTGGTTAATTGTACAGGCGATCTTGTGCTGGTGACCGCAGAAATTGTCCATGAGCGGAAAAAAATTAACAAGCACTCAATAGCAAAATCTATTTATTCACGCTACAAAAACAGAACAGTTATTACTCTCCTTCTTAACAACATTGTCTGTCAAAAACATAGTCCTGGGCACTGCACGAAGGTCATTATTGTCTCTGTTCTACAACTAAAATTGCAACTACATGAGATTATTGAACTGGTGCGTGAGATCAGAAAATCCCAGTAATCCAAGATATTGACGAATCTATGCATCAGCTGCGTCCATCTTTGGGACTTTGCATTCGGTCCACAATACGTCATGGTCTGGAACCTTCTCAATATTCTACCAAGGCATTTATCTGACTCACTGGCTGAGAAACGATTGGAGTTTTGGTTGCTTTCGTAAAGCCAGACTGATGATTGAGAAATGTAAACACGGAGTGACTTTTATGGGCCTTGTAGCCAAACTGGGTGTTGTTCGCAAAGTGATTTTTTTTTTTTTGGATGGGGGGAGGGGGGTTGCAAAGGTTAGATTTAGGGTTAAAATTACAATTATGTTTAATCCGGCGGTCATAAAATGGCCACAATAACTCCTTTTTCCGGATAGTGACAATAAATTGATCACACACCAAATAAAACAAAATGGCATGGTGCGCTTTTTTGGCTACCTGGACCAAATAACAGCCTTCATCTAAATCTGAGGCAAGAATTTGTGGATACACATAACACCAAGAAAGAAACTCACATTAGAGCCACTGCACACTCATGCATGCACGCACATACATTCGCACACACACACACATGGTCAGTGATATAGTCTGTACTGCTTCCTGAGACCGAGAACGTTCACCAGACTAAAAATTCCCGACCAGAATGGAAGCAACAAAAACATGTAGCTTGAAAGGTTAAAGTGTTTTTGTTGGTTTTTCTCACACGCTGAAGATGTAACCAGACTGGAACCCACGCTGAAAATATGGAAGAAATTGAATAAATCAGATTTCTGGCGCGTTGCTGGTTTTTTTTTTTTTTTTTTCATTTCAAATTTAGACAAAGTCCATTCTCTTCAGTCAGTTCTTGAGACAGCTATCTTTTAAGTGCAGCCCGCTTGATGGAATAAAAATGACTTCATTTAAATTAGTGAACGTTTAAAGTTTGAAAATAGCGTGGAAGAGAGAGAGAAAGAGTGGAAAAGGGAGACTATACACGTCAGTGATACAGGGCGAAGGCAAAAAAAATTTAACAAGAACTGTCTGTCTCCGGCGTGGGACTATCGACGTCAGCTTTTAACTCTGACAGCTAAGGAAATGCCGTCTTTTGTGGCCGGTAACGAAGACAGAAAACAAACTAAACTCACACCAAAAAATACAAAAAGAAAAAGTGATCTATTTTATCAAGCGTGGTATTCTTTCCACCCTCCTCCAAATTGGGGAAGCGACTCTAGAGATGACAGGAAGAAGAGGGGGAAGAGTATAAATGGACTTAGTCTTGAGGGACAACGGCGCTTGAGAAGAATAGGAAGTGAGATTGATGGGCGATATTGTGGACTTGGATTCTTGATGTCAGTATCGATATTGAATCTAAGGCCTCCCAAAGAAAACTGAATTCCGATAAAAATCGAGCGACATTTTTACAGTAAGGAAGAAAGGGCACATAAATATGAAAACTAAATTATCGGTCTGAAGTTTACTTTAAAAAATAAAAAGATAACAGTTCACCATAAATGAAACACTTTTGTATGCAGTAAGACATGAAGACAATTGACTTTGACTTTCTCTTTAATTTTCATATAAAATGATGACTCTAATATAAAGATGCTCTGGGGGGGGGGGGGGGGGAGGGGGTAGGGGGCACTAAAATATAGGATGTCTATCGTGCATTGTCCGCAAAGTAATTTGTTCGTAAAGCAACTGTGCAGTATTCATTATGACCCAACAAGCAGCTATGCACAAAAGAAGGTAATCGATATGAAAATTATCTTAATTCATTATCAAGATATATGAAATTCGTTCATATTCTATCATTAAAACTAATAATAATACCAAAAAAATAATAGCACCAGCAATAAAAGTATTAGTAGTAGGAATAATCTTGTTGCGTTTACTTCTTGTCGTCCTATTGAACCATCTTCAGTGCCCACACTTGTCCATTACGACGTTATCCCCAAGGCTCACTGACCAAACCCGAACATGTGTCCCGGTTATACTGACCAGCAAAATGTAATGTAAAAAAATATGGCCAGAATTCCAGAAATGTAAAGAATTCTCCATGGATCGACATTCCATTTCCCAGTTGCCCGCGCCGAACTGAGCCTGATTTGACCGCAGGCGCGGTGTGACTTTCTGTGGCGTCTTCCACAAAGGTCAAGACGGGACGGAAAGAGAGAGCTTTCTGATAAATCTGCTTGATAAGTCATCGGACTCGATTGCGTTTCTTCCCGATATCATCGCAATCGATTTTTCTTGTTTGCATACTAAAGGGAGGCTGAATGGGGTCAGGCGTCTTCTGGGTACCAACCGGTGTCATTCATCCTTCCCAGCCAAAAAATATGGGCGCTGGAAAGATGGTCCTTGGTCGGACTGAGAAAGGGTGTTTTAGACATATAGGCTCTCGTGTGTTTGAAAAGTAAAAAAAGAGTCTTGCAGTTATGAATGTAACTTTGCTGACTCTTTGTGAGCAAATGGATCTGTCTACTTGCTAGAGAAAATACTCGTATAATATTACAGGTAATGATTTGCCAAAGAAGTCGTAATAAGTCTGGGCTCTAACAACGACTTTTCCATCAAGAACTTTTTTTTTTCAAATGTTAGGAGAGAGAGAGAGAGAGAGAGAGAGAGAGAGAGAGAGAGAGAGAGAGAGAGAGAGAGAGAGAAAGAGAGAGAGAGAAAGAGAGAAGGGGGGAGGATAAACAAAGTCAATCACTTCAACATCTGCAACCTCGTGCGACTACTCAGTGGTATTGGTACAAAATGTTTCAGGAGATTTGATATTGTAATAACAACATAACTGTTCTACATGCAAACTGCAGTAACAAGGAACACAACAAGAGTGTAACAGCCTGGGGTATTGTAACAACAATAGTAACTAAAAGCAGCTAAGGATATCGAATTAGAAAAATGGAGAAAATCGATAAGCAGTCAACAGATCACTCAGTTCACAGTCTCAAGCCATTAGCATGAAAGTACATCGCAGAATCCCCTCTTGTCCAGCTCCTCAACATAGCCATTACGGTAGCCAGTACCTGTTTCATGGAATCTCCAGTTCAGCTTCCCCACCTCAACACTACACGCAGATAAAGAGACTCGGTAAAGGGCTCAAAATTCGGTGCTGAATCAATAGTATAAAGAATGTCTTGGTGCATTTGGAAACTTGTGTCAAAGGATTATGTAATAAAAATTCAGTTCTTTCTTAAATAATGTAAAATAAGATGAAATTCCGACGTCTGATGACTCATGTCATGGATTTTCTGATCAAGATGACCTACTCTGACGTGGACTTTCTCTGCTCTCTGGAAAGCTAATGTTGCGTAACTGCTTTTAATATAGATAATTCTTTGAAGAAAATTCCCTCCAACCCCAACTCCCTGCTACAGCGATTCCCCTCCCTTTGCCAGCTCACTCTTCTCTTTCCCCCACGTTTTCCTCGATGTCAACTGCAAGACGGACGAGCGGGACAAGAGGAAATGAGATATGGAGCCGGGCGAGCAGATAGGCAGAGAGGCTACAGATAGATGGAGCTGGAGACAGATGTAAGACCTCAGAAATCAATACACGCCAATATTCAGCATTTTTGTTTTTCCCAATTCTTTTTGAAGTTCTTCATTCCCATCTGACAGAAATATATCAGGCAGGCGTACACACACATACCAACACACTCACATACACACACACGCACACACATGCTTTTATCGAACACAGCTTTCTCTTTTGATGATGAAACCGTAGCCATCTCCAGCCCACACTACAATCACATAACGTACAGAATTATTTAACGCCTCACTGGCTGAATTACACTCGACTATTAAATTTGCTCTGTTAATCTACCTGATAAAAACCAAATTTAATACTCTTGCTAATATCAAGACGGATAAAATGTGTTTCTTATTCCATTTCGAGCTTTCATGACAAAATAAAATAAAATAAACATAGAAAGGAAATCTTAAAAATGACCTTGACCTGTTTGGTAAGACACAGAGGAGCGCATAAAATGATCTCTCACTCTGAAAGATCAGTATTTATTCCTCTCATACAGAACAAAGAGAATCACCAGAGTGTGCCTTTCTTCCTTTAGTCACTGGACTTTTACTCTCCACCATCTAACACTGAAAGCCTGAACGGTGATAAGGTAAGACTGGTACATAAATATACATGGATTGTATTCTTTATTTATTGTGACAGTGCCGGATTTAGGCAAAAGGAAAATATAAGCTACAGCTTAGGGTCTCAAAATAAGCAAGGGTCTGAAAAATTTTAATTTCAGAATATTTAATTAATTTTTTGTTGTTGTTGTTAATGTTGTTTTCGTAGGCTTTTACTTTATTTATTATCTTTTTTTTCTGTGTGTAGGCTTTTAAAATGTTAATAATTCTTTACAAGGAATTAATTTAAGTAATATTCCAAGCTAATTAAATATGCCATCAAATAATTAAAGATGTTTATTATATATTCATTGTTTGTGTCTTTATCCAAAATTCATTCTTGGTACACACATTTGTAAGACCTTGTGGAGTAATTGTTTCAACCAGGGACATCCAAACTTAATATCGCTGGCACTAGGATAAAACCGAACAAGTGCGAAAGACTTAATTTTACCGGAGAGGGACAAAAACTGCTTTATTTGACACGCATTCCTTGTCTTAGATATATAGTTTCAGTTATACACATTTGAATTACTGTAGACCCCTTTGATTAATAGTAAACCCAACATTCTTTCAAAAAGTTCACAGACCTTTTGCAAACGAAAGTTCTGTTGTTAACTGCAATTTTGCGGATACACTTAGGCGGTTTCATGACAGGGTCAGCAGTATAGTTTAGGGTTTCGACAAGTCTAAACCCCGCACTGACTGTCAAGCTACCTTTCTATTCTTGTGCAGTTAATAATCTGTACGTCTGCACATTTCTATCTCAGAGTGAGAGAACTAAGACTGGAAGATACTCAGAAGATATGAACTGAGAGTGAAGAGAACAGCGGCATGAGAACTTGACATTCAACCTGAGCACTTGAAAACTAGAGCTGGCAGACAAGAAATATTATATCGGTCCATCTGACGTGAAGGGCCTAAGGGAGATAACTGCAGAAATGTTCTGCGCCATTGCCGCCTCCCCAGTATTTTTTTTTTCTACTGCTCATCTGATCACGTGATTTATCACAATTTTTATTTCATGTTGTTGTTGTTTATTTCTATTTGGCAATGTTTATTATTACAAGCCGCGTTGACGCCCCTCCTTCTCAAGTTTTTCCAATATATTCAGGGGAAATAAACATTACCTATGTTTCCTCATCATTTTGTCTCCCTTTTCTACGTGCAGCCTTCTGGCATCGGTACGTAACTTTACAACATCAAGAAACGGGAACAGCAACTACAGTAACAACAACAAAGCAGAAGACAAAACAAAAAAATTTGTATCTATAAATATTCGTCTATTTCCGTAAACAGTAGGATAATTTTTCTCACTCTGTGGAGTTTTGACGGGTAAACCAAAAATGGGGAAGGGAAGAGGGGTAATTATTTTTAACTTATTCTCTCGCACGTGCTTCTACTTCCAAGCTCGTGTTCAGCTCGCATGCGTAAATGTTTCGGATCCTTGCACTCCAACAAATAAACAAATAGCTGGGGAGATCACTCGCTGGTGGGAAAGCAATACCAATAACTCATGGGCGAATCTGCGGTAAAAGTTAATCTGCTTGCCAGGACCGGGTTGTCCCGCTTTTGGGTTGTGGGTGACGTCAAGAAAGTGTTGTGGTTCGAATTTGCAGACTCTTGTACTGACAAAAACCGAAAACATTTTCTCATCTAATTCAAAGTCCAACTATTTGTATTTATATCTCAGAGCTCAAGAAAGTAACTATGGCTCAACTATGGCTCGGGAGGTAAGTATGTGTATGCGTGGGGATGTTAATAATTATGCCGATCCATCCACAGCCGAGAAAGATTGTAAAATTATGAAAACTTCACCTGGATTAGGGTCACTGCAGTTTTTCTGGAAGCGAGCAATATAGATATTGATCTCGAAGGCCCCGCAAGATTAAGATTGCAGAAATTAGAGATGCATGAATGGTCCTTTATGTACGTCAGAACTATTTACCCCCTTATTTCAGAATCCCTGATCCCGAAGCTGACAGACCTGGGAATTTAGGGATCCCTTAACACTCAACAAATCTTAGTCCATGTCAGAATCACATTACCTTTCAAATCATCATCATAACTTGTGATATAATTATGATATCTGTGGTTGAGGGTTGAGCACTATTTTGACAGTATGATCGTCTAGTTGCGAAGTATTTTTCAGACTATGTTCGTTTGTTTTAGTTTAATAGTATAACATTCTAATTAAGCGGTATTTTAACAGAGCGCGGGTGGTTTGTGGGCGTTTCTGCTGGTGTCTCCTTCTGTTCCATCGTTCTGTTAATTCTGTCTATTGTCTTACTTTTTCTTAGCACAATGTGACCATTATCGTATGGACGTGTTCTTTCCAAAGTCAGACTCAACCTCAGACAGTGCAATATCATATCTAGTTCAGTAGTAACAAACATACCTACCTGTGCAATGAGTAATAAAGCTTGGAGTCAAGTCAGAATATTTACATCAACATCGTCATTCAAGTTCAACATAGATGACTGACTGGCTGCTTTATTGTTTTGACTGATGGGACGATGGTTTGATGGGTGGATTGATTGATTACCCAGATCTCAAATCCAAAAATTGCTCATAGAGCTGATTTTGTTCAACATGGTCTGAAAGCAGCGCAGACTCGTGGCCAAAAAAAAAACCACAACAACAACCCAGAGAATAAACAAGTCTCAGAAAACATGCAGCTAGTCTATAAAAGCTCAGTTTCTATCTGCCAAATATGTGACTTCTATTACAATCGAACGAATATCATTCATTCTTTTTCTTCCAGTTCCTAGCTTAAACATTTGAGCTTCTATTGTAAACGCCTTCTTGTCTTCCTGTTCTGTTTCATGCTGTTCGTTTCCATCGCTCTTGGTCATTCACTCTGCCCTTCTTTCCTTCCCCGTATCTTTTTCGTGTTATTTTCGAATTTGTCTTCACCTTATATTTCACCGCTTATTCTTTCCCCGTGTAACCTTCTCTACCCCTCCGTTATCCGTACGAAACGGGGTTTCACAACACTCATGTACGTGAGTTTTCACACATTCCCATGAGAAACCTGTAAACTAAAGTAGGTCACGTCAATTACCACAGTTTATCACTAATTCGTCTCTCCCCATGTATGATAACAAACAAAAATAACCCTATAATTACTTCTATCCCGCACGCCTTCCACTTCCTCAACAAGAGAAACCAAATAAAGAACAAGTAAAAAGGAAATAAAAACGTGAAAAACAACGGAACAAAAGATTTCCCCCATCAACACGACAACTAATCGAACTTAGGAGGACAAAATGTTTTCCGAATCCCCGCACGTCCACTGTTGAATCCATCGTGCTTACAAGGAACGGAACGAACGAAATTTCCGCTGTTCTCCTGCAATAGCGATGTATTCGAGAGGGAATAAGCCGGAAGCGCAGCTAAGCGATAATTGAAGGCATGGAAGAATTGACAATTAACCCAACCAGTTATATCAAAGCGGTGCCGATACCAATTACTATTCCTACTATTGTTGTAGTCCTAGGCTGACTGGGCACGAGACCGTGTTTTTCTGGGTAACCAGGAAGAAAATACTTAATCCTGGCAGTGAATAGGATAGAAAGAAAGAAAGAGAAAATATGTCAATTTACCAGTCCAAAAATGAAATGGGGCAGGAGAAAAGTGAGAATGTGTCAGGTGAGTGGTTAGTCTAAACAGAGACCGGTCAATGGGCTGAGTACATGTGGACTCAGCTATTCCTCAACAGTAGATTTTTCCAAGATCCATCCCACCAAATACATATCAAGAACTTGAAGTCGAGTGTGGAGTTTTAAACAAATTTAGGCTACATGATTTTTAGTTTGGTTTTTACTTTTAGTGTTGAGTTTACTTTTCTCAAGAAAATGGAAAACGCACAGATTTTATGGGCAGCTGAAAATGAAATAAAGCTGGTCTGGTGTTAAAGTTAAGATTTTGAAATAAACATTTTCCCTTCCACTTTTAACTTTCAACAGTCGTTATCTTAATTTCTTCACAGTTCCGTGTCCTAGAATACCGAGAGACAGGCTCCTGCTCAACAGATGCATGTCTCATTTGGTGGTCACTGCTCTCAAGCAAACTGTGCCAAAATGATTAAGCACATGCACCCACTGTCTGAACACAGAGGGCAGGGCAAGGTAACCTGCAGAGGAGGAATAGGATATCACATTAATCAGCATTGCTTATCTTCGTGACAAGAAACTGTGTGATCCTTTATTGCCTTTAATCAGATATTATGATACCGTCCATTTTGAAAATTAAAGCAGGACAAACGCCAGACGAACTATTGTTTTTTAAATTAGAAACCTGATCTTCAAAATGACCTGTTCCTGACATATTAAAATGTGACGGGGAAAAAAATTATTTACAAAACATTTTGTTCATGCTTTTTAGGTAAATGGAGAATCCATTGAAAAACGGTCAGTGCGACTTTCTTTTTTTTCCAGGAGTGCTCGCTTTGGTATCTGTATCTCTGACAGTATGATAAATAGTCACCCTGACAAAATGAGGTTATTCATGATACCGGAGGTCAGGGCTGTCTTCAGCCACAAGAGTGCTTGGGAGCCGCCGTTGCTATTGTTCTTCTAGTTGTTGTCTTGGATGAATATAAACTGTTCTAGGACCCTGTGTAGCTATTTGTCTCACTGCCGACTAAACCGTTCTAAGGATGCTACAATATTGTATTGTTAAGTCACCTGGATGTATTAAAAGTCTCGGGCAGTTTACCGAATCCAATTATTCCCATGGCCAGCCAGGGGATCGCAGCGGAGCCCCTGGCGAGTAAGACATTTTAAAAGGATGCTTCTTCGAAAGTTACCCGCAGCGCGGCGATTAACGCTCAGGACCTGAATTAAACTCTCTAGAATGCAACTCCTCCCTTACATAACCGGATTCGGTAATCTTTCCAACTGAAGTCTCAAAATCGTCTTGTCAAATGAGGACTGATAACTAATACGAGACGTGGCTCGGCTCTCCTGATGATTTCTACCTTACAGTTGATGCGTTGTGATAGACCACAATATATTATTATGCCCTGTTCCTGGGCACAAACCTCCTGTTAAAGGCCTGACATCATTATTAGAGCTAGCGTTATGCGAGGCATCTGCAAACACTTAACAGATACGTAACCTTATGTGTGGTCCGTACGGGGCTGCCAATATATCATGCTTACCTTTGAGCTGTTTCCAACGATGCCCGAGTGAGCGTCCATGCGGCCGTGATCCTGGTTAATGGACACTGTTTTATTAAGCAGAGAATCACGAATCCAAATACACAACACACCTCCGAACAGTAACACAAAACTATTAATGTTGAAATAAACTATTCTAAGTTCCAAATTTAATCACTGTATTTCTCTAACCAGTGAGTTAAAACTGCTTCTGTGGCCATGAAATACAATTAAATAAGATAACATAAAACATCCAAGTGAAAATCATTCACTTGTGTCTAAAACTGTGCCATTGTTATACAATAATGTAAGATTTCTCACGATGGAGTGAATGAGGCACACAATAATTATAATGCTAGGGGTTCGTATTTTGAGCAAATGATTGGTTCTCTGTTATGCCACGCCAAACCTGTCATAGGGGCTCACAGCTGATTCTAATTTTATGAGAAGTTGTTTAGACACGCTTACCGAAACACATACATTTATTGAAACTCATTACAGGTAAAAGAATGTGGTCATTTAACCACACTGGCGACAAACCAGTCCATTTTCCAACATTTGAAAGCAGTTATAAGAATAGAGAATACACTCTCATCATCACTTTTTTCTCTCTCTGTGTGTGTGTGTGTGTGTGTGTGTGTGTGTGTGTGTCTGTCTGTCTGTCTGTCTGTCTGTCTGTCTGTCTGTCTGTCTAGTGCTCTGAAGTCAAAACAAATAAACATATATTATAATCTGATCAAAATCTTATTGACAGGAAAGGAATTTGAAGAAAAAAAAAAAAAGCCAATATATGTTAAGCTTTCAATACGTACCGTTTTAATTTTCGAAAGATCTCCGCGTCGAACGGAAAAAATTATGTTATGTGACTATAATGGTATAAACCTCTTTGAAAAACCCGAGCCATTTCCAAAGGCATGCATGATAAAACTCCTGTGAATAAAGAAACCACAAAGCTCTATAAGTAGTATCCAATTCTCTATGAAATAGTTACACAGTACTATAACAAAGTTTTCTAGCGATTCCCACACAGAGACTTGAAATCAGCTCTTCTAAATTACGTAACATAGTCATCTGTACCGCATAGTAACCTCGAAATCTATCATTGCTCACCATGCCTCGAAATACAGAAACAGACACCACTGTTTTGAATGACCCGAGAATCTGATACGTTTGGATACCAAAATGCAGGTAGTGAGTACCCACATATTCACCTGTTCTAAGGACGGTTCCAGAGGTTAGTCAGCAATAGTACAAATTAGCAGGTTCGTGCGTTACTGGAGAAGAGGCCAACTAAGTGCCTTATCTACATCAGTGAGATGATAGGAGACATAACTCATGGAACAGCGTTATTCGTTAGACAGATACCGCATGCATTCTCGCAGTCTTAAAACGGGGGTTGTCCTGAAATGATCCAGATTGTTTGTGCACAGTGAAAAATTACGTTTTCGCATGCCAAAAACAGTACATGTTCCTCTCAAGCTTCTGTTTTAAGCCAGTGTCAATGTTCGAGGTGAGTAAGGTCTTGGGCATAATAGCGCATTCGACTAATCGAAAGGCCACTCACACTCGTCCAGGCACAATCATAATAATTAATAACACACTTGTTGAATATATATATCAGGCCTGAAGGGCCATACTACTTTATTACTACGGATACAATAGGTATGATTGCAGATACAAAAATGTGTTTGCAGATACAATAGATAGGATTACAGAATACAATAAATATGGTTGCAGATACAATAGATAGGATTGCAGATACAATAAATAGGATTGCAGAATACAATAAATATGGTTGCAGATACAATAGATAGGATTGCAGATACAATAAATAGGACTGTCTTAATTAGTGGCTACATCAAAGCCCCGTTGTGGGAACTCCAGCTTGTCGATGAACTTATTAACTGTAATTCAAAAGTTCTAATCTCACATGGGATACAACTAAGGCATTCAATATAACATGAGATACAATATCTACGTACTACGTCTACAAAAGATTATTTTTCTATGACTGACTTCAATACTTCTTTCTTTCCACACACACTATCATTCTACACTGTATTAATCCTGTCTCTATTGTGAGGATTGCCAGGTGTTTTTCCTACTACTCAGCTTCGTCACTGGGCTGATCTAGTAATTCCTGTCTCTATTGTGTGGACTTATGAATTGCCTACCATTATACGCTCGTAGCCAAGTACGAGCGTAGATCCAAAGGACACGGTTCGCACTTTTGGCCTAGTGCGACGAGGCGTTATCAATTCTTTGGATGACGACACGGTCACTCCACTTCGACTTCACTTGTATCTATTCTGTCTGGGCTCGACTCCTATTGTCAGGCCCTGGAGCTCGAGCCGAGAGGAACCTCACTGGATCGAATGATTTCCACAGCCGTTCTCTGCTTAAACAATGGCGACTTAAGCTTATATACCTCCAGCCAAACCCCGTGAAAGTTTCTTGTCTCACCTTCCGAAATCATGCCGGGTTCACGTGCCCCGTGCACTGCTTGCAAAACTCACCGCCTTAGGGCGTGAGTCCACTAACCTATAAAATCCCACCTTTTTATTCTAAGGGTCGGATCACCCTAACTCTACTCACTGGATCCCAAAAATGAGATCATGACAGCAAGGTTTAGGGTTTTACATAAACACTATAGTGAATTAGGCTGAACAGAAGATGTACTTTGTGCGTTGATATAATTGTGCCCAAGGTAACTTTTAAAATAAGTGCAGATCATTTAAAAGAAAGATATTTTGCCCACTGCATTCAAAGAGGTTATTCAGTATATAATATATATTTTTAGTAAAGCAAAATGTGTTCTTCATGTTACGTACTAATAATGAGTTGTTTCCGTTACTCTTATCGCCAGTTTTGAACGAATTTGGCCCAAAATCTCAAGTACAGATAATATAAATTAAATACGTTTTCACGGACCCCCCCCCCCCCCAGTCTTTATTGTAAATACGCTGTATTCGATCGTCACAATGATAATAATTAGATCAACTAAATCATATTTAAAGCGTTCCAAGTGAACTGTAAATGTATTTAAATCAACGTGCTTCTTTCAAACGCAGTCTGCAGTTTTAATAAACGTAAATTGGCCATCCTGTTCCTGTACATGAAAGACGTATTTTGTGTTCATCGTCTCTGGACAATAAATCGACAACAAAGCCACCAGAAAAAGGGGGTAATCTGAGTTTGAACGTGACCACATTACAAAATAATTGCGATGCCCATGTCTAGCTGAAGCCACCTTCAAACAACACTGTGTCCAGAGGCGGACCTAGATTTTTGGGCCTCTGAAGCTGGAACTGTCGCGGGAACCCTTCGCAACCAACAGAAATGGGGCAACATCCAAACTTCGCGCATTAAGTAAACATTCTCCAGGGTCCCTGCCGGTGTGACATCCTGGAATATCCCCCATCCTATTTTAACCCCCCGGATACTCTGGGATATCCTAGAATATCCCCCCCTATTCTAAAGTATCCCCCAGCTCAATTTCACTTTCTTTAGCAGTGGTTCTCAACCTTTTCGGGCAATCGCCCCCTCAGAGTCCAAATTTTCTTTCATCGCCCACTTCCCCCTATTTCCCGAAAAAGAAAAAAATCCAGTCAAAACAATAGAGATCACTCACAAGTTATGATTTTAAGTTTTTCAGTGCCTTATTAATGGCAATATGCATGCTGATGATTCATTATAATTATATAAAGCAGAAACCAGTCATTGCCAAATGCACAAAAAGAAAAACTTTTTCTGTTCATCAAACCCATTGAGGCACTGAAGAAGTCAATGATTGTTTTGTATTTGTCCCCAAATGGCTCTCCATTCTGGTTCCCCCTCCCCACCCCCATATCGCTCCTGTTCCTCGTCCCCCACTTAAACCTTGGAAATCGAATAGGGGGGCGATATCGCTCCCGGGGGGAGGGGGGTGCTATCGCCCGCCTTGAGAACCACTGTTCTAAAGTTTTACAGACATCACTGGCGGGGTTGCAGTCGTTCAAGGTCAGTAGGACACTCTGCCCGTCCCTGACAAAATGCAGTATGTGCATTATAATTATAGTGCGGGGAAAAGCAGCTGTTGAATGAGGCGGGGTTGGCAGCGAGAAGGAGGGCGCACAAGAGTTTTATACTATCGTAATTATTATTATGGAACGGTCGACTTCCAAGGAGGGAAATGGATGGTGTGACAGGGAAGATTGTCTCAGATGAGGCTGAAGGAGACGAAAGTTTTTAATGATTAAAACCAATTATGCAATTCCCTGTAACCCAGGACAAGTTTTTGAAGGATCTCTAGCTCAGAACACGCTGTCTCTTTTTGCTTTAACTTTGGTAAAGCATGGAATGAAAATGAATAGACAGGACCAAGGTCTACACCAAGAACAGAATACAGCAGACTTACTATCGTGAGATAATGACAGTGTGTGTTTCGTTTAGTCTTGAAATAATGAATTAATAACAACGGCCTATTGTGTCGTGCAAGCGCGCAATGGGGGCTATCGCGTTAACAAGGCTTCTTGCCCTCGTGGACGTGACACCTGCATGCTCCACATTCGGCACGCGTTATGTCATCAGTCCGCTCAAGCAATTGTAGGGGTCGGCTCAAAACCCAGATTATGTCACATTTTGCTACAAGGAAAAGCTCATCTTTTAAAAGCCTTGACTTCATCATTGGACCACCCAATGTGCCTGAACTGTGCTTGCTATAATACATGAGATGCCATTTAGTGTTGTTTTAAACAAATAATAATTTTGGATCGGGCATACTTGTTTGTCTTCTCAGTACTCTTCTAATCAATAGCACAAATCACAACACGGATCCTTCTCTTCAACATCATAAGATGGGACGAGTTTCAATTGATGGACCAGACTGTAAAGAAAGGGCAAAGTCCATCCACTGTAGTAACCTACTATATCATTGTGTTAAATGTCAAAACAATTCATGTATTTAAATCTGTACCAAAAAAAAAAATCCGCGAAAATAGTTTCAGATCAACGTTTGAATTTCTTCCAAAACTAAATAGGAAAAAGTGAGGACAAACGGAATGGGAGCCATCCCTAATAATAGAGCAATCCATGGAAATCAGTGCAGGATTCACATGACCACTGAGGCTCAAATTTCCTATCACATGAAAAGCTTTTCAAAAAACTGTCCTACTATTCTAGAAAGAGAATCCAATTGATTTAGTTTGTATGAAAAGAAAATATTTATAGAGTAGTTTTTTTTCACCTTCCAAACATAACCTTACATTACATATAACATGCATTATGAGTAGTGTCAATGGGAAGCACTGAAATTATCATGACTTTTTCTCAGTGCTCTGAAAAGAATATATTTTTGACAGTTTTTACCGCTATTTGTTATGATAATGACGATATAATCTTATCACGCAAGACATTCCACTTCTGCTAACAGTCCGACGTGCTTTAACATCACAGGGTTCCACGATGACTCTATGGGGTTAGATATGGGTAAAAGTCAAAGGCATCGTCTTGACCTTCTTTTTGTATATGGAGATTTTAAAGTTTGTCTTTCCTATCCTTACAGCATTGTTTGGCCATCATGTTAGTCTTTCTTTGGAAAGTTACATAAGAAGTAATCGTGGTTTTGAACCAATCCCTTTACATTTTTCAAGCCCTCCCGATACATTAATGGGATCAAGTAACTCTGAGCACAAGCTAGCGCCAGTTAACCCTCTATGGCTATGGGAGATTTTTTGGGTGTGCTTTTTTTCATGAGGTCCATTTTGTTATATTCCCTATCATTATTCACATTAAAACATGTGGTCTAGAGGCAAGGTGCTCGCCTCTCATGCCAAGGGTCCCGGGTTCTAAACCCGGGCAGTGCAGGCATGTTGGAAATTGGATTTTTCTCATATTTTCAAGTCCCTGGTCCTATTGGGGGGGTAGGATCGAGTACCTAGTCTTCTCGGATAAGGACGAAAAAATTCGGAGGGCCCGTGTGCACGTTGCGCACGTTAAAGATACCTTGGCAGTTGGAAATCGTAAAGAGCAGGCCGAAAGGCCGCTGCCCGGGCAAAATTGAAAATTGAAATTAATAGATTAAAATTTATCCATATCACCCCCCCCCCCCCGCCAGAATTTATTATTCATTATTAAATATATATTGTTATTAATAAATATTCAAATATTATTTGAGTTGTGTGTGTGAACTGATGTGAGTTGTGAACTGCTGTGAGTTATGAACTGTTGTGAGTTCTGAACTGCGCCTAACAGGCTGCGTTACAATTTGCTCTGGGATAGAGAGAGAGAGTGAGCGAGACAGGGAGAGAGAAAGCAGCAGTGCAGTGTGTTGAGCGCTTCGCAGGCAGCTCCATTCTGCTCTGTGGTTGACATGTTGTTTCTGTAAAGGGCATAGATCATTTTTAAATGGATATGCGCTATATAAACGCTATACATTATTATTATTATTATTATGTCACTCAGAAATTCATGATGCTGTTCTTGCTGCAAGACTTCAGCGTACAAAGGCAGTCAATCGCTGTGGTACATCCTGGCTTATACAACATAAACATGCAACAATAACCCGAACTGTGCTGGCATAATACACGAGATGCCATTTAGTGTTATTTTTTTTTTAAATAATAAATTTGGATCGGGCATACTTTTTTGTCTTCTCAGTGCTCTTCTACTCAATAGCACAAATCACAACAGGGATCCTCCTCTTCAACAGTATAATTATTCCTCATCACCATCATCTTTCTCTTGAGTTGTAGCCATGTTTACTATGACATCCGTGGTCATTTCCTCTGTTGTTCTCAGTCCATCGTCAATACTTACACATTCTTATGCCTTTCAAGCAAATTACTGCAATCATGTTCAGGTTCATCTGTTTCTATAACCACCCACTAACTTGGTTCTTCAGGGCAAACGAATCCAGCTTGATTGAAACAGTCAGTAATTGTTTCTTGAGTAACTTGCTATCCTGCCATGCGAAGGAAGTGTAGAGCATCCAAGATGGTGATCTTGACTACTGGTATGTCGTTATCAGGTTGTGGCTTCTGACTTTCCATCCATGGGATACGCTTTTGGGCCACTATTTTCCTGTACACCATTTTCAGCACTTTGATTATGCGCTGGTCACAGAGTTGGGCAATGATTGTTGTGATGGGCTGAGATACGAGGCGAATTGAAGCAAATTTGGTGCGCTGTAGTGTTATCGGCGATTAAGGGAACCTTCGACCTGAGATGGTAAATTTCCGATCATAGATATGGACCCAGTCTTCAAAGATATTGGAGGTCATCCAGGTTTTGCGATTGACCGTGGAGGTTACAGGCAGACATCTCATTTCTTAAGCATTGGGTTTTCAGTGCTTTACCCATGACAAGTAATGGTAACTTGTTAGTGCCGCTCACATTTGTTGCCACGAGCACTAGCAGTCTTGCTTTCATTGTTTGTCCCCCCAACACATTTTTCATCATGCAATACATGAGTTCAGTTTGGGACACACTGGTAGAACAATCCAGTTTCATCGACACTGTGTTTAAAGTTATTCAAGATCTCGTTCAGTTGAATTTTTTGACCAGTTTTCTGCGGCGTCGGCTGTGCAACAAGCGATTCCCTGTAAACAGTTTTGAAAGGGTCCCGTTTCGTCTCTTAAATCGCTCAATCCAGGAGATACTAGGTCACTGTCCGTTGATGTCAGTATCGATGCAAATTCCTGTGTTTTTTCAAACAGAATTGCCCCCTCCCTCCCCCCCCCCCCCCCCCGAGATCGAGGTACCAATCGATCGTTATGTACTTAATTTAAACCAGATTAGCAAGGCTTTTTCGCGTACGGTGGCGAGTGGGCTGAAATTGGCACACTGGCACTCGATGTAAGCTGGTTCATACCTCACCAGATTGGCTATAATGCTGCCAACATCGTGTGAGTTTTGGGCTGAGCTAAATTACTAAATTATAAAATTCATATAATATTTCTTGGGTTATAATTCTACTTAAGACCATTTATACCATTATGTATGCAACCTCTCTTCTCTCACCAACAAGGTAGTGAATTAGCATCGATAATGCATTGATACTTTTAATATCAAACAAAATTAACAAGTCAGGTCAATAATGCAACCCCAAAGACACGATTTAAAATTTACAACCTTATTATTGTTCAGACTAAAGGAAATTGCTGTGGTTTGGCAGACATTTCTGTGTGCATACCATTCGCTTTAGGACTTCAAGCTCCACTCGTTATTTTGTAACATTGACTGATCGTTTATCACTATTATTATTATATTATGGTTACTATTAAATGGGAAACAGTACCACAGGAATGCCAGATTGTGCAAATGTCAGTATTGCTCCTTTTGGATTGTCAAATGACAAAAAAAAAAAAAAAAGCACAGTAACTGTTCATTTTCCATTTTTGTATTCTGTGATGGGCGCGGCGTAGATTTTGGGCCTAGTGGAAAAAGGGTTAAAGTGTATTGCAGTGTGACTAAAAGAAGACTTTCGTCTTTTTTTTTTTTTTAATCGTATTATATGTATCGCGGACAAAGAGTTCCAGTCTTCACTTTGCCGATGTGCGCCCATCCTACTACGTTTTTCATTTGCTATACTGTTTTTTTGGTTGCTGTCGCCGAACAGTCGTACTTCAAGTTTGACAGTTCCTTCTCTGCTGCCACCCTATTAGACTGCAATGGATGCACACGAATATAGTGAAATTGTCAAGTTCCTCTCGAGTGAAAAACAGTCAAGGCGGTACTGGACGCAAGAGATTATCAATATGCCTCTAGAAAATCAGAAAAACGCCAAAAGAGGAATGAAGCAGAAATGGCAGCATTTCTTCGCCAGAGACAATTTGATTTATAAAAGAACAACGAAGATGTACATGGGACAGAAAGTGGAAGTCTACCTTCGAGTCCCCCGAACGGATGAAATTCAAGACATATTAGAGAAATTGCATTCTAATGACACCGGGGGTCACCTTGGGGTGAATAAAACGTACGAGAAAGTTTCCTCACGGTATTACTGGAAAGGAATGAGCCAAGCCATTCAGGAATTCTGTGGGAACTGTTTGAAGTGTAAGGCTGCCAATAGGATGCCAAAAGATTCGCACCAGTTGCACCCAGTACCCATTCCTGAAGAATGTTTCAAACAGTGGGGTATGGATCTGGTAGGGCCCTTACCCACGACGCAGGACGGCCACAGATATTTAATGGTACTAACAGAGTACACTACAAAATGGGCTGAAGCTTTTCCCATTGTCGACAAGTCAGCTATCAGTACTCTGAAGGTATTAAAGAAAATCGTCGGCCGATTCGGATGTCCATTGTCCATCATTTCGGACCAGGGCAGAGAATTCAACAACACACTGAATGACTTATTTTGTACAAAATTTAATATCCAACGCAAGGTGACGTCAGCGTACAGACCTCAGAGTAACGGCCTCACAGAGCGTTTTAATCAGACGCTGTGTTCCATGCTGGCCAAGTACACTAACGGCGGCGAGACGGACTGGGACGAAAACATCGATCTGCTTCTGTTAGGCTATAGGAGCAGCGTCCATGCCTCAAGCAAATTCTCTCCTTTTGAGCTTGTTTATGGGACAAAAGCACGGCTTCCAATCGACGTTGACTCTACTGACCTATCTTGTGAAACGGATGAAATTAACACAGAAAATAGGAGCAAGCAATTAGCTGTCCTTGCAGATGTCAGGAAGGAGGCTGTTCAAAATGCAAGGAAAGCCCAGGAGAAAAACAAAGAGGACTATTCTAAAAGAAGAAAAGGCAACGTCAAATGTTTCGAGCCTGGCGATCTTGTGTTTTATGCAAACCTGAGATCACGGACGAGGAAAGGGGGAAAGCTGGAATCGAAGAACTACGGGCCAGTCAGAGTTGAGACCTCCCTGGAAAAGGATCTCTATAAGCTGTGTGGACTGAAACAAAAATATCACGCAGATAACCTGATGCTGGTGCCGCCTCCGAGCAAGAAGTCAAAAACTGATGATGATTGGCTGGATGATATAACAATAAATACAGCCCAGAGACTGATTTCAAGTCAATATCCCGGACTTCTAGGCTTCCAAGACACAGTTATTGGTGCCGCAAAAGGGTACAAATACGTCGGAACTGCAAATACCGTGGTGCAAATTCATCATACAAGAGGTAACCACTGGGTGGTTTCAGCGTGTCTGAATGGCAAAGTATTTGTCATTGACACATTGTATGAAGAAATCAGCTCCGACCTAATGTCGCAACTGGTGGAAATGTACAATACCTGCGAAACACTGCCTTTAGTGGTCGATATGATGGCGTGCCAAAAACAGGAGGGTGGAAATGACTGTGGCTTGTTTGCAATTGCTTTTGCAATAGAGATAGCAATGGGTAACGCAGATATTTCATCCATACATTTTCAGCAGTCTCGGATGCGGTCACACTTGGCTAAATGTTTGAAATTTAAAATGCTGGAACCGTTCCCTAAAGGTACTAATTAAAAATTCACCATTAGCATGTCTCGGTACTTTTTTGTAGGACCTTTGAAACCTCAATGCCAGCTGCTTTTGGTGACGATTTAGATAATATCACCGGTTTATAAGGCTGTTGAAACCTATGTTAGATTTTTTTGTCCATGTTTTGATTTGTTGAATATCTATATCAGAGCAAGTTGTATGTCATTTGTTATACATGTAATACTTTTCCTTTTGAAGCAGTCTCATTCTCTCTTTATTAACAAAATTAATTAAAGAATGGATCTTTAATAGTTAGATCATAATTACTTCTATGGTTCATCTCATTACAATATTATTTTATGCACAGATATGCATATAGAATGTGATCTAGACAAAGAACGCGACTAGAGCTGTATGAAATTTGTTTCAGGTTCAGCGCAAAATTTGTGACATTTCACTGCTGTTAAATTTTTTAAATTCTTACATGTTGTATTCATTCCTTCATTTAAAAAAATAAAAAATAAAAATAAAGTTCCTACGTCAAATGAGGATGCTACAGTGGAATGTTGTGAAATTAAGTTTGGAAGCCAAGACTAAATCTAATTTCTAAGTTTATGATCTTCTGCATTATCATTGATTATTGGTATTGTTCTCAATGAGTGCAGCGCCCAATTGACTTTCTTTCATGTATACTCGGATACCTCGCTTCTATTGCAACATCCTCATTTGATGGTGCCTTTAAAAACAAAACAAAACAAACCAACAAACAAACAAAAAAAAAAAAAGGAAAGAAAAGAAAACACAAATGACCACATTTTTGCATAACGCTCTGCAAAAAATTAGCCCCGATGATTACAACTTTGCATCTTCTGAATGCTACAATATGAGGGGCTATAGGAGAGCTAGAGAGGAAAAGAGCAAGACAGTGTTATGTGCTGGTTGTTGTTTTCTTGCTATTATTTCACTAAGTCACTCTTTATGTGCTGCACACTCGACATGGGTGTGAGATGACACACGCCCACATAAAACAATGAACGAACTGGTGTCGGCTCATGTATTTATTTACATCAGTACAAATAGTACTTGCATGTAAATGAAAAGGTTCTTTTATTTTACTAATCTAACTCCCGAATTTTCCACTAAGTCTATTTCTGATAGAAGTTACTAATGTGTTAACCCCACGCTGGCTAGGTCCCGACTGACTTGTTTTTGCCATAAAGTTTCCTTTACTTTAAAGCTCTTACTAACTTGTTTAAAACTCGGGGGATGGCGATACCATAGCACTAAAAAATATTCTAAGGCTCAAAATCAGATAGTGAGGGAAGTGCGATAACAAGTGACCATCACTGTCTCCAAGTAAATAACTTACAACTAGTGACATTCCTATTTAATGTTAGGAGTTGAGTAACCCTGGGTACCTGGCATACCCTATTCTACCTGGTGATCACATCATAGCACAAATAAACACCAGTGAGACCTTTCCTGGGAGAAATCTTCTTTTGATCATAAAACTGGCCCGATTGTTGCTGTCTAAGTTGGGGGGGGGGGGGGTGTTCACTTTCTTTAGCAGTGGTTTTCAACCTTTTTCAGGCGATCGCTCCTTAGACTCCACAATTTCTGTCGTCGCCCATTTTTTCCCCTATTTCCCGAAAAAAAAAAAAAAGACAAAAAGCATGTTCATGATTGATTATAAAGCAGAAACCATTCTTTATCATATACACAGAAACACACACACACACACACACACAACCCTTTTCTGTTCATCAAATCCATCTAAGCTGTAGAAGAAGTCAATGACTGACAATTGACATGTATTTGCCCCCAAATTGCTCTTCATTGCTGGTTCCCCTCAACTCCCGTATCGCCCCCGCTCCTCGTTTTCGTCCCCTTGTCGCCCTTTTCTTCGTTTCCTCCCCTCCCCCCCCCCCTTCCCTCTGGAATTCAGAATCGCCTCCCCAGGGGGCTGATATCGCCCACGTTAGGAACCACTGTTCTAACGTTTTACTGACATCACTGGCGGGGTTGCAGACGTTCAAGGTCAGCAGGCCATTTTGCCTATCCCATGAGTGAAGGCTGGCAAAATGCAGTATGTGCATTATAACAAAGTAGGGAAAAATAGTTGTGGCGGCCTGGACTAAAGCTCCCCCTTTCACATTTTGCTGATTGTGTCCTACTGTATTGGAAGAAATGCTTCCAGAAAATGAGGCTTTATGACAGGGAGAAGGAGGACGCACACGAGTATTATGCTATCGTTATATAATGGAATGATAGGCTTCCAAGGAGGGAAAAAGTTGGTGTGACCCTCAGAAAGGAAAGATAGTCTCAGATGAGACTGAAAGATGGAAAAATTTAAATGATTAAAACCAGGATGCAATTCTCTGTAACCCAGAATAAATTTTTTAAAGGATCTCTTGCTCAGAACACGCTAAGTTCTGTAAAAAGGGTTGGATCTGGAAGGCAAACAAAATTTGGGACTGTATGGGTACACTTGAATGGGATCAGCTGCTTGTCACTGAACAGATCTTCACTTCGACTTCTATGTATATATCCCTGAATGGTCCAAGAATCTTTTTTTTTTTTTCGTCTGTCTCGAATCTGCATTGTCTTTGAGAGTTGTTTGATTGAATTGATGATGGAATCCATTCTTGACATTGCGACCCTGATTAGGACGTTTTGTCCATGAGATCCCAAAACAGGACAGTCTGTAGGTTTTGATGACTATTTCTCATGTAAACTAGAAACAGACTCTCCCAGTTGATGCTGCCATTTGCTCAGATTTGGTGACAGACTACTAATGTCTTGCAACATATTAGAGGATTGATAACAAAGGGCCAATTACATCTTCGCACTTCTGTTGATACTGAATGTACTTTATTCTCATTGCTCCATAGACCACCACCGAAATTTAACCTCTTTAATTACTACTACTACTGCTAAAAGCTCCAGAAAAGGGTTTGGTGGGTGGATGGGAGGAGAAAGATTTGTGCCCCCAGTTATGTCAGGCTATTTCCTGTCACTACTCGGTCTAATGTTAAATTGTCAAACATTTGGAATGGTCGGCTTAAAACACATGTTAAGTCACACTTTGTATGTGTGTTTTGTGTGTGTGTGGCAGAGAAAGATTGTACACAGAAACGCACACGAAAAAAAAAAAACGGGGGAAAGGATACCCAAAAACAAAAAAAAGGTGGGGGTTAATTTGTTATGGGGGGATAAAATAGGATGCCGCTTACCCATTGGCAAGTATCCCCCATCCTATTTTAACCCCGGGGGATAAACTGTTATAGAGGGGGATATTCTAGGATATCCGGGGGGATAAACCAGAATATTCCAGAATATCCGGGGGTTATTCTAGGATATCCTAGATTATCCGGGGGATATTCTGAAATATCAGGGGGGATAGATTTTGGGGGGGATAATCTGGGATACCACACCGGATTAGAGACCTTGAAGCATAAGCTTCATAGTGGATCCTCCATTGACTGTGTCACCAGTTTGGGGTTAGTGGGGAAGAGGCAGGGATGGGGGCGCCAAAATTTTCTAAAACAACTAGAATAAAACACACAATGCATGACAGTTTATCAAAACATTAGTACCGAGATATGTCTGACGATTTAACCAAGGCGGCAGCTATCCTTCTCGTGGCACTGATTCAGAACTCCCCATTCTTCTCCAACTTCACTTCTCATAAAATAACACTAACAATTCTTTTCTCATACTTTCATCTCTTATATAATTAATACCTATATAGGAACCTCTCTTCTCCCTCTCCCCCACCTTTCGAAATAATCATCATCATATTACAAATAATGTAAAGCCTCCAATTTAATCATGAAAGGCGTTTTAACCGCTGAGCCTTAAATTCTACAAAATATCATGGAACGCACGGACAGACAAAAAGGTGTACAATTTTTTGTTTCCTTTTTTCTTTTGTATTTTTGTCATCTGGCCATGACACATAATTTTATTATCTCAGCCTCCCCCCTCCCCGCCCTTTTTTTTTAGCATAGATCTTGAGTTTTGAGTTTGTTTGAAGCAAGCACTTCGACACGATAACGGTCACCTTGTGCTAGGATAATTCAAGACGATAGACAGAATATAACAGAAGAATAGGAGAGAAGAAGAACCTACCACAAGGACAAGGGCAAGAAAAACAAAGGCAAGAGAAGTCAGGTGCAGATGCCAAGAGCAGCGGAACCTCCAAAAATGACCTAAAACCAGACGACCCTACCAGAAGCGTGCACCCATCACCCGCTTTTATCATGGATTTCAGAATCGTAAATAATGGGCGTTATAAAACCGACAATAAAAAGACATACGCCGTTTTTCAAACTGAAGGTTTTTTTCCATGCGTTCTGACAGGTGAGCAGTGGTCGAAAGGGAAGAATTATCGTAAATGTTCACACCTTTGCCTGGATGCTATCACGAGCAAACTTAGACACCTACGTTCGCGGGTAGCTATTGCTGTGTGGTAGAGGAGAACAGAACAGGGCAAGGCTAAGCAAATTATGACCACAGCGTGCTGGTGTCTGAGCAACTGTCGAATTAACCTTTGTGGTGTGGAAATAGTTGTGTATGATCTGAAGTGATATATTTATAATTATGTTGGCGTGGTCTGGAGATTAACTTGGCTCCGTTAATGTTGGTTTATATTGCTGGTTACTATAAATCATTTAGAAACATTTTAAAACTAAGATGGTGTAATAAATTTAATTTTGTTACACACGAACATTTCAAAAATTCCATATCGAATATAACAATGTTGGGTGAAAAAGAATGTGTTTTATAACTGGTAAGCATGCATTGGTTATCATGTCTTTAACCAAGGTTTTAGGAGGCAGTACATATTTTCCAGCTATTTGTTTCTTTCTAGTCAATGCTGTGTTGTTTTGATATCATGAATTGTTGGTTTTTTGTTTCTCTGAGAATTTACTTTTTTAGACAAAACTATGGTTTGGTTTACATCTGTATGTGCGTGGTTTTGTTTCTTTTCTTTTTTAAGGCGAGGGGGATGTGTGGTGTTAACGGGTCAGGTCTGTGTTGTTGTTTTTATTTCCCAGGCTCTCGTTGGGGGGCAGATGTATGGTGATGTCAGGGGCCAACGTCTTGGTTGTATGCCCCAAGACTCCAGTATAGGGCCTAGTACTGAGAGAATGAAAGAAAAAAACAACATAATTTCACTCTGATTGGTTGCCTCCTGAAATAGATGCCCGGAGCTGTTGTACCCCCTGACCCCCTTTCTGCACGCCACTGCCCCTTGGTATTCTTATCGGCCTAAATCAATTTGACTTAGATTTTGTTTTTTTCCTACCGAAATTCAGTGGGATTTCCAGCTGACCACTGGTCAGTCCTCCATACCAGAACTGCCAAAGTCCGCGGGTTTAAATAAATCATGGCTGTCACAGAATTTACATTCGGGGAGCAAAGAAAATGGCAAAATCCATGAAGAGTTCCGCACCGTAAATAAATAGCCCAGCCCTGGCGAGGGGTCCGATAAGGGTGAAACCATCATTAGGCCGACCGCTGTGAATAGCCCACCTTGTTATTCTTGCACCCAAGCAAACAGGGTTAAACGGGCAGTTCTCACTGTCCTAACACCAAGTTTAAACCAGAGTTTGTTTAAAGAGGAGCTGATCCATTAGGCACGAAATGGCGTTTAGGGTTCAGGGATCCCAGCATCACAAAGCAAAAGCTCTACTTCGTCAGACTTCGTCACAGTTCGGAAGCTAAAATTGCCATACCTTAGAATTAAAGGTCATTTACATTATAGAAATTATAGGTTTCTCCTCACAACAATTATCACTTTATTTAATTTCTAATTCGGTCAGATCCCAGCTATTTGCGAATGTCTAAATAAAATGCCCACCCTCTCATTCCTATTTACTTATTGAAAAAAATGCTCGCGCATGTACTTTAAAACACATTTATGCTCACAACCATGGACATTACTCTACAGGTCACAAGGTCACACTTGTCCACATCTGGATGAATGGTTTATGAGCTTGAGTGCAGTACTGGATGTCATCATCTCAATAAACATCAGATGTCTGAGAGTCACATTCTCAGGTGCGCCCGACTTTGAATCTTGGTCGGAGATTTGAATTTAAATGCAAGTATACCTGCATAACACTGCCTCTTATAATTTTGTGTGCTAGCTCTGGCCTTAACCCCCAAATTAAACGTGTTCTGTTGCAGTTGTCAATTAGCATAATACACCCGTACATATGTATGATCAAATTCTCTCGTAGCTCTCACAAGCTATTGATCTTATAGAACAGTAACTGTAACCCTGAAAACTGAATCTGTTCAGACGTTGTGCAAAACAAAACAAACAAAGAAACAAAAATCGGCCATATCGTTTCCAAACAAGTCACCGTGACACATAGAAACTAATCAAATTGGAAACGGAATCAGAAAGACGAAGGATTCAGTCTGCCCTAGAAATTCCCGGACGTTGAACGGAGTGATGACGGAAGGCCAGATAACGAGATGGGTTTTCCCATCCCATGTTAGTCGATGCTGAGCGTGGGCTGTCCCCGCTAGAAGACACCTTTTTGTCTCTACTATTTGTGAGTCTGCGATTTCATCTGGTATGGTGATCAAAGGGCAAGCAGAAAACACCGACGTGCCGAAGAGCTCCATCATCAGGTTGCAATTGTAAGGTTCAAGCAGTCAGAACTGTTCATACATTCGATTGGTTAATTATATTTATATTTCAGTATCGTGACAACATTTTCCTGTTGAGATAATGGTTTCATAATTCAGCTGGTCACTGAAACTATATTTCAGTCTTTTTTTCATTATTAGATCTGTGACCTGGAAACAAATACTGATTTTTATACAATGTTTTTGTAAGCTGTGCATTTTCTTGCCATTAGAATAGTGAATGTTCAGTATGACGACATGAGTTTTAAAAGCGCTCTCCATTAGAGTCTGCCTGTATCTTTTTCTCAACCCGCATGGCTTGTCACTCATGGCCTCAACCCATGGCTGTCATCAGAGTTTGTCGCGGCCGCAACTGGCAACTTGCGGCCGCAACCTGAGCCTTAATGGCAACCATTACCGCAATTAATAATTTTTTTTTATAATAAAAAAAAAAACGAAAAAATTAAAAAAACCAAGTCACCAGGCCAAGGTCGCATCAAATATCTTTTCCGGTTTGGTGCATTTTCCATCGTTTTACCAATTTGGCTATACGTAGGCCAAATTTTTTGCTGTTAGATTGACCGTATTAATAATTTGGCCGGGGTTTGGCCCCTGCTTGTAGGTTTGGCTGCTAAGCTATATTTTTTGTGGCATTTTTTCATGATCGATATGGTTTCTTCATATTTTTACTTGGCAAGCCAATAATATTATAATGCTCCTAGGCCCACACTAGCCCCTTCCTTTCGCATTCTTCATCGCACGGTAGCGTACACAACAATCGCGACTTACGAAGACTATCTCCACAGACTAGCCTAATTTGTCAACCATGGACAAATACTTGAAAAGAAAGGACAGTGACAAGGCAGGTCGGCACATTACGCCTAAACAAAGGCAGTTAGACTTCAAAGATGTATTTTGTTTTTTAACCATTTTATGGTTTCCACTGACTGTTTCACTGCCTTAACACTCAAAGTATTTTTATGGGCCTGCAGGTATAGCTTGCTGTATTTTTAGTGTTATTTGCCTCATAATATATCCATAACAAATTATCATAATTGGTAGCTGAACATTTTTTAATACCATGACATTGCTTGTTTACTTCTTTCTCTTTCTTTCTCTCTCTCTCTATCTATGTACGGTATCTAGGTTTCACACTCGCATACATATTATCTTAGTGTATCCCCACCCTAATATATGTGTCATTTTGCTTATGTAAACCTGATCCTGTACATGGTTTGTGATTTTTTTGATTAAATATCAGTCATTTATTGATTATATGGCTTCACTGGTTATATCTGCAGTGTAATATATCTGTTGTGAGTTTTAAGTAGTGTTTTAGTGTGTTTTACCCACATTTTTTTTTACATTTACCCCACGGCAACTTCTCGGCAACCTTTGTGTAGCATCTGCGGGCTACCCCTTGCCCTCCCCCGGTTTTGTTGTTGTGCTGGTGGCTGAGCATGTGTCCACTACTTTTTTCCGTTTTATTGTTGACGCCAGAGTGTACTGTACTCCGTGACCTGACCTTCTTTTCTAGTGAGTAGTTTTTTTCCTCGCTCGCTTGTTGTCAGGTGTTTTGACTCGTTCAGTAAATATTAGTATGTTCCCGAACATTCGATAACACTGTGGATAAGGATGTTTACGCCAGATTTGGCCTTGAGTGATGTAACCTGATAACGTATTGATGCGTGATTGGTTAGTTTGTGCGAGGGCAAAGGTAACGTTTATTTCGGGAACTTTCTATAGAAATGTTTATATATATAGACCTGTGTGAGTGGTTGGGGGGTGAGTAAGTGAGTTTCCTTTTGTGTGGCGTAGATATTTAGTTTCGCTGGTGTCTTCCTAGTAATTTATTGTTCACTATACAGTTATTAAACTTTAGTATTATTTAATCTATCGTCGGATC
This sequence comes from Onchidella celtica, assembly GCA_963931925.1. NCBI lineage: Eukaryota > Metazoa > Mollusca > Gastropoda > Systellommatophora > Onchidiidae > Onchidella > Onchidella celtica. The sequence goes on along the minus strand of OZ007567.1, from coordinate 95,357,887 downwards.
TCGTGTTTATTTATTTTACAGCTGTAATAGTTTCGTTTTCTAAAGGGTTGTAGTTAGATCAACTAACTCCCCCCTACTATAACGTGCTAGAACAACCTCAGCTGTTACATATTGGGGGCTCGTCCGGGATCCGACCATATTCGAGCGGACCAGATCAAAATTACTAGATTTATTTACATAGTTTATTGTAGGAATATCATCGACAAGCTATCTACAACATGTCAGAGGCTATTGGAAGGCTTAGCCAGGAAGCAGACGCCTTGGAGCTCACTGGGAAGGAGAGACAGGATTACATCCGTGAAGGCCTAAGGGAGGAAAGAGAGAGAGAGAGGCAAGAGCGCATGGAGCAACTGAAGATGGAGAGAGTTGGAATGTTACCTTTGTGGAAAGCCAGGCCACGTTCGGAGGATGTGTCCAGCCCAGAAGGATATGGGACGAGGCAAGCCGAACAAGGCGGCGGCGGCCGTAGTGATAGCGGCGGACGAGTCGTCAAGACAAGATGTGACGACGGCTGACACCAGCATCAACGTTCAAGCGGTAATGAAGGACGGGAAGCTACAGTTAGCGGTGCCTGTTACGTGCGGAGGATGCAGTGACGGAAGGACCGTGGAGAAACTGAAGTTACCAGTGATGAAGGGCTTGATTGGAAATCGAGCGGTAGATGTCCTAAGAGATACCGGCTGTGAAGGTGTAGTGGTGTGGCGAGCACTGGTGGACGACGGACAGCTCACCGGTGTTAAGAAACTTATCGCGAGGATCGATAACTCCTTGCTAGCGGCGGAGGAAGCCGTTATCGACGTGAAGACGCCTTACCTGACGGGCAAAGTGACGGCGCTGTGTCTCCCGGAGACCATCTGCGACCTAGTAGTCGGGAACGTGGACGGAGCGGAGGATCCGTACGACCCTGATACTGAGGTGATGGTAGGAGCGGTGACCACGAGGGCCCAGGAGAAGAGGAAGGACCGGTCTACGTCGCTGAAGGTGCCGAGGGCAGAACGGCACGCGGGAGTGGATAGAGAGGAACTTATCCGACTCCAAGAAGAAGACGAAGTCATTAGGAAGTTAGAGCAGAAGAAGATCCCAACTAATAGAGGCAATAAATCTGTTCATTTTGAGAAACATGGAGGAGTACTGTACCGGATCTACAAGGACCTGAGACAGGCGACGGTTCTAAGGCAAGTGGTACTACCCGAGAAACTGAGAGAGTATGTACTGAGTGTAGCCCACGACTCGACCGTCGGAGGACACCTCGGCGTGAAGAAAACCAAAGACAGAGTTATGAGCAATTTTTATTGGCCTGGAATTGAAGGTGACGTCGCGAGATACTGCCGCTCATGCGACATATGCCAGAGGACGGTGAACAAAGGAGCGACACCAAAGGTGCACCTGCAGAGTATGCCAGTAGTGGACGTACCATTTAGGCGAGTGGCCGTGGACTTAGTAGGACCTATCGACCCCCCAAGTGAAGGTGGACATCGGTATATCCTGGTGTACATAGACTACGCTACTCGTTACCCCGAAGCCACACCCTTGAAGAAGATCGACGCAGAAACGGTAGCAGAAGCCTTAGTGAACATCTACAGCCGTTTGGGTGTGCCCGAAGAGATCTTGTCCGACCAAGGGACCCAGTTTATGTCAGATGTCATGAAGGAAACGAATAGACTACTGGGAATTCGACAGTCGACCACTACAGTCTACCACCCTATGTGCAACGGGTTGGTGGAGCGATTCAACGGCACGCTGAAGAAAACATTGAGACGACTGTGCGCAGAGCAACCCAAGCAGTGGCACAGATACATCAACCCGCTGCTCTTCGCATATCGTGAAGTTCCCCAAGAGTCGACCAAGTTTTCCCCATTCGAGTTGCTGTATGGGAGAACTGTGAGAGGACCAATGCACATCTTACGACAACTATGGACCAAGGACGTAGAGGAGCCGGAAACGAAGACCAGTTACCAGTACGTCATGGAACTACGTGAGAGGCTGGAGGACACATGGAAGTTAGCGACGGAAGAACTCTCCAAGGCTCAAGGTAGACAGAAGACCTACTACGACCGGAAGGCGCGAGAGAGGAAGTTCCGCCCCGGAGATGAAGTGTTGGTGCTACTGCCGACGAACACTAACAAGCTCCTAGTCCAATGGAAGGGACCATATAAGGTAGTCTCAGTTGTCGGTGTCAACGACTATAGAGTCAAGATGGGTGCAAAAGAAAAGACCTTGCACGCCAACCTCCTCAAGAGATACATTCCAAGGACGTCAAAAGCAGCAGCAGTGGCAATGGAACCGAGACCTATTGTGACAGAGATGTGTGGGATGGACAACAGTAGGAGAGATGCCATGCCTGGACATGTCAACGCCATAAAGGACGGCGGCGGTGATAGTGCTGAGACTGTACTGGCAGAGGACGACATGATGGACAAGAGTCAACCCGTGGAGTCAGCTAGCATGACAGTCATCGAGGACTGCGACCTGGAAGGCGACAACGGTGGAACGACGGAGGACCTTGCCGACCTAGGAAGCTGGAACCAGAATGAAGGCTACAGAGATGTCCAGTATGGAACGCAACTGACATCGGAACAACGTCAAGAACTCTGCAATGTGGTGAAGAATTACCAGCACGTCTTCACCAATCTTCCTGGATGCTGCCAGTTGGGTGAACATCGCATCGACCTGACGACAGAGGTACCAGTTCGTCAACGACCATACCCGGTGCCCTACGCTATGCGCGACTCATTGAAGGAGGAGCTTAGCACCATGGAACGGCTGGGCATCATTCGAAGGAGCTCATCAGCTTATGCTTCACCTATTGTTGTCGTCAAGAAGAAGGACGGATCCAACCGAGTCTGCATCGACTACAGGAGGTTAAACAAGATCACAGTATTCGACCCTCATCCGACAGCAGCGCCATCAGAAGTGTTTCACAGTCTCTCGAGAGGAAAATTATTCTCTCGGATTGACCTGAGGAAGGGATACTGGCAAGTGAAAGTTCGAGAGCAAGACATTCCCAAGACGGCGTTCGTCACCATGGGCGAGCACTATGAATTCATGCGGATGCCTTTTGGGATGATGAACTCAGGAGCCACACTGAACAGGATCGTAAAGCCATTGATCCGTGGAATGAACAATGTGACAGCATATGTGGACGACCTGCTGATTCATACAGAGACATTCGACGAGCATGTGAAGACTCTCAAGGACTTACTGCAGAGGATGGACCAAGCTGGATTAACTGCAAGACCATCGAAGTGTCTGATTGGAACGTCTGAAGTAGACTTTGTTGGACACTTAGTGGGAGAAGGTATGATTGGCCTGTTAGAAGAGAATGTATGTAAGGTACGAGACGCACCCAGACCCACCACTAAGAAGGAAGTGAAAGCATTCTTAGGATTAGTGGGATATTACCATGAATTTATTCCTAACTTTTCAGCGGTTGCATCACCATTGTCTGATTTACTTAGAAAGGGTCAGCCCAATATAGTTCAGTGGGATGAAACGCAGGAGAAAGCGTACACCTCTTTGAAGAATGTCATTATCTCCAAACCCGTGTTATGTTTGCCAGATTTTTCCAAAGAGTTTGTCTTAGCAACTGATGCATCAGATCGCGGATTAGGCGCTAGTCTTATGCAGGAACACGAGGGAAAGTTGTACCCTGTGGCATATGCTAGTCGTAAGCTATTGCCTCGTGAGACAAAATATTCGGTCTCAGAGCGAGAATGTTTAGCTATTGTTTGGGCTGTAAAAAAGTTTACTTTGTATTTGTATGGAAAGGAGTTTGTGCTCCAAACTGACCATCGGTCATTAGAGTTTTTGAACTCTGCCAAGTTTGACAGTCCAAAGTTATTACGATGGAGTTTATTTTTACAGTCTTATCGATTCAGGATTCATTACGTAAAAGGCAGAGAAAATGTCTGTGCCGATTTCCTGAGCAGGGTATTTTAAAGTAGTACACTATCAGTGAAATGCATTGTAACCCATACTTTTGCCTACTAGATGAATTGCTAGGACGGCAGTATTGTACTGTAATTGGGGACATAGTTCATCTGTAACTGAATATTGAATTGATGGCTGATAGAGAGTCATGATGTGTTAGTCACATTTTGATTTTATGCTATGTCATATTAGTTACCAATGGAACTTGGTGTAATTTTTGGAAAATGTAACCCAAATGGGGACTGCGAGCAAGCAGTGTTTGTGTTATTATATTGCAATGTTGTAACTTGTTTTGACCTAATATGATGAAGAAAGACCCTAATCAGTGGTCGGTATGTATTGGTATTTTTGCCATTGTACGTATGAGTTATACATTTTGGAGATAACCATGTTATGTACAACAAGTTATATGCTATGATTCGTGCACGAAGCATTGTGTAAACGATGGGCCATCGTTTCACCTTATATGATTTGTAATAATATCATTGACCATTGTTTCACCACAGTGGTGGCGTTGTGTTATTTTGGCTAGTAGGCCTACTGTCTACTATTGGGAAGCAATGACGGTATTGTATTAGTTATGGTACTAGTGATGCAAAGGATACTGCATTTGTATTGTATTTGTGATGACATTCGGGAAGACACTGAAATTGTTATTAATTGTAATAGAATTAGCAACTACCTTTGTGAGATTGGGAGTGCTATAAGATTATTTCACGATAGTGCAGACGCTGTATAATGTTTTTGGAGTTGAAAGATATTCAACTTAAATTGGGGAGTTGTGTAGCATCTGCGGGCTACCCCTTGCCCTCCCCCGGTTTTGTTGTTGTGCTGGTGGCTGAGCATGTGTCCACTACTTTTTTCCGTTTTATTGTTGACGCCAGAGTGTACTGTACTCCGTGACCTGACCTTCTTTTCTAGTGAGTAGTTTTTTTCCTCGCTCGCTTGTTGTCAGGTGTTTTGACTCGTTCAGTAAATATTAGTATGTTCCCGAACATTCGATAACACTGTGGATAAGGATGTTTACGCCAGATTTGGCCTTGAGTGATGTAACCTGATAACGTATTGATGCGTGATTGGTTAGTTTGTGCGAGGGCAAAGGTAACGTTTATTTCGGGAACTTTCTATAGAAATGTTTATATATATAGACCTGTGTGAGTGGTTGGGGGGTGAGTAAGTGAGTTTCCTTTTGTGTGGCGTAGATATTTAGTTTCGCTGGTGTCTTCCTAGTAATTTATTGTTCACTATACAGTTATTAAACTTTAGTATTATTTAATCTATCGTCGGATCTCGTGTTTATTTATTTCACAGCTGTAATAGTTTCGTTTTCTAAAGGGTTGTAGTTAGATCAACTAACTCCCCCCTACTATAACGTGCTAGAACAACCTCAGCTGTTACACTTTGCCATTTTTTCCGGCAACTTTTGGCAACTTTTTGGGTAAAAAATGGCAACAAACTCTGATGACAGCCATGGCCTGTCACTCACGAGACTGCAGAAACAGTAAGTGGTGAGTATGTAGATCAGTTCGCTATCTGCACTTGTATATTTATATCTATTATCTTTCACAGCACCTGAACACCTGCCGGGCTACTTCGTGTCAGAATCTGAAGTGAATGAGTGATCTGAAGCAATGGTAGAAAGGTCCATTACTATAATATAATACTTTTGAATGGGTTTAATACTGTGTAAATGACATAGGGCTGATCTCTTGGTTTTACTATGTCATTGTTATTTATATTAACCGTTATAATGTAACATATGGTCTACATTTTGTCCAAAATGGATGTGTCCACATAACTTATCGTCAAACATTGAGATACTCCATGAAGGCTCATAATTTTTCTTTCAGTATTCGCCAAGTTTTAGGTGTCTACACATTCACCCTCTAATTCCATTACAACATAGTTATTATTGTTGTACACATCCAATTTAATGTCTGCAGTATTTCTTTGTTTCTTGGCTGGGCAGTCTGACCTCACAAGTTCGAATTCCTGTAGGTGTCATTCATCATTCTTGCACACCTGATTGTTGATAACATCAACGATCTGTCAGAGCTCGTGAGAACTGCAGTATGTTTGTGAGTGTGCATATTTGTGTTCCTGTGAGATAAAAAGACAAAAGGAAAAAAAATGAAGTGACTGTGAGCACAACCTATATTATTGTTATGAGAACCGCGAATTGCAAGAACGCAAAAAAAAAATTTTAGGTTTTGTATCGTTGAATGTTATTGATTATTTTTCATATCAAAATAGAGACAGAATACAGCTCTACTTATTCAGAGTTTCACACACTCTATCTGATGACCAAAAAAAAAATTATGAAATAAAAGCAAACTGAAATAGATATTTTAAAAAAAAATACAACTATATAAAATGACTAAAGTAAAGTAAAATAAAATAAATTGAAATACAAAATGGAAAAAAAAGGAAGATGGTAGACTCGCGTGTTCCTATTATTTTACATTTCATTAAGACTTGCACGACATCGACTAACACTGGACGTATGCCTTTTGTCTGTCACGGATAAAAAGACAGGATGCGACGAGGCATTATGACAGCTTTCTTATATTTCCGAAAAGTTCAAGTATTAAAGAAGGATAACTGGCAGAGTCTCGTGTGTCAGGAGAGTTCTTTCTCCTCGCATATTGGCACATTAGCGGGCGTCCATCATGTCAGAAGGCCATAAGGTGAGCGTGCGGGAAAGATGCCCTGGATTAGGTGAATTTAATGAGGCCGAGGGAAGCAGAAATTGGAGAGATTTGCGAACTGCCACCTTCATTGCAGGATTCGATTAGAACGGCCTGGGCTGGAAATCGCGGTGATTCCGGTCCAACCTAGCGCTGAAAGCCCTCCGTTTCCTTCATCCTGATAACATTCAGATGTATATTTCTTTCCTGCGGGCTGAAAAGGCTAAGTCCAGCGTCCGTGCATGGAGATTTTTAAACCCTCGTGTTTTCCTTCAGTTCGTGTGGAGATTTCCACCATCGATCTTCACGGCCACAATGATGCCCCCCTCGGACAAAAACCCCGAACGGGCTGAATACAGAGCAGCGAGGGGACCTTTTGTAATCAATGGAATCGAATTTCTTATTCCCAACCCATGAAAAGACAGAAAAGCTTAGCAATTGCGGAGTTCTCGTGTTCAAAAGTGATAGAATCACAGTATCGGTAATCGAAAGGCACATTGATTGTGAGCCATCGCGGATTTGGTCCACCCGCACGAAAGTATCCCTGAATAGCAATGTCCAATCTCGTGCTACTGGACAGTTATCGGGGTCAGCCACGTACAGAACATTTATAAATTGTGTCACGGTGTAGTAAATACCGCAACGTTTTCTAGACGTTTCTGGTGCTTTTTTGACCCATACTGTCGAAATGGATAATTATTTGTGTTCACATTAAACTGCCACCATCAAGATAGTACTATACGGTCTTGTCCATACAGATAAAGTGCTCAACATAGAATACGAAACACAGAGCACAATAGCTAAATAGCTGGGAGACATACAAAAAAAAAATTAATGTGTATTGGTAAACGAACTCGATACCTATAATTATGCCTAATATGGGATACAAATCTACAATTTGCACTGGAATCTGCGTTACTAAATTTGGAAATTCATTCAAAATCCACATCGACATTACATTCCTAGTACTGGAAATCCATCCAAAATTCGTGTCGACATTGTACACCTAGAATGGGACATAGGCCTCCAGTCGGAGCCATTAATATGGACATCTAGGTTCTTAAGTGAGCAATAATATCCAGAACCTAGCTTAAGCTGGTTAACCAGAGACTGTGCCAAGTCCCACGCTAACTGTTAATGTATGTACATGTATAAATCCGTTGACAAACTTGTTCCGTCAAAAATTCGAAGTGCTCCGTAGATGTTTGTTAATAAACATAAATAAATTGAATTCTTGTGGCGGAAAATCTAGCCATGAGACACACTAGTAATGAGAAAAATGTTACAAGAGGTAGGCATAGGAATCATTGGTTTAAAAAAAAAAAAATTAACAATATTCATCACACAATAATTATATGATTCTCATTTATCCTGTGGTTTACTTACAGTCCTCCTACGTCCCCAACCTAACTCCAAGAATTAAGAGAAGACAGTGTTCAACATTTATTTTAACTTTCACCCCCCCCCCCCGCTCCCCCCCCCCCCCCACACACACCCCTTCTGTGGAACATCCCATCCAAATCCGTGACTGCTAAAAGCGTCACGCAAAATTTCGCTCGAAGTTGATTCAGTTTCGTGGATAATTTGATTCATTTATTTGGTGGAATTCATTACGCCTACAGATAAGGGCAAGTTCAGCCAGGCAGCTCCTATCTCTGTCCAGTATAATCCTTAAATCTCCTGATTTCATGAAGCCAGATGTGTTCTTACATGGTCACATTGTAATCTAAATTCTCTACGCACAGACGGTCTTAACTCTTCTCCAATAAATTACAAAATCAATCAATCAGTCAAACATTCACTCACTCACTCACTCATTCATTCAATCACTTACTCACTCAATTAATCAATCGATCAATCGGCCTACCAGTCAACCAAATGATCAATTAGTCTGTGGATCAAACAATCATTATAGCAGCTATTCAATCATTTCCAATCAATCGATGACCCAAACTGTCAAGATATTTTAGTAATGATTAGTTCCGATAATGCGTGACACTGGAATTGAGATGTTTAATTTAAATCACCAAGACGGTGGGGGAGAGGGGGGGGGGGCATCCATCATGCAATGCTTTGTCACCGCTTTGAGTAAATGTAATTTTAAAAATCGGACAAGACAAGTTCTGCGAGTTTGAGTTTGAGTGTTACGGTGCGATCATGGCCTCCATGCGCCTTTCAAGTCTTTTTTGGGTACGCTGCGACGTGACACTCAGAGATTGGTCAATTAAAGTTTCAGAAATAAAAACATAACGGGAAAAGTTCCGCATGAAATTGTTGTTTTTTCTATTTGTACAGTTCTCAAAACAGGTTGTGTGTAGATCTACAATAAATTTTGTAAATTATGCTAAACAGAACTTTGCGTCGACTTGTAGATTTCAGCCTCCTTCAGAAAGGACGGGCTACGCTGCGGGCCTGAGTCCGACTATAATTACTTCACGGTTAGGCATACACACAGTCTTCGAATATGAGTGAAATCCGCACATTCAATCAAAATATGATTCACTAAAACTTGGCAGGTTAAATGTATTAAAGCTAAGTTTTATTGATTTTGATTATATGTATATAATAGGAATGTGATGAATCTCTGAATATTAATTTTGTTATATATTGCCAAGTTATCAGAACAGGTGTTTTTAGGTTATCGCAAAAAAATGTTAAGGGACCAACTCTCACAGCGTCAAATGAAATAAGCTGATGATATGACATCAGCGATAATTTACCCTAAGAGAAAATGTCACCTCTACATTCAGACTACGCCACCTAATTCGCGTGCCGTAAACTGAATTGTCCAGCTCAACAGCAGGGCTTTCGTGCGAGTTGAGCAATCCATTTGTAGTCAGACATTCTTCAAGTCAAGAACCACTTTGAGTCAATTTGATTTTAAATCCACTAAGTTGAACTGTAAGAGCTTCAATCCAGCTCTTTTGAAACGGATTAGATTGATGTAGCGAGAGACTTTTTACTCAAATTATGCGCCCAGATTCAAGACCTTTTAAGCTTTTAGCTTCCATTTCCTGTTGCGATTTTCACCACCGGTGAGCACGTCTTGACTGAAGTTTGACATTCTTTCACTCGTCCTAATTGGCTGTATTCAAACACGTCACTTCTCTCCACGGCTGGTCATTCAGGCAATAGAAAGAGGAAGTGCCTTGGCCCTATATTTATTCATATCACATGATTGGCCCAGGCCAGCTTTGATATATTTACGACACCGTAACTTTTCAACACACATTAAAAAGCATTGGGTTTTCATTTACTGATTTCTCTCTCTCGCTTTCTCACTCACCCTCTCATTCTCTCTCTCAATTTCTCTATCGTCGCTAGCTGTCTCTCTTTCTGTCTCTTCTTCCTTCCTCCCTCCCTCTTTTTCTGGCTTAAAATTTTTAGTTTCTGAAATGAAAGAGAAATGGAATCCAAATAAATTTTCCAATAATTAATGTTAATGCCCAGTATTAGAGTTTTGTTTCTTCTATATTGTTACATAATCTTTACTTTAAAATTTGAATTTTGTTCGTAAAAAGGAAGAAATGAAATAAGGATTAAGCGCTAATTGTTGTTTTCAAATCCATATTTTTAAGAGATTATTCCCCTTGTCTTGTCAACAACCATTATTTTTAGGGAATCCTTTGAACACCAGGCTTTGTCTTGATCAGATATGCCAAGGTTTTAATCGACGACACGAGTACATGAACAGATAACTAAACAGATAACTGCTGGCATTTTGTTTCACAATACAGTGCTCTTGTTTTATTACTCTAGCAGTGAAATAACATACAATCCAATGTCAGCACGGCCAGGAAACCTGGTGGTTCAAGAACAAGATTTCAATATCCAAATGCCAAAATAATTATGTTCAATGTAGGCATTTACTGTTTTTGCAGTGCGCATAATAAATAGATAAAATAAATTATAATAAATTAATCGTAAATAAGATAAAATAAAACAAAATAATTCAGACAAGAGAATGAGCACAGGTTACATTGATTGAACCTTGAAATGCGTTTACGAATTGTTTGCCTCTCCGGGGTCCGTCACTGGAAATTCTAAGTGGCAAACAAAAGATTGGTGTTAAGATCGTGTAATGCTAAATACGTATCACACATTTCATCATGCACACACACATTAACACACACAAACACACACACACACACACACACACACACACAAGGCTGCATCATCAGTTTGAACTGTACAGTTGTGCTGTCGAAATAATATTATTCATCCTACAAAATGAAACCACTCCACAAGCTTACTACGGTACTGACCATATTGAAAACCTTGCATACCTTTTCGTCATTGAGTGGAAAAGAAATCATTCACCTGGTGCTTGTTGGCCCTATAGGTATGATGTTGTTGGTTGAGTGCTGTTGTCTGGATTTACCATTAAAAGCACTGGGGGGGAGCTGTATTTATGACGCTTTGCTAGCTTATCCACGGTTGGTTGTCCTAAGCTAATGAACGAAAGATAATGGGTGGGCAGTTTCAGAAGCAGTGGTTAAGAATCGAGTCACCTTCGAGAATTCGAAAGTATCTTTGATGCAAGAATGTAAAATTGTGATATTATTACATTTAGTACGACATGTGCTTTCAAACCAACTGCTCTTCGTTCAAAAGACTGTTAATACGAAAGATGATTGTTGGCCGCCTGAAATTCGGCTTGAGCAGGTTTCACTATGTCACATGACATCACTGTTGCTGAGGTAAAGTCGACAATTAACTTTATCGGCAGAGCTTCGACTAAAGCGTCCGGAACTCTGGAGAAATATGACATCGGAAGTTTCTTTTCATCAGAATTGTTCTTCAATGTTACAACTCCTCAACAGGATAGTTTTTACGACCAGCAACTGCAAAGGATGACGGGTAAACTAAAGGAGGTGAATTTTCAAAATGAGCTCAAATTCCCGACTTGTTTCACAATTAATGATATCGTAGGCACAAAATGGCCATTGAAACAAAAGGCAGGCTCATAGATCCAATGTCAGTGTCTTATTTCATCACCTTTCCCTAAAAATGTAGTAATCTTTTATGGCTACTGTTTTATATCAGCACAACTGGCCTAGGTACCAAGAATGTTTTTTGAAGTTTGCTAGTCCATTATTTTTCGGCTTAGGAGTCTACGATCAAAATCATTCGAATAGGCTTTAAGTTGACGAAAATAGATTTTTCAAGTGTTACTGTATTCTTACTCTTAGTGGACGTTGACGATTTATGATCGGGAGATTCACCACTGTGTCTCTGAATACTACTGCTTCTGCTGCCATAAATTCCCTTTACGTGTTTTTTCTTCTTCTAAATTTGCTCTAAATGGGGGAAATTTGAACATCTGAGTTGTTTCTAAGATTTTTTTTTTTTTTAGGCAAAGCTTCGCAGTGCAATCGAGTTCACATGAATGCCCCGCCAGCCATTTTGTATGGAGATTTCGGGAACATACACATGGACACAAGTGCCGCTGTCTAAAACAGCCCATGGCGTCGATTTCTGTATTAGAGACTCTTTGGGTCTCATCGTAAACCTCTGGGATCGCATTGCAAACATCGATTTAGATAGAGGTTCTCATGATCTGAATTTCGGATTTGGCCCACTTCCAGGAAGAAAACAACAATGCCCTACGGCTTGTTTATTTGTGCTGGAAACGTCGGGCTGTTCTGTTCAAATGGTGAGTACAGAGATCAAAGCGGTATACTCCTACGTAATATCACCCTGGGAAGACTTGAGAGCTCATTCATTCCGACTCACGTGCAATCCGAGACCAGACAAAATGGCCCCACGCAGGACAGGATTTGGTGGTATTAAAAAAGTAGAAGTAATTATAAGAAGATGAAAAAATTTGTAAGAAGAATAATCAGCTGGAAAAACAGTATCTGATTAGCAAGACCCAACGAAAACAACGATAAAAATATTTACCATAAGTTTCATCACTCCAGATTATTATATGTTGTAGTTACCACTATATTATTTGTATAACACACTTAGTACGGACAACAGTGTTGGAAAATACTGTAATTTTACGAGGACGCCAATGAATATGTATTATTTTATGTTTATCTGTGGAGAAGTCGGCTAAACACAGAACTGTACTTTGTATACGATGTATGAAAGAGGTATTCTCATTCTTCAGCTGTAGTTTCTGATGAGAAAAGTCCTTCTGAGTGCACCGTACTTGAACTGTATGGCACAGCGTGCCAAAAGTTTGTCTATTTCAGCTTTCAGTGGCAGTTTGACACATCAAACCAATATTAACTCACAAGGACATGAATAGACTATCACACAGACTATCAGACTATCCCCTCCACGTGCTCTCTCTCCAACCTCCCCTCCCCTATACATTCATCATTTCATCCGCTTGGTCGCACAGGGAGTTGGGTGAGCAAAATTAGATATTTTATACCCCCTACCCTCTCCCGGCTCGTGTTTGCGAAAGGTCACGGCGGATGAAATCGGAGGAAGAATGAAATAAGGGAGAGGACGACTGTTTGGACAGTTTCCAGTGCACAGTGTTTTGCCCTTCGGTGTCCTACATACAGTGTGCCAAACGTATCTGATTCTCAACTAAAATCTTATCTTGCATGCCAAAAGTCGTGGAATTATGCTCCAAACGGATACAATATACAGCTATTTTTGTTCCCATTGGAAAGCAATAATTGCTCCGCTAGAAAGCAGTGGCGCAGCCAGAAGGGAGAGACCAGGAGCATCTCCACTAGTGTTCCTTGCCTGGCAAGATAAATGAAAGAAAGGAATAGACTACTGTAATAGAAAAGAGCCAGTGTTTGTGAAGGGGGGGGGGGGAAGGTGAAGTTTAGACCAGGTAGTTTTCTATTTTCTATTTTTAATCTGTCGGACTGGATCCCTGTCATGCTCAGCTATCGTGCGGTAAGGGCCGGTAGCCTCTGATACGCCCATCAAATTATAATGCCAGGATTTCATCTATGGACAGTGAGCATCAATGGATGTGAGTTGGGCTGCGATTAAAGGACGAACGAAAAATTACACGTTCTTAAACGTATCTTATAACAGTCCACGGAAGAAAAAACCTCATGAATTGGTTCCCACATGAAACTTTGTTATCTGAAATTGTAATGATCTATTACGAGGGTGGTTCAAAAATCTTTGCAAATTGCGATTTAGCAACGAATTTACCCAATTCAGACAAGCCAAGCAAACATAGAATCAAACCGTAGCAAGTATACTTCCGAATGAAACATATATATTTTTTTTTAATAAGAAAAGCGCGTCACAGCGATGGCGCCATAGAAATGACATGCGTTGAGCTGTGACGCAAACAATATGGAGTTTATAAAGGAAACATTCGTTTAAGAGGGACCGTGAAAATTTCAGGTCCATACGATTAAAACGTTTTGAATAATGACACAACTTGCAAAACTTTCTGAACCACCCTCGTAATACGTTCGTCCATCCCACCATAGGCCTTGACATGAGAAGATAGCTGTGTTTTCTGTTGTGCCGACAATCCGAATTTGAAATTACATGTTAAAACCTTTGTATTTGTTCTTTCTCGGAAAGCTGAGCAGAAAGGCAAAGTCCCGTTATTTATCATGCTACATCAATAAAATCATTACGTACAGTAGCAGCTTGTGTGGTGGTGAAAAGTCACGTAAGACTCGAGTAGATTCTGAAAAGTGTTGATGGTCAGCAAGAGAATTTTCCATCTGGCACTCTTCCCTAAAATTTATTTGACTTTACCTTGGTGAGTGTGCCCGCATCCATAACTTGAATTAATGACCTCAGAGTCGTGGATCTCTCTCGGAAGTAACTGGAGCGTCCAAGATCCGCAAAAATACTTTCTTGACAGCCATTGAGCAGACTATTTTGCGCTCGATGACCACTTCCTTCTTCTATGCCAGTATCATTATATGCACTCAGTCAAGCTGGATAACGGCATGTACAGTGTAAATAAACGTTTGTTTTATTCTTCATCATTTCACAGATTGGATACGATCTGTTTTCAGTAATGTCTTAAGCCGTGTTTTCATGTGTACGAAAACGGAAACGTCAAAAATCCATCAAGTAGTAAAAAGGAAGAATGTCTCCGTGTGTGCTGGAAGGCCATTTCCACACATATGAAAACATTCTTTCTATTTCACTACTTGAAGGGGTTTGACGTTTCCGTTGCTCTTTCCATTTCCGTACACATGAAACCACAGCTTCATGGTTTCCTTGAACTGGACGATGCTGATACCATTCTGCCTGTCCAGGGTCAGGCAGTCTTAACATTGTTGGGCGTTTGACGTATGGCGAACCCCGGCTGGCTCTGTATTGGAAAACATCTATTTTTAACATTTAAAAAATGATGAATACCGACCAATATCATTGTCTCCCGCACTTTGCCAAGAATGTCTATGAACTCATGTTAATATTGCCAGTGGAAAGTTTTGTGTGGGGGATGAAGGTTGAAGAGTACACTTGTGCGCTTATCTGAACATACTGGGAAGTAAATCTGGACAGAAACGACCTCTTAAATGTAGATTATGTCCAGGGCTCGAAGAAGTAGAACTATTCGCAATTAACCTTCAACAGCAAAAATGCCATGGTCGATTATGGTACGATTTCCGCACAAAAAAAGAAAGGTTGTTGTTACCTGTACGTATGTACCCCAAGTTTTTTGCGCTAAGAGTTGGTATTTTAAAGCCTTTTGTGACTCCAGAGCTATAGAGCTCCTCCCGAAATACTCCTAACAGCCTTAGTTGATTATTCTTTCAGATTTTCTGAAAAATATTGGGTTTGGTACATACAAGTAATAACAGCCAAAAAGAAAAGCTTGACATTTCCAAACCAACTTACCACAGTTAAGCGCTGGATCATTGGATCTCTCAGGTGTATACCTTTGATACATCTCAAAATTCTGTTTTTAAAATCATCTCCCTTGGTCTCGTAACTGTGTTATTGTTCACAGTAATTAAGTTGTCGTATGCAGATCTTGTTCAGTCAAAATATGGCAAAAAGAAAAAGTTGTATGCAAAGCCTCGCATAATAAATAATAAATAAACGATACAATAAGGGGCCGTTCAAATACATTATTACACCTCGGAGGGGGGGGGGGGGTCTTTGGCTCCTGTAAGAAAAGTGTAATGAGGGGGGGGGGGGTTCACCCAAGTGTAATATTACACTTTTTGCTCCCTAGGAGGTAAAAAGGTTGGGTAGCTGAGAGAAAAAAAAATATTTGTCATTTATTTTTTAAACTATTTTTATCTTAATGAAGAATAAAATCTTAAATACAGAATATATATTTTTATTCAGTGTATAATTTTTGGCTCAACCTTTGGCTTTTTTTTTTACTAAACCTGGCAATCCAGTCCAACTTTCACCAGTGTTGCCATTGTTTACATTGGTAGCCTAGCAATCAAAATGGCTTCCTCAAAGAACCAGTACAATGAACTTTGTCAGCTGTACAGGCAGTTATATCCTGATAAAAAAGGTAACATTGTGGATAAGGAGGTGAAAGAGCTTTATTGGGTGGGGTACAAGGCTGGTACCATAGATATTGAAAGTGCCATTAAAGAGTTGAAGGGGAAAGTTGCACAGAAGAAAGAAGCTGCCATGAAATCTAGGTTGACATTCTTTGGTTTCAAGACACCTAGATCAACCCCTGAACCCAAGGCCTCACCTTCTCCAGCCCCAACTGCTACTACTTCAGAAGTGAGCCCTACTACCTCCACACTCCCAGCTCCACCCCCTATCCTTCCACCGTCCAACCCCACCACATCATCAAATGCCCAAAATCCTAGATCTACTCCAGCTCGGGGCAAGCTGACTGATGAGATCAATGCACTGAAAAACTACATTCTTGGGTATCAAGCCATCCCCTCTCCATCCCCAACTATCAATGCTCTTTTGAAAAAAGACAATATTCACCGTTGACTTCACTTATAGTGGATTTGCGATATCTCAACATGCATTTTTGTGACAACTGTATTCTTGTCATTATTAATTAAGATTGTTTTTTGACTGTATGTGTCCACCATATTACAGATGATTTTTCCACTGCTGAGTTTTTGTGATATTTGTTTCCAATAAAACGTTAATACATGCTGTATTACATACTGTTCACTGTTATAGACTTATACTAGTGGAGCTAAAAAAAAATAGTACCGAGTATGTAAAATTGTAATAATACAGAATGGGGGGGGGGGGGGGTCTTTGGCTTCTGTAAGAAAAGTGTAATAAGGGGGGGGGGGGTCAAAAAGTCCCCAAAATGGTGTAATAATGTATTTGAACAGCCCCTAAACGAACAGTCTGCGGTTTTTGTAATACATGTATATTGATCCTGTCGTTGCACAGTAATTATACAATGTCATATTATTGTGATAAAATTGAGCACCGGAGCTAGTTTTGTGATCGAGCAAAGAAAATACATGTATACGTACTTGTCTCAAATCAGGTCAGCTCATTGGCCACTGAATATGGTACGTGTCATATGTTGCGCCAGATGATTAGTTCCCAAACAAAATTATTTATGGATATGTGTCACATCTCAATACTGATATAACTTAGAGCCAGTTGTTCAATCTCAGCATCCATTCTGCTGCTCCGCCACCAACAGAAAATTTTCAAAAGAAACATGCTGAGATGCTGTTCCAGTTAAAAGTATTTTATTTGACTTGTCATTCAACCGTTAAAAATGTTCAAATTTTAAGAAATCTTAACATCAATGCAGTCATATGTATTCAAAAATGTAAAACCTGTAAAAGATAATATCTGAATAATTATGTGAGCAAAAAGAAGAAAGATACGATGCTCAAACTCAAATTTGTCTCCTAAAGTAAAAATCGGGGTTTCTATCCTTCACTTGCCATGACTGTGGAAAGGCACGCCTGAGCTGACCGGTAATAAGAAGAAACAACTGATTTAGCAAATAATAAGATCTCACAATGTTATTTCATAACATTCTCAGCATACATTCTGCCCTTCCGTCACCAACAGAAAATTTTCAAAAGAAACATGCTGAGATATTGTTTCAGTTAAAAGTATTTTATTCGACTTGTCATTCAACGTTAAAAATGTTCAAATTTTAAGAAACATTAACATCAATGCAGTCACATGAATTCAAAATGTAAAAATTGTAAAAGGTAACATCTGAAATATGTGAACTGGGTAAGAGAAGAAAGATAAGATGCTCATACTAGTCAAACTCAAATTATTTTGTCTCCTAGAGTAAAAATTGGGTTTTCTAAATTCTATCCTTCACTGGCCTTGGCTGTGAAAAGGTATGGCTGAACTAACCGTTAATAGGAAGAAACAACTGATTTGGCAATAATAAGATCTCAGAAAGCAACAAAATTTCACCATTTCTGCATGCATTTGAATACAAAACTAAGGGGTTTACACATAAACTGTTTCCAACATTACTGATCACAGAAAAAAGTAAACACGGCATAATTGTAGCTGCAATAAGCATTCGGAAGAACCTGAGGGAATCAAATGTTGTTTTTTTTCAAGATTATCTAATGCTTTTGTGGACAAATAAATTGCACCAAGTCAAGGACATGTCATTGTATTCAAAATCGTACATGAGACAATACAAAAAACCAAAGTCTAAAAATGTTATTAATCTAAGAATATGACACCTTCCCTAACTTTAAAATATTCGATATCTCCAGTTTTAACTTTCAATGTAACATTAAGTTTCGGTAGCTCCGGCCTCTTTCTTGTACTAAAATGCCGTTTTAAAAAGGCTCTTAAATACATGTAGTTTTATGAAAGTCTGAATTAATAAAGATTACAAATTTGTTTTACATTTATTTATTCGTATCAAAGTATAATGCATGCTTATTGTTACAAATTTACAATCTACACTAAAACTACGAAATCTTAAAATGTTCTGAATAAATATTGTACAAATTATACAGATCTTAAACATTTTTGTACAATTAATCTTAAAATATTTTTATACAATTAATCTTAAAATATTTCTGTACAATTATTAACAGCCGATATCCTTACAGTAAAAATGTTTAAAAGTCAACTATTCACAGTAACCTATAGGTAGAATGCGCATGACGTCACAGAGTGCTTTTGTTTTGTCCTTCCGCCAAACAACATGGCGGGTGGATCGGCTGACGAGTGTAACTTCGAGATAAAAAAGCGGTTAAAATGCCTGCTGGTTGCACTGCAGTTGACTGTTATGACAGGGGTGGAAAGAATGGATCCAAGCTGGTCAAATTCCCTACCATCCGTGTAAACAAAGGAAAGGAAGTGAAAGAATTGACCGAACGTCTCCCATGTGCGTATACACACGTGCCATTGTTTACTGTAGTGAACTTTTTCAAAACTCGCCGTCGATTGGTTCGTGACGCCCATAAGTGCTCACAGTGCAAATCAGCTAACGAATCAAAATCAGTGCCATCATCGCCATGGTGAAGCGTGGGTCCTGACAGACAAGATGGTGAATATGCGCATTCTACCTATTGCCGACCGAGATTTGTACAAAAATCTTATTTTCGTTTATACATGTACATGCGGTTTTGTCTATAATAAAATATAAGAAAGTAAAACCACCCTGAGTGTTGGAACCTCTCCTTTTCAGTATGTTTGACTGTCAGTTACACACTGGCTCTATCGTTTAGAGACGTATTATCTCTATTTCATTTCTCCCAACCGAGTTAATTAATCTCCCTGAAAGTATGGGTTGTCTCAATATGCGCTGTGCATGTGCACAACATTTTTCCAGTTGGATCACAAAACGCTGTTTGTGCATATAATACATGTTCGTGAGCCTGACTCATTACCAATGGCAACTTCAAATTTCTTGGGAAATAAGTGTACATAAATATTCATGCTTCTCCTTCTACAAGACCAATCAACTACTATACATGTACGTGTATTTCAATTTGTCAGAAAGTCAGCATTTTGTAAACACCTAACAAATTAAGTACCAAAATACATGACCAGTAAGAGCACTTTTTCTTTTGCCCGAAAGAAAAATATGTCTGCACATTCTGCCATGTAGTACAGGCAAGGGTAGCATGTTGGTACCTTGAGCCACTGATCATTATCCACCTCTCACTGCATGCATGCATCAAACTAGAAAGTATTAAAACAATTGTCAATCCCCACGTTCTTCGCCAGTGCTTAAAAGATAATAATAATATGGCTCTTTACATGTTTACTGATACAACGTAGGGCCGATTGGTTCCATAAGTCATGACTACATATTAATACAGTATCTATTATCAAACTTAAAAATAACAACATCTTCCATGAATAAACATGCTGATTGCTGTCTGGTGGGGGAAAAAAGGGAGTGTTGCAATTACCAAGTGTTGCGTATAGGCCTAACATTGTTTATTTGCTTCCAGAAAACCTCATACTTTGCAGTTTGAGAAAAAAAAAAAGATGAAAAAATACAGCGCCATAAATCATTTTGAGGAAAAATAAATTCTATATGTTCCCGTTTGTGAAAAAACAACAATAACAAAGGACACACACACACACACAGACAAATGCAGTTCCGAGTTCCCATGTAAAATAATTATTTTTACAGTCTCGGGGGAACAATTTACATGATGGATTCCATGAATTGTTGGCTGGTTGTTTCCCTTGTCTGCCATGTTATTCTCAGGTGGATCTGTCAACGGCCAACCAGATAAAGATGTCAGAGAACGGCTCCTCTTGACGGACACACAGGTTCTCCAACCCCACTTGACCTAATTACAACAAAAACAGCAAGAATGAAGGAGACTACCAAAAAAAAATTAAAAATTATCCAGAATACAAAAATTAAAAAAGAAAAATTAGAAAAAGAACATGCCAGAAAATATATTATTTATAGCACACGTGTTTGTCTTCGTGCTACATTTGATGTCTCCCCGGTGACAACTGCTGCATCCAGGGTATGAACATAATGAATATTTTGAGACAAACCCGACAATCAAGCCAGCAGCTTCAGGGCAAAAGGGGGGGCGGGGGGACGGGTAGATTGGAAAGAGATTTTCTTACTTCCCGTGCGTATGCTAGGAACAATAGTGATGAATCGGACACGAGTATATAATTTTTCTCCCCCCTACAAACAAGAGCTTGTCATTACTTCCCCCCCCCCCCCCCAAAAGTATTTGAAGTTCTTTATTGTTTGTATTTTGAGGTTTCATCTTTACTTGTTTTCATCAGTCAATTCATTATTACAAATACAACACTGACAGTTTTCACTCAAGAGGTTTGCGCCATCAGCATTGAGTTTTTAAAGGGCCAGGTGTCCTTTAGGATAAATTTCTTTCCCTTCTATCTGCGTGGAGAGCTACTGTCGAATTTTTTTTTTTAGACTCTTCAATGTAGCAACTGACAGCGGATATTTGTAACAGTTTTCTATCTGTCATTGTTTGCTTTTATTTGAATTTTTGATTCTCCATAGCCTACGCCAGCACAAACAGCCTTTAATTAAGGATTTTGAATTCCCACTTCTCAGCAGACAGTTGAAATTTCGAACTGTGTTTTTATTTGACATCCTTGTCTCATTCATATTCTCAACCACAGCCCGCTGAATGTTGAGCGTGACACAGATTACAGTGTAGAACACTTTAGTTAGGTGAGGGGAAGAATAAGCAAGAGGAGAGAAAACAATGGAATCCTTCATAAAAATTAGTTTGAAACAGAG
Source organism: Onchidella celtica (assembly GCA_963931925.1). Classification (NCBI taxonomy): domain Eukaryota; kingdom Metazoa; phylum Mollusca; class Gastropoda; order Systellommatophora; family Onchidiidae; genus Onchidella; species Onchidella celtica. The sequence goes on along the minus strand of OZ007567.1, from coordinate 95,336,665 downwards.
ACAACTGACATGGAAAACTTTGCTGAAAGATTTCCATGGAAAAGAAATATCGACAGCATTCTTCATATTTTTTTAAACGGCCTTACTGATGGGCAACTACACAATGCTTCTACCTGAAATATCCCTGTCTCACTACAGAGCTAAGAATTTGCACTCTGTGACCTGGACTTTTATCTTGCACAGAATGATAATCTAGCAACAAAGGAAGGTAACTGTTGGCACTGTGATTTCGTAATTTGTTAAGAAAATCCTTAATTAGAGCTGTTGAAACATGTCTGAGTTTTTCGCATGATGCACTAACGTAAGAACATTCGTTCAGTAGAATGAGTCCTCTAGAATAAGGTTTAAATTTTTGAGAATGCTTGGGTTACTTAAAGAACACAGGATGTTGAGATAGCTGATTTTCACTGGGGGTTACAGAGCCATTAAAATTGTCTTTATTTTATCTGGCATGCGGATTCAAACAGTAGAAAAGCAAAGGCAGGATGTAAAACCAGCTATGGCTAACTAAACAACTACAAAATGTGGATTTAAATGCGATAATTGTAACTAGGGGGAGTCCGATCTCTTACTGGCTTCTTAAGGTACGCTTCCGTAACCATTAATCATGTTAGAAGTTTATTTTTTGCAAGCATGCTGTCGCAGATTCTTACAAACTCTTATTGTTATGCTGTTACAAGTCAATTAATGCATACTGGCATATCATTCCATTAATCATATCAGTTTGATGTTTTTCAGTCTATTCTGTACGCCCGGCATCCCATCTTCCGCAACTGTCCCCCATGTTTGCACGTCATTTCGGGGGACGTAACTAATGCATTTGTAGTATAACAGAAAGGTTTTGTAATTGCTTCCCTCTAGTGCAGGATAGCACTACGTATCGTAACTTACAGCATAGAGCAGAAAACATTCTGGCAGCTGTGGCCCTGTCTGTACATGTTGGAGGACAGATGGTTCTGAATGTAGTCCAGTCGTCTTTATTTCGCAGCGTTTTTCTCACCATTCTGTGCAGGCAATCAACGAAAGCATGTAGAGTGACTATCTGGTGACAAAATATTATTTACATTTTGCCTCTGCGGTCAACCATAGTCTTGCTGACCTCTTCACTGAGTATCCTAGTGAAGTTACTTTAATAGGCTGGCCTGTCGATTTAAAATGGCATCTCCTAAACAAGTTTCTTTTTTTCTGCAATAAAACTTTAGCGTGAAGTGCTCTCACCAGTGCCTTACACATGATAACATGGCAAATCCAGAGGAAACGTATGTGCTGTTTAGCTATAACACATTAGTCTAGAGGCAAGGTGCTCGTCTCTCATGCCGAAGGTACGGATTCGATACCAAGTCGGTGCAGTCATGTTGAAATTTGGGGATTTTTCTTATAATTTCCTGTCTTTGATCCTATGGTAGGTAGGACCGAGGACCTAGACTTCTCGGATAAGGACGAAAACCTCGGAGGGCTTGTATGCACGTTGAAGATACGTTGGCAGTTGGAAATTGAGAGGAGCAGGCATAACAAGGCGGCTGCCCGCACCCTCCCCCCCCCCCCCCCCCGAAAAGAAAACCGAGGTTGCACTGTCAGGGCATGTCTGCTCCAGTTGTAACTGGGATGCAATGACAGTGGGTCAAATTTTCCAGATGGGATTAAAGAACTACACAAAATACAAAGTTATTAAGAAAGGTGCACTGCATACTCACTTTAGTACTTGAGTACGTGGTGTGTCAGCATCTCTGTCCTTTGGACTTGCCATGTCAGGAGACCTTCCTTCAGCTTCTGTGTGAGAGACACCTACAAGAGGAAAGCCAGAAAGGAAAATGATATTTTCATGTATTAACCACTGATAGATTCATTCACAGAGCTTGAAAAATATGACGCTACTTGACAATTAAGTTAGAAAGTTCCACGCATAACAGAATCTGACAATAGCGGTCAGGACACGATTACACGGACGCAGTTTGTCAAGATGACTCCTGTGAGGATCGTTTACACTGCTTACAGGACTTAGAAGTAGACATAGAGGTAAACAGGGAAGCTGGAACTGAAAATTAAAAAAAAAAAACAAGTCCAAAACATTTATTAAAAACTGTGTACACGTATTATCAAGCGACATTCTGCGTGCATGCAAGTGTTGAACAGCAAACTTTTCAGTGTTTTACTTCACGAGATTATAAAATAATGTAAGATCCTTCAAATTTCTAGAGTTCGTTTATACTTTGATCATTACGAATGTTTTAAAATGCTAACTTTCCCGCTGTAAATTGAGAAAACACAGCTCTGTGTATGCAACTTATATCAAGAGATAATAGGGTTATCTCTCAGTTTGGTTTGTCTTTCTATAAAATCACTGTGGCTGACACAACTTTAAGAATCTAACAAGTGTGTCGGGATAATGAAATTTTGACCTCCCGAAACTTAAAATTTCACTGCTGATGTTAGCTAGTGTATGTGCTTACTGAGGTCTGTGGGAGGTGGGAGGGGCACAGGGCTGAGCAGCTGTTCTTGTTCCTCCAGGAGCGGTGGCAGAACCTCCAGCTCTAAAGCTGGTGCCACCTCTGATCTGTCACCACCAGCTGTCTCTTGTTCTGGTCCCATCCCCGCAGTCTGGCCGGCTTTACCACTGGGTAGAACAAGTGGCATGGTTAAAAGAGTTTTAATCCTCAATTTTTGCAAGCATGCAAGCCTCTTAGCAACCCTGGTGTGGAGTAGCTACAGAATATTACACATTTTCTAAAGGCACACAAGCCTTAAGGTAAGCTGATATTTGTCTTAATGCTAGAGAAAAATGAAACGCTGAGAAGTGCTCAGAAAAAGGGGAGTGAAAAACATTTAGGAAATGACCAATGACTCGAATATATGCGACCTCTGCTATGGCATCAACCGCCTAAGGAGGAAAATCATCCTGCTTTTTTCTTTCTCCTTCCTGGGAAGGCTGTTGGTGCCGTAGCTGAGATTGCGGGTTCGAGCCCCACCCCAGTGACTTGTCTTTAATCACATAATACAGCCTAATAGTAATAAACAAAATGAACTACACACAACAAACATGATTCCAAAAAACACATTCATTTCCCAACACAGACTGATATATGGGTAAACTTTCAGTTACTAATATGTCTCAAGCAATATCTGTTAACATGTTTTGTGCCCCATATCCCCGGAGCCGTGTGACTGACCTGACGTTGGCTAGGGAGTCGTCGCTGACATGCCCCACCATGGACTTGCTTCTCTCTCCCTCCAGTGAGGCTGAATGTGCTGAGTAGTCACGTCCTCGTTCTATAGATGGAACTGACAACTGGCAGGTATCAAAGGAAAAAAGGATGCAAGCTATTGCAAACTAATAAGAAAATCTACTTGATCATACACTTAACACGAGCTCTCTATCACTAAGGTACTTCCGGCGGGCTAATATATAGCCTTTAGCGTCTTTACAGACGGTCTTAGCAGCTAGAATATTCACTTTCACTTTGACTGACAGCTTCTCTCGTGGCTTATTCTACCAATGTTTGACCCGAGAGTGCGATGGCAGTGATTGCAGGTCAGTCTTTTGGGTTCACTTTGGCGAGTGTTTTCATTCCGCCTCTGTCGTTTTGTCAGGTATGTTTCTTTTGCCTTGAAGTCTATTGCGAGCGTGCCACTGCGCAATTTTTGTCTCCATCTGCTTCGATCATTTGCAAGGTTCTCCCATTCATTGGGGTCGATGTTGAATGCTTTCATCGTGACCTTGCAAGTGTCTTTGAATCGCAGATGTGGCCTACCTCTGGGTCGGTTGCCAGTAGCAAGTTCCCCGTAGAGAATTTGTCTGGAATGTTGGCTCGGCTCAGAACTTCGATATTTGAGATCCTGTCTTGCCACTTGATCTTGAGAATTTTGCGTAGGCAGCGCAGGTGGAAGGAGTTGAGGGATCTTTCATGTTTGGAGTAGGTGGTCCATGTCTCTGAGCCATACAGCAGGGTGCTTAGGACGCAAGTTTGGTACACGAGTACCTTTGTTTTGATGGTCAGCTTGCTATTGTTCCACACCCTTTTTGAGAGTTTGCCAAAAGCTGTGGCCGCCTTTCCTGGCGGGCTAATAAACACCTAAAAAATACGTACATATTTTTCTTATTACTTTTTTTTTTTCATTTCAACTTTGTAGCAATCCCTCCTGCAACCTTACAGCATTTTTGTCTTGTATGGGGGACGATAAAAAGTGACAATGGTTAGTGATCACATTATTCTCGTAAAATCATGTAACAAACATTACCTCTGCCAGTGTCTTCTCAGGTCGCTGTGGAGTTTCATCTGCGTCCAATCGTCTCTTGGCGCTTCTCCTCTTAGGGGCTTGTGGTAGAGCAAAATTCAACAGATGATAAAATTATGTTAATTTATTTACACTGGTCATATCAGAATTAGAGAAAGTTGTACATATTTTTGGTTTGGTCCTCATCATATATATCACAATTCCCTGCCTTGAGAGTTCTCATCTTGGGATTTGATACTCATCAAATATTACAGTTCTTTACCTTGGGAGTTCTCCCCTTGGGAAATCAATGCAGAAAGTGGAACAGAAATAAACAATATTTTGAAATTCAATCTGAGAAACAGTCAGACCAGACATTGATAGTGACTGAAACATTAAATGTATAAACTCCACAAAGCCTGATTTACATTGCTTCCTTAGCAAAAGCCGACTGGTAGCAAACCTGATTGAGTGGATTGCTGGATGCAAAGAGGATGACACCCTGCTTTGTTTCATCTCTTCCATTCAGGTGGCTAAATAATAATAATTCTAATGCCACAGACTGTGATGGTGTCGGAATCGAGTACTCCTTGCGAGATTACTTTTTTAAAATTTACTTTTCTTTGCTCTCTGTTTTCCTATAGGTATTTAGGGACTCAGACATTACCCATACTCTCATTGAATGCAGCCAACATTATTGTACATTGTCAAAAATGTTAGAAACGGAAATTTGGTTTTGATGCAATCATGAGGTACGTATGAATTTAGAACCATTGGTGGGATGTGTATAATGGCTATTATGAGGATAGGAAGGGGCTTGACTCACGCAGAGGTCCAGGGCTGGGGAAACTATCAGAGGAATCCGTTTCTGTTTCGTAAACTCTGAGACCAAACACACAGTTCCTGCGCCATGCAGTGGAGAATGGGGGTCTGTGCAGAGCTGTAGTGATACAAGGGATGGATATTATATGTGGACTAAGCATGAGAAGGAACTGCAACAGATGGCAGTAGATGAATACAGTACAAACAAAAAACAACAACAGGAAATCTAACAAGACGATCGTGTCCTGAAAACTCTGAATATAGTGAAAAATGCCTAAATGCTGTTCTCCTAAACTGTTGTGAGACTCACTGATGGCAAATAATATTGACTGATTTTTACGAGGTGAAAGAAGTGCAATATTTAAGTGGTGTCATTAAAAGTACAAGGTCCAAACTTTTTCCACTTACCTTTGCTAGTAGGCTCCTTCAGCCAATCACCAGGGTGTGTGACGGGTAAATTCTGAAAATGAAAAGAGCACACAAGGGATTGGGAGCTGTGTTATTACAGGAACGAGACGATACCTTGCGGCCATGTCTATACGCCAGCCGCAAGTTGCTAGATAGGGAATGCCGCTATGCAATTATCGAGCGAGAGTGCCTCGCTATCATTTTTGCTGTAAACGCATTTTCGCGATATCTACTCATGTCCGAGTTTATAATTGAAACGGACCATCGTCCGTTGTTATTCTTGAAGGCTAACAGGGCTAAAAATGCTCGATTAACGAGGTGGAGTCTTGCACTCCAGGAATACCGGTTTGTTATCCGGGCTATCCCTGGCGGTGACAATTCCCAAGCTGATATTTTGTCACGTCTCATTTAAATTCCTATTAAAGAGTGTTGTGTCTTGTATTGGGGTTGGATAGTGCTTGTCCCCCTCAATTCTAGACGGTGGATGGATTCACATTATCTTGTTCATTACTTTATGAACCAGTTTTACAATCTTTTTTTTGTGAATATCCTCTTTCCACCAGCGTCATTCCTGACTGTGAACTGAACTTCTGGCAAACCTGACGCCCTTGTCAGCGGGTCAATGAGATGGAGACATGGCAAACCAAGCTACCAGAGCTACTGCTGCCATTGGATACCACAGTATTTTAATTAACAATATATTGTGTGTGAATGTGTATATAAGCAGCAATTATGTGTGTTGACTAGTTAATTATGAGCCTATTCCTTCATTAAGGCTTCATTGTTTGATAATAGTTATACTATAATCCAGCAGTATACAGTGATATACTCATTTGTTATTATAGATGCTCCTGAGAAGTTTGATTGGGTGCAGTAACAATGTTTCGATAGAATAGATTTTATAGAACGTGGCATCAATAATTGTATGCTTTTTGTCCATCCAATATGCACGTTCTTAATTAGATTTTTCTTCTCGAGCTTAAGGCTCGTTTTTCTACAGTAGTACCTAAGCCCCTACCACAATAACTTTGGGATTTCTTGGATCCTATCGTGTAAATTTTACTTAAAATTTTCACTGGGGTGGGGGATGTCAGGGTTAGGACTAGAAGTGTCGTGCTGGGGCACGGCGTGTTTATTTCATGGTCTCGTTGATTTTAGCCAGTGCAAATGTCCTTGAACTATTCTCGTGGACAGTTTGTTTTTGTAACGCTTTTTCTTAGAGATGGAAAGAAAGTGGGGCAAGATAGAATAAATGGATAGGTTAGCAGTGACGGTGCAATTCTCGACCCCGTGATTTTGATAAACTTTAACAGGGGTGAGAATAAGGGGTGAGTAAATTCGTACATAAAACGTAGAGGGTTTAGAGACTTTAGTAAGGGTTTTGATATGTTAATTTGACTTTGTCTGTTACTATTAATAGAATCTATTAATACTACGAGCTGAGCTCGAAATGGATGCACCAATCAAATTTGGGCAGTTGGCTGGGGATTTGCAGATGGCCGGACGGTATATAACCGGAGCCATTCCTGTTTCACTACTCCATGCAGAAATTTCCTTCTGTGAAGGCAGTCGGCGGGATTCAGCCTGAGAGAATCAGAAGATTGTTAAAGCCATGTCTATGTCCTTGATAGACACTGGAATGAGACCATATGCTGTTCAGAAATTATCTACTGCTATTATCTCCAGCTCCCTGATCTCGTATCAGGGACCAAGCGTAAGTCTTTGTTGATTGATTCGACGATGAACGTGAAGCTGACCTTAAATTTTCCAGTAGAAGTGCTACCGAAGAATGCAAGACTACAATGCATTTTACTTTGCAACTAGATCTAGCATGAGTGTCTGGTATACACATTTGTAAATTGAAATTGATGTGTCTGGATGAGGCTGGGGATTGCCAGCCCATCCTAGAGTAGATCTAGATCTAATGTAACTACGTCAGTTGTATTGACGAGTTTGATCCTTTATAAGCGGTAGGCACAAATAACTGAGTTAACATTGTCGTCTGAGACATTGAGATATTGTTTGTTGAATAGTAGGTAGGCTGTGTCTGAAAGATGGATAAGTAATAATTAAATTGTGAATGAGTTAGAATGATATAATCTTTTAGGAATCTAGAGGAGACTTCTAGTGATATATTATTGAATTTCCATTTGATGCTGCTGATGTTGTCTTTTTAGTATGTAAGAGCTAGACGAAATTTGTTAGGGAATTTAAAGTAATAAATTTGTGGCCCTGCAAGGTCCTTGATAAAACTTACTCGAATTGTTATTAGTATATGTGGTATGGTATGGAAGAGTAATTTCTAAAAACCTCTCGATAGTTTAAATGCAGTCGTAACAATAATTCCATAATAACCCACCCCGTAACATTTACTCTGTGTCACGAGTGGAGTGAGCGATAGTTAATAATTACGGGGGGAAAGGAGGAGAGTAAAATTAACGCACGTAGACAAGTAAGGGAAAGCGTGCATGTTATGAGTGGTGGGGGTCTGAAGGAGGCGAGGGCGCTGTATTACTATCACTGCAAGTTAGAACGTCCTAAAGAGCGGACGCAAGAGAAAGCCCAGTGGGCGAACATAAGGGGAGCAGTCGGAAGACTAGTGAGAGAGTTTTTTCCAGTGATGACTGGTAGGTGAAACGATGATTGATAATTATGATTGATGTATTATATTCGTCTATTACCATGATGTAAATAAGTATATGTGAGGAATGTGGAAGTCCTTGATATTGGATATAGCAATGTGCGCCATGAGCGATAGATGAAAGTGAGTTCATGGATTTGTAGCACGAGTGAGTATTGTGTACTACGATGGAGGTGTGTTACCGTAAGATGTTTGGTGAGTGAAATGTGAACTATTGTGTGTACGCTTCATGGGTTGTAAGGAGAGGTGGAGTGAATAGAAATGGTATGGTATTATACCAATGTAATGTTATTCTTGTAGGTGTCGGGGACGGGCCGAAGAGCCACCTCGGTGAGCACAGGGGATAGGCCAGCATAGGGCCGGGGGCCACACATAGGCCAAGAGTGGGGCTGTCGGTGCAGGACAGTAGAGGCACATAAAGTCGTGGCAGTCAGGCCACGGACAGGGACGTAGATATGAGCGTGAATGTGCTAATTGAAATGATAATGTACTATTGCCATGTTGATGGGCTATTGAAATGATAATGTACTATTGCCATGTTGATGGGCTATTGAAATGATAATGTGCTATTGCCCTGCTGAGGTGCTAGTGGAATGCTAAGGTGTTAAGGCAATAGGAAGGTGATATTGAGAGACTGCGGTGCCAGTGAATTATTAATGTGCTATTTAGACCCTGAGGGGAGAGGCTGAGGCCGAAGTGTCTTTAGGAAGTAACTACCGGGTTGTGGATCCGAGGAAGAGTGCATGTGGGAATAAGGCCGTTGTACGGCAGTTAAATTCAATAATATAATGTATGTAATTGCGCTATTATCTGTATAATTATGTTTAATAAATGTGTGAGTCTGATGGGTTGTTCTGTTAAGTGTTAAACTTGTTCGTTCGTGATTGTTGTCCTGTCATAACTTATTACATCTCCCAGTCTGGGATTTGTGACACTCTGATCCAAGGAATGAAAAGGGTAATTTCTGCCTCCATATATGACAGATTTTTTGTTGTAATACCATTAGGGGCGTTTCGGTTAACTCCATGTGCTTACTTAGAGGTCAGTTTAGTATGTCTATAAGTTGAGATATTACTGATTACCTGCCGTGAAGTTGTCTTTTTAATTATACATGTGTCAAGTAGGACAATGATCCCTCCGGCTGTCCGTTCGTTAGAAGTTAATACCCTCACATGTTATAATGGATACATATATAAGCATTACCTTACACTGTAATGGTGTGCACACCATGAGGGTACCCATACACCATATTATCACACATCCGTAACTGTTTTTCTTTGTATATAACTGTGTTATATGATGAGACTGACTGACTAACATAACAACATGGCATTGTTTGCCCGTGGCTATGTACAGTGTGATAACATTAAAAACTGACCAGTGGCACAGAAGTGGTCTCATGGGTCAGCATGTTGTTTTTAATCTCCTCTCTAGTCATCTGTAGTTTCTCGTCAATGATCAACTTGTGTGGCTTTCTCTTCCTCACTGGACTAGGACTTGGGGTCACTGGAGCCAGCTGGAGGGGTGGATTCTGGCAAACAGAGAATGAAATTTTTAAAAAAAAATTGAGGTTGTGGAAGTCCAAACCTACACAAACTAAAATGTAAAGAATGGATCATTGGAGGTGTCGATGGGAGGGGGCGTGGGACAGCAGGAGGAGGACAGAAAGAAAATAAGAAACTTCTCAGGAAAGACTAATAAAATTATGGACTAGGTAGAAAAAATAAGATGAGTTAAGATGTAACCATTTATATGCCCATATGGTATTATCGTGAACAGTGAAGTGCCACTCGCCCATGATGTTCAAGTAGCACTCTGCCAGTCAATCTTACAAAACACGGAAAAATATCAACCCTCGGGAGGGAATTAGCAGCTGGAAACAGTGACACTGTCGAACTCCAAATGTAAACAGGGTTTCTTAACTAATGATTAGGATTATTGTCCCTGCAGACATAAATGAACATAATAGAACTCATAAGGAAGAGACTCTCCAGAGTGAATTATTTGATAGATATTCGCGGGCAGAGGAAAATATTTCATATTAATATGCTGAAAAAGTACCTGCCTAGCGATGATCGTCGTAACAACTCCGTTCATGTCGTCCCAAGGGCCAACAAAGGAAAATAAACAGATTTGTAGATGTAGAAGTCAGGAATAAGCATAGATTTAAGTCTTTTGAGTCTTCCTTCAGATCAGTGAAAACAACGACATAGACGACTCCGGGCCACATCTTTTATTTTCATTGGTCATCAGTCAGATGCCTTCAAATTACTGTGATTTTTATGCAGTAAGAGTTTTTTATTATAAATTATCTGTCATGCACATCAGTTGTTTTACGTATCTGTAAAAACTTCCCTGGAAATCATGAAAATAATCACCGAATTACCTGCTGTAACCAGTCGTGACCTTGCCGCGCTTGTGCCACAGGAGAGATGAGCTGACCATCAGCACCGGTTACTGCAGGGCCCTGAGTGTCCACTGAAGGAAATGCTGTGTCTGGCTGACCAGTGACCTCTTGATCGGATGTCATGTCTACCTCTGCTCTTACGGCAGAGCACAAAGGAGAACAGGGTTGAGCCATTAGCATTAGAACCAGGCAGATAGAGAAGAAAGACATTGGAATTAAGGCCCCTGTATTGTTTATACTAACAGTGCCAACGTCTAACAGTTCTGCTAAGCTCAGGAGACTTCAGATTCTTTTATACGAGGTAAATGAATCTAAAAATTGTTATTCACACTTTCTTCAGCTGGACTCTAAAATTTGAATTTAACTGATTCGTATGTTTGCCTTGGCAGAAGCATCAGTAGCCTATGTCTAGACATGGATTAAAATCAATGTGTTGTGTGAGAAATATTTCAAATCCGGAATTTCAGCGTTTTCATATTCCACCTTTTGGCCGCAAAACATATTTATGCTTAGTTTGGAACCATATCATTAAAAGTAGCATTATGCTGAAAATACGATAAACAGATTTTAGATCTGGGTACCATGCTAGTAAAGACAATAATCACCTCTGTCACCAGGAATTCGCTTTGTCTTCCTCCCATCCGGGGAGCCATGTCGCCTTTTCCTCTTGGCTTTCTGGGGCGTGCCTGGCATTTCACCTCCTGTGTGCACTGCTGGGGTCTCGTCTAGCCCGGCCACTTCCGTTCTTCTGAAGATGAGATAAAATATTATCTTATTCCGGAGAACTAATTTAAAGATAATAGAAAAGATTATTATCAACTTTTAATTGTCTATTGGGACACACATCACCAAAAACAATTATCTGCATCTGCTTGTGAAATAGTGATACAATATAATAATTATAATAAAGTAACAAATTCTCTGTCTTAATGCTCGATGGAGAGGATCTCCAATACAGATGTCACGGGCGTATGTTGTATTATGACAAGAGTGTCAGAACAAAATAGGGAAAGAAATTAAGACAGGATGTTTCAGAACTGATGGCAACACTCACAAGTGATCCAAATCACGAATATGACTGGTCTCATCAGTGGTCAGTATCTGAGCGATCCTGGGACTGACCATCTCCTGGACAGAGATTTGGACTCCTTCTGTCTGATCTAGCAGGGCCAAGTTGTCCATATCTAGAATTGGCAAGTCCTGTTCTCCAGGCAGCTATGAGATTCAAATCATAAAACAAAACAGTTGATACTTGTACTGAACAGCAATCATTTAGTGCTGGGGATTTACTGTCGAAATACTAAATGTATCTCAGTCTTATTCTATTGCATTCATAGGGTCATTCCTAACATTATGGTTCCACTGGAGTAATTAATTTACTTACATTTATTGCGACATTTTTAAAGTTTATTTTTGTATTAATATTAGTTTATTTTCTGTGGACATATATTCATTTTACACTTTGTAAATCAGCAGATTAGATGGTACTGGGCGTCGTGTAAACCCAAATAAGAACGAAAACACTATTGTCTGGTCAAGCAGAGAAAACTGACAATATTTAGACTTAAACAGATTACTTGAACAAACGTATAGTAAAACACTGCAGTAGGCTGTACCATTGGATTGATGGGCGAAATTTCTTGCTCCTGAATCTGAATCTCTTTTTGGTCCGAAACGGAATGGGGACTTCCAATTTCTGTAGAGTAAAACATTAAAAATGCACTAACAACTCAGGTTTAACACCATGCTAATTAAGAGAACTGAAAATTGTCATGCATATACACCAATGACATTTCACTTTTCTTGAATGTCTAGCCATTTGTCAAGATAATTTTCTCTTGAGACCAGCGTAGAACTATGAACATCAAGGTAGTGATCTGAACAGACATTTGACGTGAAGTTGAAAACTGGATCTGTAGTAAGGATGCCTGTTTAAAAACATCAGTGCTGTACAGTGTTGCTATTGCCGCCAGCCAAACTTATTGTTTCATTCAATTTTCTTTTTTTAAAATCACATTGGATTTCAATGTAGTTTATTTCTGGGTGAGTATGATGGTTTTTGGGTGGCATTTTTGCCTGGTCGCATAAAATTTATTCTCAGAGTCATTCAACTGCTTCATTCATCCAACTTTAACCACCACCACCCCCCCCCCCCCACCCCCCCAAAAAAATTGAGCACTTCTGGCAGTTGGACAGCACTATTATGCAATAATTTCAGTGAATGTTACCTACCTGGTTTGACAATTCTTGGCAGCATAGAAGGACTCAGCTGACATTTTTTTACAAACATATGATCCCATGTTTCCTATCAGAAAAAAGGAAGACGAGGATGAGATCAGACATACCATGTCGAGAAAGAAGGTTGCACCAAAGAAAATTTAAAAAATATACATATATATATGTATGTATACTTAATTTTGCAGTCAAAATGTTGAGTACTAGTTATCAGAAAACTATTACCACACCTGAATGGAGTTAACGGTATCACTGTCAAACTAGTGAGGTACGATGACTGTCAGGCTAAGAAAGTAGCTCTGGTCTAGCTAAAAGTGTTACAGTGTTTCAGTATTCATTGTCCAGCCAGTGCTGAGAGAGAAGAATCCAATGCTGAGACGATCACTGACAGCGTTATATAGTCCATGGTCTCAGTAAAAGTAACATGCCCTGTGGTTCTATAATCAGTGTGCATAATTATCAGAATCTGTTTCTCATCGTTGTCACATGTTTTAGTATGTTCTTGTATTTGTGAACTGATTGTGAGTGGTAGAATGACTGTGGGAGCTTGTATTACAGGATAAGGCGCTTTAATTATTTTTGTTTTATTATTGTCAGTAATAATGATTAATACCATAATACCACTATAGATTATATTCTCCTATGAATTTGCACTCCGTTTTGTTGCAGACAGAACACAAACAAGAATCTTTATATTTTGGAGAGTGGGGAAAAGGAGAGAGGAATAAAATCAATAACTGAATTAATTTTACAAAATTGTAATGAAACTTCAATGGTGAAATTAAGAAACAAAAGATGTGATAAACATGGTGAAGAGCAATCTATAAATGCCCAATACAATTCACAAAATAAACAAAAAACTTGAACACAAAAGCGATGATAAAACTGGATGGTGGGGATACCACTAAAGCTTCGACATCCACTGTGGATTCCTTTGGCAATCCAAACATGGGGTCATAATATTTGTCTTTGATGCTGGTTGGGACCCGTGATTCTAGTGTGACAGGGTCTGATCTAGAAAGGAGTGACACAAAATTTGACCAAATCCAGAACATCCTTACATCATAAAGATTCTTGATGTCATGTATCTGGATAACAGATAAGAGACAGATTATAACTGAAAGTCATATTATTTTATCGTGGATATTAATTAGTTGCAGTTTGCTGTTCTATCGTGTTAAAATCTCATTGTTTGTGTCAGCATAATGGTCAAAGAGTCAAAGCCAAAAAATTGCAAGTCTTACTTGGTAATGACCAGATCGATTTCATACGTGGCTGACACTTCAGGGTGGATTTTTCTGATCAAAGCACTGCAGTCCACTGCCAGGAATAGAGGGCAATGCACAGACATGGATGATTATCTATGTATGAGACATAAACATCTTTGAGAGTATAGCAAGGCGGGGAGAAGGGCTAAGGCATGCAGAGGAGAATAATTAATTAAAGTGTGAGTGGCAGTATCAGCAAAAACTCTATTATAAAACTTAAAAAGATAATAATAATAATAAAAGGCTGTAAACGAAACATCATCATCTCGCGTAGGCCTTTTATTATGCTCATTGGTCCCAAACCACCCGACTTATCAGTCAATAGAGCCGACCTATTGACCAAAACAACCTCATACTCAGTCCAAACCTGGATGTGACCATACAATTAGTCTTACCGAACAAATAATCCCACTGCTTCTGGAGAACTTTGGCTGAGCCATACATGAGCTGTGATGACAGATAAAGAGAAAATCGTCGTGGACGCTGTTCTGCAGATTTGCTTTGGTAGCCCGGTAGATGTTCCAGAATGTTTGCACTGTAATGAAATTTTAGAGTGGCCTGGCTGATCATTAAGTGGTTGCAGATATGTCTTTGTAAGTTTGGCCTTTGCCCATAGTTGTGAACGGTGATTGTATGGTTTCAAATAATAATATTAACATCATATGACTCACCATACCAGGGTTACATTGATAGAAAATGTTAACATTTTAGCTGCCATCCTTTTATGAAATATCGAAAGTGGCAGTTAGGCCTACCGTGACTAATAAAATTAAAAATTCTCGCAGTAGGCCCTATGACTTATAATGACATCATCTCAAAACTTACCAGGTAACAGATACATTGATAGAACAGAGTTCTCTCTTGTTCAACACACGCGACTGTGTGGCTGCCAACCTTGATGGAGAGATAAAACAAAATCGTCAACCCACTGCAATGATTGTATTGTCGATCTAGCCTGTTGTTGTATTTTAACGTTATTGGACAAAACAATTAGACATTTAGATCTAATTATTGTAGACTTCTACTGTCTAGAGATCTAGAAATCTGAAGGTCAAGACATAGATCTAGATCTAGAACCTCAGTCTTGATCTAGAATTTCTAACATGAATTAAGATACCAAAGAAAACATTGTATGCCAAACCATTTAAACAGTGCTATTCTGTGAATTTCTACACAGTACATGGTAATGGTAAACATTTCTAAATCTTGATCTAGATCTAGATCTCTTTCAAAAGAATAGGGCCTAAATCTATTTAGAACTAGATATCTAGATCTAGAATCTAGATCTTCACTGTAGATCTAGATCTAGATCTAAATAGATCCCTAAATAGACTAGACTCTAGATCTAGATCTAGATCTAGTTTTCCGTTGACACAGAAGAAAAAGGAGATGGAGAAGAAGAAAAGAAAGGGAATAATAATTATTATGAAAAGCGACTGGGGCCCAGCCATTAAATTTAGCCTAGAATCTAGATCTAGACCTAAATCTAGATCAGAATCTTGATCTAGTCTTACTTACCATATCAAACCAAAGCGCCCTTTTCGTTTCAAATAGACTGGGTTGTAGAACATCGTTTTTTTTGTATTTTTTATCTAGATCTAGATCTTTTAATTTCACGGTTACACCAATTAGGCCTACTAACAGACGTGGTTATGATGAAGTACAAGATAGACCAGCGTGTCTAGAGTTCGTTCAGTTTACTTTACTTCCATAAACTGAGTAAACAAGTGAGATCAAACTAGCCTAACGAACAGCAATTCACTGTATTTAAAGATTCCCGCCTCATGAACTCTCAACCTTTTTTTACTAAAAAATTTAAATATTTCACGGAATGATTATCACCAATTAATGTATCGATTATCCTCAGTTAAAAAAGAACTTTTTAAAAATTGCTCAGTGTGACTCCAGCTGCATTTAAGTTTATTGTGCATTAATTGTGGAAACAACAGATGTAGATTAAGGGCGAAGGAGTTTAAATAGACAGAAGTTCCGTCTGAGAAAATGTTTTGTTCTGTTATAATATGTTTTGACTTTTTAAAAGTCAATCTGCAAGGTAGATAACTCTCTACTATCAGGAAATGTAAACTGCCTGTGTGGCATGTGTGAACGGCGGATGGCCAGATTGCTGATTCGGGCATTCAGTCAGATTAAGAAAACAATGGCTAATAGATCATCTATACCAGAACGGCAAGTGGTTTGTTGTCATTTCTTGGGTCGTTTTCCCTGTTGGAAATGGTGTTCGTTTTCACCTGCCCTTTTTTATTTTTTGGCTATCAATAGATTTAGACGAGATCTGGATCCAGATCTAGATCTAGATTCTAGATTCTCTAGAGTCTTATGTCGTCACAGTTATAAATAGGCAGGCCAACTTTATGAATGATTCAGTAGGCTAGGCCAAGCATTGAGTTTAAAGAAAGCACGCCGACACGTTAACGGCCTCATATATTGTACAAGGAAGAAGCAAAACGATTTAGATAGAATATAGCAGAACGATAGGAGAGAAGGAAACCCTGTCAGATTCAGAAGCACCCACCAACCTAACCACCCGTGATTCAAAGAAATGTCGACCTGTTTCACTTTCAGTTTCTATTTTTAAAACGTAAACGACTGAGTAGAACAGAGCAAGGATTAGATCTAGATCTAGATCTAGATTTTAGGGAATAGGCACATGAGTTAAAATTTAAATCTTGACAAAAGTAACTGATTTTTAAAAAATTCTTTGGATCTAGATCTAGATCTATATATATCTAGTCTAGAGATCTTTAATTATAAATTAGTTTATTAGTTTAATAATACCGTCATTTGGGGGTGGGGTTCTTGTCAAGATCTAGATTCTAGATAGAAAATCTAGAGCCAGATGTAAATTTATACCACTTGGAGGGACTTAGACTCTACTGTTAGAAAGCCCATGTCATTTAAAAGAACATTTCTTTTGTATGTCAATGTTAGCAAGCGTATTGTCAAATGTTTAAGAACAAAATTAGGGATATCCATGATAAACCATATAATAAATAGCCTATATGGTTTGAAGCTTGAATCTCGGCCTAGGTCCAATTAGGATATAAGGTAGCAGTCGTAGACACTTCAGATACATTCTAGATCTCTGTGTGGGAGTGACTGAATTATTGATACAAATCATGTGAAATGTTTACCATTACCATGTACTGTGTAGAAATTCACAGAATAGCACTGTTTAAATGGTTTGGCATACAATGTTTTCTTTGGTATCTTAATTCATGTTACAAATTAGACAATGATATAGCCCCCACACCATTTATATTATAAAAATATTATTGATAAAATTGTTTTTCTATTATCTAATTAATTATATTTAGTTACATGGACAGAGAAGCGCCCCCAGCAAGTTAGATGGATATTGTTATGATTTAAAGCTGATCAGTGATGTGAAGCCCAGCAATTATCACTCAGAACATGGAACTGTTAGTTCAAGCATGGGTCAAAATACGAAATCCTACCGAGTTCGTCATCAATTATAAGCTGAGACACTTCAGTATGTGATATTAACCTTGCTTATTGTTATAATAGATATTTTACAAATATCTCAATTTCTGTCTTTACAGTTGGGAGTGTTATCGCCCATTGGGCAAGATAATACCAGGCACCAGATTTATACCATTCAAAGTTCCTTTGAAGGAGGTAAGGTCAACCTTATATAGACTGTCACTCTTTTACCAAGTGACCTGTTTTGAGAAGCCAAATAAAATTGATATATACTTCAAATTGTGCTCATCACGGTCCCAAAACATGAGGATTCTTCAGTTGTGCTTAGCTTACCATGCATGACTGCAATCAACCCAAAAGAGTTGAATGACTCTTTTTTTTTTATATTTTATTTTTAAATCATGGGAAGATTTAACAAATTAAAAGAAGATGGACAATCCTTTCAATCCATAAATACAGTAGTCTCCATCTAAGAACCCGGTCAACGGGAGACAGAAAAAGCGGGTTCTTAGGCGGACCGGGCACTTAGGAGGATACTAATGGATGCCGCCCATATTTGACTACCCGTGTCCATGGCTTATCCCCCTTGATTGCTCGGGCTTGGGTCGTAACCTCATAATGAAAATAAAGCGTTGAACATTTTTTTTTTTAAATGTTTTTTTTTGCGAATGGTCAAAGTTACGACTTATGGCTAGCAGAATGCCCTTTTCTTACAGTGATGATTGTGTAACGAATAGAACAATTCAGACTGAACAATCAAGTTGTGAATCACAGGTGCCGATTTTAGACAACACGAGGCCCAGTGATACCCTATGTAATAACCACAATCAGCCACAAGTACATGTGCCGTGCAAACCAAGCACGTGGTCAATTACGTATAAAATTCTGCCCCTCGAGTTAGACAACAATAGATTGATGTTAGGTGATGACTGTGCTAATTTAGTCTAGGAGTGGCCCGCTTGCTCACTAAAGACGTAACTGGGCTCCATCCTTTGTACGGTTGGCCTCCCCCTACCTTCCCTCCACCCGCTCTTTTTCATTGAACTGTGTGCCTTTCTTTGTTCTATCCCGTCTACTTGAAAGAGAATTTTCCGTAATAGTATGGACATTTTACGTAAAAGTGTGCTCGTCTCTCAGTCAAATGCCGGGTTGTTAGGCAGATTTTTCGTTTCAGAGCGGGTTCTTACGCATGTAAATTACAGTGAAAAAATTCGGTTTCGGGGCAACAGCGGGTTCTAAGGCGGATCGGGTTCTAAGGCGGCTAGTTCTTAGACGGAGACTACTGTAGCAAATTTTATTGTAATTGCTATGAACTGCACACTTTGGGTGAATGACAGAGTGTAGATTAACAAGAAGTGTAAAAGTAGACATGTAAGGAAAAAAAAATCATATGGAGGCCTATGACGTGATGACATTTGATGGTGAAATATCATATGAATGCTTAAAATTCGTTTTTCTGGTGCATTTTCATATTAACCCTTGTCCTGTGGGAGGCTACTATATTGGCCTCCTCGCACAACACGCGAGGCATATATTGTGGCCTACACTTTGCAAGCCGGGTCCTGCGGGAGGCCAATTTATTGTATAGCAACACTGTTTCTCGTGTTTTGTTTACTCTGTTGCTATGACTATTATTTTTTTCATGTTTTTTTCCTCGCTTGTTTCGCGTGTTTGTCTATCCTGCCACCCCATCTATCATTCAAAATGGTATCTGATTATGTTTATTACAATGCAACTATTCGTAACTATTCGTCATACTCATGTAATACATTAATAGTACTGATGATCTGAAGTTTGAACTGGGGAAAATCTAGGGGAAACTTTTGTATTTGATGCTGGTCTGTGTATTTGAGAAACCGTTAAATGTCTGTAATAATGAATTTCGATGTAATACCAGGGCATGGCTGGGAGAAAATGACCGGCTTTGTTTATTGGTCGTTGTCTTTATTTGATGTGGTATTTAGAGAGACATTGGGTTGCTTTGATTAAACCGCTTTTCGGTACAAGACAAGTGTGTACTCTGCGGGCTGGAACTCAAATCCCTTGCTAAAGGTGTACTAAGAAAACTAACATTATAGTATGTGGAACGTCTACATTAGCTTTAAGCAAGCTGGACAGGTCATGGGGGAAGGACCAGACAAGATTGAACAGACCGGCCCTCCAGGTTCGGGGGTTGGGCGTAGGGCTAACAACCCTACCCTGAAATCCTTGTTGGGGTGACCTTACTTGGAGAAACAAAAATCGTTACGGAAACAGCAACATGGAAAAACCAACGTTCTGGATGTGATGGACCTTCTGAGTACCTCGCGACTCGTATGAATGCAAGTAGTGAAAGCCGAAAGGAAACTGCTAGCAGGATGAAGGAGGAACTGAACACCGCCAAAACCAAGACCAGGATTGGATACTGGAATGTTAGAACAATGTATGAATCGGGTAAGTTAGCACAAGTAACATCAGAGATGAGGCGCTACAACCTACACATCCTGGGTGTAAGTGAGAGCAGATGGACTGGATCTGGAAGGATCAAAACATCCACTGGAGAAACCGTTCTCTACTCTGGAAGAGAGGATGACCAACATCATGAAGGAGTAGCCATCATCCTAAAGAAAGGACTGGACAAATGCTTGTTGGAGTGGAAACCAGTCAATAGCAGACTGATGAGGATGAGGATGAAAGGACGACACACAAACATCACTGTCATCCAATGTTATGCACCAACCAACGAAAACGACAACACAGACAAAGACGACTTTTATGAACAACTCCAGGGGGAAATGGACATGACGCCACGGCATGATCTCATCATTGTCATGGGAGACCTCAATGCTAAGGTAGGTAAAGATGATATAAATTATGAAAGAGTAATAGGAAAACATGGAACTGGAACAAGGAATGACAATGGAGAAAGGCTTGTGGATTTTTGTGCCTTGAACAACTTAGTCATCGGAGGGACCCTTTTCACACACAGAGAAATTCACAAACTCACATGGAATTCTCCAAATGGAAGAGACAAGAACCAAATAGACCATTTGATGATCAACGGTATGTGGAGACGATCCCTTCTAGATGTGAAAGTGAAAAGAGGAGCTGACGTAGCCAGCGACCACCATCTAGTGGCAGCACTTATCAAAATTAAACTGAACAAGACCGGAATCAAGATATCAAAGCAAAGACACCTTAATATTCAGAAACTGAGAGATGCAAGTGTTAGAAATGCCTTCAACATACAAGTCAAGAACCGATTCCAGGCTCTACGAGAGTCTGATAAGAACAACCCTAAAGAAAGAGGAATCGATTCAGAGTGGAAAAGAGTAACTACAGTGTACACAGAGAGCAGTGTAGCCTGCCTTGGATTTAATGAGAAAGGGAAAAGCAAGGAGTGGATCCAACAAAGAACATGGGATGTGATCGAGGAGAGGAAAGTCATGAAAAAGAAACTCCTACAAGTGAAATCGGAAAGGCTGAAAGAGAGGTACCAACATAGCTACACAGAGTTAAATAAGAAAGTGAAGAGACTAGTAAAGAAAGATAAACGAGAAGCCATGGAACAGCTAGCGGCAGATGCGGAGGAGGCAGCAGCAAGAGGAGAACAGGGTAAGCTCCACAAGATCACTAAGCGCATTTGTGGCAAGTACGGTGGAAGACCAAGTGTTCCAATCAAAGACAAGAATGGGAAACTACTGACTACAGAACGAGAACAGGATACACGCTGGACAGAGCACTTTCAGGAATTACTAAACCGGCCACCACCTGAAGATAGAATAATAATACAAGATGCTGCTGAAGACCTTGACATCAACATAGATCCACCAAAGAAAGAAGAGATAGTGGCAGCAATAAAGAGCCTAAAAAACAGCAAAGCCCCAGGAAAAGACAACTTGACTGCAGAACTGTTCAAAGCAGATCCGGATCAGTCAGCCACCATCCTTCAGCCACTGTTCACAGCTATCTGGGAAGCAGAAGCAGTACCAAAGAGCTGGAATGAAGGCAGAATAGTGAAAATACCCAAGAAAGGAGCACTCAGCGATTGCAACAACTGGCGTGGTATCACTCTCCTTTCTATACCCAGCAAAATCCTTGCCAAGATCATTGTGCAACGTATGTCAGATGCTGTGGACAAGACACTGAGAAAGGAACAGGCCGGATTCCGATATGGGAAAGGATGCATTGACCAGATCTTCACACTCCGAAACATCATAGAACAGTGTTCAGAATGGCAAAGGCAGCTCTATGTGAACTTCGTTGACTTCGAAAAGGCCTTCGACAGCATCCACAGAGAGAGTATATGGCGCATTCTTCGGCACTATGGGATTCCCAGCAAGCTTGTTGAACTCATCAAAAGCTTTTACAAGAACTTCAGTTGCAGTGTCGGAAACAGTGATGCATCCTTTGAAGTGAAAACTGGTGTACGGCAAGGATGTGTGATGTCAACAATTTTGTTTAACCTCGTAATCGACTGGATTATGCGGAAAACTACAGAGGATGCACCAAGAGGCATCAGATGGACACTCTTCGACAACCTAGAGGATTTGGACTTTGCGGATGACCTTGCGCTATTGTCACATAGTCACCAACACATGCAAGATAAGACGCAGAGACTACATAATTTTGGATGCAAAGTAGGCCTTCGGATTAGCCAGAAGAAGACAGAGATTATGACCCTAAATGTAGACACTCCAGCACCAGTGCAAGTAGATGACAAGAACCTCACCACGACGGACAAATTTAAATACCTTGGTAGCATTATCAGACCAGAGGGTGGCACAAAGGAGGACATCCAAAGTAGGCTGGGAAATGCAAGGGCTGTCTTTCAAAGTATGAGCAACATCTGGAAATCGACACAATACGGCATCAACACCAAGATCAGACTGTACCAAAGCTGTGTCCTATCCACACTCCTCTATGGATCAGAGTGTTGGCGAATGACAGAAGGTGACCTCGCCAAGTTGTCTTCCTTCCACACCACATGTCTTCGTAGGATTCTCCGCATCTTTTGGCCAAACAAGATTTCTAATCAGGAACTACTAAGGCGATGCAAGCAAGAAGAAATAGCCAACATCATCACGAAGAGACGATGGAGATGGCTTGGACACGTGCTGCGAAAGGAAGCAAATTCTATAACCAAAACAGCACTTCAGTGGACACCGGAGGGACGGCGCAAGCGAGGCAGACCCAAGGCAACCTGGCGGAGAACAATCGAGGCAGAGATGAAATCCTTCAATCACTCATGGGGAACTCTCGCAAAGATGGCCCAGGACAGACAGGGCTGGAGATCCTTTGTTGCTGCCCTAAGCACCAGTGGGTGCAACAGGAAATAGTAGTAGTAGAACGTCTACATAGTGGAGGAAGGAGAAGGCAATGTCATGTATATGATATGTGTGGTTAGTCCATCAAGTGCCTGGCTTAAAAAATAATTTGTTCAGCTGAATGCTGGCTTAGGGACAAAAAAAAACACAGAGCTCTTGGGAAAAGGATAAAACATGTGTTAAACGGCTTTATGTAAATGCAGAAAATTGTTGATTATGGGCCTTCTATTTAACTATAGAACTTATTGCATCTCATCGCAAGTACATTATCCAAATATCGTAGGGGTCACTTATGATTTTATCCACCATTATTGTTGTTACTGCGTTCTAAAGTAAATACGATACATGTTTCAAAAACACCCGACTGCCGAGTTATCGGCAACACGCGAACAATCGGCTGACTGACCATTGGCTCTCCCCACACGAGGCGTTATGTGGACGAGTTCACTCAATGCGGAACGAGGGTTAAATCAAAGTCTCTTAATCTCATGAAGTCATTTAACTTGAAGTTTGGTAGGCATGGCCCAAGTTATCAGAATAATAGGATTTTATTTAGATGTGTAAATGAACAGTTCTCAAGAAAGACAGAAAGTAACAAGATCTTAGTTTGACTTGAATTCTAATAAAATTACATTTCCTAATTTTTGATAAATTGGAGTCTGTGGTATGATGTATTATGGAAGAGTACAGAGCTGAAGATTAAACAAGTTCATTATCCAGATCTGTTTCCACTTGGTATTTCTCTACATGATGTCTCACTGTTTTCTCTTCTTTCAGAATTATTTTAAAAAAGTGGAGGAGAAGGATTGGTAAGTCATGTACAGGGACAAGAGTCTTTTGAGAGAGCCAGCAACTGGCATTTCCTTTTCACTTTTGATTGTGCAATGATAGCAAGATAACTGATATTACAGCAGTGGTTTGTATCTTGGACGGTTTTCATTCAGAAGTCTGATAATACTTATGGCCTTATTGTTTTATTGTGTACCTTTTTCTTTATCTAACTATAGAATGGATTAGAATTTGGAGAGACAGACATGAAAACATATGATTCATAATCATAATGTGATGTACTAGCTAACAAAAAATTTCAGATTAGTGCTGAGTTTCAAGTTGGTCCAGATAATAAAATTAGAAATCTTCACCTACGGTATTTATTGTCAGACTGAGATGTTGACCTGTTAATTTGTCACTGAAGGGTCTGTTGAAATGATGGAATCTGAACTGTCCAAGAAATACATTTAGTTGCCGTAATTTATTTTTTGTGACTGAGAAAGGCAAATGAAGCAGGCTTACAAGGTATTGATTTGGGTCAGTTAAATAATTGTATCTCCTTCTCTCTTCAGGTTTTCTCCCATGATTCTGATTCAGATGCTCGGAGATCAAGGTCAACAGCTTGGCGTAGTGATTGATCTCACATTTACACACAAATATTATAATAAAGAGGTACTGCAGTTTGATATCCCTTACAAAAGATATATTATTATAAAAATAAGATCCCCAATTAACTTAAATTTATACTTCAGTTTCATTTCTTCCTTAAAAAATATTTTTGCATGTCAGTGAAAGGGAGAACCTTGTAATCAGGGTCTGGTGTAAGTTTCATATCATTCTGAAGAAGTGAAAAATAATGAAAACAGCAATGGCTTTGTCATTCACGATTGTTTTTATTGTAAATAGTTGTATCTTCTCAATGTATTTTCTGCATTGTACATTTTCTTCAAAATTACACATAGACTTGTGTGCAATTTTCTAAATTTAATTTCTCTTCGAACATTTGGAGGAGCCTCTTTACTTTGATTCTGTGTTGAGGATGGTTGACTTGCTAAAGATTGATTTTTTTTTTAGTTGATTTGTATTTTAAGTTCAAACAGGATTCAGATTTAAGTTGCAATGCAAGCAATAAGACAAATAAAATTATGGACATGGCTTGTGAACTGGCTTCAGTTCTAGATCTACTACATCTGTCATCTTTTATACCTAACATGATTTGCGATAATGGATAGATTTAGTTTATTTTTAATCAGAAGTCTTTTCTATCCAACTCATGAGTCATTAAGCCGTGAGTAGACATTTAGGGCAAAATATTCAGAGGAATTTCCTTTTGCATTATCATCAGACTTGTCCAGTAAATGCATTGTGAGTCATGAGTCACATTGTCGTGACTTCCAATTTCACCAGTTTCACAGTAACATGGAGGCAAGTCTGACATTGTGCAGTACTGCCAGAGCAAGTTAATATGAAAGAGTTATAGTTACACAGTACTGAGGACATCTCATATCAGTTCTGAGGACATCTCATATCAGTTCTGAGGACATCTCATATTATAATCAGTCAGTTCTTTCTTTAGGATCAGAAACATTGGTGATAACAATACATGTATTAGCATTTGAAGCAACAGCTTTCTGCTTCTTAAAATCTTATACTGTATTTATATTAGACCTATATTGGGGCCAGTATTAAGAGCATTATGTGACAAAGTGAGGAAATTATGATTTTTCAATGGGGGGGGGGGGGGGGGGGGTTTGGTCAGGTCCGATCCGATATCAGGAGTCTGTTTTGGGTTTTTTTAAAGTTGGCAGCTATGAAATAGTAATCTACTGAACCAGTTCTCATTTAAGTTAAAGCCACAGTGCTGTGATTTGCCTTGTCTAGAAGCTTTAATTAATAAACCTTTCGCTCCTTGTAAATGAACAAATGATTTTGATAAAAAGAAGTAACAGCTGCACAAAAATTTTTTTTTCATCAAGCGAAACATAAGGAAGAAAAGATGCTGAAGTCCATATCAACTGTGAGGGAACTGTTTGAGTGAATGTGAAATTACATGTGGAGGTGGGAGTCAGAGAAAATGATTACAGATTATTGATGTTTATGGATTGTCTGACCCTCAGTTTTTCCCACAATTTATAGGAATTTACCAGCAAATCCATCGGTCACAAAAAGATTTTAACCCGGGGACATGAAGTACCCAGCCAAGATGTATATGATGAGTAAGTTTATTTTTTGGAGATTTACTTTGCCAGCATTATGACAACTGCTACTGTTGATATAGTTAGCAATTGAATTCAGCTTTAACATTTTACATTGATGTCCATGGAGCAAACTATGCTAATATTTATCCTTTTGCTAAGTGTTTATGATATTCGTCAGAGTGCCTTTAAGTTACTGATATGCGAGTTCATAATGAAATGTTTTCAATTTCTTCTGCATGCAAAGAGACTTTGTTACTTTATTGCCTTGCCCGCCACACAGATTTCCGCTCATATGCCGGGTGCAAAAGGGGACAAATCAAGCAAATCTCAAACTTGCACATCATAAATCCCACACTTCCAAAATATACGCAGAAGACGCAAGTAAGTAGGGGAACTAACTAGGAAGTACAAAACAATCATAATTTACAAATTGTCTCCATATGATCACTCAAGAAATGCATACAAAAACTAGGCCTGGAAGAGTTCCGGGCACATGGCAGTTAGTGAGATTAAACAGCCTGGAACAGTTCCGGGCAAGGCAGGGAAGGGGTTGAAAGCATTTCAAGGAACAACGAAAGCTGATATTCACTGAGTATGATAATTGCAAATCATTCAGTTTATGCGCTTGTGGAATGGAGCTATGTCACAAAGATAAGGTTTAAATTGGAAGATGGATGGTGTAGAGCCGATTTTCTTTTCTGAGGTGCAAAATTCTTTTCCTTTTGGGGGGGGGGGGGGGGGAACTTCAGACATTAATTTTTTAATTTTGAATTTCAGTTTTGCAGAGACAGTGAAAAAGTATGATGACAATGGTGAGATGTATATTTTATTGCTTTGATATTTCAATCCAAGTCATCAGTATGTTTTTGTAAGTACAAATGCATTTTCCAGTAAGGTGGAAACAGGACCAATGGTGCACTTTGAAAGGAGTGAAACATTTTGTAATTTCATTATAAAGCAAAAAATATCAGCTGAGATTAAAGAGTTCCAATGATGTGAATGTGTGTTTATTGTTGAACAAGACTTGTTTGTGGTGTTCAAGAGAAAATAAGGATTAGGCGAACCGAGGTTGTAGTGCCTAGTTAGTGCTCAGGAAAGGAAAGCGGGAGTGAAAGAAGGAAGAAAGAAAAATGATCAAGATGGGACTAGAACCCGCGACCTCTGCTACGGCACCCGTCGCCTTGCCAAGAAGGAAACAGATCGCTTAACCGCACGGCCACTCCGTCTCTCAAAAAAGAGACGATCGTGGCCGAACTGTTTCACGGTGTTTCTTGCTGACTTGAGTATTCGTTCGCTGGGACCCAACCCACCTGTGTCACCTCTCCCCTCCCTGTTCTCTCTCTTTCACCCGCCTGCCATTGGACAATACGAACATCTAGGACAACGAATACAAGATGTATGCCTCCGAGTTTTATCAAACAGAAATCAATATAGGTGAGCAGAAGCTCGGGGGGAGGCAGAGCACTAGGGTAACAGTTCAAGAGAAAATAAGGATTAGGCGAACCGAGGTTGTAGTGCCTAGTTAGTGCTCAGGAAAGGAAAGCGGGAGTGAAAGAAGGAAGAAAGAAAAATGATCAAGATGGGACTAGAACCCGCGACCTCTGCTACGGCACCCGTCGCCTTGCCAAGAAGGAAACAGATCGCTTAACCGCACGGCCACTCCGTCTCTCAAAAAAGAGACGATCGTGGCCGAACTGTTTCACGGTGTTTCTTGCTGACTTGAGTATTCGTTCGCTGGGACCCAACCCACCTGTGTCACCTCTCCCCTCCCTGTTCTCTCTCTTTCACCCGCCTGCCATTGGACAATACGAACATCTAGGACAACGAATACAAGATGTATGCCTCCGAGTTTTATCAAACAGAAATCAATATAGGTGAGCAGAAGCTCGGGGGGAGGCAGAGCACTAGGGTAACAGTTCAAGAGAAAATAAGGATTAGGCGAACCGAGGTTGTAGTGCCTAGTTAGTGCTCAGGAAAGGAAAGCGGGAGTGAAAGAAGGAAGAAAGAAAAATGATCAAGATGGGACTAGAACCCGCGACCTCTGCTACGGCACCCGTCGCCTTGCCAAGAAGAAAACAGATCGCTTAACCGCACGGCCACTCCGTCTCTCAAAAAAGACGATCGTGGCCGAACTGTTTCACGGTGTTTCTTGCTGACTTGAGTATTCGTTCGCTGGGACCCAACCCACCTGTGTCACCTCTCCCCTCCCTGTTCTCTCTCTTTCACCCGCCTGCCATTGGACAATACGAACATCTAGGACAACGAATACAAGATGTATGCCTCCGAGTTTTATCAAACAGAAATCAATATAGGTGAGCAGAAGCTCGGGGGGAGGCAGAGCACTAGGGTAACAGTTCAAGAGAAAATAAGGATTAGGCGAACCGAGGTTGTAGTGCCTAGTGGTGTGTGTTGTTCTCACCGGTTTGTATTTTTTTTAAAAAAGTAGTCCCTTCAAAACTGATTGCATGTGATTTACCCCACCTTCATCGGAGCAAATAATTTTACAAAGTAATGTACTAAGATTGTGTAAGTCTGTTTTCAGTGTCAGTTGTAGGCTTGTTTGTTATTTGACAAGATACATTAACTGAAGTAGATCTGTAAGCAGCTGGATATGTGCCTGCAGTGGAACAAAGTCAGTTCAATTATGATGTTAATTTGGTTTGCATTTATGTATTCTTTTATTTTTTATTTAGTTAATTGACTAAACATAGAGGTAATCCCAATGGAACCAAAAATTCATGTACTTCTATCAAAAATGTTTACCAATATTTACTGAATTTTTTATTTTTTTTTAATCATTTTTTTCAGGTCACTTGATTGGTGTGCACTGCACTCATGGTGTAAACAGAACTGGCTATCTTGTATGCAGGTGACTCTAATGTTCAGTTTAGGGATATCACTTTAGTTATCCAGTTCATTATTTCAGTGTTGAGAGATGTTGAAAAATATTCTTTAAAGTTTGCTCAAATATTTACAAGATTTTACCAAAGAGGCAATTACTGAAGTCAAATATCATCAGTCACATTAAGTTATATTTCAGAGGGCTTTTCCCTGCACACACAAGACAAAGGCCGAACAAGTCATTTGCTGGATACATTCAACAGGAATTAATTTAAAGAAAACATTTTTTTTATACTTAATGCCAAGCAAAGATTAGTGACAATATGTTGATCATAACCCTCGTCCTACAGGAGGCCACTATATTGGCCGGCACGCAAGGCCAATATTGTGGCCTGCATATTGCAAACCGGGTCCTGTGGGAGCCTAATATATTGTGTAGCAACGCTGCTTCTCATGTTTTGTTTATTCAGTTGCTGCAACATCGGGTTTTTTTTACAGTTTTTTTTCTCACAATTTTCACTTGTTTATCTATCCTGTCACCCCTATTTTGTCTAGCAAAATGGTATCATCCGCTTATATTAATTGCAATGCAACTATTCGTAACTATTCATTATACTTGTGATGTTTCCACTTTCTCTCACTAACTTTCTTCTGACACCAGCCGTGATGGGCACGGCACAAACACACTAAATAATCGACTATCTCTCTTCTATAAGTTATAACAAACGATATCTGTATTGCTTACATATATACAATAATTATTAATTCATTCAATAATAATAGGAACACAGGTCATACAATTTCATGTGAATTTCGATGGAATGAAGTTGATGCAAATCAGTACATGCTAATTAAATGGCTTCGTAATATTCAATTTCTAGCACATTTTATAAAACACATGGGAACATTCAGCATAAGGAAACCTCTCCTTTAGGGGTGTATGGCGCTATCTGGGCACTGGTTCTTCCTCTCTACCCTGGCTTGACTGCGCAGTTAGATCAACAGGTATCGGCAGGTACCAATAGGTCGGGAAGCCAAGAAGCCACGATGTCGTTAATCAAAGTACAAGAAGTTGAGAAGCCAAGAAGGTGTTGTTCTTCCTCCTCTGTAGAAAAACAATCGCAACTTCCTAATCTACT
Source organism: Onchidella celtica (assembly GCA_963931925.1). Classification (NCBI taxonomy): domain Eukaryota; kingdom Metazoa; phylum Mollusca; class Gastropoda; order Systellommatophora; family Onchidiidae; genus Onchidella; species Onchidella celtica. The sequence goes on along the minus strand of OZ007567.1, from coordinate 95,306,955 downwards.
GCTGGAAGGCATGACTTCCGTACTTACTCCATGACGGATATTCGTCATTAATACTTTTAACCGCTGACACTGTTATAAGTCAGGCTGCAGCTCCCATACTCCATAGGCTCCCATATAGGCAATAGAATAAACGATCAATACAGTTTTAATGATATTTACACGTTCCCCACGAAGAATAACGCTCTCTCTAACAGACCCCATCCTATAAGGTTTCGTAACATATATGTAACGGCGTTTCCGTGACTCTCTCAGAGGCAGTAGTTATACCAAAGTAAACCCACTAGATTTAGGTTCTACAATCATGAACATTAAGTAAAATACACATACATCGTACAATTAACTTACCACTCAGCAACAGCTCAAATGCCGACAAGATACCAAAGATACCACGCTCTGACAAAGGATGTTGCGGGTTCCCTGACCTTCCCCACTCACAAGACTAGTACAAAGTTACAGTTGCAGTTGTGGTCTCCTCTTCGGCACGAAGCTGGTGAGTGCTCTCAGCGGTCTGAAGTTGGAAGGAGCGTTCGGGGATTTATACCCAGTCAGGTAGCGTCCCAAGACGCCCACCGAGTGTGCATTAGTTATCCTAATAGCCACCCCCGTCGGCTCCACGTCAAATACTATTGAAACAGCTCTACCCCCCAAGCAATTCCCAGGTGATCTGATCGACAAGTACGGCGGTCAAGTAAACACTACCCTTTTCGGGTGTCAAAGCGCTTCAGTTGCATCCCATACTTTCCCCCTCTGGCCTACAATGACTCTGTCTCCCCGCCGTTAACTATCTTCCCACGCTAGTTATAGGCACAATATTATTATAACTACTAGTTATACCTTGCCAATCTATCACCCTGTTACAATACTCATGTAATAGTACTGACGGCCTGAAGTTTGAACTGGGGAAAGTCTTGGGGAAAACTTTTACTTTGATGCTGGTTGTCATCTGCATGTGAAATGAGAAGAAAGGGACCATCCGCGTATATGAGAACCGTTCTATGTCTGTAATGATGAATTCCGATGTAATGCTAGGGCATGCTGCATAAGGGCGTCTGTCGGTAGGTTTTCATCATGGAAAACTGGGAGAAAATGACCGACTTTGTTGTTGGTCGTTGTCTTTGATGTGATAATTAGAGAGGTATTGTGTTGCTTTGATTAAACTGCTTTTCAGTACTTGTGTGTACTCTACGAGCTGGAAATCAAATCTCTTGCTAAAGCAAGGGTGTGCTAAGAAAACTCACATCATAGTACATGGAACCTTTACATAGTTCAGGAGGGAGATTGTCACGAGCAGAGTTAGGGTCTTGGGGATGTTACGACTGCACGAGAGGCAGCTAACTCACACTCGGACACAACCACACAAGAAAAGTATTAAATAACTAGAGCGTATATATGTCAGGCCGGTCAGGCCATAGTTTACATAAATATTAATAACAAAACAAAAGACAATAGGGGTATATATTCAAACCAAAAAAAAACTCTAATTAATAACTTAACCAATGATATTCATGTAACTATGGAGGTACTGCAATCAATAGCAAATAGGTATATTATACGAAACTAGATATCAATTTAAAGTGACAGTTGAGTCGCCACTGGCCAGTCGCCAGGCAAACTCTCCCTAAACCATATGGGCTTGAGTGTTAGGAGAGCCCAGTATGTTCAAAGCCTACAAAAGCACTCTTCGGCTTGTAGGTAATTTAAGCAGTTGCCAAAAGACTATATTTTATGCACAATCACTATTCAATTCATCAACAATGTGCTATATTATTCCAATCATACTATGGCAATAGATCTATGATACAGGACACTCGTGGTCGAGTGCCAGCTGGGGTTTCCTTAGTCTTCCTATGAGGCTGTAGTTCTCTCTCTATCTCCGATCTCTATTATGCTTGAATAATTAAGATATAGTACCATTGGTCACGCCTACTGGTAGGCGCGAACATCAATATAGCGCAGCGTGGGCTTTCAAAGGTCAGCCCACTCAGACCTTTCTTTCTAGAGCTCAGTCAGTCCGTTAGCAAGGACTTCTTGTCTTCAAAGCACACAGTTCAGGTACTGGTCAACCGGAGATACTTCACGACACGATGCTTCTGCTCGTCTGTATTCACTAAATCTGAACGTTACACGATGTTTTATACTATCTGGCTACCCAGCGTGCTAGTCCGCTGGCCCAATTAGTTCAGCTATCTCATAGGTCGAAACCTCCCACCATTTTAATTGTAGTAATACGTCTGCACTATTCTACCAGCCAGTTAACGTGCAAAAACTTATCTAGTCATACTTAACAATGTCAACTAGCCCCACCTTGTTTCACCCCTACTCCATTACTTATTAATCACGAACATTAAAACCCACAAGCGTGAATCTAACAGTTTAACTTTACATTTATTTACTCACCAACTATAATTTGGCGAGGACCGTTCAAGGCCACCAGCCAATTTCTCATGGCCCTGGTAAAAAAACAACTCACTCTCTGCGTGAGTTTTAACAACATCCGAATCATGACAGAGATGGCAATGTCATGATACATGTGGTTAGTAAATTTAGTGCCTGGCTTAAAAAATAATTTGTACACAGAATGGCCTGACTTAGGGACAAAACAAGCGTACAGCTCTTGGGAAAAGGATAAAACGTTTGTTAAACGGCATGTAAGTGCAGAAAGTTCTTGATTATGGGCCTTCTGTTTAACTGCATCTCATCACCAGTATTTTATCTCAATATCATAGGGATCTCTTACGATTTAATCATCACTATTTTTGTTATTGTGTCCTAAAGTAAACACGATACACGTGTTCAAAAGGACCCAATTGACCCGACCGCCGAGGTTATCGGCAACACATGAATGATCGGTTGACTGGCCGCTGGCTACCCCCGCACAGGGCGTTATGTGGACAGGTTCATTCAATGCAGGACGAGGGTTAAATATATTTCTGAAGTACAAGATATCTCACAAGGTACAGCTCCATGCCAAATCCTCTAAAATAAGTATCCAGATATGGATTGCAGAGTAACTGAAAATGCAGACTTTTACTAAGCGTTTAGAAGATGATCATTTTCAAACAGTTCTAGGATCAAACAGCTTAGGGTCCTATTTCCTCTAAACATTACTATGATTTTTTTTCCTACAGGTACATGATAGAAGAATTGGATATGGAGCCTGAGACGGCCATCAGTTGTAAGTGTACATACATTTCTTTAACTTCATGTCTGTGCTGTGGTTGTCATGAGATGGAAGTGTCCATGATAAGTTATTTTTATTTGGAGTTCATCTCTATCAATTCAGCTGTACTTTAAAGAGTGCAAGAATAAATTAAATGTCAAATACCCCCTGATAAAATAGAGATGACAAAATAAGACATTGTGTAATAGAATATATGAAACAAAGTGCAGCGCTTTTAATAGCAAATTAACAATTAAATTACCTGCCTTATTTACTTATACATGGGTGCCAGGCCTCCGGTATATACCGGATTTCCGATTTCGCTATGTCTCCAGAAATTTTTTCCGGTTTCGCGATGTAAAGAATTGAAAAAAACAACAACACCTAGTTATTCATAACACAAAAGAGGTATTGGCCTACTTTGCGCCTATATTTAGCATTCACTGTGACCGAAGGCGTATCGACAGCACAGTGCTACCGTCGTGTTCTTCCTGATCCGCAGTTTAAGATCAAGCACTTCACATGCATCAGCTGCTCTTCATCGAGCTGACAATAACGTGAACTTAAAAGTGACCGAAGGGTCACAGGGTCACATATTGTGTCCGGTCAAGACCCATTTGTTCTGTGTATCATTTGAGTGAACGTGTATTAACTATTATGTGTTGCACTGACTTCATCTCGTATGTCAGGCCTATGCCAGAATTAGTTCTTTAGGAGCCGGCAATGGTAGATCTACGAACTTTTATTATCGATTGACGATGGATGCTTTCGTTTGGAATACACAGTTGCTTGCTTCCGTGTGTTCTCTGAACTTGTTGTGTGGACTGATTTGACAGGTTTCGTAAGCAGTGTGAGTCAAGCAACGGCATATTGCTTAAGCCTTGTTTTCATGTGTACTGAAATGAAAACGTCAAACCTCATTAAGTACGGTACCGGTACCTGTACATGTAGTTCTGTTTCACTACTTGATGGGTTTTTGACGTTTCCGTTGCCGTTTCTATTTCCGTACAAAGAAAAACCCAATACTTAGTAACCGTGGTACGTTATTGTGACATGTTACACTTGTAAAGTGTTTTGTTCTCTGATACATGTATTTGAAAATTGCCTTTGTACGGCATTGATGTAAGCGATTTAAGTGTCATTTAGTTGGTCGGTCTGTTGTCTTATCACTACATTGCTCAGTGCCTGCGACTTCAGGTTTGGCTGATTTGGTCAAAGTGATTTTCAGGTTTCAGATGGCTCCATTGCTGGCACCCATGCTTATAAAGCAAATTCAAATGACCAAAATCATATCACTGAAAGATCATTAGGATTTTTCTTGAAACAGCAGGGTTGCATTTTCTGAACAGCCATGGCAAAAGATGATAAGAAATCTGGACATCGAGATAAATCTCAAATATGTTTAGTTTGCTTGATTGCTTGAAAAATTTTCATATATTTTCATATTACTCTTACACTCTTTGGTGAACCCCCAATAGAGAGGAAATGTGACAAACTAGTCATGGAGAAACTTCTGGCAGAGAGTTATGCATTTATAACATACATTGTTTGGGAGTTTAATAATAATAATAATAATAATAAGTTTATTTATATAGCGCTTTCCTTATAAACTCAAAGCGCTTTACAAAAGACATAAAATGTTATAAAACATTACGTAGAAGGCGTTAAATAGTGTATACGTAGATACATGCATATAAAATTGAGAATAAAAATATAGACATCAAAACATTACATTCATATCTCCCCCCCCCCCCCCTCCCCTTTTCCGTCTCCCTCATCCTCGAAATAAAGCATGCATTAAACCACAGTACATAATCATATTTTATGCACAAAGAAGATTCTACATGTGTAGTTTACTGACATGTCTGTTGTCATTGATCTCCACAGTATTCAATGAAGCTCGTGGCCATGAACTGGAAAGACCAAATTACCTACATGACCTCAAGAGAAGAGAAAGGTAAGCCTTCACAAATTTATGTTATCTCTGGAAACTTTCTCCCACAGTCTAATGAGTCAAAGTCAGTTTTCTTTTTCCCAAAATGAAGTTCATATTATCAGATCGACAATAGTTTTTGACAAATATCAAAGTACATGGGAATTTGTTACTTGTGAATGTCTGAAGGTAAATCCCAAAATTTGATTTTCTTGATGTGAACAAAGTGACATTTTTGCTCCTAGCAAATTTGTTTTGCAGAGTGCAGCTTGAAGAGGAAATCTCCACTTTCTTTGAATGTATATGTGCAGACTCAATATCTAGTCAGAATCAGTGATTTTACAATCAAATGCTATTATTCTCTCAGCTGATTTCAACTCATGATCTTTTGGCACGAAGGTCAAATCCTCTGGTCGGAATCTCTCATATTATTTCATGATTTTTTTCTTTGGGGGGTGGGGGATATTAAGTCATACGCCAGGAAGTCCGGGTACTCATTTCATTGTCTAAATCAATTAAGACAAGTGAAAAAATTGTTACTGATTTTACAAGTATGCTCGTATTCCCAGATATTAGGCGGCTGATCATTGAATGGATATTTTCAGGGGTCAGTCATCCTACAATTCACAGCATAAAGGACAAGTAAATGCTGAAGATGGTGCAGAAAATTCAGCAAGACCACCAATGAAAGCCAGTTGGAGACAACACAAGGAAGATCATCCAGGATGGCAGCAGAAAAATGGACGCAGGCGGCGGCATGATGACGCAAGCAGATACACTACAGGTCATGATAGGTCAGCAGCTGATTGGAGACATGGAAATGGCTCAGGAGAACAGTGGAATTCATACTCTTCAGTATCATGGAGAAATCGTTCAGACACGAGATTTGCTCAGAATGACCAGTCTTGTAGTGGAACGAGTTGGCGAGACAGGTCACATGGCAGCAGACATCATAACAAAAGACAGCGTAGCGGTCACAATGATTTTCACAGTGACGAGGGCCATGCTTATGATTATTATGATTACAGTAGGACACATGACAGTGGACTGCCAAATCGGAGATGGCATGATAGTCATTATGATGATGTCAGCAGTCACAACAGGATCTCTCATCGGTGGCAAAACTCTGATGTTAGAAGCAGGCAGCACTGGGATGGAAAAGACAGAAATCTAGAAATTGCCAGTGATGGCAGAAGAGGCAGAGGAGGTGGTGGACGACCTGCAAGGGGACGATCTAGATACGTATAGATGGAAACATATTGGAGTGAGTCTATACACTTTTACATGGTTATAATGGTCATTTTGTTTGACTTGTGATAACAAGTCTAATTTGCTGTTGGAGTGAAGAGCAATGTTCTTCGGTGAATGCTTGACATGATTTTTAGTCCTGTGCCTAATTTCTCAACACATGCAATCACCATCACAGTTGTCAACAGTGATTCATTTTTGAAAGGGACACAAGGTAATCCCCAATTTTGCCCCAATGGTAGTCTTGCAAAGTTTTTGCTTTAGAGAGGAGAATGGCCTTATTGGTATTATTGATTAACTGACAGGTTCTTCATGCCATCTTAAGAATAATATTACTGTATCTAGAAAAGCTCTCAATTACCAAACAATTCAGAGATCCTACTCCATTTGATACCAAGTAAGTTTAGTTTATTTTAATTCAGGCCAAATGTTCAGCTTGCTTTATATTTCATCACTGCATGCAGGAAAAAAACTTGTTAAAATGTGGCCCATGGAGCATAAATTGTTTCTGAGAACAATTCTCAATGGAGCAAGTCAGGCAGAACAGATTTATGAGCATTTTTGAGAAATCAACCATATAAAAATATTAAATATGCTTTTTGTCTATAAAGGAAAACAAAACATCATTACATCTCTGCCATAAGGTTTCAAAAAACTCATTATACAGTTAGGAGTGCACAGGGCATAGGCAGGATTGAGGGATTTGTGAACTGAGATGATGTGTAATGGCTTGTGTTTGCTTTGAAAATGAAATATAAACAGAAATTCTGCATATGTTATTTACCAGTGAGTCTTGTAATTGATTCTACACGTACTTTTATCTGGGATTCTTAACTGAATATCTAATGCTGCATTGTTTACGTACCATGATATTTTAATTGGATTTTAGTTTTACAACTTAAGCTTATTGTGCAGGAAACATGTCCTATTGTGAAACCGTTATCACATGTACATGTAGTATAGTACAATAGATGGTGCCTTTTCTTTGATAGGACAAATGTATCTGGATGGGACTGGCAGAGACAAAGTATACATTTACATACACCCGTTGATTTTGACGGGGATGAAGTATACATTTACATACACCTGTTGATTTGGTCGTCCTCCAAAAATGTTTCAGATCACTTGATGGGTCAAGTGCTTCAGGTCACATCACTTTGATAATATGGCAGTGAATATGATCAGGACTGCATCATCCTTTGTCAGGGGTCAGCAACTTTTCAAAGAAGAATAGCTATATTTGAGATCCTTAATAGAAATCAACGGAAATGTGAGCTGCAATATGCATGAAAGCCTTTGTACCAGTAGTATTTTTCACTCAATAAAGTTTTTTATTTTTTGTTACATTGGCAATTAAGGAAGGGAAAGAGCCACAAATGAAAGGTAATAGGTCACTGGTTGCTGACCCCTGTCCAATATGAAAGTAACTGGGCCAGGGAGAAATTGAGTTGATTTAAATATAGTTGATGGATGGCTGTGCAATTACTGTCCATGCAGCAACTGTTGTATGATGTATTACAGTAATCAAGAGACTTCTTTTTCTGAAGTTATTTTAAAAATTAAATACATGTTTGAAAACAAAGCTAAAGAGCTATATTACAGTGGTTATCTTCTTATGTAGCAAATAGGTTTTAGCTGTAACCACCATTTTTTTTTCTTCTAGTATTTTTTGATGGGACTATGAATGGTGTTTTTCTGTTGTCTTTGATGTTGAGAAATCATCCAGCTGGTTTTTCAAAAATATCAAGGAAACTTTTTTTTTTTCCTGTCCTATAGGGACCACAGAAATAATTCCTAAGTTTGATTAATGCAGTAGTTGTGGATTTCTTTGCTTCTAATAGGCAGCTACATCTTCGCTTGGTATTTTAAGCATACATTTTTAAATTTGCTTGAGATATATTATCTTATAATAATGAGAGCAGGGGGTAAACTGTCTGTGATGCTTATGCATTTCATGGCCATTCAAGCTAGACACTTGAAAGTTTGCATACTACCGTTTTTGATACTGCCGAGTTGCATGGCTGGCTTAGTTTTTGCGTTTGACCACATCTTATATTTTTTGAAAACTGTGAAACGCCTTAGCGGACTAAATTCCTGGTGTAGTTTTTATGATTGTTAGAGTGTTGCCTATGGGTGTAGCAATCGATGCTCAGTATCGAAGTCTGTCATTTTGCGTCTAAGCATTTCATGGCCTTTAAAGCGAGATACTCACAATTTTTGTATATATCTAGGCCTGGGCCTACTGTTTTTAATCCTGTCGAGCTGCCATTCAATTGTTTTAAATCATACATGATGCAGACTCATTGTAGTTGTTCTTCTTTTTTTTCTTTGTGCTTTTCACACGTGTAGAATCCCAGTTCAGGCTTTCATCATTTTTATAATGATCCTGTGCATAAAATCTTTCTCATACAATTACAGTGTACTTACTGGCTGATTACGCAGCCACATTAATTTCAACAATTCCTTTGCTAAAGCGAAATATTCAGAATTCAAGTATTTTCCATTCTCTGTTATAAAGTCATGACTGTCTTTTTCCATCCAACGTTGTTGTTCCATGCAGCAAAACTTCTTAAAATCCAAAATTTCATAGAGTAGTTCCATGAAAGATTTTTTTTTTTTAAGCATTGGTCTAATTATTGGGTACATTGTTCTTAACTTGAGGGGATTTTATGACAATCATCAATGCAATAAGTAGGACTTGTAAACTAGATCTTATCCAATAAAAAATATTTGTTTGCTGAAAAATGCCTGAAATGATTGTTTTTGATATTGGAGAGAGTGGGCACCACGAGAGTCTGAGTAAACTTGACTGTTAAAAAATGCTGTGTCAATGAGAATGTGGAATTTTCACTTTTTACAGATGGGATCTCAGTGCTCGAAACAGATCTCAGATACCCGAGTGTTCCCTAAGCTGACCCATAGCAAAGATACTAGGTAAATAAGATAGGACACTCCCTTATTTGCAAGCATTCACGGTTCGTCAGAGGCCCCACCAACTCCTGGCATGCTGAGCTAGCATCTCGTACACTGCAGGTCTATTTGCATAGAAAATAAGACAGAAAACCGATTGGTATTTCTTCTAGGGGCAATTTCAATGTCAAGTAATGAAAATCCCATGCAACATCTAATTTACAAAGAGTGTCCTCATAAATGGAACTCAGCACACAAAATGTATGGGTGGGGGGAAAGAGGTCCACTTCTGTCTTATTCTAAAGATTTGTATACATATACTTACTAGATCTATCTTTGGTATGATGGTAAGTTACCAAACGATTTTGTCACATTGCTACCGCATTTTAAGTAAAATAATTCCCAGAGGTTTCATGCAGTGAATTAAGTTATACATGTAATTAATTACAAAGTAAACAACTCCTAATAATCGAGATCTAGGGTGATGGCTGAACAGTGAACAAAACTCGGTAATTTCTCTCCTCGGCTTTGTTAAAATAAGCATTGCTGACACCTGTCATGCCTTTAGTGCTAGACACCCGTGAATGCAGAACACATCAGCTGTCCCATCTTATCGTATCAAGTATCTGTGCCCATAGTGCACAAGTACATAACCAACAATGCACAGAACATACATACATACATGTACATGCATACATGCTCGCCTCTCGTGCCAAGGGTCCCGGGTTCGAAACCCGGGCTGTGCAGGCGTGTTGGAAATTGGGATTTTTCTCATATTTTAATGTCCCTGATCCTATTTGGGGGTAGGATCGAGTACCTAGTCTTCTCGGATAAGGACGAAAAATTTCGGAGGGCCCGTGTGCACGTTGCGCACGTTAAAGATACCTTGGCAGTTGGAAATCGTAAAGAGCAGGCCGAATAGGCCGCTGCCCGGGCAAAATTAAATTAAAATTCATCCCTACCAGTCCCTTCCCCCTCCTCCCTCATCTCCCCCACCCCCACAAAAAAAAAACAAAAAAAAACGCCGACCGGCGCTGCACTGTGGCGACGACGTGCCTGCTCCAGTTATAACTGGGCTGCAATGGCACAAAGGCAAATTTCCCAAATGGGATTAAAGAGTTATACAAATACAAATACAAATATACTGTCCGTGAGTAAAGCAGTGACCTACAAACTTGTACCATCATCACTAAAATCACCATATTCTATGATAGTACCAATGATATGGCTGCCATTGTGAGATTTTTTACTTGAAATAGTGGGAAAGTGCTGCTTTAACAATAATTAAGCAGTTTGATCGCAAATCTTTATTGATTCTGGATAATCTCAGTTCAACAGTGCAAAATACATGTATGCGTTTTGAAACACCTAGGCACAAAGAATGATTATCATTTACAAAACCCTGAAGTGTAACATTTTTAAGCACTTGTTTAGTATTCAATTAATCCATTGATCACATGCCCATGATGTTTTTACTGCATGTAAATTAATTTTATGATAACAGCGGGTTTGTGGATTACTGAACTGGAGATTTGATCTGACATCAATGACAGCACAGTGAAAATGATGTGCAGCATAACTCGTCTGATTTAGGGACAAAAAAAAAAAGCGCAGAGCTCTCGGGAAAAGGATAAAACATATGTTAAATGGCATGTGGCTTTATGCAGAAAATTCTTGATTATGGGCCTTCTATTTAACAATAGAACTTATTGCATCTGATCACAATGCTTGTACTTTACACAAATATCATAGAGGTCACTTACGATTTATCCACCATTATTGTTATTGCGTCTTAGAGTAAACACACTGCACGTGTTCAAAAAGACCTGAGATTAAGTGAACGATTGGCTGACTGGCCACTGGCTCTCCCTGCACGAGGCATTATGTGGACGAGTTCACTCAACATGGGACGAGGGTTAAGGGATTGATTCTCCATTTCTTGCCTTCAAATGTAACAATGTCACACTTGACTTACACCTATAAAATAAGGCCTAAGAATTACAATGTATACAAACATCATCAGCCATGGTGATAGCATGATAATAGCAAAGCTTTCCAATCCATGTCCAAAGAGATTTGAACCCTACAAATTGATAATTCACAAACACACCGAAGTTTGCACCTTTTTATTGGTTTTGCTGTTGTTGTTTTTTTTGTTTACTTTGTACTGCTGTCTGCTTGCCTCCAATCCCTTTTTTTCACGAGCACATGACCTGTGACATGAACACTTCCTGACATATGTAGGTCACTACCGTCGGCTAAAATTAAAACACAGGAATACCCTGCTGCTTGCTATGGGTAGAACGTGACGGGCAAGGTAGTGGTTGGGGAGTCCCCGTAGAGCACGGCTTTTAAGCTTGTTAATGATAACCAGCATATTATTACAATTACCACAACGAAAACAAACTATCGCAGTGTATATGAGGCCCCAAAAACCAGCACACATGAATTCCAGACACTGTAGTTTTTTCATAAAATTTTATTCCATCAGCCTCCCGTAGACGCAGAGACAAAATGAGCATTTTATATTTTACACAATACATGTAAACGTTTCTGACTAAAACTTAGGTCAATTTTCAACAAAAAGAGGCCTATAATTCTCAAAAAAAAAAAAGTGAGGAATTCATCAAAGAAAACTAAAAATACATTAAACAAACAGAAGCAAAAAAGCTGTGTCAGCGAAAGATCTATGGTGTGTATTTCAGGGTGTCCTAAGCTTAACTGAGGATCCTAACCTTTTGAATAAATTAAATGAGACATACAATAGCAAAAAACAAAGTAGTTCCTATCAAAGTTACTGTCACGAGCCGCGTGAGCTCTTTTCTGTTAGTCATGGGTTGGTTTTATTTTGGGAGAATATGAAACGCATTTAACTATTAATCGAGCCACGGATTTCGTGATGAGGGATATGTGAGTGAAGTTTGTAAACATTAAGTTAACCCTTTGATTTTGGTGTGCGTGTGGGATTTTCTTGGTTACATAGTGGGATTGTAGAAGTTTTAGTGTAGGTTTTTGAGTTGTGTCCATACCCTTTTGAGAAAGCAGTTAGGGTTAACTGAAAGACAAACTTGTGTTTGTCGTCGCTAGGTCCTTGATCGTCCAATCGGGAGGGAGACCCTTAGTAACCATCGGGGGGTATAAAAGCTAACACACGTACTAAGATCAGTGGATTCATATTTCGAGCATTGACGAAAGGAAGAGTCAGGGGGCCTCCTACCTGAGTGGAGATGACAGACAAAAAAAGATTCGCACTGTGAATATACCTAGACAGTGACGACACCTCTGTGCACCAGGCTTAAGTGTGCACGCCGCTTACATAGGATTCTCTCGCTCGCAAAACCATCGCGAGCGAGGAAATGGTGAGAGCCCTAGTCTGTGTTAGTGCCAGGAACCGTGACAGTTTTCCGTCACCCCATTGTGACGAAGAGAAGGACATTGAATATACCTTTACTAGATGTGTAATGCGCTATTAGATTGTGTTGAGATTGAACTATGCTCATTTCCTATATGTATACCTATTAGAGTGGTGCAGCATAGATATTTTGTGAAGTGTATTACTGTGAATTTACTAGAGAGTGCTACTACACTTTATGAGTCAGTCAGTTATCTGATTAGGTGCTATTACGGATTGTATGAAAGCGAGATCGACCAAATTGAATTTGTTTATACCGGTATCCTTTAGGAACCCTAGTCCTGGATAGGCGCACTTGAAGAGCGCATAGTAGTATGCTTTTTCTTATACCCTATTTTAGATAGACTTGCTAGAGTTTCAGTAGTGGATGACTTTTATGTAATAGCTATGATTATGATTACCAAAAATTATGCAGTCGAATGTTGTATTATGATTACATGGCCCGTCAGGCCTGAACATAAGTAATCCTTGTTGCTTAGTTATTGTGATTTAGTTCTAGCTTTTCCTTGGTGGCCTGATAACGAAGTGTCATGCGCTAAACGAAGTATGTCGCGTCGGAAGGATCTTGGGACGAGTTGAAGGATTGTCTCACGTTTACCTCGGAAGTTCCGGTACAATAAGTTATCCTTCAATACAAACTTCGAAGTATCCGGCGCTGCAGGGTCAACCTTAGCGAACAACGGTTTCAGTGTTATGTCAGAACGCTGTTCGTCATAAAATATGGTGGGGGTTATGTCAAAATCGAAAGCAGGGGTATGTAATGGACCCTCTGGTTTGCGGCGTGACTGTTGACGTGTGGTCGCATATGCGATGTCAACGTCCTCCCTCCAGATTTCTAAATCACCGACAGGAAATTTTGGAACTTGGGGTATATTCCCTATGATCAAATCTGCGACTGGATTTGGTAGTATGCACGCGGCAACAATACCTGTAATAAAAGGAGTATCAACATAAATCTCCGCCAGACGGAACCGCTCGACGGATCCGCCAAAGGTTATACAAGTCGCCTCTTTATCGAGAAATTGTGTAGGGCGGACTAGCGACTCTCGAACGCCGATCGTTGTGCATCCGGAGTCTCTCAGCACAGACGCAGGTATCGCATTGACGTGGCCCTTATAAAGTGTTAACTCGCCCAGCTCATGTAGGGCTGACATGACTGGAACGGCGGTTGATTGTCATCTGTCTTGAACGCGACCGTCGTTCTCATAAGGTGGCGATCTGACCGAACAAGAATTGCTGGTCTCTATCTTAGCTGTACAATATCTTTGCACGTGGCCAAATCTATTGCATCTGAAACACATAACGCGCTCATCATCGCGAGGGGCTCGACCCTCAAAACGAACACGCTGAGGTGGTCGCTGAGGTCGGCTGTAACCTGTGCTTTGGTAGCTTCCACGACGTGGTGGACCCTGAGGGCTGAACGAATAGCCCTGGTATCCGGGACGTGGAGAGGGTATACAGTGCACTCTCCCGATAACGACATGGCTCGGGACCAGAGGTGCATGTCGTTATCGGGAACATGTCGTTATTCGGAGATTTTCAAGATGGCGGAAAAAGGGGTGTGGTTAGACCCTTAGAATGTAACGTACCAACCATAGTGGGTGATCAGTGATCGGACTTTCCAAACATGTAAAATACACGAAGTGTGTGTGTGTGTGTTGTTTTGTTTTGTTTTTTTTGTTTGTTTGTTTTTTTTGTTGTTGTTGTTTTTTGTGTGTCATTTTCCCTCTGTTGTTTATCCGGCGATTCAGCGGTCAGCGATGTGATGACTGACTCATTTAATGCGCGTCACCCTTTTTGTTCCGACGACAATAGACACAGGTGTGTTTTCATTGGCCGATAACAAAGCGATCTCATTGGCCGATAACAAAGCGATCTCATTGGCTATGAGGTGCCTCTGGTAGGACATTTCATTGGTCGGAAAAAGAAGTGTTTTTATTGGCTCAGAGAATGAAATGAAATTGACCGGAAACAATATTTTAGCTATTTTTATTTTTGTATCTAGCAAAGTCACAGCCGATTATTGCTAACTCAATGTCGTTATCCGGAGAGTGATCTAAAAAGTATGTCGCTATTTAGAGAGTTTTATTACTAATAACATATAGTAAAAAAATCGGGACCAGGGGTCAATGTCGTTATCGGGAGAATGTCGTTATTCGGAGATGTCGTAATCGGGAGAGTGCACTGTATTTCTACGCGGACTCTCCGATGGCCTATAATATGGTGGCTCTGACTGAGTCCGAGGATTTGGGGCCTGGCGACGGGTTGATCGCGACCGCTCAGGCACGGCCGGCGGCGTTTTGCCGACGCTGGCATAAAATGGCTCACTGTTTTTTGCTTTGGCCATTGAACGGTTTGGGTGGGCGGCCGCATAACGTTCCGCCCATGACGTAATTTCGCTTGAGTTCTTCGGTGCTCTCTCTTTGAGGTGGGCAACCAAGTCGGGATGACAAGCCCCATAGATTTTTTCTTTGAGGAGCAGGTCATATAGTTCCGAGAAACTACCGCGCGTAACGCTCGCAAGCTGGATCCAACGATCTAGATAATGTTTTAGTCGGTCCACGTATGTTGAAAAGTTCTCGGTCGGCTCCGGCTTACATCCGCGAAATTTTTGGTGGAATCCATCTTCCGTGTGCTGAAATCGTTTCAGTAACGCCTTTTTGAGGATCTCGTAGTCATTCGCGTCCTCAATCTTGAGGGCGTGAAAAACCTCAAGGGCTTTGCCCGTAAGCAAGTTAACAAGGCAAGCTGTGTATGTCGATTGATCCCATCCAACGGACCGAGCATGTAGTTCAAATCGATGCAAATATGAGTCGATTTGATCGACTTTATCGTTGAATACGGGTAGTTTCGGTTTACACGTAACGTTGGACGCAGAGGTAGGAGTCACGGTTGACTGACGTTCCAACTTTTTTAACGCAATTTCGTGTTCTCTCTTCTCTCTATCGGCAGCTTCTTTTTCTCTTTCTCTTTCTTCTTTTTTCTCGGTTCTTTCTCTTTCTGCCGCCTTCTCAGCTCTCTCTTCTTTTTCTCTTTCTCTTTGTTCCTTCTCTCTTTCTCTTTCTCTCTTTCTCTTTGTTCCTTGTCTCTTTCTCTTTGTGCGGCCCTTTCCTCTCTTTCTTTATCGCGGTCTTCCTTTATCATCATCTCGCACCAAGCACCACGTTTCTCTTCTGGTATACCGAAAGCCTTGGCCGCTTCTAAATATTTCATTAAATCGGCCATCCTGTTGGCTATTATAACGCCGCTCTATGAATAGGGAGTTCTACTATTCCCACAATATTATTTAGGTTTATTATCTCTCTCTAACTATAACTCACCAAATTATTTATTCAGCGTGTCGACTGACACGTGAATCACAGGCACAGTATGTGTATATAATATAAGTAGTCTCAATCGCTAAATATGCTTTGTTATGACTAATAGCTCTCTCTCTCAAGATCACAAGGCAATAATTGTATGCCAATCTCTGTAGCAGACACCTTGCTGCTTTTAGTGTAACAATATCTCTCTCTACTGTGCAGTATCACTAATAAGCTGCAACAAAGTGTATCTCTCTCTCTCAATACGACGTGGCAGTGTCACAAATCTGTTACTCACTGCAATAAATCTCTGTCAACGCGAAATAGCAGTGTCATCAATCTGTTACACCCACTGCACAAAAAAGTATATATATCTCTCTCTTTTGTCAAAACCAGATGAACACTCTTTCAACGTGTCGCTATGCACGTGAAATAATCAGGCATATATTATAAATACAAATGGTCAATATACTATGAAAAGGTAATACTAAAAAAAAATACACTGAACAGGACGCTAGACTTACACGTAAGGAACGAATGACAACAGACCCGACAGCCTGAAAACGTATGTATAGAAAGGTGAGAAGAGGGACAGGAGAGACGTCTTCCTAACGAAGGGGGAAGAAAAGAACGCCACAATCTATACGAATAAACAGATCCCTACAGAAACTATTCGCGTCGCAACAAATCCCCTCGGGTTATGAATACCATCGATGCACTCACTGCAGCCGACTGGCACAGAAGATGTTATATCGCGATCCCTTCCAACCTACCCGCTACTTAAACTAAACATGGAAAAAAGAGAAAAGCCTGTCAGTTACCATTGAGTTCCTTCAGGAAGTTGCAACAAATCTCCATGGTAAAATGTCAGTTTCTAAAACAGCATTAACAGGAAAGAAAAAAATATTCCCCGCTCAACTTAAAAGACTTCATAAGACTTTTCTCCAGAAATACCCAGAGTACAATATTTGTCTCTGAGGACACTGTACAAATACTCATCAAAGACTCATTACAGACAATGAGTTTGTGACATACATGTAATTGTGTAACATTCTTCTTCTTCTCCAAGTGCCAGATCTGGAACAGACAGCGACAATCATGGTTCACCACTCATTCCTCCGCTCGGATGCTCTCAAAAAGCATATACATGTATTGTCCTGGTTTCTCCCTGTCGCCCATCTGTTCAAACTCTCTAAATATGTTGTTCTTTGTCTACCTCTGCTTTTTTTGCCCTCTATTTTTCCAGTTAGAGCAAGATGTTCAAGACCTTTGCAATATGTAACATTATGGATTTAAAATTGGAAGTGCTAAATAAAATGGTTGGCAGTAGATGGCAGAGACAATTCTTCTGAATTAACTACATACAGTACTCCAAAATTTTGAATGTTAAAACAGAACATATCATGTCTGTGGACTTAAAAGCTTCAAAAAATCAGTGCGACCTTGAAAAAGAAGTAAACTGAAAGAGTTGGGATATGGTGGAGGGAATGCAAGGAAAACATGGAGACTTTATGGAATAACATTCGTTTGGACTGTGGTCCAAACGAATGTGATTACCTGGAGTACTGGATAAGTTGAAATAAAAATTACAAACAAAACGAACAAGACATCCTAATTAAATCAAATTCCACCACAGTATGCTGTATAAATGTGATATGACTGATGAGAGTGCACATCATGTGGAGGTCCAAAAGAGATGTTATCTGCACCTAACAGGTCTTCAATGTCATGGTAATGTTTGTGACCTGAACTGAAATTTGAGAACAGACCAAGCTCAGCCTGCAGTGACAATGACAGCTTGGAGTTCTGTATGTTTCCAGATGGATATTTGCCAGGGTTTAGTGAACATTCATTTCATGATCTAACACAATATTTCACATCATCATTTGTCATATCACATGTACTACTACATGTACTCATGTAGTATATCGTCACTGTTCCCTGAAACTGTAGTACATGTAACTGGTTTTGACTTCTTTTCAGGAGAAGCATAAAACTGTTTTTATTTTAGCACTACTGGTCCAGTGACAATGACTTTTTGAAAGTATTATTTGATTATTTTTCAGCTTAGGAGTCTACAAGTAGAACCAAGATCACTTGGTGTCAATAACAGTTAACATGTACATGTCATAAATATTACAAATAATGGATGTAATCAACTGAAAGTGGCACTAACGTTTTTCTTCACATACTTTTGCCCAGTGGCACAAAAGTGAAAGCCATCAATCACAGTCACATGGCACTACAGGTTTATTGGCAAGCAACATGCACACAACAAAATATTGAGCATTTAATTTAAAATGCTGCAATACATGAACATGCCATTTCCACGGATCTTAATCTCAATCTGGCCTGATGAACATATACTATAAGATATATATCTCTTCTAATGTACATTTCCAAAAACACCTTCTGCCAAGTAACTGAAAAAATCCATTTGTGGTAAAGTTATACACAATTCACAGAATCAAATGCATCCTTCTCCTCTTCCTCTCAGTGTGAAAAAACGGATTTGTGTGATTGTAGGTTCTTCAATAATAGTAGGCCTACAAAATCCATACTAAAAGGCACCATTTTCCTCACAAGCTATAACAACCTCTTTATGATAGTGAACAAAAAATATGAGTAAAAAATTTATCTTCACCAAAAAGAACAAAAATCTGTTTCCGCTTAAGAAAAAAAAAATTCTTCTCCTTTAGTTAAAGTAGTTTATTCCTCTCTTTCCTCCTATGAAATGATTGATGCAACAAGCAACATTCTAAAAAATAAACTTCGTAGTCAACCCATTGCTATTAATGATTTTTGAGCTGCTAGAGGTAAAAGTAATCTTATCCGCAAATAAAGCATATGTATGCATTTATCTGGAAACTGATTTCATTGGACTTAACCTTCTCTGACCACAACTACATATTACCTCAGGTGAAAAGTGTCAAAATATGGGCCCCAGTTGGTGATGAAGATTGTGTTACTGGCTGGAAAGCTGACTCCGCAGTGAGTGGCCACAGGGGAGGTTGAAGCATCCCATACCATCATCTTCCCCCACTGACAAGATGTCCTATGAGAACAGAGTTACCAATTGGCAAGTCCTATGTCCAAAGCTCTGCTGTTGCCAGATGAAGTCTTGGGTGTGTACTTGAGTAGGTGCCAAACTAGATAACTGTGGCTTGTGAAGCCCAATATTTCTGAACGGGGACTGCTGATACCATGTTTCCATGAATTTTTGGCATGAAAAAGAAGTACATGTATAATGATCCAAGGGAACAATACTCAAGACAGAAACTTGCTTCCACCATTTTGGTCCGTCTTTATAAATGAATTTTCTGGAAGTTTTTCACTAATTCAAATACAATTTTACAACCGAGTGATCTTAATTATGCCTCTTCAAGTTCTACTAAAACACCATCACAATCCTTTGGATGCAGAAAGACAACAGGTTTGCCATGGGCTCCAAGTTTGGGCTCTTCACTGAGAATGTGAATATTTCTGGCCTTGAGGTCTTTGACTGCTTCTTTAATATTGTCAACCTGCAAAGCACAGCAGTGAGATACATTTCAGTCACACATATTCACAGTCATGAAATAAACATTTAAAAAAAAAAAATATTAAAAAAACTTGTTTAAAAGTGATGTTTAGCAAAGATTAATAACACTTTGCTCTAACTGGAAAAATCGAGGGCAAAAAAAAGCAGAGGTAGACAAAGAATAACATATTTAGAGAGTGAACAGATGGGCGACAGGGAAAAACCAGGACAATATGGGCTTTCCAAGAGCATCCGAGCGGAGGAACGAGTGGTGAACTATGATCGTCAATATCTGTTCCAGATCCGGCACTTGTTTTGAAGAAGAAGAAGAATAAAAATTAAAATGGATAAAGTACAGTCCAATCCACTTATCTCGACTTGGCTTTTGTCAATATTCTGGGTAACTTGACGCAATTTTTAAGTCCCAACCTGTTCCTTCTTTAATTCTACTAAATATTTCCCCATAACTCGAAGTGTTATTTCATTCTTTCCTCTTAAATCAACACATTTCTCCCCGACCGCGGCAAAGCAAGTGACTAGATCTACTACTGTGCTACTGAAAATGCCCACGCAACTGCCTGCATATAAGTAAAAAGACCTCTTCAGTTTTTTTTTGCAATGCTGACGGGAAGGGGTAGGAGAGGGGGTGTTTGGACATAGAGGATGACCTTTGGCTTCAGTAACGCGAGTGTGGAGTGCCATGCATAAGCTTATGTTACGGCAGCAAAAGTACAGAGTACTACAGTCTGAGTAATTTTTTTTTTCCATAAAACATTCGTGCGCCATTGATACTAGGCCTTAACCTAGATCTCTTGGTTAACTACCGTACTGTGTGTGTATCTACATCATCACTTCTTCTGAAGAAACAGTCAGGTCGAGGTTAAAAAAAAATAGTAAAGCACTGCGCATTTGACAGCTAAAGCATTTCGCCGGTGTCGGCAAATCTTTGCCATGCAACTGCTCCGCACAACAATGATATTGGAAGAACGGGTGACAATATGCCGATAATTAAAAGAAAAAGGGACATAATAGCGTTATTTATTGGAGACTTTACACAATGATGATGTGTGATCTCCCCCCCCCCCTTTTTTTTTTCTCTCTTCCACCACTAATCTGCTATTTCGACTTTCTCTTTACTCGACACAAGTCAGACGGTCCCACTGATGTCGAGATATTAGGATTGCACTGTATGTTATTCCAGCCTCCAGTGCACAACATGCAGCAGACTGTTTAGTGTTTTAGAATTGAACATCACGATGTTTATCATGTTGGGGTACTTTGAATACTAATTCTGCCTTCTTCTGCGGGAATACTTCAAGTCTGAACATTGATAAATGCCTCTGATTTTTCTGAAAACCAAAGAGTCCCTTTATTTCTTTTCAAAATAATTCAAAAGAAAGGCTCAAAACACTCACAATGTTTTTGTCCTGGAATACTTCAAGTCTGAACATTGATAAATGCCTCTGATTTTTCTGAAAACCAAAGAGTCCCTTTATTTCTTTTCAAAATAATTCAAAAGAAAGGCTCAAAACACTCACAATGTTTTTGTCCTTGGACTTTATGCTGATGGCTATGACAACTCTCTGATGTTATAGAATAAATTCTCAAACTTATGACAATTTTTTGTAGCTTCATGGATTAATTTCCATATGTGAGCGCTCTTCACAAAAATCGTTGTGGAATAAAAAAAATAGCTTCTCAGTCAATGTTATATCATGGAAGATTAACTATAACTATGTCAAACATTTGCCTTTGAACACGGCCACCATCCCCATGTCAATCCAATGTAGATTTTTTTTAAATAGAATTTCCATAGGGTTGGCAGGATTACTGCAGCAGTGGATTTCTTAATATGGAAAACCAACATCGATGAGATGTCGTAACGAGTGGGTCTTGATACATGCGGGAAGGTGCCATTCTTTTAAGCAAACCTGATGCCAAACATATATACATGTGAACATAGAGCTATGACCTCACCTCAATACAAATATGATGCATTCCTCCTGATTTATTTTTGTCTAAAAAGGACTGAATTGGGCTCTTCTCTCCAAGTGGATGTAAGAGCTGCAAAAAGAAAAATACAATGACAGGCCTAGAACTACACACAAAGAAATTTGCCAGAAATTATCATGTAAAGTCCTATTTTTATTTGCAAATTTTCAGTAGGGCAAAGACAAAAGGAAAATGAGCTTTTACAAACTTTTTATCTTCTTCCAAACAAGACAGAGCCCAGTCAGAGAGGAAATTGGTAGGAGGCAATGGAGATGGATCGGCCACACTCTCAGGAGGCCAGGAAACAGCATCACGAAGAAGGTATTGGATTGGAATCCCCAGGGCAAGAGATCAAGAGGAAGGCCGCGCGGAACGTGGAGAAGAGCCAGAGAAAATGAAGTGCAACGAAGCGGAAAGACTTGGAATAATGTAAAGAGGCTGGCCCATGATAGAGAGGGATGGAAAGTGTTTGTTGGTGGCCTATACCCTGATCCAGGGTGAGAAAGGCAATGATGATGATGATGATGAAACAAGTTATTGCTTCGGTAAAATTCTTGAAGACAAGTAAGATAAAACTGTGAAGCTTATATCTTACATACATGACATTAACTCTTTCCATACTGAAATTCAGCCCAAATTAGTCCAAATGCGTCAGTCGGGGGGACCGATACATCGGCAAAAAGTACTCTCCTTGTTACCCCTGGGCATTTCAACGATACTGTGTCCATCTAGCTTCCCAGTGTTTTTGTTGTTTGTGGTACAACCGATGCCACTATTACTGCACTTCAGCAGAAATTAGTCCAAATGCGTCAGTCGGAGGAACCGATGTATCGGTGAAAAGTACGGAAAGAGTTAAACCTACTTGCACAAAAAATAAATGAATAAAGAAATAAAAATTGACAAATTTCCAATTTTGTGCTGGGGTTACTGACCCCATTGACCAACAGAGCATTGTGAAAATTTCAAGTGTAGTGTTCAGTGTATATTTGCCTGTGAACACTATTTCCAGGGCTAATCCACTAGGGCTTTTTCTCTATTTTTTAAAATCCAAGGTTTTTCCTGGAATCCTGTGTAAGGATCAAAATAAAAAAGAGACAACAGATTAAAAAATATGGAAGATTCAAATCACTCTTTAGTTTCTGATGCCTACCTCAATTTTAGTGTCTCCAAGTTCAACAAAGACTGTGGTAACACCATGCTCTGGCAGAGGCTGTGGAGAAAAGACAATACAGATCTGATTTATTTGTAAATGGGATATCAGTAGTTTTCACTGGCTGAAGCATGGCCTTCTTTTTGGTGTGTAGTTGCCTTGATGCATGTATCTGGACACTTGGGACAAATTCCCACCGCTTTTTTGACATCTTTGATTACAATCGTTTTTTGTTGTTAAGCAGAGAGTATGCCTGGGTGCTCTCATACATCTGCTTGTAAGTATATGATACATCACTGGGACCTTTTCACTTGCTAGATTCATATACTTGATAGGCCTACCAGGTTCACAAGTTTTATTACAGGCTGCTACCTGTATAATAATTATGTATTACAAATGCAAGTTATCGTTATGTATATCCCTGTTTTATTCACAATCTAAAACACTACAAGTAGGGGCCTTTGACCAATATATGTAACATAAACTTGCATCCAACAGTATACTGATTCAGAATCACCCAGGGAGGCTTTATATCACTTATTTGGACCACTGACAGGTTGTTTAGATGTAAACAAACAAACAAAAAAATTGCAAAAGAGACAAAGAGCAGAATACAAGTTAGCCTGTAACATGCTGATGTTTACTAACACACACATGTGCATCATATGAGAGCGAACTGTCATTTTTGAAAAATATTACTGATAAAATTTCACTCTGTGTGGTCAATATAAGCCTTTCACATGAAATCGGAAATTTCCTGTGGGTTGGGCTACAAACACTATACGCATATATATGTATAATAGTGAATGAAATAATTACAATATCTAAAATAGACAAAATAACCCAATTGTAAAAACAATGAAAAGTTTATTCTGACGAGTTGAACTGTTTTTAATAAAGCTGATGGTAGCAAACTTGGAAGCTGCTTTAAGCATTCAAAAGAAAAGAAATTCCATATTGGGTCATGGCTAATACAGTCTACATGCTAATTTCCTGATTTCTGCTGCATATTAATGAGTTGAAAGGTTCTGAATTCGACCCCAACTTAATGGACAGATGGCAATATTTTTTGAAACTTCATTTCCATGTTGTCCACATTGGGAGGATCTTCTTTTCAATGTCCAAAATACTAATGACATTTCAACAAATTCAGAGGGTGCTACATGTCACGAGTGGAGTGAGTGCAATTAAGGGGATTGCTACAGAGCGGGTGTAGAGTAAGAAAGGCTCACAGTAGACAGCAAGTTAAGCGTGCTGTTGTGAGTAGTGGGGGCGGGGTCTGAAGGAGGCGAAAGCGCGGTATTACTATCACTGCAAGTTAGAAGGTCCTAGGGATCGGACCTGTGAATAAAAGCCCATCGGGCGGACATAAAGGGGAAGCAGTCGAGAAGACTAGTGAGAGTCTTTCCAGTTATGACTGGTATGTAGAACGTTGATTGATTATTATGATTGATGTATTATATTATATTCGTCTATTACCATGATGTAAATAAGTATATGTGAGGAATGTGGAAGTCCTTGATATTGGATATAGCAATGTGCGCCACGAGCGATAGATGAAAGTGAGTTCACGGATTTGTAGCGCGAGTGAGTAGGGTGTACTCCGATGGAGGTGTGTTACCGTAAGATGTGTGGTGAGTGAAAGGTGAACTAGTGTGTGTACGCTTCATGGATTGTAAGGAGAGGTGGAGTGAATAGAAATGGTAGGGTATTATACCAATGTAATGTTATTCTTGTAGGTGTCGGGGACGGGCCGCAGAGCCACCTCGATGAGCACAAGTGATAGGCCATCATAGGGCCGGAGGCCGCACATAGGCCAGAAGTGAGGCTGTCAGTACAGGACAGTAGAGGCACATAAAGTCGTGGCAGTCAGGCCACGGACAGGAACGTAGATATGAGAGTGAATGAGATACTATGTTGTTGCCATGTTGATAGGCTCGTGAACTGATACTATGTTGTTGCCATGTTGATAGGCTAGTGAACTGATACTATGTTGTTGCCATGTTGATAGCTATGGAAATAATAATGTGTTATTGCCCTGCTGAGGTGCTAGGGGAGTGCTAAGGTGTATGACAATAGGGAGGGGATATTGAGAGACTGCGGTGCCAGTAAATTATTAATGTGCCATTAAGACCCTGAGAGGAGAGGCTGAGGCCGAAGTGCCTTTAGGAGTAGCTACCGGATCGTGGATCCGAGGAAGAGTGCATGTGAGAATAAGGCCGTTGTACGGCAGTTCATTTCAATAATATAATGTATGTAATTGCGCTATTATATGTATAATTATGTTTAATAAATGTGTGAGTCTGATGGATTGTTCTGTTAAGTGTTAAACTTGTTTGTTCGTGATTGTTGTCCTGTCATAAACTATTACATCTCCCAGTCTGGGATTTGTGACACTACATACATGTACATACTCAGTCACTTTCACTGCTGCTGTAATACTAAATGCCCTCAGTGTACCCAAACGTTTATCTGGTTTCCTACCTGCTTGCCACTGACATTTCCTCCTAGCACATCTCTATACAGGGCTGCACTTTTGTCAAGGTCGGGGGTCACAAGAGCTATATGGTTAATTTTTCCAAGATTCCAGACCTGTGAATAAAATTATAATACTGATTAGTCCCAAAGAAGCCCAGATTGCCAAAAAATGTAACAGAGACCAAGAACGTATTCAGTTGCACAGGCAACTTGCCGAGAGATCTTGCAGCGGCTGCGTGGCATATTTAAGCCTGGTTAGCAATTCCCTGAACACACTGCCTTGTAAATGGCTTGCATCTGACTAGTCTGACTGAAGGAAAAGTTGGATAAAATTGTGCAAATTAATGAGGAAAGCACTAAATTTCGCACAGACGATGCAAATGTCACTATGAACAAAAAGGTTGTCACAGAACCATATTGCCAGATTTACTTAGATATTTATGATTATGAAGACCCTAAATATTTCCCTATTTAACCTAAAAAAAAATCAGGGGACATAACAGCTGAAATAATGTTGTGGTCTTTACTCTTTTCTTAATGATGTCTTTGATTCACGTTGGAAAAGTGAGGCAGGCACCTCGCTTTGCCACCTCACTCCACCAACAGGCAGCCTGGTTGGCAGTTCGTGCTGAATGCTGTGCCTGCCAGGCAACTGCAGGCACCCGCGCGACTGAACGCCCCTCTGTATAAATGACAATTATGGAACTGATAACTAAAATGCAAAAATGCAAGCTTGATGAAAAACAACATATAAGGTACAGTCAAGAAACACTTCATGATTCCCAGACTGGACCACAGCAATTATTATTATTTTGCTCATACTGATTCAATTCATAGTTAAATCACTGCCTGTTCATGCAGCCTACAATCTTTTCATATAAAATCTTTAATGTGTTTGAATGGTGAATCTTAAATAACATATATTATATGGTTAAATCTATTAGGAAAACGTCTGAAGTGGGAATTTCTCACTACACATATATAATTATTATATTATATACACACACATCCTGTCTCAAAATTCCAAAGCATTCCAAAAAACCCTTTACCTCCAAGCAATGAAACATGATCTAATGATTAAAAATTTAACTCCTTTACAGTAGTAACAGAAAATCATCAAATGCTTAAAATTGCATGTGCCACAATAACCAAGATCTGAATACATGTTTTATAGTTTAGACTTTCCGATTTTATTTACAAAAGAATTATCTCCAAATTTCCTGTGTGTAGCAGAATAATCTCTATTTGCCATACCCGAATATTCCAGAAATTAATTATATTATTACTGAGCAAGTGAGGCATCGAAATGCAATTACACTGTACCTAAACAGGTAGAGATACCGTAGACAACGGTTAAACCGAAATCGGCGGGACCACGGGTTTGTTTTCGGTTTAGAAAGTTTCGGTTTAGGGATAGGAGGATTGAAAAATGCCAGTTTCAAGAATGGCAGCCCAAATGACTATCATAGAGGACAAAGAATGCACAGGCTAAGCGGACTCAACACGTCGTCGCTTGCTCTGTTGTTTTTCTTACTGAGAATGAAGACGGGCGATTACGATCACGCCTAGGCACACTCAAAGCATGGATATGCGGGTGAACGAGGACTCTCAAAACAGGGAGACATGCGTGTGGACGGACAGTACAGAACCGCCGTCCCGCCGATCTCGTTATCGTTACCGTACTGAAATGCGCTGTCTGCGATAACTAGTGTTGTCTCTCTGATGTCACACATTTTACATGAAAGGTCAGTCGCCATGCGCCAAACGTAACGTCTGCTGCCGCCTGACTTCGGACCCGTGAGGTTATAGGCCTTCCTCCCTCTCCCCCATCCCTGTAGTGCTGCTGCTTCCATGTAGGCCTATAGCCTACTACCGGACAGAACAAAGCATGTTCTGCTCTTCTTTTTTTTTTGGGGGGGGGGGGAGTGTAGTAGGGTGATACAGTGACTTGACTCGATGTATGGCAAATCACAGTGGACTGGCCAATGAATCCAGCAATTTTCTTTTCGGTTTAACCATAGGATTATTTCGGTTTAGCGCTAGTTTTTTAACAAAGATAAAGAGGGAAAAAATCGGGTATTCTTATTTCCTTTCGGTTTAGCCATTTTCGGTTTAACCATTCTCCACTGTATAACAAATAAATCATGCTCACCTTATTCTGTTTCAGGCTGGGTGTTCCACTGTGA
Organism: Onchidella celtica; assembly: GCA_963931925.1. Lineage (NCBI taxonomy): Eukaryota > Metazoa > Mollusca > Gastropoda > Systellommatophora > Onchidiidae > Onchidella > Onchidella celtica. The sequence goes on along the minus strand of OZ007567.1, from coordinate 95,279,664 downwards.
AATGTACATTGTTTCTGAAACAGCTGCAATGGGCCAAGAGGAGGAGTTAATAAAAAGTGATTAAATCTAAAACTGGAGGCTTTGAAATTAATACCATAACTGACAGATTTCACAAGAATGAATTTAATGAACTTGAATGTACTACACAATGTTAAACTTATCATGCTCACCATAATTCTCACAAAATAAGAAAAGCAAACATTCAATGACTCAAAACACATGGCTGTTAATAAGATACTGAAAGTGCTACTTTATTTACCTGCCATACCCTCCTGCTGACCCCCCTCTAAGGGGTAATAAATACCTGTCCACCATGTTCATTATCATGACGGCAGGGAACATGATTCCAGTAATTTCAGCATATCTTTGCATACAGATATCTCCTGATCTAACAATTCTAGACCCCCATCTGAGATCTCATTTCAAAGGCCATTGTTTTACTGACAAGTTAAGGCGATTTTCTCCATCTGAGTTCACAAATGTTAATTTTTTCAAATGATTTATAATCCAGTGTGTGTTTTTAATACATGTAATACGAAAAGCAACTATCACTAAAATTTCAATTTGGCTTTATATACCATGGCAACTCGCCAACCATTTTCTACTGTCAATTTATTATTCCACCCAGAAAAGGAATATTCAATAACATGTGCAAACTTGATGATCAAGAAAAACCCTTGTGATTTTATAGAAACTCTACTGGGAGGCATTACTGGGAGTGATAGTAACACCCTCTACTGGCTATATATTATTATAGTGAGTTGACAATGCCTACTTTGAGTGCTACCGAGGCATAAAAGGTCCAGTCAGTTGTTTAAAGTTAAAAGAAATAGAAAAACCATCCTCCTGAACAAATTATTGTTAGATCGAGACATGTGGGTGGTCGTGCTTCAGTCCTGCCAGTGGTTGCACTGGGGGCTAGTGGTTGCAAAAGGGTACATATTTACCATTCATGAGTGCTGTTGCATGTGTTGTTGATCTACGTGTGATTGTGGGGGTGTGGGTTGGCAGCATTATTGGATGAACGTACACCCATGCTGACCAGTAAAAAATATTACTACCTCAATCATGAGCCGAACAACAGGAAGAAAATAAAAGTGGCTGCACACAGGTATGGTTAGGCCTACTCTAAATCTATTAACGCTCATCCCGTTGTAGCAGGCCAGATTATACCCCCGCCAGACTATACCCGGGGTTAAACTGGCCTAGCCCAGAATATCCCCCGGGGTATATTCTGGGCTAGGCCAGTTTATACCCGGGGGTTTACTTTGGGCTAGGCCAGACTATACCCCCCCAGTCCAGATTATACCCCCTACTTTTATTTAAAAACAAGTCAAGACCGTAGTTTATTTCAATTTTAGTTTGAATTGTTCATTATCACTGTCATCAGATATCATATTGAAGCATACATTTTTGACTCTTGTAAATTATGATACATTTAAAAGGACATAAACATGCTTAAAAAGCATTGATTTACAAAAGGATTGAAAATCCATTGAAACTGATATGATTAAACTTTAACACTAATTTTACTTGTGTCCGTTGGTATTATTATTGTTCTGGTTTTTTTATAATTAGTTGACCATGACTTAAACATGTATTGTATTTTTTTTGTTTGGCACCACTAACATATACTTAGTGGCAAGGTATGAACTAATTATAAGACTCATATTTCTGAGTCATAAGTGTAAAGTTATCTGAATCTTATTATAATTTTTGAAAATAAGAAATGTGCTTGATATGTCGGAACAATTAGATCTATATACAAAGTTACACTGATGCAGAGAGAAAGGCCAGAAAAGAATACACAGAGAAAAAAACAACAACATTTTAACAGCTGAACTGGCAGATGGTGCAATTCCATCATCCAGCCAACATTAAATACTTCACACAAAACTAAATATATACTAAAATTGTTTCACATAATGAATTTAACCTGTCCAGATCCACTTGAAACGTTACAGAAAGCTAACCAGTATATATGGCCTTTATATATAATATAGTACTGGCTAACCAGTAATATACAATAATAACAATAAGAAAACCAAATCATCTTATTTACTCTTGAAAATAAAGAGAATATAATCAATATCAGAATCACCATCATCTTGGAATAATACAAAGATAAGAGGGAATATAAAAATGACCTACACATCATTCTAGAATCTATAAGCAGCAATAATATAATGTAATATATGTGCAAGTACATGTAAAAAATAATGTGTTAAATCTTTTCAACTATTCAAGTAGAACTGGACTGAACGCTTTAGCGAAGTAGCTTTGATAGTCATGTAAAATGACAGATTAAATCCACTGAGACAACAGTGCATTGCAGAAAGTAATTATAGTATGTTATGGCAAAAATTCGATGGATCATGTTGCATGAACATGTCTTGTTAGTAAATTCTTTGATAGCGTATTTGTAGAAATGTATACATTTTATGTAGCTCATGGTTTAAGGCACTGGATTAGTGTCACTCACGTTCGTTGGCATGTTGTAGTTGTTTTTGTAGTTGATTGCCATTGAGTAAAATTTGCACGGTACTGTTTGTTTGGCACTGACATACACATCCCAATGGATGAAATAATTATATATGGCCTTTAGCGTCTTTACAGACGGTCTTAGCAGCTAGAATATTCACTTTCACTTTGACTGACAGCTTCTCTCGTGGCTTATTCTACCAATGTTTGACCCGAGAGTGCGATGGCAGTGATTGCAGGTCAGTCTTTTGGGTTCACTTTGGCGAGTGTTTTCATTCCGCCTCTGTCGTTTTGTCAGGTATGTACTCATAAAAATGAAGTCATTTTAAATATTTTTTTGTGTACAAATACACAGTTGTTAAATCCCTTGGCAAGGGACGTGTTAAGCTTAGGAAGGTAAAGACGGACAAGGTCTTTTCTTTTTTTTTTTAATTTCATTTCACTCGCGAGTGACATTCCCTTACTCACTATAAGTTATAACACATAAGTTCAGTCTTTCAAATACCTTGCAAACTAATCCAGTGTCTTAAACCGTAATGTACATGAAATGTATATCTTTCTACAAATAACCTATCAAAGAATGATACTCACTGACAAGAAATACTGTTAATGTAACATGATCCATCGAATTTTGCCTCAACATGCTATTGATCTAATTACCTTTTATAATGCACTACTTTTGTCTCAGTGGACTTACTCTGTCGGCCTACACAACTGTCAAGGCTATTTAGTATTTCACTAAAGCTTTCTGTCCAGTTCTACTTGAGTATTTGAAAAGATTTAACACGTTTTTTATATATAATATAGTTGATACACATACATTGCTGCTTATAAATTCGAGAATGATTTGTAGGCATACGCTGCCATTTTTACACTCCCTCTCATATCTTTGCAATTTCCAAGATGATGATGACGATTCTGATATTGATAGTTCTCTATATTTTCAAGAGTAAATAACATGATTTCGTGTTCTTATTGTTATCATTATTACTGGTTAGCATTCTGTAACGTTTCAAGTGGATCTGGACAGGTGGAGTTCATCAGTCGCAAACATTAAGTGCCTATTTAGTTTTATATCTGCTGGATGATGGAATTGCACTATCTTTCAGTTGGATTATCATTATTATTTTTTTCTGTGTGTTCTTTTCTGGCCTTTTCTCCCTACATCATTGTAACAAAAAATACAATGCATGTTTTACTCATGGCCAACTAACTATCAAAATAATAATAATATCATCAACACTCACGAGTGAAATTAATGCTGAAGTCTAATCATGTCAGTTTGAATGGATACTCAACTCTTTTGTATATCAATGCATTTTAAGGCATGTTTGTTCCTTCTAAAATGTATCATGATTTACAGGAGTCGAGAATGTAGGCCTATGTATGTACACCAAAGTAAACTAAGGCTGAAATAAACTGTTATTATTATTTTCTCTAAATTGCATTATGACTTGTTGGTGTCAAGAATGTGTTCATGTATGTCTTAATATGATATCTGATGACAGTGATGAAGAACAGGCTGAAATAAACTGTGGTCTTGACTTGTTTTTAAAGAAAAAGCAGGGGGTATAATCTGGACTGGGGGGGGTATAGTCTGGCCTAGCCCAAAGTAACCCCGGGGTATAAACTGGCCTAGCCCAGAATATACCCCGGGGGATATTCTGGGCTAGGCCAGTTTAACCCCGGGTATATTCTGGGCGGGGGGTATATTTTGGCCTGTTACACCGTGTTGAGTGAACTCATCCCCGTAACGTCTCGTGCGGGGATAGCCAGTGTTTCCACTAACCTCAGCGGTCAGGTCAGTCGGGTCATTTTGAACACGTGTGTCGTATTTTCTTTAGCACGCAATAACAAAAACATGCTGGATAAATCATAAGTGGCCCCTATGATATTTAGATAAAGTCTATTAAAGTACTTCTGATGAGATACAGTAACATACTTTTATTGTTAAATAGAAGGTTCATAATAAAGAATGTTCTGCATTTAGATTCCATTTAAAACAGAGAAGATCTGTGGGTTTTTTTCCCTAATTTCGGCCTTATATGACAGGTTTCAGAAAATTGGGTCACAAAGACAGTTCAGATTTCAGTGTCTTATAGGTTCATAAATATTGTGTTTTTCTTGAATATTTTGATTTCAACCCATAGATGATGATCAGAAGAAATAAATATTATAAATTTGTTCATATATATCACGTGTTTGTGTGTTTAACTCTTCTACATTCCTGTGTTACAAACTTCATATATTTGACATGCAAAACTTCCCTGAATTTACCTTGTCAACAAAGAATCATGTATCTACCCACTTGGCACAGGTAATAATTAACCCTAGTCCTGCGGGAGGCCACTATATTGGCCTCCCCGTGCAACACGCGAGACACGGGAGGCCATTATTTTGTCCGACACGCTTAACCGCGGGTCCTGCGGGAGGCCACATTTTTGTATAGCAACGGTGCGCCTCGCGCTTTGGTTATCCGGTTGCCAAGGCTGTCGTTGTTGTTTTTTCACATTTTTTTTTCCACACTATTTTCATGTGTTTATCCATCCTGTCACCCCTACTATATCTAACAAAATGGTATCGTCCGATTACGTTTATTACGATGCAACTATTCGCAACTCTTCGTCATACTCGTGTAATAGTACTGCCGGTCTGAAGTTTGAACTGGGGAAAATCTTGGGGAAACTTTTACTTTGATGCTGGTTGTCGTCTACATGTGAAATGAGAAGAAAGGGGCCATGTGCGTATTTGAGACGCCGTTCTACGTCTGTAATTATGAATTCCGATGTAATATTAGGGCATGCTGCATAAGGGCGTCTGTCAGTAGGTTTTTCATCAGGGAAAACTGGGAGAAAATGACAGACTTTGTTGTTGGTCGTTGTCTTTATTTGATGTGGTAATTAGAGAGATATTGTGTTCCTTTGATTAAACCGCTTTTCAGTACATGTATGTGCTCTACGACCTGGAACTGGAAATCAAATCTCTCGATAAAACTAACATTATAGTAAGTGGACGCTTTACATAGTAGAGGAGGGAGAAGGCAATGTCACGATACATGTGGTTAGTAAATTAAGCGAATGGCTTAAAAAATAATTTGTTCACCTGAATGGCCTGACATAGCGACAGAAAAAGCGCAGAGGTCTTGGGAAAATGATAAAACGTGTGTTAAACGGCATGTAAATGCAGAAAATTCTTGATTTGGGGCCTTCCATTTCACAATAAAACCTACTGCATATCATCACAAGTACTTTATCCAAATATAATAGGGGTCTCTTACGATTTATCCACCACTATTGTTGTTATTGCGTCCTGAAGTAAACGCGATACAGGTGTTCACCAGAACCCGACTGACCCGACCGCCAAGGTTATCGGCAACACGCGAACGATCGGCTGACTGGCCGCTGGCTATCCCCGCACGGGGCGTTACGTGGACAAGTTCACTCAACGCGGGACAAGGGTTAATATAGTTTTTGAGTATGGAATGGCAGCAAAATGGTTGCTGATGTGTATAAACCCTACAAAAAGTCCCCAGAAGCAAAAGGAAAGAAAATAAGAAGATTTACATTTTGCCAAATGTGGCACAACGTAACTGTAAAAAAAACTGACCTACTTCAGACAGTAACTAAACTGCTATAAAATTTATTTTAAGTCCCAATTTTCACAGTAAATAATAAAAAAAACAACCTTTAAAATGATTTGAAAAAAAAAAAAAAATCAGTTTTTGTTAAAAAAAAGTGTGAAATCCAACAGTAAATCTCGCGAGGCACGTGTCAGTCAAAGTCATGTGATCGTCGCATGCAATCTTTCCTGTTCCGTTCTTTTGTTGTTGAACACCAACCGGGTTCACTTCCGGGAGATATAAAATCTGTTCGCATCTGCGAAAAAAAACAGGTAAATGCTGTGTTTTCTGCTTGTCGTAGTTTTTGTATTAAAAATGTCTGTCAAAACAATTCGCAACGGTGACTTCGCAACAGCTGATGCAGGTCAGAAAACTCGGGAATTGAAGACCTAAAATATTGCCCATAGATTTTATCGCGTTTACCGCATCCTTGTAATCGGCAGCCTTCCCCAGTATCTTCCCTGTAAGTTTAAGGGTTCAACAAAGTCAAACGATGCAGTTTTAATATTTTTAAGAGATGTTTTCTAATGCCCTAACCATGCTTAGGTATAACAGTCACATGTTTTGACTGGCGGAAGTGCCTGGCTAGGGAAGTCTGAACCCCCAATTTTCTGAAACCTGCCATATTGTGTAGGTGAACAAATTAAATTTTAAGCCAGGCTTAAATTATAACTACATTTATCATAACAATGCGCTTCTCCGGTATTTTAAGGCCCAACCTCCATTATTTTTGTTTTCTAATCATTAACCTTCCTAACGACTTTACTTTAGCAAGGGATTTGATTTCCCACCTCGTGCAGTGTATACGTACATTAAAGTTGTTCAATCAAGCAACAGAAAATCTTTCTAATTACCACATCAAATGAAGGCGATGACCAACAACAAAGTCGATCATTTTCTCCCAGTTTTCCCTGATGAAGAACCTACCGACAGACACCCTTATGCCGTATATTCCCTAATATTATCAGAATTCACACAGAATTGCTTCTCAAATAAGCAGATGGCTCCTTTCAATATCATGTCGCATCTAGGTGACAATCAATATCAAAGTCAAAAGTTTCCCCTAGAGCTTCTCTAGTTCAACCGTCACCACTATTACATGAGTATGATGAATAGTTAATTATATTTCATCGTAATTAGCGTAATCGAGCGATACCATTTTGTTAGATGTCATAAGGGTGGCAGGGTAGATAAACCAGTGAAATATAAGCGAAATTAGCACAAAAACAACAACAACGAAACAAAAAAAAAGCAGTGGGAGCAACTGAGTAAACAAACAGGGGATGCTGCGTTGCTATACACTAAAGTGGCCTCCCCGGGACACGGTAGCAAAGTGTCGGCCAGAGTATTAGCCTTGCGTGCCTTGAATGTTGCATGAGGGAGGCCAATATAGTGACCTCCCGCAGGACGAGGATTAAAATGTAAAAATAGGCCTAGATCTAGACTCTAGATCTACATAAGAGCTCTCATTTGTTGCTTACTACACAGTAACCTACTGCCTCTCACTGTAAAAGTGTAACACTAACAGCAGATCTACTGAAAGTGTGAAATAAGCTGAGCACCAATAGACCAGATTTTCTATTGTGGATCTAGATCTAGATATCTAGATCTAGAAGTATAACATCTAGACTGACTAGATATCTAGATCTAGATCTAGATCTAGACGTCTAGAGAGTGGAGTCTGCTATTCTAGAGATGGAATCTAAAAAAAAAAAAGCTCCACTCGACACTTGTAATGGTGTCTTTGAGTGTACAGAGAATACCTTTCAGCAGCTCTTCAAACAGCTTTCTTTACCTTTGTTTGGAATTGTCTGTGCGACGCCAGGACTCGACCAAGAACAGAGTGAGAGAATCGTCTCATCTTCGACCAAACAGCGATCGTGATGTTGAGAGTATTTTTGAGTGTGAAAAGTCACGGTCGGGTCAACCTTAACCAAGCACCAGCAGTCAAAAAGCAAACGTGTCGTCTAAACTTCGAAGAGAATTGGTAGGAAACCGGAAGGAAAGCAGTGTTGTGGCCGACATCTGCTATGAAGCAAGTATAGATGAATAATAATGAAATAATAATTATATGTAGCAAAAAGTTTACTTTTTGTCATGATATTTTGACTTTGACTTGAATCATTTTAATGCACGCACAGAGCAGAAATTAAATATGGAAAGCAAAATAATACAGCCAACTGGCCTCTCCTATCTCTCAAGAGAGTAGAAAGATCTTTTTCTTTTTTTTAGATCTGCTTTTGAGAACGAAATGCCGGTTAATGAGAAAATCACACCTGTCAATAAAATTATAGCATTCCCTTCAAAATATTCACTTGATTTACATTGCTTTATGTGACACGTAGACATTTTTTTGCCCAAAACAACAGCAAATGGCATATAATATGTACTTTTTGTTTTCTAAGTTCGGAACGAACCCATGATAATCTGAAAAACATTCTTGAACATCTACTCTAACGTATTTTTTCTTTTGTTGTTTAGACATTTAGCATCAATGGGAGTCGTCAAAGAAACTCTTTCCCTTTCTCATTTAGTCATCAGGCGCAGTTATTGGGAATTGAGATAATTGAGATGATAGTAATAATAAATGAGATTTCGTTGACTCGGACATCACCGTAGATTTATATTGAGCATCAAAACCTACAACTTTAAATTGCCTTCGGGAGGAGAAGGGTGTCAGGCATAAATGGCCACAACAAATAATTCACCGTGAAGAAAAGGAAAGAACAAGGCCAGGAAGGAGCAATATAATTTTGTGAATTGTTTTGTGTCCGTCGACACTGTAATGGCCATGTTATGCTTGGAAGAAGCAAGACGATAGGCCTATAAATAGACATAATATAGCAGAATGATAAAATATGATAGAAGGAGATCCTACCGGGAGCCCCCACCAACCAAACGCTTTATGTTATCCAAAAGAGGGTGGATCTGGTTTAGGCTGCAATGTCTGATCTCAGCTTATGTGTTCTTAATTATTACTGGTTTATTAAATTATTAATATTTTAGTCACTCACTTCCTTTGCGTTTTATTGTATCGTTCCTGTAGTATTTTTTACATGAGACTTTGCTGCATACAACTTTTTTTTTTTTTTGTGCTATATTTTGACTTTGCTTCAACTGTGCTAGGACCCCATACATTTTCTGTGTTTTTTGTAATATAAAGTCTGGGCGTCACTATAAGACACTATAAGACATCCTCCAACCCCTTCCTCCCCACCACCTTATTTTATTCTACAGGCTACAGAAGGTGGTCCTTGACGAAAGTGTCTACTTTGGCCTTTTAAATCTTTATGATCCCATCCCATCTTCTTTTCCCCAAATATCATGTTTGTTCATTACCTTATCCATTTCTGATCAAACATGATATATAATGTAGTGCCCATAGGCCTATCTTTTTAGGAGATAAAAACCTTTCAGTTTATATATGTATAGACCTTCAGAAAAACGTAACTGACATTTTTCCGGAATTTCGTTGAAAAATTTTGCTGTCCTTCATTATTTTTTTTTTCGAAATTGGCAAGCATTTCCAAGTCTTACCATGGATTTTGACAATATATTACTCAACCTATGTGGAAATGTTCATATTTTATGATAATAAATGAACGAAAATGTTCTGATGAAATACAATTTTGTTTTTTATACTTGGTATACAATGATAAGATCAGTGTTCCCGCTATGCCGTGTGCGTATTTATGCACACATTTTTTTAAAATCAGCGCAATGTGCATAAAGGATAGTTGTCTAAAACATATTCTCTTCGCTAGTGGTTTCTATCAACACCAAACGTTGATTCATCAAATGTTAGCATCACCAACATAGAAGTGTCATTTAGGACCAAAAATGTTTATGATTTATTGTGCAAATGCTGATAAAGGCACAGAATTTTTGTGTCAAAAGAGTAATTCAAAATTTGATATAGAACCACTTTGACAGATCTCAGATACCAAGACAGGGACCGTTGGAAGTTGACAGTTTTTTGGTGTTTTTTTTTGTGGGCATGCATAAAACAGGAACACGGCGAAGCCTCCACACAGCATAATAATTACACACGTAAGGTAACGTCGTCAACAGATTGTCGAGATGTGTGGAGCAAAATGAAACTATCCGCCCTTACAGTTGCATTGAACCATAAAAAAGGCGGGGTGGCAGCTGGTTTTGTGACATGGCTAAACTAGAGAAAAGAATGTAGGTGACAAAGACCACCCAAACCGCATTAAAAACTATTGCGCGCTCCGTCTGAAAATGCACGATTTTTAGGGACACACTCCCATATCAGCCTAAATTGAAGATGTTTTAATAACTATTTTCTTTCACCAGCAACTCTAACTATCTCTATGACAAAACCTCATATTGATGCACAGTTAAATCTAAAATACAGAAAATTAACCAGTTGTTTACTTCACCTGGCCCTTTTGAGTTTTAAGACTACAGATACAATAGAAAGAGTCAGTAAGGACACATGCAAATATATTGGGCCAATTGTAGATCTACTAGAATGGTAACTAGTGTCATATAATATTAGATGAAGTTCAGATGCACGTATATAGAGACAACAAACTTATAAATTTTAAGGCCACATAATTTCTTTTTTAACTGTTCCTGAGGGCTTCCACACCCACTCTTGCATTTTCTAATTCAATTAACAAAATGCAGTTTAGAATATCAGGTCTGCTTAGTAATTCATTTTTAAAATCTTCTTTAGTGTTTTCACCTTTCACCTGGGCGTTGTCCAACCACTGCAGGATGTAGCCCCCCCCCCTCCGACAATGCTTTCCATTCTCTTCTGTCTGTTGTTTTCCTCATCCATGTTGTTCCTCCCTCTCTTTGTAATCTCTTCCTTCCATCTTCTTCCTGGTCGTCCTTCCATCTTCTTCCTGGTCGTCCTTCCATCTTCTTCCTGGTCGTCCTTCCATCTTCTTCCTGGTCGTCCTTCCATCTTCTTCCTGGTCGTTCTCTAGTTCTTTTTCCTGTCCTTGGCTGCCATTCAGTGCAGCGTTTTGTCCACCTATTGTCATTCATCTTCCCCACTTGTCCGGCCCAATTCCACTTTTGTTGTAGCATGAATTCCACTACGTCTTTTAGTTCTGTTTGTTGGCGTATGTCAGCGTGGGGGATTCTATCTTGCAGTCTGATGATAAGCATTTTTCTTTCCATTGCCCCCTGGGTAGTTCTTATAGTTTATTCGTGAGCTGTTTTGTGATCGGCCTTGTTTGACAATCACAATTATTGTAATCGTTGGAAGGATGCATTGATTGAATACGTGCTTCTTTAGGGACATTGGCAGTTTGGAATCCAGGACTATCTCTCTGTTTTTTCCAAAGCAACTCCATGCTGCTCTTATTCTGGTGTTTAATTCAGTTTGTTTGTTGTGTTCCACATTCACTATCTAGCCTAAGTATTTTTACTCTATGATTTTTTCGATGACTTTGTTTTCAATTATTATTTCTTTACTGTTCCTGGGGTAAAATTCAGTAAGATACTAAATAAACAATGATCTCCAATGACAAATACGCAAATTTAGATATGAATGAAATGCAAGCATGTTAGCTGTGAAAAATAAAGTACATGTATCTTCATTCTTAGGTTTTGTGGTATTCAATAAAATTGAGACATTCAGGTTCACTGATCAGTCACCCTGGAAACTAAACAGTTTGCAAGTGAGGGATATGACTTGTTTGCTTTGTTTATCACGTTCGTGTATTAAACCAGACAGCCTGGATGGATGGGATGTGCTGCTATTTATTTCATACTTCATTTTACTTGTTTTTCAACTTACAGTAACGCTCCCAACCAGGCTATTAAAGTATGTCTTTTCTCCTGCCTGCTGAATTTTATTTCATTTTTTTCCTACGAAGTTTTACGGAACGCTTTACCGTTATCAAAAGTTAATTCTTCGTCGTGCTCTGCCACTTTCACTTTTCAGTTTCAGTCCTATAATTAACTTCATATAGCTAAGAGTCGTAAGAAGACAACACGGAGCCAGAGTTATGATGTGATTTGTTTTTGGAAGCGCATATCCGTACAACGTCTTCGGGGATACCTCTGGGGATACCCAAGACCCACTATACCCACTTCAAATCGGCAAACAGCCTTGCAAAGTGTTAATTTTGATTCTTCACAAAGGAGCACTGGTCTCCTCGATTAACACGTACGACGAACCGCATGCCTCTGTTTACGATTGTACGCGCCGGACTATTTTTAGAAACTCTGGCTCGGCGGACGGAAGTGCTTGAATTGCACCGTCTTGGTATAGTGGGTCTTGGGGGATACTATATTACTGACCTTGTTAATTTGCATAGTTTTTAAAAATATGAATCGGCTTAGTGGCAAAACAATCCGACTTCTGCTCGGAGATTGCGTGATCTGCGCTAATAATAATAATAATATATTATACTTGAGTGTATGTCGATCACCAATGGCTGCCCCAACCCCTTTTCGCCTGATTAGTCAATCTGACTACCGCCCATTGATACAAACTGACCCTCACGCCCCCAGGTCCATCTGTCTATTCCATGCCTTGTCACTTTAAATTCGTGAACACCATACCAAGTTTTGTCTCAGCAAACCTTCACCAGTCGCGCTTTTGGTAAACATGTTGTACGGATATGCACTGTCCATATCCATACAGCATGTTTTACGGATATTACACTTCTTTGTTTTCAGCTTTCCACCTCATGCAGTAGCCTACCCAGTGTCCGGTCACGTAGGAGGTGGTACCAAAGAAATTATATCCGTCTTCGGCTGGACTAGGTAGAGAGCTTCAAGACGTTTCAAACAGCCCATGTTTAAGATCCTCCCAAACAGGGATGCGAACCCAGGCTGTCCACTCCAGAATCCAATGCCTTAAGATCTCAACCACTTGAGCTCCTATCTAAATTTAGCTTCTATCCCCCCCCCCCACCCCAATCCAAGTATCTTCAACACAATCATGCACAGTTGTATCACTAAAAAAAAAGTCCCTTTTCCTCTTTTATAATTATAATCTAATTCCTGCCCTTGCATAGTACAAAGCAATAAGATAACGGCAGCAAAAATTTATCTTTTCTTTCAATTATTTATGCTTATTGAATATTATTCACGATCTTGTAAATTACCATTTATTGCGCAATTGTGTAACGGGCAGGCAGTGAGCCCCAAACTGACCACGGCCGGGTACCGAGTGCTCAGCATTTTTCCGGTAATAAAATCCGATATATCCGAGTCAGCACATTTTAACATCGAAATTCTGGCATGACCAAACGTGCTAACCCAGAAATAATATATTATGAAGTTTTGGAAGGACAAAGTATTTGTTACCAAAAAACAATTGTTTCAAGCCGAAATTTGTGTATTTTCACCATGAGTGGTTCATTTTAAAGAGGTTTTTTTCCCTCTCTTGTAAAACCTACTCCGACTGTTTAGCAGGTTTGATCATTCGAGCGATGTCAAAATTGGGCAAAAAAGAAAAGTTTGTATGTTGCAAAACGCCGCGTGAGAAATAAAAACCTTTGTATTGTTTGGGTTTTATTTCTCACGCGGGGTTTTGCAACATACAACCTTTTCTTTTTGCCCAATTTTGACTTTGCTTATAGCCCTGCTGCGACCCCACAGTTTTTCTGTGGTTTTTATGATAATTCGAGCGATGTTTTATTGTGTTCCTTTATAAATGATTAAAATTTAGAATGTATAATGAGACATACTTGTATTTTGGTTAGGAAAAGTAAAAAAAAAAAAAAATGAGTGTTATGAACTCAAGAGCTCAAACACTTACTCGACAAGGGTTCTCTTCCTCTGAAAATTTGATCACTGGGACTTATCATAGAAATATTTTGAGAACCTTTGACAACACAGACATTGAAAAGAAGAACAATCAAATGCTTTTAAGAGTAGAAATTTAATGATGAAAAGGATTGAATGATACACTTGAAAAGCTCAGGGATTACCGCACATGTAATCGTAGGCAATCGAATATAATTTTGAAGACAATGGAATTTTCGTGGAAAGAGAAATTGGAAATCTCATACTGACATTACATACTAAGCATTCACTGTCATGTACATTTTTTAGAATTCATCGAACTCTATTCCGAAAAGGTGAGTACTCATTATGGCTCCGATTTATGGCTTTGAGCTAAAAAATAGAACTCACACACACACACACAAAACGATGATAAGTAAGGTCAGGTCAAGATCAGGGTTACGTCACATTTGAGTCATTTTGAGAAAAAGCTTTAAACACCAACTTTGGATTTAACCTCCTTCTTGCATTGGTGTGGCCAACTTTCAAATCAAACTCTCTCAGTGCTCGTTAATGATAGAAACATGATATTGCTATAAACAGATAGCCCTTTTAATCTAGTTTCCATTGATATGCACAATTCTATTTTTAACAAAATGTGACTTAACCTCATTCTTGAACTAACCTCTTCAATTATTTAAACAACAACAAACAAACAAAAACTGCTGGTTCCAGAATGGCATGGTTGAGACAAATTTTGACTGTATAGAAAGACGTTTTTGGCGTCTTCAAGATTGGCCGTGTCTTCTTCCACGGTGTCACGGGAATATGCTAGACTAGTGCCCATTCACGTACTAAACATAATATTCATAACAGTCTTGCTCCCATATGTCGTGCAAAGTTAAGATACACTGTCAAACTGTGTATTTATTACTTCACTGTATTGCTCCATAGATGGATGGACGAATTAATGCTGATTTTAACCCTTTCACTCTTAATACCTTTCACACATAATAATTTCAAGTCACACAATCTTCTGGCGCCCATTTCCATTCCCTCCTTTTTGTAAAGTGGTATCACTAATCATACATAAAAGCGTTAACAACCCCCCCCCCCCCCAACACCAAATTTGAAGGAAAAAATATGCACAAATTTGCCTAACACGAAGGTCTGAAGACAACAATGCTTAAAGGGACTTGATAACTGTTGTGACTAAAAGTAACACGGCACTGACTGATCCTCATTCATAAAGCACTCTTGGATATGTGAATTAAAAAATAGGTATCATGAACTGAAGTGTAGAATGGCCTCGTTCTGAGCACTCAGGAGCGAAGCTAACCGGGAAATTAGAGACCCGGTATTTTATGGTTTCTGAGTTTTGAGTGTGAGTTTTACCGGAACTTTGCGCTTATCACGTTCTATTTGAGTACATTATTAATAAGCTTTGTATTCAGAGCTTCTCAGCCTCACAAATCAAATAGAACTAAATAGTTTCCTATAATTTTATCATGTTGGTAAAATTCTCAAAAATTGCTTTGTATGGACCTGAAAAGAGTTTGGAAATAAGTATAAACGTTTTCAAAATAAGCTGTAGACTTCAGCCTTTCTAGCTCTCAGAAAGAACAGGAAGCGCTAGCGCTGTGGGTCCACGTTCGAAAATAATTCTTTCATAGATCTGCAGGCATAGTGTCTTCTTCGAATATGCATGAAGTCTACATATTCAGTCAAAACATGTTTTACTAGCTAGTCCAAACTGCCCCGCTGAAAGGGCGAAATCCCGCTTTGGCATAATTTTAGGCCAGCATTACATGGCTGTTACTGCTGTGTGTTTATGTAAAATGGCATGCATCTGACATCAAAATAAAGTTCAATTCTTCCTCTGTCAAAATATACTATCTTTTGTGTCCTGAAGGCGATTTTTGTTATTATGAGAAATAGAAAATTTTAACTATTATAATCGAATTCAGGATGTCTGAATTAGCAGAAAAAAAATGTATAAAAAATTGTTTATTATATTGTTGCCATGGAAGCGCCGCCATCTCGGATTTTGAGTCCCCCAAAAAGTACCAAATTCAATATAGATAGGCTTCGCCAAATTTTACTGGATTTATTTGAAACTTCTCTTATGTCTTATTCAATCCAATTAAAAACTTTATACAGAAGGGGATTTTGATATCTCTGACAGATCTTTTGTTACAAATTTTTGAAAACGGTATGTAGCCGAATTCCATTTTTTCTTATTTTCTATCACAAAAAAATTCAACCAAAAAAAAAAAAAATGAAAAGTTAAACAAATTTCCTGCTGTATGAATTTTTTGATTTGTTCAAACATGTTGTTAGCCAAATTTTATACCAATTGGTCAATAAATAAAAAAACTAGTTCACAAATCACTGGTCAAAAGTGCAATTCCGAGAAAATCGCATTTGAAAGTTTTTTTCAATAAAAATGTTATTGAAACGTGTTACACATGGCTAAAGTCATCATTACTGGTGTGCTGAGCCTCAACAACGATTTCCAAACCACCAAATGCTTATGACAGATGTGTACGGAGGAGTAGGGGTTTTGATAGCCACACTAAGATGTTATTTAGGGCTAATTTTGCAACCCAATGGCATGATTCTTGTGCCTTTTTCTTGACCCCCCACCTCACTAAAAGGCATATTTCAGGGTTATAAACATTCAAAATTGACATTTGGTTAGTAAAATAGTGTTCCTAAATGGATAAACTAACCGAAAAGTACAGTATCGCAATATCGGTATTTTTAAGCCTAATTTCGATTTCAGGACCCATGCCCCCCCTTAATGTGTGCAGCTGACTGTTTTTATTGATTGAAGAAAACATCGCCCTGAGCCGCGCGTACCTACCTATTCGAACCCCTCATAACAAAGGATCGCAGAGCCTCGCGCCAATGTAGCGCACGTGTTTGAAAATACCTTCCCTACCTATGCAAAGTGAAGGCAGACAGGAATGCATACACATGTCTTAACACAACAGCTCTATCGGGACATATCAATCAAAACTATAACTACAATATTTTGATAATATGTACCCAAAACTAGAGTCTACCTCCTAAAATTCACGCACACACGCACTCGTGCACATGAAAACTCATAAACACATAATAGATCAATGTGATGCACTCATCATACATTCATAGGCCCATGAGATCCAGCACAGTCGACCCCCTGCCTACGTAGATCTATCGATCTACCACAAAACTGTCAGCGTTGTCAGTCTTGTTTATTAACATTCCAGTCTGGTTTTATATTGATAGCATTTCTGATCTTCAGCACCCGGGGGTAAAGGTCACGATAACGTGTCATGATGTCATCAACGATGGTCTCCGGGGTACAGGTCGACCAGACGTGGGCGGGACAACGTCTGTAATGGTGGAGGATTGCTTCTTCAATTCCTATGTCATACCTGGATGGAGGACAAAAGAAAAGATGAAGATGGTTTCACCTGGAGTGTGGTAAGAAACTCCTCGGGTGGAGCGAGACAGGTGACGATCTTCAGAGGGAGAGTGGATTCTTTCATTAGATGTTTCGGCCTTTAACTTTCTGACATCTTCTAGAACCCAGTAAGTGTCTTATCCATTTTGCCAATTCTGCCACTGGCAAAATGGATAAGACACTTGCATCAAAAACCAGCATGTTTAGTGTGTTCTTGAATTAACCCTCTAATGTCCAGTGACTCACAATAGAATATATTATATGGTATACAATATCTTTGGACCTCTCTTCTAGTTCTACTTTTATCCGTATTTTAAACAGTATTTCAGGCCTGAGCCCAGACACTAGAGCTAATGCATTCTGTAGAAGAATATACCGTTGTTATTTCCTTCCCGGTATAAATACAGTTATGAACTGGCACGTAATCATGTATTTTCATAATAGCCTACCCCAAACACTTTGGCTTTGGTTTTGTTTCGCTCTCGATAGTTTTGCCGAAAGACGTCAGTATCGATGAAAAGCGAAACGAAATGAAAACGGAAGCAGGATGCGCTCTGAAAGGCGCAGTGAAGACCTTTGACATCTCGGCAGTTTACCGACGAGACTAACGTCATTTAGCAAAAGCTACCGAAAGTGGAACCGAACCGAAGTCACTGTGTCTGGATTCTGTGGGAAATTCTCTGACAAACAAAAAACCAACAACCTTAAATAATGTTCAGAATTTGAAACGAACTAAATTGCTGTGCTCATAAATCTATATAATAACTAACTGTATTTTGGTAACAAAATGTCTCTGTAGACATTTTGCTACCAACTTGCTGCAGCTGCTTACTTGCATAGTCATAAAAATTATTCCATAACTCTATCCACCAAGATCAAACAACAAATGAAGTGTGTCGACAAAGATTTTACACAAAACAGCCCCAGACCAACTGAAAAAACAATACAAGAAAAGCATACAAGAAGGCTAGCAGAAGCCCTTTTGATGGCTAAGAAGGAGAAAGAAGGCAGTTAAGGCAATGACAAAAAGGCAGCCGGTTTGGGGGCCCTTTTGATTGCTACGAAAAAGGCCAAGAAAACCAAAGAAACAAGTACAACAAGATGAGAACAACAACAACAGGAGGTCTGTGCACACAAATAGTTTACAGGACGTACGTGCTGTAGGATGGAAATGGATGCATATGATGTGTGTCGATAGCCAGAGTTCTACTGGGGATATGCACGTGTTTGGTACACTCTCGGTGCGGTTTGGTAGCTTTCCTATACCGGGTCAACATTAGATCCTCCTCTGGGTTGGTAGGACCCCAATCGTAGATAAAGAATTCAGTATCCAGGTAAAACCCTGCACCGTCTTGGTGAGTCTTCATTATCTCCTGAGAGAAGAAAAATTTATCATAATGCCATTGTTAGTGTCTGATTTATTAGGGCTTTTCGTGATAAAAATTCTGATTTTATTTCTGTTTACCATGGTGAAATATCTAATTTTGTAGCCTTTCTTTCATTTTTTTCTTCGTGTTTGTATCTTTTTACACTTTACTTTGATTGAGGTTTTATTCTAAAAATCAGTTTTAGAAACATACTTAAATGGAACACTAATTATTATAGACAATTGTATCTGCGATAAAAATGCTGTGAAAGTTAAGCAATTTCTGATTTTAATGATGGGTTTGAGTCCACCAGTTTATTTCTCTTTGGCTACAAACATCATCATCAGACACAGTAACTAAGCGTTTGGTGGTTCGAGATTTCCTGTAACTTGTACATGTATACAATTACAAACATGAACTGTAAGTATAAATGGGAAAAAATGACCGAGTGTGTATTGAAATTTTATGACGAAGGGCTTGGATAAGGGCATTGCTGTGCCCTGGTACTGGTCATCTATACTATATTATCTATACTAGATCTATATATATTTGTGGACTTGAGATTTTTCGTTGCAAAAGGCTTCTGAACCACTCAACACTCAGACTTCAAATTTTATATGGTACATCAGAATGGATGTAAGGGTGCACAGTTTTTAATAGAAGTCTCAAATCAGTGTTGTTGTTTTTATTGGAAATTTATTGTTTCGCCATGATTTAGATCTATTTCGAGTCATGGTTCGCCATTTTAAGGTTTCGTTATCACTTCCTGCGATGTGTTCACTATCAAACACTCTAACCCGTGCGCAAATCATGCTGTTGTACGGGATGCGCAGTGTATCAACTCACAAAGGCAGAGCAGTGAGACTTATTTAAAAACAAACAAACAAAAATAAAATAAACAAATTAATAGGAACAGGCCAGATGAAGCAGGTCCATAATAACCACCCAGAACTGAAACCAATATTCAAACCGATTTATCCCGGGCAGGGTCGGGGACCTCAGCTAGTCAGAATATAATCATGTATAATACACAGTGAGGCTTGTCCATAAAAGTTACAGGCTGGTGCATCGAAATAATAATCCATGCCAATTATAAAATACAGAAGAGATGGAAGGAGACTCAAAAAAGGTGGGGCGGAAAAAGAAGGATGGAGAAAGAGAAGGAGAGAGAGAGAGAGGGGGGTGGGGGGTGGAAGTAGTTTTTAATGTAGCTTTTTTACTTTCAAGAATTCCTTCAGGTCAATATTCCTCCTCGGAATAAGGAATTCGTCCACATCGTGGCTCAAGATGAATGAATATCCAGCCATCCTTTGGTGACACTCAAGAACAGCTAGCGTTTCGTCGTGGCTAAACTGCGTACCACCTAGCTTCAGCAACGTTCTATTGGCTGGAACACCTGGCAGTTCATAGGGCTGAAACTCTAGGAATCCTATGTCCTGATAGTACTTAAACACCCTGTTCAACTTGTCAGGGTTACCCATGTCATACATCACTACTTTGTCCACCCCTAACAAGCGCTGAAGCTCGAACCACTCGATGATTTTTTCTGGATCACGGACACCACCGTAGGCAATTTTAGCACAGACTGCCAGACCTCCAGGTACACGGGGTGGATAGTGAATAGGGAGGTAATCCCTGATGTCAGGAGAACACATGGATGAAGCCAGCGTAACATGGCTAGCTGAATGACCCACATCTGGTACAGAACATAAATATTGGCGTGCGTAATACATTTCTGGGTGAAAATACTCCACAATTTTGCCGATAACTGGTATCCTAATTTTGTGATGAAAGAAATACTCCTGAGCCGGTGAGATGAACAGATTTTTATTATCCACCAATACGCAACACTTCAGTGAATCAGTGGAAGAGTCCATCGTTGTCACAACAATATTGATGGCACCGTTCGAAAGATATTGGTTGTTGACAATGGCTGAGTACATATACAACTCTTGATCCCTCCCGTAAACGAAATGGCGGGCGCTGTTCGTCTCTCTCCTGACCATTTGTGCAGGTCTCCAAATGACGTATCGCCCAGTCTTTGTGAGAGAGATACAGAAAAATATTCTTTAAACAAATCTCATACGTATAAATTAAAGTTTGGGTTGTGAAATTTTAATTGATCAACTCTAGAAAACAAAACAAGACAAAAAAAAAAAAAAAGCATAAAGTGGCGATAATCGTGCCAGTTAAACTCAAACTCAGAACACAGAATGATCGCACAACTTTGCGGAAAGCGTAATGGGAAACCTGTAAAGCTGGGTTTCCATTGTACCGAAACGGCAATGTCAAATATGTTTCAATCATTGAAATAGAAAAAAGAGTTTTCAATTGTACAAAAACGTGCTTTCCGCACACATGGAAACACTTTCCCCCTTTACTATTGATGTATTTTTGACGTTTCCGTTTCCATACACATGAAAACACAGTTTAAGACTCACATTACGGAAACAGCTACCATGGCATGACATTAGATTAGTGTTTTTACTATTTTGAATGAAAATCAGTGCGCAGTTATAGTATTGCTTCACGAATAATCTATCGCACTCATTTCTAAAAATACCCACTTCGCTTGGATTCTGAAATTCTGGTGACCAAATACACGACTATAAAATATTCATTTAAATCAAAGTGGAGCAAAAGTTACTGTTTACTCGTTATTTAGTCCAATAGCAGGTAATTACAGAAAGAAATTTATAATATAATAATTTATTGTTCCAACAACAATAATATTAATAATGATAGAGGTATTTTACATAGAGTCTGTCTCCACAATTCCAAAAAGTGAACCCAAAGTATTTTACAATGAAATAATAATACTCCTCTCTCTCTCTCTCTCTCTCTTTCTCTCTCTCTCTCTTTCTCTCTCTCTCTCTCTCTCTCTCTCTCTCTCTCTCTCTCTCTCCTCTCTCTCTCTCTCTCTCTCTTCTGTACGTACAACTGCCCTCTCAGACTATTCGAAACATACAATTAAGGGAGACATTATCAGCCAGCCAGTAGATGGGCTATGTCCAACAGAAGACTTTTAAAACTCTTTCTTAAATCACTTCCACCATCACTGGTGTTTATGTCAATCAGACTTTGACGTAACTCGCAGGCCAACAATAACCAGACAAAAATTTGGGGTTCCATTCTGGTTCATATGGTATCTATGTCTTTGTCGTTTTTTAAAGAATTCTAATCTTCTTTTTATCTAATGTTAATTTCATGTTGCTCGTTCATGTTAATCTAGCTTTTATTCGACAGTCAGCCCAAGTTTCATTCTTGTTAAGAGTGAGGTACACTGTAACATCTCACCTGCCTGATGCCCCGACCCATGAATAACCACAGAAGTACTGTGCACAGGGCAACCACCAACCATAGCCTTTTCATCTTAGTGTTTGTCACGTAACTCATGAGCAGCCACAAAGAATCTATGGCGCAAGTGCGAATCCCTGCCAAGGAGTGTCCTTCTCGGGTCCAAGAAGACTTGCTGGCCGCCATTACTTTGTTCACCGTGATGCAACTGGGACTATTCAGCCCAACGGGGAATCAGCTCTTTTATTGAATCATTACCACTTTGGGAGTTCTTGTATAATGTATTTCTTATTCCTGGGGACCAAGCGATTGAATAGGAATTAGAATCTGCACCACAGCTCAAAATGGACACATCATGACAATGGTTCTTGTTTGCGCCAAACTCCACTTTTTTGCACAACTGAGAAATTCGACGTTTACATTAGAGGCTTTAAAATAATATCATATTATGATAAGGAGTTGGAACAAATCGGAACAGTGAAGCCCTTTTCAAACAAGTGTCAAAGTGTGCATTTGTTATACGTCTTCTACATACTAAAATATCTCCAGTATTCTAGAAAATGGAGATAAAACAAACAAGAAGTAAGGTCGTGATGTGTTATGTACAAATTTCATTCGCGTGAATCTCAACCCTCCAATGCCCAAACACAACACAGACTACCATGCCGTGTTGTGTTATGGAAAATGGTTCCTTGGGGACAGAACACAACAACTGTACAACAGCAAAATAAGAAAATAATAAGCATTGCTTAACCACGATATCACAAGTAAATGAGCACTGCGTATTTTTCGACACGAAATAAACGAGCCTAAGATTCCGCGCTTATAGTTAGTCCCCTTAGAATGACAAGGTTCTAACTCCCTTCCGTCAACTTTCGAGAAATCGATGATAGAAGTTCCATGTGGTTATAGCTTTTAGAGCAACGGTGTTTTTTTTCTTTTTTTTTAGTAATAATTACAAATTACACACCGAATCTGCTTGATACTTTGACATACAATAGAGAAGGCCTATAGAAGTAGTGTGTAGTGTGTAACTCAGCTCAGCCCAAACATGGAGATATAACCTTACCATTTCAAGGGGGCGAGCTCTCGATAACCTGAACATGGTTCAAACCGTATTTCAGCGTGATTACATTAGTCACTAATAATCGAGACTCAGATTACCCAGACAAACCATTCCTTCTTTGAGTATGTTTATGGTCGCGCACGTTTACGTTGCTAGGCTAGTTCATGGTGAACACTATTATGAAGGCATGTGGTTGAAACGCGCCCATAGCGACAGGCGGAATTTTGTCACTGTGTCTGGGCTGTAATTGTTGAAACCTCAGGTAGAAAAAACAACAGGAGATCTGTTGCATTTTCATTCTTTTGGGCAGCCACGTCTTACAACATGCTCCAGAATACATGTAATTTACTTTCTAGTGCCGGGCAAAGTGCATCTGAAAGGTTTTGTCGTTGGCAAAGACCGATGGCAGTTCCACTCTTAGAGAAGGCCATTTTCATAGCATAATACATGAATGTTTCTTTGTCGGTAATATCGGATATTAAAGACTGGATCAGAGATCTCAGCTATGAAGTACATATCGCGATCTTAGTCCTAGTTTGTTCTTTGTCCATTGGAGACCTTTTAGTACGTAGAAAAGGTATATCAACTGCACACTTGGACACTTGTTTAAAATGCTCTGTGGCACTTATCAGGCTGTTTCACAGTTCCGATTTACTCTAACTCCTTATCATAATACTAAAGCCAGAAACATTTAATGTCGAATTTCTCAGTTATGCAAGAAAGTGGAATTGGAGCAAACAAGAACTAAGGTTCGCGATGTCTATTAGCCCGTAGCTCATAATATTGCATGTTACCCCAAACTTTTACCACCAGAATCAAACATATTCAGCCGCCGTTGTTAAGCCTACTTCCAGACACAAACGACGTTGCGACTCCCTGTAAACTACTGACCTCATGGAGTGTGCAACATTCAATGGTCACTCTGTTTGTCGATATCGAGAATCGATAATTTGGTGGTCCGACTAATTTATCACGTTGTGTTGGTCAAATAAAAAATTAATATCAGGCGCGAGTATCGGATTTAAGAACTGGTAACCGGAGATGAATAGGCTAGCCATTGGACTCGCTCTTTATAATTTCCTGTACACATGTACATACCTACAGTTACAACATAAATAATTTATTATTTTAAACTTCGAAAACGCCATCTACTTTGGGCATATTGCCTCGGAGCTCAGGCGATCTGTAGCAAGGCTGCTAATTATGGGAACCTTTTTGGATATTCTTGAATATAATTATCATTTTGATCCTTTGATTGATTTTGTGTTTGCAAATGCTGTGGAAGTGTTTTTAAACTGTCGGCTTCTATTCGACATTCAAGGCTTTTATAATCCCGATCTAATTCAAATTAAAAACACGTTTTAGTCAAAATGGTCTCTCGTCGCTTCGTGCTTTCATAAATTAATGTCTTTCATCTGAGACCATCCCTGTAAACAATCATGATGCCGAACCGATTAAGCAGATCTTTGACTGTCAAAGTTAATGCTCTTCGATTCAGGGGCTCGGCAGATTACCTTGACTGGTCGAGAGGCCTTTACGACATAAGAAACACTACAAGCCCCCACCCCCACCCCCCCCGGCTTTGAACGGGATAAACATGTTTCCGCTCCGCCACTATTTCTCTCTCTGTCCCTTCTACCCCCTCCCCCTTTTCAGACAAATCCTATAAAGCCCGTTCAGTAGTGTACAGCTATGATAAAGCCAGATCTGCCCTTATTTCACGGTCCCCCCCTCCACTTTACTGTATTACACACGCCTTTGCTTGGGAAAAGCACACCGACGTGAACAGTTTTGAACGATCGTCGAATTTGCCGATAAATATAAAAAAAAATATTTAAAAAGTAAAAATTATTTAAACTCAAACGGTTAAGAAAAGAAACGGGCGAGGAGACTACCCAAACACGGACTGTGTAAACAGAGCTTTGATGGCCCAATTTGATACGTTGGGGCACACTGGTCGAGAAGCAAGGTGTTCCCCTGACATGCCGATGGTACTGGGTTCGGTTTCCGGTCGGCGCAGGCATGTTGGAAATTTGGGGGAATTTCCTGTCCCTAATCCTATGGTAGGTAGGATCAAAGATACTAGAGTTGATAAGATTAGACAGCTAGTGCTTTCAGCGTGCACAGATTTTGCACCGCCACCTAGTGGCAAACGCGTGGACGTCATGAAAAGTGCCGTGTTTTACAAAGCCAAATAGGGAAAAAGATTGAATTTGGTACACTGTTCAGCTATCGCTGTAGGCCTTGCTTGGCATCACTTATTGTGGAATTATAACCTCAATGTGGGAAAACTTTGGCTATTTTATCCCTTTTTTAGTCGCAGTAGCACTATCACAGTTTTGCATCATAAATTTACCATTATATCAAGCATTCTCTTCTTACTATGCGCCATGGGCCCCGCCCCCGATCAGCGCACAAAGTGTGTGTACGCTATTGTTTAAGTGGTGCGAAGAAGACAGTGTCTCACCTTATCGTTTCTAGTATCTTTGGTAGGATCAAGCACCCAATCTTCTTGGACAAGGACGAAAATAACTAACTCACTGTCGGTGAGGTCAAAGTGACCACATAACTTTTAACCTTTTCCGTACGCCGTTGTTATACCCCCGATCCGTACGTCCTGGGTAGTTTTGTAGACATACCGGTACTGATGTATAAAGTAAAATACACGATTTAGCTGATCTGTATGTCCGAGATAATTTTGTAGACACACATTCCTTACAGTCAGACCATCCATCGTTACTAATCATAACGGAGACATTTAGGGTGACGTTTTCCTTTTTATAACATTACACATCTGTGTTCAACTAGACCTAGTAATACTTACGGGTTGATTTTCTTTAATTGTCAGGTGACACAGTGGCTTCTGATTATCCTACCATCATTGGAATCAGCAACATCAGCTTTCATGAAAATGCCATAATATTTCTCTTTCTTGCAGCCAAACAACCATTGGGGCATATTTTGAAGACGATGAGGAAGGAAGTGTAAGAAGGAAAAGAGTGTATGAATGGCTATATGGCATTTTGAGAGCCAGTCGTCTTGATTAGGGGGAAGCCAGACAGAGGCTGGCGTAGGCCCCAGCGTGGTGTCATGCCACCTAATTATTCTTAAAACACTACTACCAAGCCACACCGCACTCCAGCTGGAGTCAGCAGGATGCTAGCTAGGGGTAAGCCAGGCCAAGGCTGGCGTGTGGTGGCAAGCCACATAATTATTATTATGCAGCCCACTAAAACAATACTGACAAGCCACACTGCGACCCAGCTGGGTGCTAGCTGAAGGACCACCAGTTGCTGGCGACAGACGTTATAGAGCAGTGCGGTATAATCACCAGCCATCAGACTGGTTTCAGCTCGCCCGATTCAAAGATTCAAAGCAATAAATAATAATTATATAAAAATACTGAGGACGTCTGCGCACAATTCTGTCATAAAAACGGAAGGACTTCCGAATGCGTTCCATAGCCCGAGTGAAAACAATACATAGCTACCCCGGCGGCTTTCCCTGATATGTCAATCTGACTACTGCCCAGACGAACATCGGCCTACGGCCTCGATGATATAAACTGACTAGATCCTCACGTCGTTACATATCAATCTGACAATGCCTATGCACGTGTCGAGCTATGGAACGCGTTCGGAAGTTCTCCCATACAAACAGTCTTCTCATCCGTTCCCATCATTAATTTTAATAACAACTGTGTGGACTTTGATGATTATAATAAAAAATTATTACCAAACAATGCTTCTGGATCAGAATTGGGTCATGATGACCAATTCACTTTGTAAACACAATGGCTCGCAGCGCCTCCGCTTCCGCCAGTACTCAGTGTGTTTACAAATCGGTTTGGCGCAGAAAATGACCTCTGTTTGTTATGAAACTTGACAGCCGATCAGATGAATTTTAGCCCCGTGGTTTCATTTTTTTTCCAGAAGCCACAGAGGTTGAGTGCCACATGAGTGAGGTTAAGACACGGGATTTGATCATTTTTTATTGTTGGAATAAGTTGTTCATCAATAGCGAGACATGTTCCCGGCATATAATGTACTGCCAAGTTCTTCACAAACATGCCCCAGACATCTCTGAAAGTGCAGAATACGTCTTGCATCTTGCGGCAGTACAGCTATCTTCAGATTTCAACATGTTCGCCATTGTGCAAGATCTTCGCATTGAAAAAGTAACTCTGAGCAACTTTTCCCTTCAAAATCACCCCATTTATGAGAGTAGCGTGATTAAAGTTATGATGCGGGCTGCCCGGATATGTCCATTAATTATGTACTTAAGGCCCACACTTCGTCCTCGGAAGACTCCACCCATTCCTCCCCTTCACATGTTTTCCATTTTTGTTTGTGTTATCTACAATGGCTAACAGCATTTGATCGTCCTAAACCAAAGATAATACAGATGCAGGATCAGCAGCTGATCCAGTTTTGTGTCCTGTTCTTGGAGATTTTCAGCAGGTTCTGATATGAAAAGTGGATGTAGAAGGTTCCCCTTTACTGCTACTTGCTGAGGACAGTGGTTCTTCAAGTCCAGAGAGTGAGCTCCTTCAGCATGGGCTTCTGAAACCAAGCTGTACCAGGTTCTGGTTCTTCCACCTTCAGTGTCATTTCTCCCTAATTCGGTTATGTTATTGGCATTGCCCTCTCTAATGTCATCTTGACACCCGAAAACGACCAAAATCTTCTTCTGAAACTACCGTCACCGTTCAGTCAGAGAGCCACCTCGACAGAATCTATAAAAACTTTAGTCTGAAAATCTTTGAACTACCAGGGATGGACACGAAGGCTTAGGAATGTACAAGTTAGTACTCCCTACCATTATATCTTACCACCTGTAACCGATACTTTAATAACACCTTACCCATCCCAGTGGATGACACATAGAGATTAGAACATTTGTATAGGTATTTATTTGATTACAGATTACAGAGATTCACTGACTGTCTACATTTTTACCCAGGGCATACAGATTCAGCACACGCATAATTCCTTATGTCATAGTTATGTCTACATTTGTACTCAGGAGGTACGGATAAAGGTAGTAAAAAATAAACAAAAGAAAATTTCCATGCACAAAATTTTAATGACAGCCAGAGATCCTTGGTATGTAATTTGAGGAATACAGAAAATTTAAGGGTTGGGGTGTAACAGTGCTAATTTTGGCTGAATATTTAAATACACCTGTCTACATTTGTACCCAGAACGTACGGAATCGTGCATGACCAGGCTGACTGGGTTAGGCCCGGTGGAAACTAAGTGCCCCGTTGTGGAACAGCCGTGTAACGTGCGCAACGTGCACACTGAGGTTTTTGTCCTTATCCAAGAAGAGACCAGGTGCTCGATCTTATCTACCGTAGGATCAGGGACATGAATTCCACCCCATCCCCCCCCCCCCCAAAAAAAAATCTAGCATGCCTGCACCGACCGGGGATCGAACGCGGTACCTTCGGCATGAGAAGCGAACACCTTGCCTCTAGACCATCGTGTCCTCCTTATATAGGCATGTGATGGCGACGGGGGGGGGGGGGGCGGGGGGGGGGAGACTAAAATTGAACTGCCTTCAAAGTCTCAAGTGCCAGCCACAAGTTAGAGGCCATATATTCGTTTTTAGGTCTTTTTTTTTCTTTTAGGAGGTTCTCTGCCATTGGCATTTACACCTCAACTTTTCTTGTTTTTACTAAGATAGGCGAGCACCTTGCCTCTAGGCCACCCGCGACCCCAAGAGGCCATAAAGCCTGAAAAGCTCTGAAAGTCAACACGGCACGAGACCGTGTATTTCATAATAGCACTGAATGGAACTGTGGTCCAAGTCCTCTTATCTTTCCGAACCCCCATTTACACGTATTACGACAGCCGTTCTCCTGGCAGATGTGAAAATGGTGGGAACGTGGAGTTTGTTTACGTATGACCAAAAGAGGAGAGTCAAACACAGTGCACTAGTTGTTTCGTTTGGCTTTCCATTTACAGCGTACAGCTGACTAGAGCAGACCGATTTTGTTTGATTTTCTTGGAGCGCCCTTTGGCTTTGCGACTTAACACAGGACAGTACAAGCTGGCAATCATGTAGGCCATGTATTTTTTTCACTGCTCTAGAACAGTGGCTCTTAACTAAGGGGAAATTCGGGGATTTCAGAGTTGCAGGGGCATGGGAGGAGCCAGATACCTAACCTGTTAAATCATGCACACTGCATGTGTTGTGAAAGTCCAGGATGGCTTTTATTGATCTTATTCCAGATTGTATATAATCATGTCTACCCACATTCAACTGAATCTCGATATTGAAAATTGTTGAAAGAGTATACGGGAGTAGGGAGGGAAACATTTTCAATCAAATTTCCCTATTATTATTGTAATAACAATTAAAATTATCAGTATTATTATTATCACATCACCCTAAGCAGGAAGAAGACTGGTGAATAATCAGGCGAAAGACGCCCCAGTCATTAAAGTACCCTACTCATTATATTGAACCAATTTACTTTTCAACTTTCTGTTTATGGCGAATAGAGTTGTTGATGCTTGCCCGAATTAAATTAACGAAATTGTGAAAGTATCAAAATGCAACAGCCCTGTGTCTTCTCTTATATATATGTGTCCACGTAAACCGACAAGCCAACTTACATCTATCTACAAAATCATAATTACTTCTTCTATGAACAGTTTCGGAGCCTGTTTATCAAACCCATTTTTGGGCCCAGCTCGATTATATTAATCAATAATATCATTGTTACCACTTGGACCGCTGACTCGGGGAATACACAGATGATTTTCTTAACGTTGAATATATATCACCATTGTGTAAACTGGTGCGCAGAACGAAATTTCTTGTCATGCCATTAATTCTACTCGAAGAATATTATGTCTTTTGTTCCGGCTCAAAATGTGGGAAGACTTGCATCTACTCAACCCAGTTGTGGCTCAAAATCAACACAGGTATTAAAGCTATAGAGAACTCCAGGAACTTAAAATATTACGCCCATGTACACCTTTACATCTCTCTATCATCATCATCATCATTGCCTTTCTCACCCTGGATCAGGGTATAGGCCACCAACAAACACTTTCCATCCCTCTCTATCATGGGCCAGCCTCTTTACATTACATCTCTCTATGCGCATATGATATTTAAGGCTCAGCGGTTGAAACGCCTTTCGTGATTATATTGGAGGCCTTATTTCTTTGACAATTATGATGATTTTTGTCAGCGTGGACTTTGCAATGAAATAAAAATGGGAGTGTTTATTGGGGCTACATGATCAATATTACCGTAGCGAGAAACGGGTAGCCCAAATAATGTTTCAGGGGTGTGGTTTGGTTATGAAGGCTACATATACCCCAATAAACACCCCCTTTTATATTGAGTGACTTTAATAGTTTATTAAGACTTTTTATAATCTAAGGTAACCCAAATAAAATACATGTATTGCGGTCCAAGGAGGGCACACAGAAAATACATTGACTCTATAAAATACAGAAAGAAAAACCGGAAGAAGAGAACCGTTAGGGCTGATGGACCCGCAACAGCTTCTGTGAATACTCTCACCAGTAGCACCAGTGCCCTTGTAATGTTGTTGGCCACGTTAATGGAAAGCCTGTACAAGAATGTGCTCAGGCTATTGAAGTATGAGAAATGTTTACAGATGGAGGGGAAAGTTGGACCCTGGGTGTGTCAGAGGAGGGTCGGGCTTTAGGTGGGTCGTCAGGGGCATGAGGGTCGGGCCTTGAGTGGGACTGGGGAGGGTCAGGCCTTTGCTGGGTCAGGGGCTAAGAATGTACTGGAACTAACTGAAGAATGTGGAATGTTTACAGATGTAGGGGAGTGTGGAGGACAGGCCTAGGGTGTGGCTCGAGGTGGTTGGGTATCAGTGCAAGGTCCCACAAGAAAGGACTCAAATCTATAGATTGATCCGTTTTCAAAATAGACGAACGGGAAATGGTCTTCGGTTTACACGCGCTGCAGGTCGCTGAATAGTGGTAAAGGGCATAATATATCCGACTGGACAGGTTGCACCTTTGAATAAGACCGCTTGTGTTTTCATTCGTTCTTAACTGGCAGATAAAAAGGTAGTCACTGACTCGGCAATTGACTTTGAATTGTCAAGGGGTATGTTATGTGTATGTGTGTATGTGCGTGTGTGCGTGCGTGCTCCGTTTATACATGTTCAGGTGATTTATTGCTGTGGGGCTGTGGAGTGGATCCTTTATGAACGCATCACGGGTGTGTTCGAGTATGTGTGTGTGTGTGTGTGTATGGGTGTGTACGTGTATGTGTGTACAGGCTATAGAACTTAAACCAGAATTTTTTGGAATTTTGGTTACAATAGACTAATGAATGAACAAAAGATGAATAAACAATACATAACTTTGAACTCCCTCAACTAAATCTAATCGTGTGTGTGTGTGTGTGTATGGGTGTGTACGTGTATGTGTGTACAGGCTATAGAACTTAAACCAGAATTTGTTGGAATTTTGGTTACAATAGACTATTGAATGAATAAGAGATGAATAAACAATACATAACTTTGAACTCCCTCAACTAAATCTAATTTACAAATACCTGTAGGCCTACTCTAGATGTGTTCAGAACCTCTTTCCCACCAAGTTTGCCTTCATTATATGCCAATAATTATGACATTATGTGTTGGTTGATGTGAGGAAGGAGTAATATATGAGTTACATGACAAGGAAAGTACAGGGACGCGACTTTAGGAGCGTCCGTTAAGGGGGGGGGGCAGCGGTCCCCGGCGAGTTAGTTCTCTCGTTGGATGTTTTTACAGTAAATGTGGGGCTCGGTGATTAACACTCAAATGTGTGCCCGACTGAAGACCTGTAACTCATATGGTACTCCCCCCCTTTATCGAAGCAACAGAGCATCATCAACGACAACAATGGGAACAACAACGTCATGAACAATAGAACTACTACAACATTGAATTCGGCCACCAGATGCACATTCAAGGCGCGCGTCAGACGTCATCACATGACTACTATTTTCCTGCAGCAACTAACACACACATGACTCTTACCGCCTGCTTGCCTCGATCAACCTTAATCCTTCAGTCACAGGTGGTTGGTAACATCCTTACAGCCTGATATGACAACATGTGCACGAAGACAAACCACTACCTTGCTCTCACAATACGTTTTGCTTTACTTTTCTGGTGCATTCCGCGTAAACAATAAAAGTCTTGCGTAGTGCCGACCCAGGTATATCCTCATTTGAGAGATCAGCCTGTTAGCTAAATTGTTATATATATACATTATTTCAAGAGTATAAAAAAACTTGCTTGGCGCTGTTCCAACCATTATTTGAAACATTTTCTAATTTATGAACAATGCTGCTGTAGTTATGGTGACCTTGCGTCAACACAGCCATAGTATGCATGACTTGCGGTGAACAGCAATAAGTCAGACGCTGGTGGATTGGCGGCGTTCCCGCGTAGAGAGTGGGCAACAATCATTATATTACCCGGGGTAGTTAAAGTGCAACAAACTCGAAAAAAAACTAAGTTAAGCCTTTTCCTCTACTAAAACCTCGTTTGAGGTCATTTATGAACTGTGAAACGTCCGTTTTTCTAAGACCTACGACAATGGGGAAGTTGGCGGAGGACGCCTTTGAAGTCCATCTCTGTAGGTTATTTTCTTCACAACTGGCAAATATCACCGGATCACCGAATCCGGTTACCTCCAGAAAACACAGTAAAGCCTTTAAATGGGACAAGAGTGAACAAAGGTATGGAAAATGATTAAACTTAAAAGAAATGTATTGCTAACCCCAAATTCTTAGCAAGCCTGTCCCCAATCCTTCATCCTCTCCGTAAATCTACCCTTCAATTCAAGATATCCGGATTCCGTAATATTTATAATCCTCTTGAAAACAGTGATAAATTAAGCACCAAGAAAGCAGTATTTCAGAAATCGAAACAGTTTAGCCACATACGATTATTTCGTGATCCGCTGCAACTATTGATTAACCATTACGAATAATAAATTCCCAAACTAAATTCACATAATATAAATGAATACGAGTACGTAATAAATATCTGGCGAATCTTCAGAATCTGATCCTTGTTTTTTTCTGTTTTTTTTCGCGACTTTTGAGAAACCCAGAAACGCACGCGTCCAATAAAGAAAAGTGCACAATAACCTGACCAACTAGCCTACCTGAACATCATGGGGCTACTCGTGTGGCGGCTTCACTGGCTTTTACCACTTACTCCAATCAGGGACGGGGGGACAAATTCGATAACTGAGAAGTCAGTGGAAGGAATGGTTCTCGTGCTACCGTGACTCACGGAGACCGACGAATGTCCCGCCGCTGTGACGGACTCTCGTCAACCATGGAAAATGGGACACAGTTGACACACGCGAAGTTGTCATGATTCGGGACTGGCAGCCTGCAATTGTAACATGCTGACAAAAAGGTTTTTTTACGCCTTAGGGTGGAAGAATCGCCAGAAATATAGCTTAGGTAACAATGTAACATTATTAGAGTTATATTTGTTTCAACCGGCTAGGAAGGCCAACTACACAGCCATTTTGGCTAAGAAAATATGTTTAACCCTATTTTACACTCGGGGTCTGACAGATCACAGACACTCGCTCTCTTCGTCATAATGTCCCCAAAATGAATGTCAAATAGGATTAATGTTAATAATGAATGTAATACTAAATACAGCCCAGTGTTATGTTTGCCATAAATAGTTTATTCTGAAATGGTGTCGTTAACGATCTGTTTGTTGATTATAACTTCATCGTTTTTGTGTGTTTCTCCTACTCTTGAGACAAAATCTAAATATTGCTGCGCCATCATTTATTTATGCTGTGACAAGACGCTCACATAGTTAAGAATGACTTTTGTAAGAATCTTTGTAAGTAGATTTAGTTAGATTTTTTAACCCTTTTCGTCACTATTCTATTATTTGTTATAAAACAATCTTGCGTCGGTTGACGTCGGTTTAATTCATCGTTTTCCAAAGTAAACTTCTTTATTTCAGTTTACGAGATTTTGAATGAGCCTTTGGATGATTCATTTTTGATGGTCCAGATTTATGGTTACTTAAACGTAATTCTAGTCTGTTACTCTGTCACCCTTTAATCCCGTAACAATAGAAACCGCGAAATATAAACCTGCATCCATGTGAACATTATTATTTTTCTCTCCCCCCCCCCTCTCTCTCTTTCTGTCCCCTCTCTCTCTCACCATCCTTCGTCCTCCCTCACGTCTCTTTCTCACACTGTCTCTGACTCTCTTTCTCAACCCACATTTCCTCAGAAAGTATCTCTACCGTCTCGGAGGGAGAAGGTGAGGCTCAAAATCGAAGAGGGAGGAGATGAGGTCTCGGGTGTCACAGAGGGAGGATCGAATGTCCCTGGTTTCGCTAAGGGAGGATGGAATGTTCCAGCATCCCAGGGAGAGGATGGAAAGTCCGTGGTTTCCCTAGAATGGGATGGAAAGTCCTTGGTTTCGCCAGGAGAGGATGCATTGTCCCTGGTATGGCAGAAAGAGGATGGAATGTCCCTGGTTTCGCTAGGTGAGGGTGGGGTGTTTTCGCTGGGACATGATGAAACATTAATCTCCCTGGATTCGCCAGGAGAGGGTGGAGTGTCTCTAGTTCGCTAGGCGAGGATGGAATGTCCCTAGTTTCGCCAGCAGAGGATGTAATGTGTCCCTGGTTTCGCTAGGAGAGGATGGAATGTCCCTAGTATGACAGGCAAAGGATGGAATGTCCCTCGTATGGCAGGAGGGGGACGGAATGTCCCTAGTATGGCAGGGGGAGGGTGGAATGTCCTTGGTGTCTCGGGGAAGGATTGACGGTTTCTCTCATTGGTCTGGCATTAAAAATGGGATTGTCACTCCTATTATTTGTGACACGTACAAAGTGTAGTGAAGTTCTGAAAAAACAAGAAAAAATTAATTTCTGAACTTTTGTCGGCAGGCGAGTTTTAAAATACAATCGACGATAATGGTAGAAAAAAAAAATCATAACCACTTTTCTAGTCTTTCGAAACATTACGAATTGACCTTGTAATGTATCGACATATCATTATTCCCTGAGCAGAAAAAAGTAAGGAGATCTTAGGTGGAAAACTGGGCCTAATGTTGCATGCAACGAAGAAATACTGGAGCTTGAAATACATGCTTAGTCTGCAATGGAAAACAAGTGGAAATTTATTGAAATAGACTCATTCGACGGTTGATACTTAGATTTTTATATGCAAATGGGACGTTCATACCAGGAGAATACCCAAGCCAGACTATACACGGAGAAAACTGAAAGCACTATTAATTCACAGCACCGTGGACACCAAGATTACGTCTCTTTAATAAGCAAAAAAGAGAACATTGTCTCGATTCTTCTTGGCATCAATGGGGGTAGTGGATTTTGAATATTGCGGGTCATCCCAAAAGATGTACAGCACTGATCAGCATTACTGAAAATATAATGTCTTTGAAGTATAGATACAACTTAATATCTCATACTTGCTAATCTTTCCATGCACAGATTTCGCCCAGTTAAACGTCTGTACACTGTTCATCTTAATGGAGAAAAAAAAATAGTGGTAGGAATATAATTTCTTTGTGGTGCAATTTGGGCTTTTTTTTTCTTCGGCTAGAGCCTAAATCACTGTTGGAAAAGTTATAAATTCATTTCCGTGACAATAAATAGGTCTATGTGTAACCCAATCTCCTTTGTATCCACATAATTATTGTGCTGTGTGTCCAAGTTTCACACGATCTTTTAGCCCTTTTGCAAGGACTACTGTATGTACAGTAGTCCTTGCCCTTTTGTTATTACGGCAAACTACAATTGTTTTTTGTTTTTTTTTACCTTCTTTATTAATCTCAGGGCATGCGGGACTGTATTTGACCCGTGTTCAATTTGATACATAGAGTGCCCTAGCACACATGAGATCTATGTCACGGCTGTAGATTTTTTTTTTTTGTGCTAAATCACAGAGTGGGAGACAATGCTGGAGACCTTATCTTGCGCATGGATAGGAAAACGTTATTGTTCCCTTGTATTCAGTTCAGCCAGAAAGCACATACTCTCCTGATCGAGTCGGCCTGTTTGCTTACTCTGAGTGCAAAGTTTTCATCAAAGTTTACTTAAGTGTTATGTCGCCCTGGAACTGGCGTCATATTGAACTGCCAGTCAGTCAAGTTCTCAGGGTCTCATGGTACCACTGTATGAAAAGCTTAGTCACTCATTGCCCAAGTATTTAGTGATTTGGTAAGCCCAAGCATGGGGACGACAGAGCACTGGGTAAATTCATTCTTGATATGAATGAGTGGCACGTATTTGAAGTGGATGACTGTCCAGCCGGCAAAGGACTGAAGACAGCTGGTTGGTGCATAGGACTGACATCGTTCCTACTTAGATCAGCTGGTTACGACATCGCGGTGACGTCGCTTTGGTGTAGGGAATCCACCCATATGGCGATCCCACCAACCATACAAATTTTTTGCTGGCTGTGTAGACAATCTTCAGAAAGGCAGGGGTGAAAGAGAGAAAGAAAAAAGACAAGTGATCCGGGTTGGTCTCGAACCCACGACCTCTGCTATGACAACATGTCAACGGCCTTATCAGAAAGAAGAAAACCAAGTCGCCAGCCATTCCCCCCCCCCCCCCCCACCTGGGTCTCTTGTTTTTCTTCACTCATTGCTGTGCGCATCACCAAGTACCAAGGAATGCGTGTAGTGTGTGTAATAACAAAAACCCAAATCTAAGGGATGTTCACACTCTGGTTACCACACCTATATTCATGTCATTTCCCAAAGCCCCATCCACTTAAGCTTTAGTCTGTCTCTGGCCTTGGGTATACATCTTTCAGCCAGATGATGGGAGGCACTATTAACGGTGATCATTGGACCGTTCCAGTGCTACCTGAGGAAAAAAATGCACCAACTTTTTTTTTTTTCTTTAAAGGGAAGAAAATAGACAGTAAACACGTATCCATGATCTTCAGTTATAAAAACACAAATCCAACGAAAACATAATTCCTTAAAATTAATAATAATGATTTCAGAAGAGTGTGTACCTGGCATAGCACAGTACAATATAGATGAGGGCCCTCTGTACCAATCCCCGTCTCATTTGCCTTACGGCTCCTATTCCGACTAGAAAATGAAGAACGGAGGAAAAACAACTACAGCATAATGAGAAACCAACTTATAGGAAACTACCAAACCAGAAAGGCGACAAAGGAAGCACAGTAAGAATCAAGGAATCAATTAGAATATTAATTAACAATGGGCCCAAAATCCATTTATAAGCCGATGCCCTCAAGAAACAAAAATCTAAATACACTGAAAACCCCCAGTTTCTACTCGAGTTGATACAGTGTTTTAATGAAACCAAAAATAAAATGCCGTTGACTCAGAAACACTAATAATAATAATAATAATAATAATAATAATATTATTATTATTAGTAACAATAATAAAAACTTCGAAATGACAAACGCAGGATGAAATCAACGAAATAATTCAATTACGACTACTGAATCAATTGTAAATTAGTTCCATATTTTTGACGAGAATAGTTATTTAAATCTATTTAGAAGATCTTGAAAAATTATGAAAACCGAAGAAATGTTTGTTTCAATTCAGTAGTAGTATTTATTATGTTCACTAGCCATTGTACTCCATTGTTGATCCTTGTTTCTAAGGTCAACGGAAGTGCACTTGAATATAATGCAGAAAGCTTACATTGACAACACTTCCTCTGCTTCAATATGGCCGAATATGGAGGGCACCCATGTCAAGAATATTCGTTCCAATTTAGTTAGAGGGAAAGTTGCATGAGGGCCACCACGTCTTTATATGACATGGTAGTGTGGACATTTTCTGTTAGGACTCATTTAGTAGTGAATTTGCACCCCGGGATTCTGAAATCTTGTGCGGTTCTTCTTCTTCTTCTTCTTCCATAGTTGGTCCGTCTAGAAGACGACTCCCCAACTGCACTACTATATATGCGACTCAACGTCGCTCCTCTGAGGCTAAAAGCAGGGTAAAACCTTACATAGATGTTAAGACCATTTAAAAATATATTAGTTGTATAAAGTCTTTTGTATATATAACTCTGGTATAAATATCTCTTGGTTTCCAGATTGTGCACAGAAATACAACCCGCACTTTAGTTACAATGGTAGCTGCAACGGATAATAATGTTCTTAAATTCATTGTCGAAAGTCGTTGCAGACGATAGTGTTTGGACTTCTGCCGGGAGGTTGTTCCACATCCTGATGACATTAGGGTAAAAAGAATAAAGATGGCTGTTAACCCGTGAGCTTGGGATGTTATATTTTATATTATTCCTTCTGTTGCCTCTGGTATTAATGGTGAGGTGGTTCAGTGGGATATGGATATTTCCTTCCCTGCCTTTATAAAATATTTTTACTTTGTTTTTTGCTCTCCTCTCTTCTAATGGTGTCCACTCGAGGTCTCTCATCATTTTATTTACACTACTACTTCTAGTATAGTCATTTGTCACAAAGCGGGCAGCTCTCCTCTGGACCCTTTCCAGTTGGTCTATGTTTATTCGACAGTGGGGGTCCCAGACACTGCAGCCATACTCTAGGGAGGGCCTCACAAAGGTGTTATAGCATTTTTCTTTTACTTTCCTATCGCAGTTAGAGATGTTCCTTTTTAGAAATGCTAGTATACCGTTTGCTTTGTTACATGTGTTATTAATGTGTTGGTTCCATGTAAGT
The DNA here is from genome assembly GCA_963931925.1 of Onchidella celtica. NCBI lineage: Eukaryota > Metazoa > Mollusca > Gastropoda > Systellommatophora > Onchidiidae > Onchidella > Onchidella celtica. The sequence goes on along the minus strand of OZ007567.1, from coordinate 95,240,945 downwards.
TTTCTGTCCAATGTAACTCCCAAATATTTAGCCTCATGTGTTTCGCTCAATTTTTCGTCGTGTATAAAGTAGTCTGAGGTGATGTTGTGTTTTTTTATTTGAAATTCTCAGGACTTGGCATTTATTGGGGTGGAATTCCATACGCCAGTCCCTCGACGATAGTGTTGTCTGTTATCTTTTCGAAACCACAGAGTGACAGTCACAGAGCCGACAGAGGTAACTTTGCCCTGAGGAAATCACAATATAGGAAGCAAAATGACAGAATAGGAATTTATATTCTATATGTAAGGGTTATTTTAGGATTTTGAGGACACACCACGGAATACTAGATCTACTGCTCTACTATTAACATGGCAACTGGAGCAAAAATGTCATACAACCCTTATCAAAGTGGGAAGTATGGCAGCTTGCCACAGACATCACAGAAAGATGTTGAAGTGACACAAGATATGCACCTGAAAATGTCCAAAAAGATAGCTCAGCTGACAAAGGTAAGACATCTTAACTGTAGTCCTGTGCAACCGCAAGGCCACTGTTGTGGCCTGACCTGCCTGCAACCTGTGAAGCATGGGAGATTATATGTATTCCTCACTTTGCAACCCGTGTGAGACCACATTCACGCATAGCGATGCAGTTTGTTTGTTTACTTCCACTGATCATTTTCTCAACCTCATTTCATGTAGGTTTATCCAACCTATCACCCTTGTTATATTTTCAATCGTCCGATTTTTGTTACCCACGAAATGTAATTAACTGTTTGTCATATTCATGTCCTAGGGCTGACGGTCACAGGTTTGATCTGGGAAATCTGAGTTAGGGAAATGTGGACTTTGATGCTTTAAAATTGTTGTCGTTCGCATGTGAGATGATAAGAAACGAGGGCTTCTGTTTATTTGATTATAAGCTCGCTTCTGTGCATGCATAATTATTAATAACTAATTCCAATGTAATAGTAGGGAAAAAGCTGCATTATGGTATTGATAAGTTTTTCATCAGGGAAAAGTTGGAAAGAGCAAATGCCTTTGTTGTTGGTTGTTATTATCATTATTATGAACAGACTTTGTAAAATTTACTGATTCCTATACCACTCCTGAATTTAAACTTTAATATCTGAAGCAAGAGATCATAAAGTTAAATGTCAAAGTGGGAAAGCAAAGAGTCATAGTTTCTTTTTAAAAACTGGAAACCAATAGTACTTTAGTAGATACATAACTTTTGTGTTAAATTGCAGAAAAAATAAAATCAGTTGCTTGTGAAAGAAAACATTTTTCATCCATCCTTTAAAGCTGAAGCTGGAAATTGCCTTGTACATGATCTGTTCTGGAAGATTTTACTGATAGCCAAAAGTAGTTTACACTTGTAAGCAGTTGAACAGTTTGTAGACATACCGAATCCCAGGTTGATGCTGTGAAAAATGATATCAGATCATTTATCAGTAGGTAGTCCAAACTGCGCTGCTGAAGGGGCGAAATCCCGTTTTGGCATAATTTTAGGCCAGCATTACAAGGCTACTACTGCTGTGAGTTTATATGTAAAATGGCATCTATCCTACATCAAAATAAAGTTCAAGTCTTCCTCTGTCAAAGTATATTATTTTTTGTATTGTTTAATGTGTGTAGCTATGTGTTTTTATTGCTTGAACAAGACACCGTCTTGCCGTTTTCGCCCTGAGCCGCACATACCGATTTGACCCCCTCATAACAAAGGACCGTGGCGCGTCGTGCCAATGTAGCGCACATGTTTGAAAATAACTCACACAGATAGCCAGATAAATGAGATTTAATTCAATGTATTTTTCATCCTGTTTTAAGTCGAAATTCCTTTAAAAATCGTTTGTTGGTAAGTTTGTTGATCGAGAAACTGGCGGAAACTTTAATAGATCAGGATCAAAATTATACACAAATGAACCTCAGCCTTTGTATTTTCAGTGTGTGCCAAAATTAGACTTAGGGCATGTTTCGGCGCAAAGCGCCGACTGTTTTTATAGACCCACCCAATACTTAATTTCGTCACCTTTTTCTGACACTCAGTGCTAAGTCAATGGCAACGCGGTTGACCTAATTTTCAGTTTAAAAAAAAACAAAACATTATTTTTGTCTCCCTGTAAGAGTTCACACAAAATTGACGTCGAATGACGTTTGATGATTAAAAAAAGTAAAATGAGATGCTTGTACTATATTTTTGTACCCCTCGAAAAAAATTGAGCGTAATGTAGACCCCCTTGACTTGGAAACAGATAATTTTTATTGCTGTGACTCAATAAACAGTCATTTTATGGGCGGTCAAAGTTGGACTATTGTGCAATCTGCAAATGGTAGCAAATTCGAGGTGTTTTTTCACTTTTGAAAATGCCATAAACTTTCAAACCCTTTAAGCCAGAATGACAAGTTTGGTGTCAAAATTCTTAGAAAAGCAAGCTCCATCAGATTAGACAAAAACTGGTGAGTTGTGATAAAAAGTAAAAATCAGTTTGGACTACCTATTATCAGTCTTGATTTGTTAAATGCTGTGCTGTCCTGATTTTTGTACAATGATGCTGGAGCAGTTTTATGAAAGAATCAAACTGCATGTGACTTGATGTAACGGGGCAGAGTGAAGTCTAGGTACTTCAGATTTTTGTAAAGTCGGCTGTTGTTTTTTTTTTCTCTTGCATTTGTTTTACCATTTGGTATTATAAGTTATAGTTTAGTGTGCACCGATTTTGTATTGTTATTAATACGTGACTATGGTTTTTATTTCAGGTAATTTATGCTTTGAATACCAAAAATGACGAAAATGAGGCAGTACTCCAAGCTCTTCGTGACCAACATGAAGAAGAAATACAACAAATCCTTGCTGACACCAAGCGGAAAGTTGCAGTATATAAAGATCGCTTGGATGAAGAATCTGATCATCTCGTTACAATTGATGCTTTACAAAGTCGCATTGCGGAATTTCAGACTCAGCAGTCATCTCTTCAAGACCAGTTCTCAACATATAAAACTGAAATGCAAGAACGGCAAGAAAAAGAAAGAGAAAGTTATGCATCCAGATTGTTTGATATGTCTCATGATGTGCTTAAGGCAAAGAAAGTCTTTGAGGAGCACCTTGAAAGATTTAATTCGTGGAGAGATAGGATTACTGCTGAACATGCGACAGCTATTGCAGAACTGGAGAGTAAACGTCAGACGGAATTAGAAGAGCTGCGAAGCTTCCAGAGAAACCAGGATGATACCTGGTTAAATCAGTGTGCCAAAATTGAGGACAAATTTAAATCACAAATTGAAGACTTAAAATCCCAAATTGAGAATATGGAGCTTGAAAAAGGAAGACTGAATGAAGAGTATACTCATAAACTTGAGAAGGCCAAAGCATTTTATGAAAAGGAATTAGAAGCACTTCGCACAAATCAAACAGAAGAATATACAGCTGAAATAGAAAACTTAAGAAAAGAGATTGATAGACTAAAATCAGACATTGGAGCCAATGACAAAGAACTGAGAGTTCAGATTGATAGATTAGTGAGGCAGTTAGCTGATACAGAGGATTCCCTAGAGCAGTCACGCCAGCAGCAGCAGGTTTTACAAGCAGAGTTGGCAGGTAGAGATTCTTCCTCTAGTGAACTCTCAAAACAGGTAAGATTTCAGCATCTGAAAATACATTTGGGGTTACATAGGTGGTCATCATACGGAAAAGTAAGAGAGAAAATTAATTTTCATGATTTGAGTGCAGCATTGAATACTGAGACCAATCAGTTCTGTAGCCAAGTTACCTCAGGGCTATGTTCATGGGAAAGCATTCCATTATAATTAATTGAATCTGTTTATTGCTTTTTGTTGGTTTATCCTGACTCTTTGCCTCCAAATTCAGTTGCCATAATTGTGAATGATGTATTTGCACAAATATGGGGGGGGGAGGCATAGGCCTCAGAATGACAGGTACTTTGTGCAGCTTCAATCTTGATAATAGTTATATTTCTTGAGAGTTTTCTGTGGATTTCTTCTAAAGCACTGTGTATTTTAGAGTTGTTATGCAACATAGATCGAGATGTACATTGAAATGCATGTACATTTGTGAAAGTTCATCTAGTGGTTCATTTAAATCCTATGTATTATTAGACAGGTAGTTTATCTTTGAACAGATGATGGCGAAATCTTTGAAACTCTGCCTTCAAAAATTAAATTGATTGCCATATTGATTGAGGAAGTTACATGTTTTTGTTTTTTGTCCATAACAAAAAACAGTATAAATGTATAGAAAAAAAAATGATAAAAAAACAAATAAAACCAAGACCTCGCAAAAATTGCTCTGTGACAAATATCAAACTGTTTCCCAGGTGCGTGATCTAACTGAAGAACTAGCGAAGAAGACCTCGTCTTTGAACAGTGTTGAAACAGAACTGGCTGGATCAAAGCAGCATTGCTCTGGTCTTGCAGAGGAGCTGATGAAAAAGTCCAGTAAGTTGGTTTCGGAAAACAGTTTTTTACTCAGTCCAGCTCGTCTGCGTCGCTTCCTAACCAAACTGAGCAATCAAGAGATGCTACTTAGTTGGGATACTGTTAAAAAAATTTGCTCTACGAACAGAGCCTGAAATGACTACATGAATCTTTGCATAGAGAGACCCCCGTTTTTTTTTCTTTAAAATCTTTTGGTTTACCAATTTACAGAATGTAGAAAGAATATCAGTGTTTAAATTTTTCAGGTGTCGAACTAATGATAGTTGACTGGGCTGAGCCCCATGCACTTATTCATGTAGACGAGAAAAAGAATCATTTGGAGATATCTGGAAATACAATTTAGATGGCTGAGTTAGAATAATTATTGTTTACTGTAAGAAGACAAGGCTTCGGTACTTTCAGAGTAATAAACACTCTTGTTGTTCGCACCTATTAGCAACCCTATGCTGCGCCATTTCATCCAAGTCAGCTGTGTGTTTCATTGTAATCAATATATCTGATTCCTGGTGTATTGTGTAGACCATATATTTCAGAAGATTTCATCTTGATGATAATTTGCAGTCTCAAAGTAGTAAAATTCAGTGCATGAACAGTGTTTATGCATATTGGTGCCCATATCTCATAGTTACATAAAGATAAACTAGTTTATGAAAATATTTGTTTTGCATGAATGGGTGCAAATGCTTTTTTTACCTTCACAATGAGAGATTTTATCATGTTGTTTGATATTTGTATTTCCTTATTTTCTAAGATACTCTTGGTGAACTGGAAGCAAACAATATGCAGAAAGATGGCATCATTTCATCCATACGAGCTGAACTTGAGAAATTGAAGGAGCAACTGGCTAAAGTTAATGCAGAGAAGATGTCTCTGATGTCACAGCAGCAAAACTTGTCCACAGAACAACAAGGCATCCTGCAAAGTTTGCGCCAGGTAAGGCAAAGCAACTTTATTAACATGCTTTATTTTGCTTTCGTTGCTTGATATAATTATAGTGTTCACTTTCTTCAACATCCTTTTAGTTCTCGTTTTTCCGCATCTCATAGCATCATCAGTAGTTGTAATTTGATTATTAGAATATGACTCCCTAGGTGTCTGAAATGATTAGTATCTCTATTAACCGTTTGGTGACTATTACTTCAGGCAATATAAAATCTATTCCATTAGTCTGACTCTAAAGCTATGACTGGCCGAGAAGTTGAAGTTATCATTGTCTTGATTAAGTTATTGTGGCTCATTCTCAACTCCAGACAAAACTACTCTATTCAAAGGTGAAGTGTCTCCTTACCCATCAACTCAATCTATATTCTGTAAATTGGCCCTGTTTTCAATAGTTTCTCCTAATTCTGAGGGTTTGATTTCCCTTGAATTTGACATTATCAGTGTCTGGGTTGTCTTTCAGTAGCAGCTTTGTGCCTGCGGATGATATCAGATCTGATTATGAGAATATCATGGAATTTGATTTCAAAACTTTTGTTTCGTCCTCATTAACCAAAGCATCTCACCACTATTTGGGGATAGTTTATGTATAGTTTGGTTTTTTGTGATTTCCTTCTGCTCAGTAGTGGTCACACATCATCCTTTGTGAACAGTTATTAATTAGAATCCAAGCCAAAAATATTGTGTTGATATTCCGCAAACCATGAGTGTGATTGCTGCTTGAAATTTTGCAGCTCTGGATTACATGGTTTATGATTTTCTTAAAAGACAGACAAAAAGGCCAGTTTATATATCGTCATGGTGCTGACCTTTTGGCCTAAGTCATTTTTTGCACTTCTGAGAAAATCGCAAAAAACTTATTTAAATTCTTTTGTAATGCAGTCAGACTTAGGCCAAAATGACTCTAGGTAAAAGTGGCCATCATCCACGTTGGCTGAAAGAACCCCAGAACCAAAATGGCCTACGTCTATGATTGAGTTAGGCCATTACACTATGCAGAAAGTTTTATTTCCAGGATAATGGCTTGGCACTTTTGAATGATTTTTACATTAATAGATGCACCATGGATAGGGCAATGATGTAACAGGTACATTCTGTTTTGGCTTAAGTCTGACTTCTGCCAAAAGGTTAGCACCATGACGATATGTAGATGTATGGTAAACAATGTTTATGGCCATCTGTTTCTTTTTTTTTTTTTCATTTCCTGTCATCATGTTCTATGCACACCGAGACATCAGCTTAGTTGAGACTTTAATTTAGTCTCAGGTGCAACTGGCCATGCAGTACGATCATAAAAGTGTTGGAGATCTCTTTTTTATGAAACATCGGAACTTCTTCATTCCCTCACCATCATTTTCAGTAGACTGATGAGATTTTGCCTGTCATTGTATAACTTTGATTTGTATGAGAAAGTACTGCCGAAAACGGTAGATTTTCTTAAAAGAACAAATCTGCAGATTTAGATATGGTGAACGAAAGAAGAAAAAGAATATGAGAGAAGTTCTGAACTGATTTCTTTGTCTTACCAAATTCATGCACATTTTTTTTTATCACAGCGTTAACTCATTTGCTATGCATTGAAGATAGATCCAGTTGAAACATAGCTAAAATGAAAGCTCCTGAGTACACCATTCCAGCCATATATGTATCTTGATAATAATAATAATAATAATAATGAAGGTCATTTACATAGCGCCCAGTCCAAAAAAAATTTGCTCTAGGCACTTTACAGGAAGTCTTGTTCTTAATTCTCACCCTCTCTCTCTCTGTTTCTCTTCCGCTCTCTTTATCTCTCTCTCTCTTACGCACAATTGCATATACTCTTATGCTAGACATACATATACACTATACACACAACATAGGTGCCTCCTCCTCCTCACCTGTCCGCTTCATCGTCATCGATGTTAGCTGCTACAGTGGATGTCACGACAAAATCTCCTCCACCCAATCCTGTCCTTAGCTTTCCTAGTTAGTTCACTTATTTCCAGCTGGCTGACTTTCTTGATGTTATCGTGATATGTAATGGGTGGTCTTCCTTGTTTTCTCTTTGTTTCTGTCTTTCCTTGCAGGATTGATATCATAAGGGCCGTGCTTTTGTTTCGGGCCGCGTGGCCGATGTATGCAAGTCTTCTTTTATTTATTTCAGGTGTTATTCTTCTGGTGGTGCCAAGCTGTTCTAAGATGCTTGTATTTGTTCTCCTTTCTGTCCAACTTATTCTGAGTAGCCTTCTGTAAAGCCACATTTCAGCTGCCTCCAATCTTGTTATGTCTGCCTTTTTGAGTGTCCAGGCTTCACAACCATATAGTAGGACTGGCCAGATCAAGCACTTAAGTATGTTCACTTTGAGGTCCGTTGGTGTGCCTCTATCCTTCCAAATGTTGTTTAGTTGAACCATTTTGTGTTTTGCCATTCCTATCCTTGTTTTTATGTCCTTTGAGCAGCTTCCATCTTGCGATTTATGTGATCCTAGGTATTTGAAATCAGTCACTTTTTCTAGTGCTGTTTTGTTTACTAGTATCTCCTGGTGTTCATGGTGCCCTGTTCCAGTATGCATGACTTTCGTTTTCTTAGCATTTAGGTGTAGGCCTGCTGTCTTGCCCGCTTCATCCACTCTGTGCAACACTCTTTTCATGCTGGTGATGTTATCTGAAATAAGAGCTGTGTCATCAGCGTAGCGAAGGTTTGTGATGTTTCGGCCTCCGATCTTTATTCCCATATTTTCTATGTCTGCGTTTCTCATGATCTGCTCAGTATAAATATTGAAAAGATGAGGTGAAAGTATGCAACCCTGTCTGACTCCTTTCTCAATGTTGAAATATGGACAGTTCTCATTGTTCCATCTAATCGTTGCCTTTTGTTCGTGGTATAGTGCAGCGATGAGGGTCACAAGGTGTTTCGGGAATCCCATCTTAATCATTATATCGAACAGGTGATGGTGCCTAACGCTGTCGAACGCTTTGCTGTAGTCTATGAACGTGATGAAGGCTTCGTTTCCATTGCTTCTTATCTGTTCAATCATTATTTGTAGTATGAAGAGCATGTCAGCGGTTCCTCTGTTGGTCCTGTAACCAGCTTGACATTCTGATAGTTCCTCTTCTACCTTAGATTTCATTCTGTTGAGTATGATGATGAGCAGGATTTTGCTGGTGTGTCTGATGAGGGCGATGGTTCTATAATTTCCACAGTCTTTGACATTGCCGCTTTTGTATAGCATGACGAATTCTTGTAGCTTCCAGTCTGTTGGCCATTCATTTGTCTGCCAAATTTTGCAGATCATTTGGTGGAGTGCTTTTATTCCTGATTCGCTGGTATGTGTCAGGAGTTCACCTGGTATGTTGTCTAATCCAGGGGATTTTCCATTCTTTATTTGTTTTATTGCAGCCTGTACTTCCTCCAAGAGAGGTTCTGGTTCTTTATCTATCTGTTGTGAGTCTGGTTGTTGGAGGTCCCTCGGGTCTGGTCTGATGTTGTCCGCAAACAGCATCTTGCCGTATTCGTGCCATCTTGAGAGCACATCTTTTGTGTTTGTCAGTGTTGTGCCTTCTTTGTTGTTCAGACTCAAGTTCTGTGGTTGGAAATCCCTCTTTTTTACTTTTCTTATTTGTTCAAACATTTCTTTTGACTTTCTTTGTGTATTACATTCTGTTATGTTTGCACACTCTCTTTCTAACCATGCATTCTTGTCTCTTCTGATCTTTGTTTGGATTTCCTTCTTCAGTGCATGATATTCATCTTGTTTACTAAGTTTTCTGGCTTTGCTCTTTCTTTTTGCAAGCTCTATCACTTCTTCACTGATGTATGGTTTGAGAGTTTTCCTCGTTCTTTTCCCGAGTTTCGATTCAACTGTTTCACTCCAAATTCTTTTCATGTCTTTCCACAGTGTATCTGGGTGTCTTTCTTCAGCTGACCACTCCTTGAGTAATGCTGAGAAACGGTTTTCTGTTTCGATCTGAAAAGCATTGCTGATTTTAGGGTCTTTCAGTTTGTCCGTGTCAAATCTGGTGGTGGGTTTTGGCTTGCTCTTCCTATAGGCTTTCAATCTCAGCTTTGCTGTCACTAAAATGTGGTCAGTGTCACAGTCTGCCCCTGGCCTTGTCTTTGAGTTGAGCACAGTTGTTTTCCAGTTTTTGTCAATCAGGATGTAATCAATCTGGTTTCGGAGATTGCCTCCAGGGTTTATCCATGTGTATCTTCTTCGCATCGGGTGTTTAAAGAGAGTGTTTGTGATGCTCATTTCATTTGCATGGCAGAAAGATGCTAACATGTCTCCTCGGTCGTTTCGTTCTCCTAATCCATAGGGTCCTATCCCACATTCCAGATCCTCACCCTCTCCCACTTTGGCATTGAAATCTCCCATGATTATGCATATTTCTCTGCTTGGGATTTTGTCTGTTACTGATTGTAGGTCATTATAGAACAGCTCTATTTCTTCTTCTGTGCTCGCAGATGTGGGGGCGTATACTTGTATGATGTTCAGGGGCACGGGTTGGGTGTCAAGTTTCACAGTGACAATTCTATCACTTATAGCGTCATGGCTGCTAATGTTGTCTCGTAAGCGTCTGTCCAGTATAATTGCAACACCATTCATGCCGCGTTTGTTTCCGCTGTATACGATGGTGTGATCTTCTGTCCTGAATAGGCCCTGTTTGTCCCATCGTACTTCACTCAGTCCAGTGATGTTCATGCTGAGTTCCTTCAGCTCCTCTAACAGGAGTGTAAGTTTTCCCATTTGTTTCATGGTCCTAACATTCCAGGTGCCGATGTTGATGACACTTTTGCTTTTTCTTTTCTTTGAATAGGAGTATCTACACCTCTGTTTCTTGCACTCACCGTCAGATACGCTAGTATCGTCATCACGGGTGCCTTCTGCAGTTGTGGATTCTCCCTCCCCAGTCGTTCTTGAGTCCCGACCCTCCCTGGGGGACTCAGAGGACACAGAACTATAACTTTCTTTCCTTTTGTGTGACATTTCATTGTAGTTTTTGGCAAGAAATTCTTCCAGTGGTCTGCCATTGCTTTCTGAAAGCGCAGTGCACATACTGTGCATTGGTCCCGGCCATTGTTCCAAAAACGGAATCCTCTGCCCGCAACCACGAGAGACAAAAGCCGTGCCCAAAGATCCTTCGGTCGCCTTCCGTCCTCATCCATCCCCTGCTGCCAGGATTTCACCAGAGCCCTGTTAGCCAGCGACGTTTCGGGGTGACCCGGGATGGCCTTCACGGCTAGCGTAGCGCCTAAGTGACACAAGGTCACACCGTACTTCGCCCGAACCCAGCAATCCCCTACTTTGTCCTGTTTCCACCTCCCGGGACGAGGACCCAGGGTTGGGCTTATGGGAGGCAACATAGGTGCATCAGGCAGAAATTAAACAATAAAACAGCAAAAATAAAAAAAGAAACGTAACGTAAATTCAGTGAGAGAACCGACAGAATTTTTTGACAAGTGGTGAAATCGGTGCTTAATGAGGGAAAGGGGGAGAACATCAGCTTGTATATGGACTGAATTAAACTGAGAGTATTGGATAATTTTATCTTTGCAGCAACTAGAAGATGTGATCATTGAGAGAGAAACTTTGAAAGAACGTTCTGAGAAACAGCTGCTTAGCCTGAAAGCAGAGATGGAGAGACAAGAACAATCAATGAAAGAAGATTTGGAGAAGAGACTTCAAGAACTGAATGGCAAACATACAGAGACACTTGAACGCGAGAGAAAAGTTGCTGCAGAGGTTCTGGTTACCACAAAACAGGTGGGTGTACTATGTGATGTAACACCACTGACGAAATGTTGACCATCAGGTAACATCACATTTCAGAGGACACTTATAAAGAATGCATATCATACTTTTAGTGAGAGTTTTTGTAGGGAGGGCCATGGGGGTAATAAACACCGAAAATTAATGTGTTGTTATTGTTACCATTAATGCACAACTAGGCTGTCTGTATTATTTTTTCATGTCTGAAAGGCCTTACTGAATCTGCACATACATAATAATATATATTATATAGTTATTATTTGGCATTTGTAAATCCGACCTTATTCTTATCACTCCCTAAGACTGTCAGAGAGAAAAAGCTTAGTTTATCAATTTTGTTTTGTATCATCAGCTAGTGAAGCTGTAATAATTGTTGACCACAAATGAAAGAAAAAAGCGCCTTTCACTGGTAGACTGATAAATTTTAATCGTGTTGTCCTTGTTATCAAGAAACAACTATCCAATTATATTCTGTTGCTGCATTAATAAGTTGTGTATATGACATAGATGTTGATGTTGACATACGAAATGTCAAATCTAACTATTAGCATAGCTTTTTTCCCACCTTGGTCGCTTTCTCCATCAGCCAGGAGTTGTGTCTACCAATATTTTTTTTTAACAGGAGCTGAAACAATCCCATGAAACTGAGATGAGTAAAGTTTCCACAGAGAGAGATACATTACGTCAGGAACTTGAACATCTGAAGGCTGATTTGTCCTCCAAGCTTGCAGATGCTGAGAGAGAGGTAAGTACTAATCACATGGATGGTGAATGTCGTCATCCAAAAGAAAATGTGGAAAAAACACCTTTACCCTATTTTCACACCGGGATCCGACAGACCCCAGACACTCATTCTGTTCATCTGTTCTTAGGGGCAGTAGTCTTATTACAAAGGCATATTCAGCAATGACTTATAATGTAAAATACAGTGCTCCCCTAACAATAGCTTCTTCATCATAACATCCCCCAACCGAATCTAAAATAGGGTTAGAAAGACTAAAAGGACCTTACACTATATTTTTTCCCCTCAATTGGCACATTTGAATAAGACAATGAGAAAGTACAATATTAGCTGCCAATATTCTGTGGTGAGAGAAAACAACTTCTTTGTCTCAGAAAATTTAACGTTTATGTCACTTGGAGTGCCCTGGAAAACTGGAAAGTGGGTTTATTTAAATGGATCTTTGACCCTGAGGACAAGTTTAGAGGCCTCCAGTTTTTGATTCAAGGAAAAAGAAAAGCACTGAGTTCATACCTACATCCATTTGAATTGGTTCATGACATGGGATCAGTGTGTATAAAATAAGGAAAAAATATATAATGTCTGAGCAAAATGTTTTTCACTTTGAATACAAAGTCTTGCATCAGTCTGATTTTGTAAGCTGCTGGCATTATTGAAAATTCGCATTTGTCAATTAGAGGAGAACAGAAAATGATATGATATTGGAGTGGAAGAAGTAATGCAGGTAAGGGGAAAGGTTAGGGAGAAGAGAGCTCGAGACTGTTCATATCAGACATGTAGGGGAGACAAAAACTGATTATAGTTACAGCTTTCATTAAAATTCCATGTTGCCTCCCTTCCAACGGTTCTTGTTATGGTAATAAAATCTACCATGATTATGTGAAAACAGCTCATTTCTTTTGACAGGATAAATCTAGTTGTGTCGTATCTGTCAGTTCTTATTTGTGATGACCCTGTTATTGTCGGCTGTAATATTTTCAGGGTAACATTCAATTACCAGGCTATGAATTGGACTGAACAGGTTGTTAGTGTCCATCTTGAACCAGTAAATCAATGAAGTAACCTACAGAAATACAGGAAAATTGCTTTGACAATTACTATTATATAATTGATACTCTTAAATACACACAATAGTTTGAACTTTCCCTGGCAATGAAAACCTCATGTGTAAAAATAAAATACATGTATAGTTTTATATGTACTGTATAATTGTATAAAGACATTAACTCATTGCCTATGAGTTCCCATCATGATGGTGACAGACATGGTTAGCAGAGCCTGTGCACAGCCATCATGATGGTGACAGACATGGTCAGCAGAGCCTGTGCACAGCCATCATGATGGTGACAGACATGGTCAGCAGAGCCTATGCACAGCCATCATGATGGTGACAGACATGGTTAGCAGAGCCTATGCACAGCCATCATGATGGTGACAGACATGGTTAGCAGAGCCTATGCACAGCCATCATGATGGCGGCAGACATGGTTAGCAGAGCCTATGCACAGCCATCATGATGGTGACAGACATGGTTAGCAGAGCCTATGCACAGCCATCATGATGGTGACAGACATGGTTAGCAGAGCCTATGCACAGCCATCATGATGGTGACAGACATGGTTAGCAGAGCCTATGCACAGCCATCATGATGGTGACAGACATGGTCAGCAGAGCCTATGCACAGCCATCATGATGGTGACAGACATGGTTAGCAGAGCCTATGCATAGCCATCATGATGGTGACAGACATGGTTAGCAGAGCCTACGCACAGCCATCATGATGGTGACAGACATGGTTAGCAGAGCTCGTGCACAGCCATCATGATGGTGACAGACATGGTTAGCAGAGCCTATGCACAGCCGTCATGATGGCGACAGACATGGTTAGCAGAGCCCATACACAGCCATTGTGATGGCAGTACGGTTTTCCAATTTTATATGCCTTTTTACAGAAGTGAAAGGGAATGAAGTTGGGGTCAGCATATTCCTGTGACCATTACAGAGAAAATTTAGATAACTTTTTTTTAATGTGATTTTCACGTGATGTACTGAGTGAAGAGAGCTGTCAAAACGTCGGAGAGACAAATCTTGAATGTTTGCGTCTTTACGTTTTCTGGGGAGGGTTTTAAGAAATGGTTTTATGTGAAGGTCCAGTCGAGAAAACTGAGGCCTTGGTTACCATAGATGAAACTGACAGTGAGCGTGGTGAGGATTTTTATTTTTGGCAGAGAGGGAGGGTAACTTTGACAACTTATTATGGAAACTCCCTTAAGGCAATGCGTTTGAGTTATATATGAATGAAAAGGTCAAAGAATTACCTTTCATTTGATGTATAACATGTTAGCCAAATGTAAATCTGGACAGTATGTGGAATTTTAAAAAAATGGTACATGTATATACAGGAGGCTGGCTGGGCCTAAAGGCCGTGTTGGCAATGAGTTAAATGAAATGCATTGTCACCAGCATTTTGAAATTATGGTTGTCATATAAATCAGCAAACAGACAGAACAAGGGGCAAGTGTGACATTATGATCTCACTGTATAAGAATTAAATTTATTACATAGTATTTAATGCCTGCTATGTCCTTTGACATAAAACAAACTCACATATAACTTATCAGAAACATAATGTGATTGCGCAAGCCACAAATTTATAACTATAATTACTGCATTACTGTACAAAAATGTTGGTGAAATGTTAATTGTATGTTTGCTTTGCTCTCACATCTGCCCCAAACGATTTTTCAAGCTTTTGTTACAATAACTACACAATTCCAAAAAGACAAACTAACTGGCAGCCTCTCTAAAAAAAAAAAAAGAATCATCAATTTGTAAGTTAATTTCTTATGGACAAGAACAGTGTGACCCTTCTTGCTAGTAACATATTTCCCTTGTTAATTAGCAGGTTAAGATGGCTTGAAACGTTTTGCATTTAGGAGACTTAAGTACAGAAAAAGCATTGTTCAATCACTTTGGGTGTCAAGTATTCGTTTAAAAACATGGGAGAAGGCAAATACATTCAGTAAGACACCCCCCCCCCCCACACACACATACACACATTCACACACATTTACTTATTTATTGAGGGGTTGAAGTCTGATACCTCCATCTGTGAAAAGAATTTAAACACATTTCATGATTTATTTCCCACTGAAGTCTTTTCATTTTCAGATTTTGTTGCATAGTTTTGTATTGGAGACAGCCTGAAAGTAATGGCTGAAATTATTATCAGTTGAAATGTTCTGTTTGAGCATAAATGTATTTTTGTCCTGGGCCAGTGTAGTCATTAAAATTTAGAACTCCAGGTAACAATTTTGGACTCAGTGACCATGTGTCTACCAGTTTCCTCTAGCCTAGGTTCACGCATTCAACATTGCTGTGTTGCTGCCATATCGCAGTTGCGCTGCATTTTTTAAAATCTAGGTGAACGAATGGTGATGTGCACAAATGTGACACTCGGGTGCAATACAGAGGCAGTGGGAAAGAGGAAACTAATGCATGGCAACAAATAGCACAGCAAATTTTGTATGTGTGCCATACCTAGTGCCACAGAGAATGTAGAAATGAAAAGTTACTCAGGTCAAGTAACACTATGTGTCACAATATGCTAAAGGGTCAACCTTCTGACACATTGTAAGAACTCTACCTTTCTACTGCAAAACATTTCACACTTTTGATGTGACATGTGCACGATAAGGATGTCCAGCACACAAATAAAATTTATGTATTTAATAATGAGAGAAGCCCCTAAATGTCTATTAGCGGACCTCGTAGTTGGCAGAAGGTCAAAATTTCATTTCCATTTGCACAAAGTCATTAGCCGCATGCCAAACCCCAAAAGTTGTCCGTTTTAAGACAGAAGTTGAATACAGTACTCCATTAGCAACGCGTCACTTGTTGAGAATTTTAACTCTGAACCGTGCATATTGTTTGGGCAGATGTCAATAGAGACGTTATGTAGCTTTGAATTTATATCCTGTATCGAGCCATATGGAAATGTGAAGAAAAGCCCTCATGTACCATCCCATAATGGATTAGGGTGTTTACGGAAGCGGAGAAAAGTTGGAAGGAGGGGAGAGACAGGAGCTAACACTATAACGACTATATTATTAAATAAAAGCAGAAATATAACAAAAATAGGTTTGGAATTTTGAGGGTTTGTCCAATCTTGGGGTAACTAAGAGAAAGCTGTTACCTTTAATCCTAATAGTGACCATCCTGTGTGGGTGGATTGAAAATTTGTTAATATTAATGCATTATTGAAGGGAGAATATTTTTCAGACATTCACCTCCTTATTTAGGGAACGTCTTTTTTCTTCCTTCCCACTGAATGTGTTTGCACAGAGGGCGTGCTTATTTTGAAGCTGGCAGACCGTTTATTTTACTTCCCTTGAAACGAGTTTTTCCCCTTGATAGTGTTCAGACAGCACTTGAGATGGAGTGTCAGGGAAAGTGGCATCTCCATCAGCCAAGCTAGTTGTTGCTGGAGACTGTAGGTGGAGCCAGGACGGCGAGTCGCGTAAGCACAGGGGAACTGAAGGTTTGCCTGGATGTACACAGGGTCCGTTGTCAGGCTAAAACTTCCCTGCAGTAAACAGTTTTCCATCAGACACCAGAGAACAATGCTGTTCTTGTAGATATTTTTTTTAATGGCACGGAAGAAGCGATGCTAGAAAGGGGGAGTCGGATCCAGCACAGTGGTTCCTGATACCTTTGTATGACATTTCCACCCTAACCCCTTCCTGTTCTGTTTGGCTGATAAGGGAGAGCGCCGCCTTCTCCATCAAGTGAATCTATGTTCTGTGAATTGGGCCCATTCATAGGTTTCTCCAATCCCAGATGTACCCTAGAACCTTGGTAGGAATAGGAGAAGGGGATGTCAGTGGACCATCTCATTCTGTTGATGAATTGCTGGGTTGGATTTGTAAGCATGTATGCGGAGACTCACGAAAACGTGTTGTGTTGTTTTGAGAAGGAAGTGCAGAGAATGAAAGGGCAGAGATGACCGAGACAGATAAGCTTTCACAATTTCAAGCATTGTTTGCAATCAGATGGGAGCATATGGCCATATGGGAATAGTATTAAAAATATTTGGGCGTTTTGTTGCTTTAACACACAGCTTTCTCTGTCTGTGAGAGAGAGAGAGAGAGAGAGAGAGAGAGAGAGAGAGAGAGAGAGAGAGAGAGAGAGAGAGAGAGAGAGAGAGAGAGAGAGAGAGAGAGAGGCAAGGAGAGTGACACATAGTAGAGGTCTATGGGTGGGTAAATTACAGATTGAGAGTTGAAAAGGAAGAAGAAATAGGGTATGGAAAGGCTTCTTCAAATTTCCAAAGCTTTGGATCTTAAAAAGCTGTCAGGTCTGTTGGGCATGTAATTATTATAGACAGGAAGTCGACAGCTACACTATAAGGCTATGCCCTTACTGTTAGGTTAGTTGGTGCTTTCAGCAGCACTGTATTCTCGTGTTTCTTCAGATGTTTGGTCCAAGAATCTTACTTCACTTTGGATTTGAAAACTTCTTTTTTTGTCAGCCAGTTAAAAAAAAAAAAGTAATATGAAGTGGGAAACAAACTAACAGGAATTGCCAGCGTTGAACTGAAGCATATGTTATTAGTTGTCTGCCCTTGATTTTTGTGGCAGAGAGTCCGAAACAATTTCAGTTAGGCAGTTTACGATGTTAAGGTCTGATCCCGAATGTTGTAGATCCGTATTTACTGTCATCCATGACTATTTTATATTTTTTCTTTGATTATGTTAAATTGGACTTCTGTAAAAGTCACAAACGACAACCCAGACTTTGAGGTTTTCCTATTGACTATAATCCATTTGAGTTCCCGGGCTGAGACGCTGATACAAGATTCATCAGAGGAATTCTTGAAAGGCACCTAGATCAACATGAACAAATGCACTTTAGGAGTCATGACAGTTGGACATTAATTTCTTCTACCAGACGCTTAGCACTAACTGCTGTACTAGAGTTACGTCAGAATTAAGACCATGAAAAGATTTCCACAGCAAATCATGTGGTCTAAATCATATCAGTGAAACTGGTTTTCTGTGTAATGGTAAAGCTTGTGGGGCTGAGGAAATTGTTTTAATAATTTGTGCTCGGATTGGAAACGCTTTTTTAAAAGGAAGTGTATATCCGTACAACATGTTGTATGGATATGGACAGTGCATATCCGTACAATATGTGTACCAAAAAGCGCGACTGGTGAAGGTTTGCTGAAACAAAACTTGGTTTGGTGTTCACGAATTTAAAGTGACAACACATGGAATAGTCAGATGGAGTTAGGGGCGTGAGGGTCTAGTCAGTTTGTATCAATGGGCGGTAGTCAGATTGTGGGTATGAAACTGTCTGTCTGTCAGGCGAAAAGGGGTTGGTGTAGGCATTGGTGATCGACGTACACTCAAGTATATTATTAGCGCAGATCACGCAATCTCCGAGCAGAAGTCGGATTGTTTGGCTACTAAGCCGATTCATATTTTTAAAAACTATGCAGATTAACAAGGTCAGTAATATAGTATTCTGGTGTGTGTTCTACGTCATCGAATTGTGTGCACTGTCCATATCCGTACAACATGTTGTACAACATGTTGTACGGATATGCGCTTCCTTTTTTAAAAACCACTAAACACCACTTTCTTGCATTGCTTTGGCCGGCAGGTCTCTCGGCTGGAGAGCATCGTGAGGGAGAGTGAAGTGGGTCTAGGGTCTGCCTCAAGTCAGTTGGTCAGCCTGAAGGACGCCGCAGCACAACTCCGTGCTGAGCTGGACAAAACAAGGACAGAGCTGAAGTCATCCAAGGCCAACGCTGCCAGCCTGCAGGTAAGCCATACGGCTTTGTTGTCCTCTCATCTTTCGGCCTGACAAAAGCCAGGACGAGGGTATCAAACTTTAATGATGCATTCTACCCCCACCCCCACCCCCCACTCCCGCGTCTTTCCAAAAACTGATGTTGTATGGTCAAAGAGTCAAAGAGTCTCACTTTGCTTGGGGTGTTCAAACATTAGGTATTTATTAAAAAGTTGGATTTGTCAGTAAGAGGAAACGCAAAAGCTAATACCAACTGAAGCTGAAAAAAATAAAATAATCATAGTACCAGAGTGTTACAAGTGTAGATCGGATCCCCAGCACCCCTTACCCCAACTCCCAAGAATGCACAGAAATCAGAGGTGGAAACATTTGTTTTGTGGGAGACTTTCTTTCTTTTCCTCAGAAGATCAGTATTAGTAATAATTATGTACAGTATATCTCCCAAGAGTTTCAGTGTTTTTATTTTTTGGCCGTTCATACCTATGCCACTAAACCCTTGGCATGTACTTAGCTTATCGACGCAGAGGTTCAATTTTTGCAAGGTGGTCGCCTCTCATGCCGAAAGCACCGAGTTTAAATCCTGGTCGGTGCAGGCATGCTGGAATTTTGGGATTGTTCTCATATTTTCCTGTCCCTGATCCTATGGTAGGGTAGCCACACAAAGGCGACCGAATTCGGTCACCGAGCCACTAGGCGCTTGAGGTGAGAAGTATTGCACTACATAAACGGACCGAATCTAGGTGGGCTCCATGTGCAGTTGTTGAAATTATGTAGTGCAATTCTTCTCACCTAAAGCGCCTAGTGGCTCGGTGACCGAATTCGGTGGCCTTTGTGTGGCTACCCGTAGGTAGGTAGGATCGAACACCAGGTCCTCTCGGATACGGACGCAAAAATGCGGAGGGCACGTGTGCACGTTAATTAAAGATACCTTGGCAGTTGAAAATCGTCAAAAGCAGGCCGTACAAGGCCGCTGCCCGGGCAACATTCTAAAAAACGAATCCCCACCACAACAAGAAAAATAAAAGAAGAAAAAGTGAGGTGTAAATGCCAAGGGCAGCGAAACTTCCTAAAATATAGACGTAAACACGTTGCGATGTTCACTGACTAAATGACTGTTTAACACACCTTTTAATTTTATACAAATAATTACTCACAGGTGCCAGCGTTATTGTCCTGGTTTTTGTTACGGTCATCTTTTATTTCATAAGGTTAACCCCCCTCCCCCCTCCCCCCTCTTCTTTTTCTTTCTGGTGTCAAACATTCCATTCTGTCATTTTCTTATCGTCGCCCTGGCAACTTTTTGAGCCAGCTATTTCTGCACAGCACACCGAGTTTCAGCCTCTTTTTTTTTTTTTGTCTTCTGTTCTATTCTTGTGACGACCACATGGCTTTCATATTTGTCAGTCAGACTGTCTGTCCGTCTGTCTGTCTGTCTGTCTGTCTCTCTCTCAATTAAACATGGGCATTGTTACATCCTTGGCCTACAAGCTCCAGTATTAAAATTGATACGTGTGAATCCATTGTTAGTATTTTTGTGTAGTTCTAGTTTGTTGAGCTGAACAATTTCGAACCTATGTACGGATTCTGTCATGAAAAAAAAAAAAAAGGAAACTTAAAACACCCAGGAACACTCCAAAGAACGCGAAAGTATTTAGCCACGCTTCCAAAGAGAACGGTAAATTTCTGTACCGCTTATAGTGGTAAGTGAGAATACCCACGGACTGGATTTTATTACCATGTCTCATTAAAGATTGTAGTGGAGAAGACCTGCGTGCTCATGTTTTGTGAGCCTATGTTGAGGAGGGGTGCCATGTAAGCTACACAAACCAGATAGAAAAGAAAAGCGAATACTAACTTCAAAGGACGGGAGTTGTGGCATTAAAAGTGGGCATCCGTATGAATGTAAAGGGCAGTTAGGAAGAACGATAGTGCCCGGGTTCATCGTTAAAATTTATAATTTTTTGTTACCTATTTGAAGTGTACACCTTTTCCTTTTCGTGTTTTTATCTGTGTTTTGGTCCTGAATGTGCTGAAATATTTTATTCAAGTGAACGAAAGACAGGGCTTTTCTCCCTTGATCAGCGGTCATGTAGGAGGTGATCGCCATGGGAATTGGTTGCGTATACTTTAGCAATAATCAGTCACCACCGGTGATTGATCTTGCTTCGGGTGACTAGGACAAAAACCGGGAAAGCTTTATCACAATGTGTGATAACCATGGTATGAAACAGGAACAGGGCAACGTCTTCAGAAATCTCCGTAGCGTATTCGACTGAAGGAGAAGAGAGTGAAAAAGAGAGGAGTAATTGAACCAGCGTGGGAGGGAAGTGGAAAGTCAGAGTAAGAAGTAGGTTTGAGTTTAGATTTCATGGCACATCAGAAGGATAACAGCTATTATATGCTGCACCAGACACCATTCAGCGGGGTTTCATGGCCGTTATTATTGGGGCTGGCCCTGAGATCCAAACCCATAGCCTTACTCTCTGTCGTACTCTCTCTTGCCCCCCCCCCTCATTTCTTCCAGCATTACGGGGCATGTGCTCTTTGGAGACCCTATTCCATATCATGAAAACTATGAGGGATAATGTCTAAGGCACAATGACAGTGCTACTCTTCAACTATTCCAGTACTGTCGTATCAGTAGAAGCTCGTAGTGCTATCTTATATGGCCAGGTGAGGCCCTTCTGTTATGAAGGCTATCAGCTTGAGCTGTTGTTTTCCCAGTCTGCATAAGACAATGATGGGTTTTGTTTATATACTTTTTCTGTGTCGTGCCAAGAGCTAGATAGCCACTGTAATGGTGCTACCTCGATAAAAAGCAGTCAGAAAGGGCAAAAGGGGGAGAAGCCCGTGCAGCATCACGAAGATGTTTAGGCGAGGGTTAAGTATGAGAATTGACACGGTCAGATAATGTGGGCTTTACGTACCAAAGAAACCTTGGGGCGTATCATTGTTGTGAGGGGATTAGATAATGTAAGTTTTGGTGCGAAATGACTGATGATTTTTCTTCTGGTTATCTCCCTGTTCGTTTATCGTTTACCTGCCTTTGTTTTTCTTCATTTTCAGCCATTGTTTTTTGGGTTTTTCATCACCCTAGTTTGTCCTCTTCTGTATATTTTGGTCTGTTGTAACGGTTCACTGTAACAGAGGAAGGATAACACTGTGGTTTTAGTATCGTAGAATAGAGGATTGAAAGCCCCAAACTCAGGTCTAGAGATACCTGAATTTTGATACAAACTGGCCAATTTTGAAACAGATTCCATTTTGAACTAAGTTCACACAGTTTTGTTCACGAAAATAGATGCAGAGGTACCTCCGTTCTTACCTAAACATGACGCTTTATGGTTGGACTTGAGCCAAGGGATTTAAGTCCGGTTTTCATGTGTGCCGAAGCGGCAACGGAGCCGTCAAAAATCCATCAAGTGGTAAGAAGAAAGAGTGTTTTCTTGTCTACGGAAACGGCGCCTCCAAACACATGAAAACTTTCTTTTTACTTCACTACTTCAAGGGTTTTTGACGTTTCGGTTGCCGTTTCCGTTTTTGCACACATGGAAACACAGCTTAAGATCTGCATGTGCCTAACTTCTCCGGAATGAATCTGCTTGTTGCTTCGTCTCAACCTTCAACCTCTGACTGTAATTAGAAGCTTAAGTCTCCCTAATAATTAACTTGTGAACTCCCTCACTACTGTCAGTTACGTTAGTTATGTAGTACTCAAACAGCATCAACACTATGAGCCGGTTCATTTTTTTATTCCGGAGACTTTCTTTAAATGCCGTTTTGTTTTGGTCTTAGCCACAATGACTAGCTTTTCGCTCCATAATGTCTTTTGTCAAACACGTTTTTTTTTTATTAGGGATTTGGAAAGATTGAGAATTATGAACACTTTTAAAAGAAACAAGCCGCATGTACCAAACGGGAGGCTTTGTGATATAATTATGGGCATGAAAAGCGCCGGTAGAGAGGACACAGAAGAGGAAGTCTGTCGGCAGTGTCGAGGAAAAACAGAGCTGCGCATCTAAAAATGGGTGACTGAAAGTAGTAAGACTGATGGAATTAGAAGTCGTTAATTGATTACCCAGGGTAAAATAATGTGGGGTTTTGTGCAACTCCTACTGGCACAGCTCGCTTTGTGGCCAGGTGAACTTTGCACACGCGGTGTAGAATGGACGTAAATATGTATTTGGATACTTAAGAAGAGGAAGAAGATCTACGAAATACTTTAAGTTCCTAGTATCTGATTCAGCGAGGTAAGGTAAATTGTTGGAACAGCTACAAGAACAAGAAAAAGAGACAACAACAACGACATACACAGACACAACGGAATTGAGTCCAGCTTGAGGAAACCCAATTGATGTACACGCAAGCAGATATTCTGTTTCAGGGATGGAGAGTTCTTGTCTTAGTGCAGGAATCATAGCCGCGAATTAGCCGATGTTAATTCGCCGATAAGCTGAACTGCACACTCTTCTCAGCACTGCGGGAAACGTATTGGCCCCAACCCACCGACCTGAATATCAAACTCTATGGTGCTCTGCCAGAGCTGCAGAAAACCGAAGATTTTCTTAAAAGAACAAATCTGCAGATTTAGATTGGTGAACGAAAGAAGAAGAAGAAGAAGCTGAATGGTGACGTCACGACATTGAGTTTCGGTGTATCCAATTGGCGGATGGGCGTGATTTTTTTTCCACACGAGGTTTAGCAAATTCAGGAGCGGGGCGGCAACACACACCCTAACACAGGTCACCGGCTAAGGCATTTCTCGTCCAACCGAACACTGCCATGGGTGCTGCAAGCTCTGGACTATGCCTGATATGGCTCTGAACGTCACCGAAAATCCCTGGGACGTGTGGGAGCTGTCCTTTGTTTGGGGGTGTGTTGCTGCCCCGCTCCTGAATTTGCTAAAGCTCGTACGCAAAAAAATCACGCTGGCGGATGGGCGAGGTTTCATTGAAAATCTGTGTTTTGCCACCACCATCCAACTAGTCGTGCGATCATATTAATCGGCCAGTGGGTACCGGGCCTAAGGAGAAGCAGTGGTGCAAGGAAGTCTTAAAGATTTGAGGCGATAGGCAGGAAAATCGTTGAGGTGAAAGTTGCAGCAAACAAAGATACCACGAGAGAAAAATTTAACAAAAAGAATCAGGAATAATCCTGAGTGTCCGTGAACTAATTTTATTGCTGTGATACATAGGGAAAACAAATAGGTGTATGTGAAAAATGGATTAAAACAAATGTTTCACTGATGTCGCAAGCAGTTGTTCTTCAGTGATGTCTTGACGGCGCATGACGTAGAAAATCATGCTGTGTTTATTGAACTTGCGTTGGGTGTAAATTTCTATACATTTCTGTTTATATGTGGCTTATTGGATGTCTGTGTAGTTATATGTCGGTGTGTGTGTGTGTGTGTGTGGTGTATATATGGCCTTTAGCGTCTTTACAGACGGTCTTAGCAGCTAGAATATTCACTTTCACTTTGACTGACAGCTTCTCTCGTGGCTTATTCTACCAATGTTTGACCCGAGAGTGCGATGGCAGTGATTGCAGGTCAGTCTTTTGGGTTCACTTTGGCGAGTGTTTTCATTCCGCCTCTGTCGTTTTGTCAGGTATGTTTCTTTTGCCTTGAAGTCTATTGCGAGCGTGCCACTGCGCAATTTTTGTCTCCATCTGCTTCGATCATTTGCAAGGTTCTCCCATTCATTGGGGTCGATGTTGAATGCTTTCATCGTGACCTTGCAAGTGTCTTTGAATCGCAGATGTGGCCTACCTCTGGGTCGGTTGCCAGTAGCAAGTTCCCCGTAGAGAATTTGTCTGGGGATGCGATCATTTTCCATACGGTGGAGATGTCCAAGCCACCGCAGTCTTTTTTTGCCTAGGAGAGCCTGAGTTGATGGAATGTTGGCTCGGCTCAGAACTTCGATATTTGAGATCCTGTCTTGCCACTTGATCTTGAGAATTTTGCGTAGGCAGCGCAGATGGAAGGAGTTGAGGGATCTTTCATGTTTGGAGTAGGTGGTCCATGTCTCTGAGCCATACAGCAGGGTGCTTAGGACGCAAGTTTGGTACACGAGTACCTTTGTTTTGATGGTCAGCTTGCTATTGTTCCACACCCTTTTTGAGAGTTTGCCAAAAGCTGTGGCCGCCTTTCCTATTCTGGCATTTATTTCAGTTGTTATGTCTGTGCTACCACTGATGGTTGAGCCTAGGTAGCAGAATTTTCCCACTTGCTCCAGAGGAGAGCCATTCAGCATGATTGGGTTGGGGTTTCTCAAGCCTTGTGTCAAAATTACAGTTTTTGAGACACTGATCTTTAGCATGAATTTGTCACAGGCTTTGGCAAGGCTATTGATGAGAGCCTGGAGCGTGGTTTCATCGTGGGCCACGATTGCAGCATCATCTGCGAAGAGGAGCTCTTGTAACATAATATGCTCTGTACGAGATTTTGCTTTTAGTCTGGCAACATTAAAAATGGAGCCGTCCACTCTGGTGTTAATAAGTACTTCACCTGAACATTGACCAAAGGCATTCTTGAGTAGGGCTGCAAAATATATACCAAATAAGGTAGGAGCAAGAACACATCCCTGCTTCACACCGCTGTTTACAGCAAATGAATTGGATGTGCAGCCCTCAAAGTTGACACATGCCCTCATGTCAGTGTGGAAGGATGCAATAAGTTTTAGCAATGTTGGTGGACAGCCTATGGATTTAAGGACTGCATACAGGCCAGATCGGCTTACGGTGTCGAAAGCCTTTGTTAGGTCCACAAAGCATGTTATAAGCGGCCTGTTTTGTTCTTTACATTTTTCTTGGATTTGCCGAAGTGCAAATATCATGTCAATAGTTGATCGTTTGCTTCGAAAGCCACATTGTGTTTCTGGTAAGACTTTTTCCGCCAGTTGTTGAAGGCGGCAGTGGATGACGCGAGCAAAAGCCTTTCCAGTAATGCTGAGGAGGGATATGCCTCGATAGTTGTTGCAGTCGCCTTTGTCTCCTTTGTTCTTGTAAAGTGTGACAATTTTGGCGTCTCTCATATCATGTGGTATCACGCCTTCTTTCCAACACTGCAGTAACAGATTATACAGGTGTGGTAATAGTGGGCCTTTTAGGTCTTTTAATACCTCTGCAGGAATGTTGTCACTTCCTGTGGCTTTTCCAGCAGACAGGTGGTCGATTGCATTGGAAAGCTCGACTAAGGAAGGTTCAGCGTCAAGTTCGGCCATTATTGGCAGTTTTTGGAGGTGTTCCTCAAAATCTGGTGGAATATTTTTCTCAGTTGAATACAACAGAGAGTAATGCTCTACCCACCTATTCAGTTGTTCATTTTTATCTGTGATGGGTTCACCATTTACAGACTTAAGTGGGGCGCTTTTGGTGATGATTGGCCCAAGAGCTACTTTCATCTGACTAAAGGCGGTTTTCATATCTCCCTTTTCATTTGCCTCTTGTATGCTGTTACACAAGTCTGTCCAGTATTTGTTGGCGCAACGTCTTACCTCCAGCTGAAGTTTAGCTTTTGCATTTTTCAAACAAGTTTTTGTACTCTGATTGCAATTTTTGTTATACTCATTGAAAGCAGATTTCTTTTGCTCAATGAGAGGTAGGAGAATTTCGCTGTTCTGGGCTACCCAGTCGTTGTTTGAAACTTTATGCTGTCCAAAAGACTTGATGGCACAGTCATGAATTTTTGAACTGAGAGTGTTCCATGTTTCATCTACCGAGTCACATTGGGTGACATTATCCATGCTTTCAGCAAATAATTTTTCAAATGACTTTCTATTTGATTCATCTCTGATTGCTGTTACATTGATCTTAGGGATTGAAGGGGCTTTTGATCTGTATATTTTCTTGGCCGAAATTTTGATTTTGCTGACTACCAGTGCATGGTCGGTGTCACAGTCAGCACTGTGGAGGGAACGAGTTATTTTTATACAGCCCAAACTCTTCCTCCTTGAGAGAATAAGATCTAATTGATGCCAATGGCCAGACCTGGGATGGCGCCATGATGTTCTTTGGCATCTCTTAAGGTCAAAGTACGTGTTTGTAACACATAATGAGTTTACGGAGCATAGCTCCAGAAGGCGCTGCCCGTTTTCGTTGATGTTGCTAATGCCGAAGTGCCCAATGCACTTTGGCCATGCGGAGTGATCTGCTCCCACTCGAGCGTTAAAGTCACCCAGAATTAGCAGGCCTTCGGTGAGAGGGATGTTGTGAAGAGTCCTCTGCAATGCCTCGTAGAAAATGTCTTTGGTTTCGTCAGAGGAGGTAAGTGTTGGGGCATAGACACAGATAATGTTGGTAAAACCAGACCGGGTGTTCAGTCTGAGTGTCATGATGCGTTCTGACACTCCAATTGGAGTTGCGATCGAATTGATAAGGGAGTTTTTTACGGCGAAGCCCACGCCGTGGATTCTCGGCTGTTCGCTGCTAAGGCCCTGCCAGAAGAAGGTGTAGTTTTCTTCTTTGACTGACCCGGAGTCGGGAAGTCGAGTTTCTTGAAGGGCAGCGATGTCGATGTTTAGTAGCTGAAGTTCTCGATCAATAATTTGGGATTTCCTGATGGAGTCAATATCAGTGAGATCTTGCTGTTGCAAGCCTGGGCGCATTGTTCTGACGTTCCAGGTACCAAGTTTTAGTATTTTTCTGTTTTTGCCAGGTGCACACTTTACGTCAGCTTTTTGACTTTTGGTCTAGCTCCAACCACCTTATGAAGCAGGCTGACGTGGCGGAACAACACCCAACTGCCTGGGGGCTGCCCAGGTTACGGCGGGCGGTAGTTGATCAATGCAGCTGAAAAGCCGCTCCCACCGACAGAGGGGACCCCTGGCGCTCATCCGTACGCCAAATGGATTGAGCTTATCACCGGTAACTGCCACCTCCCGTGTTGTGCCCATCCGTAACGGATGGCTGGACTGTCCTCTCCAAATCGGAAATGGGTGGGCTTATAGAGGAGAGACAGACGCTTGCCAAGCCCGAGCAAACGCCTCCTCGTTTTGCTGCCTTGCCTGGGCTATTTTTAAGAGATGGTGCTTTGCCCAGAGGCACCACCCCTCTCTCTGCCATTGTAGTTAAACCCAAGGGAGAGACCAGGTCAATACATTTGGAACTAGTCCGGCTGCAGGAGATGCTGGAAGCCAGTTTGATGCAGTTCTCCCTGACAACCACCTTCGGGTCTCCACTCCTGATTTTCTGTCTGGGTTTACTCCCATAGCCTTTGCTATCATAGCAACACACAAGGCAGTGTGGTATTTGTATTCAGGGTTACCTTCCCCTAGTCTTCCTCTCTCCCGAGATGACCCACAAGACAGTGGGGGTGACAGTGTGTAATTAATCATGAGTGAGGGAATAAAAAAGGAAAGGGGAGGGTAAACAGAGAGAGAGAGAGAAAGAATATTGCCTTTTTTTTTAACAGTAGTGTAACAGTGACACCTATAACATGAAGCACACCAGGAACAAGACAAATTTTGCATTGCGTGTACACAAAAATCGAACCTGACCCAGTTCCTTACACATCGGCAAAACCGGCATAGAAAGATATCGTGACCCAAGCATCACCATGACAAATTCAGTCATCATTTCCATAATTGTGTGAAAGTTCGTGATTCCTCGACGTAAGGCGTATGATGGCGTAGACAGGTAATCTTTTCTGTATGGTGGTATCAGGACATTTTAACAAAATGGACCACTGATCCGGCCACATTACACTATGGAAATGTAGACTGACATGGCTAATACGGTGGACCTCAAGTATAATGGCTCGGATTGAGCGAGACCTCGCGAACAACGGCATAATTATAATACTCATTTTATATGCTCTTCTCATAAGTTAGAAGTACTTACATAGGTGACAAATAAAGCACACCTCTGGTATCACGACATTTTTAGTTACAACATTACACCGGGCCAAATGCTAAATGGGTTGCAGTGACGCAAAACTAACGACACAATGACGCAAAGCTAACAACACAATGTGTTGTTCATTTTGCGTCATTGCAACCTACGTGTGTGTTGCCCCAAACCTTATGTAACAAAAAATAGTAAACACCTATCGACGATTGACCGAAATAATTAGTCTGACATTATCGTGGACAGGCTGGCGCCGACTGTTTCCCGTGAAGAATTGAATCCCAGGGTCACACGCATTCCCTCGACACGGGTTGCTTTCTTCTTGGGCTGTTGTTAGGAGTGGACTGTAGACTGATTTCAAAGCCGAATAGAGAAATACTGAGTTGTGTTCACTGCACACCTCTCGCATACTGTGTAAGATACTAACGGTCCCTAACAACAGCTCTCTCAACCGCATCCCTCCCCTCCCCCTAATCCCCAATGAAATCAGTAAGACCCAAGACACAGAATACCGAGATGGACCGTTCCCTTGTTTCACTAGGGTGAGTACTACTCACAGAGCTCTGTGGTACCAGTCTTTTTCGTTCAATTATGAAGGGGTGGGGCGCGAATTGTTGCATTGCTGACGCGGATGATAAGCGCGCTAGTCGGCGGACGGAATTCGGCGAATTGAACCGTCCCGGTATCCTGTGTGTCGGGTGAGACCACGAGTTTTAATGGTGTCTGATGGAAAAGTAGGCATAGAGATGAGAAATAAGACTGAAGAGAGCGTCAGATTAAAACGAAAAAATGCACAGCTCGTCCGGCAATACTGCAGTACGTGTGTTTCGGCCACGTGATGAGTGATGTGTACGTGGCAAGAATGAATGCAACACAATTTGTACAATTTTGCACTCATGATTAATGCGGCCTTTTTTGGGATGAATACATGTAATAGATACCAAATTTCTCGCATTATTTATACACACGAATATTTACGGTCATTCTAGAAATAGATTAAAGTAGAGGGTTCGGGTGTGCTTAAACCTAAAAGTTGTGAAAGCTTATTCTGTGAGTGGCTCAGGGTTTCCTTTTGACCTTGCCTAATACGGGGCATTGCTTAGAACGGGAGTTTTGCATTTGTCCTGGGAACCTCATTGTATACGAGTTACACTGTAGTGGGATGCTCTTAGTGCCTTCACCCCCTGCAATAAAAATTCTGAGATATAAACTTGACATTTCCCGCTATTTAAATTTCTATTGAAAGTCAGCAGGTTATGGAGGATTCTACTTTGCAGAATCTGTTTCATCAGTGTATAGTACATTTTTTCTGGACTTTCTTTCTTCATGAGTTTATTGTTCATTTCCAGAAACAAACATAAGAATTTTTTATTTTTTTTGTTGAGTTTTCTCTGTGAGAAAATGGACACTTTCTCGGTTCTCAGGTATTAGCGCTAAAAATGTTTTCCAGATCTTGAGTTCTGACGTAATATGGTTAAATTTTGAGAATAAATATGTTGGAAGTACCCGAAAATAAGCTCTCGTTCCGTCTTATCTTTCATTGAATAAACATAGCGTTTCACAGGTTATCCTCACTGTGATAACCAATAAAGCTGTAGACGTGTCAGGAGATATTTTTTTATATTGCCTATCGTGATGGCAGTTTCTGGGGCGACTGACACGCCAGAGCTCCTGGTGACGTATAAGTACTTGATACGTCATTTAATGAACTATTGGGGAGGGTCGTTTAGGTGCCGCAGCTAGAAAGGGGCAGAGTGGTTGCGTTCTGTGGCCGTATGCATAATCAATGCGTAAACTAAAGTAAATACGTTGACTGGTGTTAACGCAAGAAATGAATACAATTTCTCGTGTTAACACCAGTTAACGTATTTACTTTAGTTTACGCATTGATTATGCATACGGCCACTGGTCCGGTTTAAGTTGAACAAAATTCACTCATTTAGAGCGCACATTATTTCTCATCCTGGGCCGGAGCTTCTCATCTCGCGAGAGCAATGTTTCATAAGGAAAAAAAAATATCCAGCCTGACTCAGAATTTTGTTCCGATCTGATTATTCCAATAATGTAAAAGCCAAGATAATTTTTCTAACACGTGTTCTATTTCTCGGTTAAATGGAATCCATCAATGCAGGCTTGAATTGACAGCATGTCACTTTGACTTAATGTGGCGGAACATGAGTTAATTGCTACGAAATAGGCAGTATGACTAACCAGCTGTCAACACGCCCCAGTTGATACCAGATACGAAAGTACCCAAGTATGTCTAATTTAGCCTAAATAGTTGACTTTTCTTTAGAGAGAACATTAGTGTATGAAACAAACAAACTATGAAATAATTGGAAAGGAAAAAAATTGAAGTTTGGGAAGTCAAAACATTGTGTTGATTATAACAAATTGAAAATACATTCAAATACGTTCAATAAATAAATTCTCACCATGTGTGGTTGCATTAGCTTGGACAGTTGTACATGTTTTACTTTAGCACAATCCAGCCACTTTGCTTAATAAATTAAAATTGTGCCAGATTTGCACGTGTGGGGTGGTTAGGTGGGCGATTGGTTGTTGCTGGATATGATTGTGAAAAGTGGCAAAGATTCCATGGTTTATATAGACATGAAATTTAGTTTGTCTGCAAGGCATTTTAAAACATTTTATGCATATTTGTGACGCAGCCCATATGGGAGCTCTAG
This sequence comes from Onchidella celtica, assembly GCA_963931925.1. Taxonomy (NCBI): domain Eukaryota; kingdom Metazoa; phylum Mollusca; class Gastropoda; order Systellommatophora; family Onchidiidae; genus Onchidella; species Onchidella celtica. The sequence goes on along the minus strand of OZ007567.1, from coordinate 95,209,726 downwards.
GACTTGTTGTTTGTTTGTTTTGTAATGGAAAACTGATCTATGCGCTGACAAATGTCCGAGGAAGTTCAAAGGCAAGAATGGCGTGACTCAGTTCAAGAAAGCGAGCATCATAAACAGTTTTTGAGAGCGCAGAAAAGCGTTGCCTCAGGAATTTCCAACATCTCAGAAAATGTAAATTGTTCTCTGCCAAAATTCAAACTATGTGTATTCCCTGGCAGGTAGAATGTCTGACTCGTGCATGCAGGGCACGGTCTGAGAGGTCTAAAACTACCGTTTATCGTTTCCGGGCGTTTTAGCGAGGTTGTACTACCCTTTACACAAACTGTCCATTTTGTGTCTTTAAAAAATATTTTATCATATTGTTGTATTTTCTTTGACCATCTGGTAAAGCTGAATCTCTGAGGTGAGTCTGACATTTTATGATTTGTATTATTCTGCAGTGGCAGTGAAGAGCCGTTTACAGTCCCATCTCGTGGAGTGAAATCAGATTTGCTGCCGGACTTGTCCCCGTATGTGTGGGGATGAAGTTTGGGATCTGGCAAAGATATCGATGTGGTGCATGTGCACTACGGTGTACCTGTCTTACTGCCTGTTACTGCTGGTTAAACGTTTTTCAGAGCCGAAACCGCAGTAAACGGCACACTATTTTAAAGTGGAAACATCTCTGTATTTCTTGAAACTATGAAAGTGCCATCGAGTGATCATCGCAAATAATCACGCCACTGTAGATTATAATTACAGTATAATAATATGACTTGTATATTATATTCGTTGGTTTAGTTAAAGTTGACCATATTGGAAGTAACGTACTTGGTTGTTTGAGATGGTCTGACCAGTTGGTCATTGCGTCACACTGACATGGGCCAAAACACGTCCTTAACACACTATGTGGCTGAGTACTTAGCACGTCATTGGTTCAAATTATTCACACTTTCTTTGACCACCTGATTGGAACCCCACAGTGTGGATGACCAGTTAGACATCGTAACAATCTGAGTTTACCGATGGGCTCTGTGCCATTGTGAAGTTATCCTTACCTTCAACTGAATTTGAGTTTTGATTTGATATTTTCTGCAGTTGTATAATTTGATAAATTTCAGTATTTGAAAGAATTCCCATGTGTAAATATACTCAGGAAATCACGCATCTCCGCTAATGAAATATTATGTCATGAGTTCATGATACGCAGATGCCAAATGTTTGACCTACCAGCTTAAAGTCTAAATTAACGTACAGGACTTCAAGAATGAAGGTTTGCGTGTCTTACACAGTTATCCTGTATCCAAACATTCACTGCAAATCGTTTTCGAAAAAAATTCAGAAAAAATTTTCACCCGTGATCGATCACAATATCTGTCGCTTATGTTTCATTTAAACATGCTACAGTGATCAGAAGGAAAAGTAAAGAGTTCACTTTCAACTTGCAACTAGAAGATAAATATTAACTCCTGGTAGTGGAATGTGTTTTTAAACTTTTAATACTCATGTTCAATACAGTGAAAACAATTTCAGCATACACTACATTTACAATTTATGAACAATGTGTCAGTCATCAGATTCAGAAACAGTTTGAATTTTCAGCTCGCTTTTCACATTTCATTTTGCATATTTTGCTTCAGTCTACGCAATGACATCGAAAGTTAATCTCAAAACAGTTTCCCCTCTTTTACCCATCTACTCTTTTTGCCCCCATAATTAAAACAATAATTGAACGCAGTTTAAGGACTGTGATGATACATTGGGAAGTAGGACGGCAAGCCATTGACGCTTCCTGGACAAACATTTCATTCGTCTCTTGTGACAGACAGCGTCTATGTCCCAGTTTCTCATGCATTTCGTTCTGAACACTGACATTTCACTGGTTTATACAAGACAATACTCATGGGGATATGATGTGTGGGTTTATATAAATAATAAACTGTATCAACCATAGTTATAATATGTAACAACAAAGCAGGCACGCAGTGTATTGTGTTCCAAAGAGGTTTCTGGGCCCAGCATTGTCCAATCAAAGTACAAAACAACAAGAACAAAGAGAAACATAGGGAAAAAGCTGTACACTTGGCCTTGCCTTTTCATGCATATCTTATTGTACGATCCCAGAAGTCCTATAATAATAGTGTACATTCAAAGTCAGATGCCTTTTGGGGGACATCGAGGGCAACTTTCTGGATTCGAACTTTCTTCTTTGTACCCACGGTTATCTTTCCTACGTTAATAGAACATGCACTGTCCTTGTCAGCAGTCATTATATGCGTATTGCAAATATAGTTTTGATACTTTTCATCTGTCACTGCAAGGCACGCTGGCACAAGTTGTGTAACATTGAAGTTGGCTGATGTAAGGGCAAACAAATCGTTCCTGGTCAAGGGTTTTTGGTCTCTGAGATACTTTTGTCACTCGTGCAGTCATTCAGAGTTCCTTTGCTGGACTGGATAACACAAGGTATAGCCATATTTAAACAGCACACGGTTAGATAACTGGCTTTGCCCAAAAGTCAGTCTCATAAACTGCACCAGAAGGAAAAACTATATTATAGCTGTAGTCCTTCAGCCATGTATTTAGCTGCGCTATCTCGGGAAGTGACTCTGTGAGACATCAGCCAGACACGATGTGGTAAATATTGAGTCTGGGATGCCGACAGCAATTTGCAGTTGATGATATGAGATTGTTAAAGATCTACAGTATGGCATAAAATAAACGTCGTGTAATGTTAAGTTTGAAATTGTATTTGGCATGTATAAGACTTCGTCTTCTTTGAAGTTCAGTTTCATGCCTACTTCAACAGTCCTTATGTGCAATCCTGCAGTCTTTATGTAGCCTCCGAGCCTCATCACTCATAATTATAGTCTTATGTTCTAAAAGAACTGAATTGTTTGGCATGATCAGGAGGCGTGTCTTAAACATCAGCTCTGTTAGCGCTGAGACCGCTGTGTGATGAACCATTTGATGTGGCCGACTTGGAAGAAGAGGTGTACACTTTACCATTGGTGAGTCGCGGGCCGGTCCCAGCGGTTCCCGTACTGTTCTCGCTGAGGGGCATGGCCGAGGTCCAGGTATCCCGGCGGGCCAGACGGCGAGTGAAGACCGTGATGAAAGTTTTGCGGAACTTCCGGCTGATGGCGCAGTAGAGGAGGAAGTTGACGCTGGAGTTGACCATGACCAAGACAGTGTTGATGTGCTTCAGGGCAGTGTAGACTGGCTTGCTGAACACCCAGTGTCGACCTTTAGAGGCGATGGTCAGAGCTAGGAAGACACCGACAGAATGGCAGGTAATGAACACCAAGACCGTGGCTACAACGATGGCACTGACGTGGAGCATATCCACAGAGGTCATGTTGGTGGAGGCGGATGCTTTATGGCGGAGCATGCGACGTCGATGAGTAGCCAAGAAGTAGATAAGGAAAGCGTTGGCGACAATGAGGACAAAGACTGGGATGATTGCGGCCAGCGCAATGTTGGCGATATGGACGTACGTGTCGTAAGTGGGTGTGTGGACCAGGTAGGTGCTGAGCAGCGGCTGTGGTGAACTCAGGTCCGGGTTGGGCACGTATTCGAAGAACTTCGAGAAATGGAAAGCGAAAGAGAAAAGGAAAATGGCGATGATGAAGATACGGGCTCGCGGGATGGTGCAGACAAGCCGAGGGTGAAACATGAAGCGGAGAGAGATAAATCTTTCAGTAGTCACGGCCACCGTCAGCCAACCCGTGCACGTAATGAAGACGTTGTTCATCACATAACTGCGGAGAAAGATAAATTCAATTATTCAAGTTAAATGAGCCTGTGGGATGTACATGTATAATGTTAATGTTATGCTTTATATTGAGGATGAGATGAATTTGCCATGTATAATTGTTGATTGCTCTGTATAAAAACATCATGCTGTTCTACAGTCTGAATACCCGCTTTGTGTTAGTCGTGGAAAATAACAAATTACAGTGTTTGATATGTAGAGTTCTAAACATGTCGTCTATCGTAAACAAACACACGTCTCCAAATGCTGATGTATTTGCCATGGGTAACTCAGTGCAGTGTGAGATTGTCATTTATGAAAATATAGAAGACAGAAAACATAAATATTGGCCCCGTGAGCCAAGATTGAACTTGTCTGTTTAATTAAATATATAGCCGTAAGTTTCGTAGTCCAGAGCACATCTCTGTAAATTTTACGGTCACCTTTGGTGATACCATAAACTGTGCAATAATTGAACAGGAATGAATTATTTAGGAATCTGCCCCCCCCCCCCTCCCCCCAAACTTTTGATATGTTAATAAACTTCTGCACCTGCGCTCATAAGATATCAGTTTACCATTTCTTTACTTGTACTTTAAATACCTTAACTTCTTGAACAACAACAACAACAACAAAAAATGTGGCTGAAAGGAAGGAGATTTATTGGGAGCTCATTAATTTTGTGATCTTTTGCGTGGCGCAGATACTTTCACGCTCGTGACTGTCAAAGGCAAACAACAGGAAGACTTTAGTGCGCACAGTTGCAGAAAATTGCAGAGGCGTTTTATTCCGCACGGTTGCGGCTTCAGGCCACGGGTGCGAATAGACGGATATATTAACTGATTATAAGACTAGAGTCCTCCCTTTCTCCTTTCCCTACATAAATAAACATTTCAGAGACTTGAGAGCTTTGGTAAGGAGGGATGTTGATAAGCACGTTTATATAATTAATCCTTTGTTGATCAGAGTTTTTATTAATTCTTCTGCACAATTTTCAGACGATGGTCTGAAGAGGTTAATTTTTTTTTTTCAGATGGATTTAGTTTGCCTCTTATTATGTAGATTTATCTAGAACAAAACCCTGTCATAAACTAGGATAACTCGGAAGCTTTTTTGTGCGCGCGTGTGTGTGTATCGGCGAGAGTTGAAAAGCAAAGAGTTTATTTGAACCACACGATTCTTCTTTCAGTTCTCTGTAACTGGTTACGTAATTTGGCTCCGGGGTGTCCGCAGATATTTCAGAGAAGTGTATTCATAAAAACTGTCAGTGTTTCAATGCACCGTTTTTTTGTTTTATAATTTGATTATCCTTGTCAAAATCCTTGTCTGTCTGTCTGTATACCTTTCTGTCTGTCCATCTGATATATCTGTGGCTTCGTAGTCTTGCCTTTTGAAGAAAAATTAGCATTAGGAGACTGATTTACCCAGAGGCATTCGAAGGCAAACTTGAATTATTGCTTGCTACAAAAAGTATATCTTGTTAATGCATATAGACCGAAAAGTAATTCTACCATATTGGTAGATGTTTCTACATTACGCAAATCAGTTATATTACAATCAGGGGAAGAAGGCGGTCATTCTGAGCATTTGATTTAACTTGGCTTTTAATTTACATGATGTAATTAATTGTAATTAATACATTTAATTGAAATGTAATTGGTGTACACTTTATTTAATTGAACTACAACTGTCTCACACAATAATGTGGTAAAATAACTTTTGGCTTTTCCTGTAGGAGCCACACACGGACATGCTTAGGTATTAACAATTAAGATAACTATTTTTGCTTTTATCTATTTTTTCAAATATAATAAAACAATTGGATGATAACATAGACAAGCTCCTGCTTTTATAGAGGCAAATAAACACATTAGCCTTGCCTGCACTGTCTGTAGTGAAGCAGTTTCTGTAATGGAGAAGGATTGTAATTTTATGGAAACAATCGCTGGAATTAGCCGTATAAAAAGGCAAACATCTTTATGTTGAAACTGTTTGAAGGTGTCGTCAATGAATTTATTGGAAACGTAATACAGGTTGGTTGAAAAGACAATGGATTTTTCATTCAAAATCTCCCCAAAGCTGGAAGAGTTGTGAATGAAGCTCTGACGTAGACTTCTCAACATGCCTTGATGTAGGCTACCAATGAAATGAATTAGTGTGAAAAAAGCAACAAAAAAAACCGCGAAGTCACGGTGGAAATAACGCGGCTTTCAATTATTGTCAAGTATTATTGCACCTCGTGCGTCAGCTGCAGCCAAGCGTTAGAGGACTTGTAAATAATGGTAAATCTGTGAAGTTATTAGCTGATAAAGAGCGACAGTTGTATTGAAGTTACATAGAATGCTTATCGGAGAGTGGACCATCTTTTATCATAATAGTTTGATGTTGTATAGGTGCAGATAGTTGTGTCCTTTTGAGGATAACGGGGGCCTGTGTTTATGGTTGAAATTGCACTTCATTATGGAAGAGTACGTTTTTGAAATATGAAACTATTTAGGATGTCGAAAAAAATGCAGCACATCGTAATATCGTGAAGTCTTATGAAAAGCTGGTATTTAGATTTGATAATGTGCCTGACTAGTGGTGGAGTACCTTTTTGAGACACGGAAAAATGTGGAACATGAGAAAAAAAAATTGCAACTCACCGTATGACTGTATAAAACCTTATGAAAAGTTTGAAGGAATCCCTGGAAGCGATGTCAGCGTTGAGGGCGAAGAATGTGGGCACCTGTAGGAGGAGCAGCAGGAGGTCAGAGACAGCCATGGCCGTGAGGAAACAGGTAGTCGCAGCAGCCATTTCTCTACGGGTCAGCACGCACAGGCTCAGGCCATTTCCGACAATTCCCAGACAGCAGACCAGTGGCATCAAGATATGGTCACACGCGAACCGTGTCTGGAGAAGATACTCAGGGTACACTGGCCGGCCTCTAGGTAGTTCAGGTAATGCTATAGGAAGGCTGGTGTTGGTAATATTTGCTGCGTCCAGATCCATAGTCGCGTCCAAAGTCGTGAGGTTAAGCAGGGACATTGCCATAGTAATACTTAGGGTGAAGACTTAGAAACTTATATGGTTTTGCACAAAAGCTCCAGTTTTATTCTGGAGCTTTACTTGAGGTGCTTGTGCTAATTCCACAGGGTTGTTTGTTGCTGATGTATGCTGGAGATTTATGTTCTGGTGCTCATTTTGACTCTTTTATCTTTTCAAGTGGAAGAGCTCCTCTCCGATTTTATCTTCACGTCGTGTCGTGCAGCAGTTGTTCAGCTCAATTATTTGATAATTTTGTCACAGGTTTTTTTTTTTCCTTCACATGTGTAGCAGATGTCTACACGAGTTAGGCACGATTGCTGTTTTGGATTATGTAACAAAAGCACTGAATATTGCCTTTATATCATCGCTGACAGCGTCTAAAACATTGTTGGGATTTCAGGCATGGTACCACCGAGTGGCTGCAGAATGTACTAAATCAGAAACAGTTTCTTCCTGGCAAACTCTGTGACGTTGAGTTTTGTGTCAGAAACTCCACTTTTTTCACGTTTTCTGTCGTGTTCAATATTGGTTCCATAAGGAACAGACAATGGTGCCTTGCCGTTCATTCTCGGCTTCTTAAAGAAGGGGAACGTGGGCGGGGTCAAATTCTGATTGGTCCTCCAGTCAGCCCTTGCTGTTCGCGAAACGATGCCACTGGGTTTCCTCACCCCCCTCTCATTTCCCCGACTTCTTCTTTTCCTTGTACAAAAATATAAATACACTTTTCATCTTCCTGTAGTTCACATTTGCCCCGAAGGCCGCGGAAGCGGAAATAATGAACGTTACATAACAAGAAACAGACCGTCTTTATTTAGACGAGTTTGCTTTACGCCGCATTCACCTGATCTGTTTAACAGTGATACCACTCTCATTCATGACATTACTATACACACACAGGCATCTATGCACTCACAGAGGGAACGCGTACCCAAAGAAAGAAAAAGAAAAAAGGTGAAGCGGTCTTATCATGACAACATTCAGGTCTTGTCCCGAGTTGCCGTCCCTCTCTCACCTAAAATGTCCTACTTTCCCTTCCTTATTTTCCCGACAAGAAAGCGACCCAGTGGGTCGTGTGGGTAGTGCCAGTCTGGTGGTCTGCCTTGACGAGGACAGTTCAGAGCAGTAATCTCTCATACCATCTTGTTCCTCTTGCAGATTACGTGAAAGAAACAAGCTCATTCATACGTCGTATTCAAAACTTTGCTTGTTCTCCCTTAAATCGTTTTGAAATCTTGACGTCGCAGGCTGGATATATTTAGACATCTTAGGCTGCGTGAACCAGGTTTTGTTGTTGTTTTTTTTTAGGGAGGAAATGAGGTACACGGGGCAAGGTTTCATTTTTCCGGTTGCTAAATTTGTACTTCCCAGATTGGCGAATTTCCCGTCTGAATTACTTTTTCACTGGCTTTAACGGCCTTGCAAGTCGCTGACCTGACCCAGTAAAGCTGACAAATTTTAACCCCATATTATGTGTAAACTCAGGCATCTGAATGGATACGTTTAATGATCTTTGGCGGCGACGGTTTCATTATTATCGGTATAATATTGTCATTTAGTTACGAGAACGCTTCCGGTCCTAGAGAAGTGACATTAAAACTCAGGTGAATAAAAGCTGTCTTCTTGCAGCATTATGGCGAGTTTCTGATTTATGTAATTCATCTTCTTCTACCAATATACCCCCTCCCCGGAGGTGTGATTTTTTTTCCGTGCGAGCGTTAGCAAATTCAGGAGCGTGGCAGCAACACACCCCCAAACACAGGTCATCGACTAAGGGATTTCTCGTCCTATCGAACACAGCCATGGGTGCTGCAATCTCTGGACTGTGCCTGATATATAACTCTGAACCTCACCGAAAATCCCTGGGACGTGTTGGAGCTGTCCTCTGTTTGGGGTGTGTGTTGCTGCCGTGCTCCTGAATTTGCTAAAGCTCGTACGGAAAAAAATCACGTTCCCCGGCCAATCGCTGGTGGTTGTTGAGCGTATCTAGTAGGGTCTCTTTCTGCCCTGTCGTGTTGTTATACACTGTCATTATTCTGTCTATCGTCTTGCTTTCTCCTAGAACAATTGGACCGTTGTCGAGGGGATGTGCTTTCTCGAAACTCAAATTCGGAATCCCTAGACATTCGCAGTTTACACTCAGTGTTGTGAACGAACAGCTTCATAACCGTTTTACATCTACTCCTGATCAATCATACAAATGTGTTGGCACGAATTCCTTTTTTTTTGTCAGAATTGTATTTAAATTCGTTTCTTTTTTTGGAAGGTCTTCCGCCCGTCCGCGCCAGTCCACAGCAATAAAGAATGTCTCGTACGTCGATCGCCATTGGCTACCCCAGCCCTTTTTCGCCTGATAATTAGTCAGTCTGACTACCGCCCATTGATACAAACTGACTAGACCCTCACACCCCCAGGTCCATCTGACCATTCCAGTGCAGGTTGTTTAAGCTTATATCTTAATCATATTGTGTTTTTTAACTTTTTGGTAAGTGGCGCGGACGGGGGGAAGACCTCCCTCTTTTTTTTTTCCACATGAATACTTGTTGTGGAAAGCATCTTTTCAAAATTGTCTGTTGTTTACGAATATGGAGTCACTGTGCACCTTGATTCGTGTCACTGAGGAATGGCTCATAATTATGTGTGTATGTGTGTTTGTTTGTTTGTTTTTCCGGCATGGGTGCACTGTAAAGATTTTTTTGTAACATTCATTACAGTTGTAGTAATTTGGCATTATGGTGTAGTTGTTGTGCAAAAAGTATGTGTGAGCATTTGTAACTGTGGATATGAATGTCTTTCTGTGTGTGTGTGGGGGGAAAGTCCGGCCTGTTACATGGCTGGTTTGTTGTGGCAGTGGATAGAGGTGGGTGATTATGAAGCTCATTTGGTCTTTACGAGGGCCTGGCTTCTGATCTATAATATATATAATGCACATGTTATTACATTTTGTTTGTGAGCCATGAAATTCATTCTTTGGATTTAAAAGAAAATGAAATATACAGTGTCACAACTGTCGATTAGGAATTGGAAAGTTTACAGACCTGGCTATTATGTGTGTCAAAAAACACTGTTATAGAGAAAAGTCGAAATCAATGGAGAAATACTCACTAGGTCTCTCAGAACATATTTGCCATTAAACTGCTTTGCAATGCATGTTTTATTACAGCTAAAATACGGACAGGCCTCTTTATGAAAATAATAATAATAATAACAACAACAAAAGTAATAATTATTTGTTGAGTTTCTGCTGCATTCAGTTATTAGTTCAGACCGACTCTCATCTGATGTCAACGTTAAGTACAACTTAACCGAATTCGAAGTTAAGTCGATGGCTCGCGCGATTTCATATGGTAGACCGGAAGTGTCACTCTTGACCAACTTCCGGTAACCAGTTCAACTCTTGACCAGCTGCGTGTCCAGATTTTGTTTGTCATGTATTTAAAGTGGCCAGGACCATGATGTAATACGGTATTCACGAACGTTCATAAGAAAAGATGCAGAATACAAACCTCAGTGTATTTACCTTATCAATATCATTCTTAAATCCATGTTTATTTGGTGGATACACAATTTACTTTGCAGAACATATTGGTCATTGAGATTTTGATCGCCGTTTAACATAAACATTTTATAAATACGAGTGCATCTTTTTGTGGTATAACGTTGTTAGGGGCACGTAGACTGATTGCAAAGTCAAAAAGAGGAAATACTGAGAACTTATGTACACTGTTCAGCAATGGCTTATAATAGAAAATACCACGTGCCCCGAGCAACAACCGCTTTGTATTTTGCCAAGTCATTCGTATGGACATGCTCGTAGCACTGTCGAATTCAGAAAAATGACGTGCAAGAATCATCGCAGATTTACTGCTTTGTGCTTGATTTTGTTTTAGGCCCTGCACTTTCTGCGGTCTACATGAGGGCGGAGATTGCATAGGAGCACCTTCGAAACGAGAGCCCAAATATTCCAAACTAAGTTTCATTTACTAGAAAGAATATTAATAAAAGAGTAATTAAGGGTCATAATCTTCCTGTAAGATATTATTTCAGGTCGTTCTATCGTTTGTTTGGGTTTAACGTATGAGGGCTTGAACCCATGTCAGGGCCCTGGTGACTGAGTGTCATTGACCTTTTGTAAGTCGGTGACGTACTGAAATACGCAAACGTTATGAAAATTGTCATCTTCAGGAGGCTTATATCAATGATCTGGTGTACTATAATATATGTTGTATCATCAGCTGCGTCATTGTCCTGACGGCATTCTATGGCCATTAAAATTGCGCCACGTTACGACGAATATACTGAGTCATTATAATAGGTCCCCTCCGATGGATATTGGACCTTGCTGGCGTCAATCTCTTGAACTGGAAGACAATGCTTATTTGCACGTGGGCTTTCAATTGAATGTGTGTAACAGTGGGATTGTCTTCATTTTTGTCGCCATGATGAAATAGCATAAACATAAAAGTAAAGGTCTTTGGACAGATGACAATTCTTCTCCTTTCACTGAAATAAAGTTACGGTTCTCATACATAATAATCAAATTATGATAATATTAAAATATTTCAACAATGGCATCATCGTTGACTTCACTTCTCCTTCGATTGCAGTCCGCTCAACCTTTGCTGGCAGTTGTTAGAGGTACAAAGTGTTTTTACATAGCTGAATAATGAACACAACTCGGTATTTGCCCTATTTGGCTTTGAAATTAGATTGCTTCCCCTCCTAACAACATCCGTCTTTGATTCACAAGTCCAGTCACAAAAGTGTTCAGCTGTTAAGGTGTGGGTTTGAGTGTGGAGAAAGCGCGTCCTCACGGTCACCTAGTGCTAAGAAGAAGCCAAGTCGATAGAAAGAATACAACAGAATGACAGGACAGAAGGAAAGCCTACCAGAACGCCCACTAACCACTCGCGAGCCGTTTGAAGTGGTGATGACCTCTGGGACTAGACAGTAACAATCTCTTTCATAAATTGTGCAACTTTTCGATTTCAAGTACGAAAAAAAATAAAGAAAATGTGAGCTTAAAGACGGAGACATGATTTTTCACAATGCTTAACCATGGCCGGTAATGTCATCATTGATTTGGTGTTAGAGTTTGAGTTTGACTTTTTACACCCCGTCGGCACGAGAACGGCCACTTTGCGTCTTTCACGGTCTATTGTTTTGGGTACATTATTTATGTTTCGTATTCAGAGCTTCAACAATGTAAATTTCAGAGAAGTAGAATTAAATAATTCAGTATACATTTTATTACGCTGGTAAAATTCTCAAAAGTTGTTTTGTGTAGATCTGAAGTGCGTTTTGTAAATTTGTATAAAAGTTTTAAAAAACCAAGTTGTAGATTAAGCCTCTTTCAGAACGGCAGAGATCTAGATGCCAACAAAGCGGACGGTTTGGCGAACGAATCGTCAACTCTCCTCGTGACGTAAAAATACACATTTTCTCGCGAAAAATGGTCTTCAGCATTCCGAAGAAAATAATCTGGGCGGCAATCAGCCGAAATAGGAATACATCCATTCATAACATAGTAACAACAAAACATTTTTTGGCATTATATATCTGTACAAAGGTTAATTTCACACGGCTTGATAGTAAACGTTGTCCCGAAATGCGAGAGTGGGATAGGTCGAAAGGACATCCTTGACATTCATTTCGCCACCACCCACATAGCTATCTCCCCACTAAAAAAAAACTGAACAAAAAACAAACCAAACATCTTTCCATCTCCAGCATGTAATGAGGATATCGCTATCAGGCATCTACTCTAATATTCTACTTAACCCTTTTGACGTAGGCGATGCCATTTTGATGGCGCATTCTTGTGGCCAGAGACGCTGAACACGATCGGGGAACTGAGTGTTTTTTTATCTTTCCAGATGCTCGGGGAACGTAATTTTCTGCAACCATGTCGTAAATTACGCCGACCTGTCCTGGTTTTTTTTTTAGCCACACTCATTTATTTTTACCGGCTCCAAATGTTCCCAGGCTCAGGGAATATTGTGGGCCGCGCTCCATTCATGTGATTAAAGTCGCGTGCGGATATTAGCTGTGTGTTTGTGGAATGAGTTTAAGTGCGCGTGTTTGCTCGCGACCGTTCTCACAGCACAGTTTGCCGTATTTGTAAACATTTTTAACGGTATGTAGAGTGAGTATGTGAACTTTGCAAAGAAGATATGGGGGTATGGAAAAAGAAAGAGGAGGGAGGGGTAGATATGGCGTGTTTTGGTGTAACATGCAGTCATGGTTTATGGTTCCGCACTTTGTTAAGGATACGAGATGTAAACATGGATTTTCAGTACAGAAAATGTATGTGAGTACACGCACCGAATTTCACCCGGTAACCAGACGCTAAATGCTGACTCTGTCTTTCCCCCTTTCTCCCTCTCCCTCTGGGCCCCTCTCCCTCTCTCTCTCTCATACATACACACACCCGCGCATGCACGGGCGCACGCACACACATGAGCTTTTTTACTCATGGCATTATTTTGTTTTTTCGAAAAAGGTGGTTAGAGGTGAATGAATGGCGATCCAAGATGTCATCTCATGTATTTTTTTTTTTTTTTTACTAGCCTCCACTTCTCCACCCCTGCATCAACCATTTTCAGATTCCCCTCTCCCCACATAATTATACATACATTGCTCCTCGCCACCCCCACCTTTGCAATGCCTCCCTTCCATCATAAAAACACACTCACTGCCTGCTGTCACTACTTACACATGCCAGCACTCCCCCGTGCCCTTATAACACTTGCAGCTTCATTCCTTCTCTCTCTCTCTCTCCCCCCCCCCCTCCCGCTTCCATAATGAGGGCCATTGTAGAGTTGTTTTGTTTTTGCACCACTTTTCCCCCTCTCTCAGGTAGACTTCAAGACTTTTCAGTCTCTTTTGAAGATCAGGAAAGGTAGTGCAGCTAATGAGCATTCTGTAACCAAGGGTGGGTGCAGTGGAAACCCTGGAATTTTGTTGGGGAATGTTTTGCTGAATGAAGTGAGAGACTGATGGATAAAGAAAGAAAGAAAGAGACTGGCAAGGAGATGACGGTAATGAGAATACTAATATGCAAGATGGTAAATATACCATATCACATTTCCTCCTTGCGGGTTGAAAGAGGAGAAAGAGAGAAGAATCATGAGTGGTAGTAGTCATACAGTCTATAGTGATGCTACGTTGAGAAAAGAAGATGGAGAGAGAAAGAGAGAGGGAGGGAGAGGGAGGGAGAGAGGGAGGGAGGGAAGGAGGGATGGAGGGACGGACGGGGGGACGGGCAGACAGACAGGCGGTTCGTTGAATGTGGAGTGAGGACTTTAAACAAAACAAAACAAACACCACTTAAGTAGTTTGGCACACTGCCCTCTTCCTGTACCGGAAAGACTTTGCTAGTCTAGTTATACAAGAAGACAAGCGGTCTGTTGTCTATGTACGCACGGAAGTGGCACTCTGTTCTTGACATGCAGCTGCCCTTACATCACATAGCATTGACGTCTAGACGTACAGGCTCATTCCTTGAACTATTGCCTGATGACGTTGCTAACTTGACTGTGGTCGTTCACCAGGCTTGACTATTGACGTCAGATACACTGTATTAAAGTTTGGAAATCCGCACTCTACTCTTAAGTTTAAGGACTTCAAGTTTAAGGTGACCCAATGACTCATTTCTGGACTGTCATGACTATTAAAACTCGCAAAACCAACTGAGGGATTACATACACACACGCATACACAAAGACGAGAAAACAAGCAAAAAAAAAAAGGAAAAACGCTGTGCGGTTTGAATGTTAATTGACATAACAATTTGGATTCTTGTCTGAATGACAACCCCTGTAATACATACACCGTTGACTGAATGAATTCTAGTTTTTGCACACATACCTGTGACTGAATGAGTTGTAGTTTTAGCACGCATACCCTTGACTGAATGAAGTCTAGTTTTAATATGCAGGCCCTTGAGTAAATGAGTTCTCATTTTAGTACGCAGAGGCTTTCATCTGAACGAGGTGCCGTTTGGTATAATAGCCACTGACTGAACACCTAAACAATGATTTCTGCCAAATTTATAACATGCTCAGTTGTGGGATTTTCCCTGCCCTTTTCTGCATTATTACTGACATTTTCTGTGATTTTAGTAGGATTTATACCAGACACCGGCCACTTTTGTCTGGCGGACCGGATCTTGGCCAAGCCCCCAAGCTTGATTGAATTAAACATCAGTCTCCGAGAAAAAGGGAAAATCATTTGGTCAAATCTTCGAGTGTGCAAGCTGAGCTTGTTCCGGATACACCAGTTAGGATGCGAAGACAGAATCGATCGACTTTTACACATACCAGCTTATTATATAATATGCAAATGATCTCATTTATGGAAGTGCTTTAATACGAGTCTCCAGCCCACTTCATCTTTACATTTTCAGAGGTTGCTTGTGCCTGACGTAATGATTCACAATGTATAACAGTTGAAATGAAATAAAAATTACAGGACTTCAGCCCCTAAACTTGGCACGTTTAAACGGCACGACTACCCTGGGAAATGCTGCCGGGTGACGGAAAAAGGACGGTATTCGGCAATTCACAATTTTTATTCACTCTTTAACATCCGTTTCTCAATCCTTCGGTGAGGGTTATGCCTTTCTATGACTAATAGTTTCTTTTGGCCTACACAAAATGGAAATTGAACAAAGGCTGAAGCGCAGGGAAGTGCGAAATGTGTTATGCGCCTCCTGTAAAATATTGGTTTTTGGCAAATACTGTCTTTTTCATAGTATGGCAGATTGTGGAAAATGATATCTGGGGAGCATCCGATAGTTTAGTCACAGAGGATGCTACTGGGCGTGACGGAAAACGGATACGTGTGAATCACACAGTTTGGGGTGGCCCCTGTAGAAATGATATTATATGTCAAGAACATGGCGCGTTGGCAGATGAAGATCATGAAATAAAAAAAAAAGTTAGGCCAGGGCATAACTATAAATTATTTTGTGTCTGTAGGCTGAGACATTTTAATGTGTGTAGGGGTTAGAATAATGTTTGCTGTAAATAGACACGTTGTAGTTGTAGTTGTTAGGGAGGAAGTCATATTGGCATAACCATCGCGCCCTTTTCCTTTTTCTATCCTCTTGTACCATTAAACATCGAGAGGAGTTGCAACTTTCGCACGTGGGCCTGATGGGTAGCGTTTGCCATGGTCAGGTTGATTCTTTCAGTTGTTTCTTTGACCGCTTCTATTGACCTTTTCCTGGGATGCCCCTTTCCTCTGGATCCACGTCTTTTCATTATTATTACTAGCCCTGTGTGCTGGCTGCTTGCTCGGGAGCCTCATGAGGTGACCAAACCACTTCAGCCCTTGTTTTTGTAAATGTTCCAGACATGGCACAGTCCCCAAATTGTCTCTGATGACTTCGTTTCTGATCTGTCTCGTTGTGTGACGTTGGTTGTCTTTCACAATCACCATCTGTAAATAACAACACCATCCGCACCACCAACATCACCAATTACGGAAACATCATCACCAGCACAGTGCAAAATTGACAACAAAATCACAGGGCACAGTCAGCAGTAACGCCTTCGACACTACTGACGACAACACCAGCATCATCAGCGGCAGTAAGGCCTTCGACGTCAACACCAACATCATCAGCGGCAGTAACGCCTCCGACACTACTGATGACAAGACCAACATCACCAGCGCCACTAACGACATCTACTTCAATGCACTACGAAATGTACACCATTACCATTAACAGTAAAAACTTCAATAATACTCTAACAGCAACATCACCATCAACACCACCACCACCAACATAACCACCAACATCCAATATTACAGTAACGACATGAACATTTAACACTACCGCCAACACTACCACATTACAGATACAACACCAGGGCCCTTTGCTAGCAATGGCAACGTTATACACATCAACTGCAGCAATAACAAACGCAGGACTGCCTGTATTTAATGACCATTGCATACATACGAAACCACGACGAGGACAGCAGCATCATGACAAACAGCCAACATTTTCCATAACGACAAAACTAAAGCCTGTATACATTCCAAGCGTTCAATCGTCTATCAGATGATTCAGTGTTTCATGAAGAGAGTGGCAGGAAACACGACGAATTGTAATAGTCTGTCACGGAGCTGATGGTTTGGCACTTGAAACTCATTTGTTTGCGCGTCATTCTCTCTCGTCCTTTAAACTTTGTAAACAATTATCTGTTTTTCTGTCTGTCTGTTTGTCCGTCCCACCATCCGCCCGCCTGTCTCTCCCTCCCGCGCTCCCTCCACCTACCCATCCACCTATCCACCCATCCATCCATTCACTCACCCATCCATCCATCCATTCTTCCATCTCTCTATCTGTCTGTCCGTCAGTCAGCTTGTCTTCCTGTCTGTCTGTCTGGATCTTTGTCTGCTTGTTGTCTAACCATTTGTGAGTGGATCTGGCGAGATCGGGCTGAAGGCGAAACTTTATACCTCTTTCAAAAATCAAAATAACATAATTATTACTGCGACGATTTCTTGCAAAATATTTTAACGAATGCAAAAAAAAATATTTAAAAAATCGTTCACATACTAAGCAAATCTCAAATTCCATAGCATTAATTTTGTTTTTTCCTTGGGGATCTTTTCTCAGGAACTTGGTCTTTCCCCGTTTAGCCTTCTTTCGCCAGATCCTCCCACATAGCCATGTTTGTCTGTTTGCTCTATGTGAGGGTTTGCTAGTAGGTCCTCGCTATCTGATGAGCTTTTCATTTTTATGCAAGTGTTCAGGGAAAAACTCATTAAATTGTTTACTCCCACAGCTTAAATTTCACATGCGTACATTACGCCTTTTCCAGTTTTTTTTTTTTTTTCACCTGTTGTTCCAGAGGACAAATCTTGGCATCTTAAATTTTTCATCGCCTGCTGTTGCCGTTTTTTCTAATGAGAAAATGTAAAACACGATAAACACAATTGCCGAACAGCTTCAGTGAAAGAGATTTTTTTTTCTGCCAAATAATGTCTTGTTTCTTTCTTTTTTTTTTTCGTTGTTATACATTTAGTGAACATTTTACATTTTGTTCATGATGATATTCAGTCTCGAAGCTTTTGAAGATTCTGCGTTGCTGAAATTACACGAAGCTCTGCTCCCGAGTTAGTAGCTCAGTGGATATGTTATCATAGCGCCCGAGGCGGGATGCTAGCAATCTAAAGTTCAAATCCTGTTTGATTCTCGTCGTAAGAGACGCCCTGTTTGTGACGGCCTGAAAAGGAGTGAAATCTTGTATTACCTGATGGTAGAGTCTGAAAGCAGCGGTTCAACTCCTTTTCATCCAGATTGCTCCTTGGCAACTTTTGAGAAGTAAATTTACCACCGCCTTGTACTGTTCATTAATTTGAGTTTACACATCTACTGTAATAAAGCAGCCGAGAAGGTGGGGAAACGTTAAAATACAGTTGCTTTTTTTTAACATCATTATTTTGAGTTCAAACACCAATAGCAACAGGACATAACAGTGTTTTTACACCATTTGTGGAACAGCTAATGATGTATATGAACAGAATCCAAAGCCAGCAAATTTACCCCCTTGGCTGAGTAGGCGAAATTTACTCCCCCGTCCACCCCTACCTCCTTTCCCTCCATCCCTCCAATGCGGCTGTAAATTTAGCGCCCGTTAGGAATCCTTGTTCGATAGTAATTTTCTGGGCTGTAAAGAAAAGCGACAACAACAACAACAGAAAACCTGAAACCCCCAACAAAACCATCCATAAGGGACACTTAGTAAGGCTTATCATTGTCGATATGTTCCAGTAAGACTTATTGAAAAACTAACAAAAATAAAAGAAACCTGAAGGAAGAGGCAAGATGAAGCAGGTCCATAATAATCACCCAGAACTAAAACTGATAAACCGATTTATCCCGGGCAGGGCCGGGACCTCAGATGGTACAAAAAACAACACCACACAGAAAATCTGGCGTTGCAGCCAAGCTTGAAGCAAAGTCAAAGTAAGAAAAAGTAGTCGTGGTATGAAAGATAGCTAATCCTGTTTGGTCGAAGCATGAGGAATAGGTTTTTCATTAAAAAAAAAAAAAAAAATCAACTTCCTGTGAGAATTACAGAAGATCACGACTGTCATATGATATAACTTGATTGTAAATGTGTTTATCCTGAAAAATTCATTTGCCAATGTCTTGACGTAACCTTTCCCTTTTTTTTGTTTCTATTTTGAAGTGAATGCGAGATTTCTTCATTTCCCGTCCCTCCGATTCGAGTGCAACTCGAGAACACGGTGATATTCAGACAAAAAACACACATTCGGACACAGACGCACACGATTCTGTCGAACATAATATCGGCAACTGATATTCAGAGACAAACACACACGCAGACATTAACGTGGAACATATCGACAATGATTAGACGCATATTGTGTCGGTTTTCGCCTTTTCTATTAGGGTGGGCAGGCAAAAAAAAAAATAATGTCATAATATTTCTTTGATTCAGTATCAACATACACATCAGATATTAATGGCAGCCACGTGCCAGCACCGAGAAAACACGAGTTGCCGTAGAACGCCAGTGCTGAAGTGGGTGGTGTACACGTGCAGCTTGAGAGTTCAAATAAAAACTTGTACGTTTTGGGGCATTTTGAACTGTGGTCGTGTGTTTATTGTCGCCTAAATGGTTTTGTCTTACGTGACTTTTTTTTTTCTAGCTACAATCTGTCGATCTGTCGATAACCTACATATTTACCGAGGTACATGTACCTACCTACCTATCTACCTACCTACCTACCTACCTACCTACCTACATACCTACCTACCTACCTGCCTGCCTACCTACCTTCCTACCTACCTTCCTACCTACCTTCCTACCTACCTACCTACTTACCTTCCTACCTATTTGCCTGCCTACCTACCTACCTACCCGCCTATCTACCTACCTACCTACCTACCTACCTACCTGCCTGCCTGTCTGCCTGCCTACCTACCTACCTACCTACCTACCCGCCTATCTACCTACCTACTTACCTACCTACCTATCTACCTACCTGCCTGCCTGCCTGCCTGCCTACCTACCTACCTACCTACCTACCTACCTACCTACCTAACTGCTTGCCTGCCTGCCTACCTGCCTTACTGCTTTCCTACCTACCTGCTTATCGCCTTTCTCTCTGTGTGCCTGTCGGTCGGTCCGTCTGTCTATTTATTTATCCATCCGTCCATCCACTGTCTGTTTATCCTGTCTGTCTGGCTGTCTGTTTATCGATTAATCCATCCATCTTTCCACCACCCACCAACGCACTGTCTGTCTGTCTGTCGGTCTGTCTGTCTGTTTATCCATCATCCATCCACCCGTCCGTCCATTTATCCATCCATCCACCAATCCATGCACTGTTTGTATATCTGCCACTGTCTGTCTATCCGCAGGTTTGTACGTGAAATATACCCCCGGAAATGTCTTTATTTCGAGACACCAGCCCAATTAGCAGTTCAAAAAGGGGACGCTAAATTTCCTAAGCTCATAAAACTTGCCTTCATACAGACATGGGAGTGCGGTGCCAAGTCTTTGTGTAAAACGATAGGTTTCAGACCTCTGTAGGTTATAGTGAAATGTTTGAAGTCCTGGCAACAACAGTGGTGCTTGACATGTCAAAGCAGCCATTTAGTGTGACATACTGTGCAACGGTATTGTCAGCGGTTGCCGGGAATAGTGCAGTATTGTTTGCTTAATGGGAATAGCATCCACTGTTACCTAAGATGGATCGCCAAGACAAAGAGCCTGCCACAGGGTTTACGTGTGTACAGTTCTTGAACATCCGTCTAGTTAATGAATGCAATGTGATTTAATTAGTGGAAGCACGTTGTCGGGGAAGTATTGGATCGGATGACACCGAGGGACTTGTTAATTTAAGTAACCTGTTTTCCACAGGTTATATCAGTGACATACTGACAAACAAGTGAATAACAACAACAACAACAACAACAAGTGCCTCTCCCTCACACCCGAACTAAAACAAGACAAAGTACAAAAAGAGGCCAGAAGACCCTTCAAGGACAAAAATTAACAATAATATCTAATACAATGAAACAAAACAACAACAACCCCAAAAACTCGTGCCAGCCGGTACAAACTTTAATCAAACCCGCAGACTTTATTTGGCAACGTATGTAAAGACAATTGGGACTAATCGCTTTTGCGTTCAAATGCATGCTCCCTTTTGCTTTTTTGACAACTGAAGCCTTTGAAATTATTGGAAATATCTAATCTAATCCAATATATTGTAATAACTTCCTACGATGCGTTCACTATCGAACACACTAACCCATGCGCAAATCATAGCCATTTTACGGGTGCTGACGGGATGCGCATCGTGTCAACATGCAAAGGGAGATCAGTAAGACTTATTGGAAAATAAAAGAAATCTAAAGGAAGAGGCAAGATGAAGCAGGTCCATAATAATCACCCAGAACTAAAACTGATAAACCGATTTATCCCGGGCAGGGCCGGGACCTCAGATGGTAAAAAACAACACCACACAGAAAATCTGGCGTTGCAGCCATGCTTGAAGCAAAGTCAAAGTAAGAAAAATTAGTCGTGGTATGAGAGATAGCTTTTCCTGTCTTGACGAAGCATGAGGGATAGGTAAGTTTGTTGAACTTAATCCTGCAGCAGTACATTATGGTGACAGCTGCAGTTTTCCGTAATGTAAGGTGTTTAGTCGTCCTCCAAGAGATGTAAAGGAATGTGGATAGAGAAGAGGGTAGGAGATTCGTTGACAGAGAGGAGAGAAAGAGAAAGTGGCTTGAAAGCTCGATGTCAGGAAGTGAACGAGCAAGAATGCGAGAGCTGGATGCAAATGGAAATACAATGGGAGAGAGAGAGAGAGAGAGAGAGAGAGAGAGAGAGAGAGAGAGAGAGAGAAAAGGGGAGAGAGAGAAAGAGATGGAGAGAGAGAAAGAGAGAGAGAGAGAGAGAGTGGGCGTGATATTTATTAAAAAAGATGTGGGAAACGGGAGTCTGAGAAGAAGAGGTGAATGATAATAAAAAAGAAAGGAAAAAAATAAGGCTGTGGTCCGTGTGTGGGCAAGATAAACATCTTCCTTAAAGTTCGAGGTCGGCAGAATACACCGCCCTTGTTTATTATGTACGATATGACTATGAATAACCATCAAATTGGGGGCGGAAGCGTCGACTTCTTAAGCCCCTGTTGGGCGCCTTCACCTGTCGGTTTTAAACAAATTTTAGCTTGTGTCTGCACTTATCTGTCTCTTTTGGAATTAAGTACCTGTAAGTGTCTGTCTGCCTCTCTGCCTGTCAGCCTTTCTCTCTGCTTGTCTGCCTTTCTGATAGGCTGTCTCTTTGCAAGTCTATCTGTCTGTCTGTTCTGTCTGTCTGTCTGTTCTGTCTGTCTGTCTGTCTATCCGCCTGTTCGTGTATCGAGCAGTATATCTGCGAGACTGCCTGCCTGTGCGCATGCCCGTCTATCGTCCAATGTACCTGTGAAGCTGGGTTCTCATATATACGGAAACGCAAACGGCAGCGGAAACGTCAAAAACCCTTCTAGGGGTGAAACAGAAAGAATGTTTCCGCACGCCGTTTCCGTATACATGGAAACACTCTTTCTTTTTACTGTATGATAGATTTTTTTGCGGTTTTCGGTTCCGTACACATGAGAACCCAGCTTTAGATTTACCTGACTTTACTTCAGATACCTAGGCGATAGAACTACGTAACTGATATTCTTACACTGTAACGGAGCCGTCCACGGCAAGACGTCCATGTGAAAAACAAAAACAAACAAAAAAACCTGTACATTAAGATCTTATTCATTCAGTGGAAATGCCAAACATCTTCAGGCATTTCTCCACATAAAACTCCACAGTGCGAATGTTCTGTGAATCATAGGCTGCAGATTGTCTGTATTTTTTGAACATCTGCGTCGCTCAGGTTTGTCAGCTAATGTAAAAGTACTATACAGTGTATCAATCACTGTTGTCGGACCCAAGTCTGAGCTGTCTGCACGTAGTGTCCAGCACTAATTAAAAAGTAATACCATAATGGTTTTTTGCTTCTCTAACTAGGTTCCCATCCGTCACCAAGCATACAGGTACTAATGGATGAACTACCGCAAGGGACTTGTAACATTTATTAATGGCTCTAAGTGCGTTTTAATCAGATGAGCCATTGTAATTACTACTTACGCAATCGCCCAAACTGCTATCTCTCCAGTTTCACAACAAGATGACGTCTTTGGGTTGAACAGGTGACGTTGAATGACAACTGGTGTATTTGGAAATATTGGAAATGTCATGACAGACGTCACATTGCTGGTATCTCTTAAGCTGGAGCCACGATCATGCACAGATCCGCCTCAGATGTAATGGCACTTTGTATTCATTATAAAAATGAAGCAGTGAGGGGGTGGGGATGGGGAAGATGTCAGTATCACAAAATTGCGCAAGGTAAAAATATTAAGGCGGTTATTTGGGTATTCGCACAGACGTCCATAACCATAATCGTTCTGACCAACTAAAAACTTGATAATTATTTAATCCTCAGAAACTGAGGTGACTTGCCACATTGACGGCCATTTCATCATTTTTATTATTGGTTTATTATATTTTGCTTTAAAGCAGTGCTTTGAAAAAATGCACTCAATTATAGACAGGCACATTTATACACACATGCAAGCATACACATACATAATTATGTATGCGCAGACAGTCAAAAAGCAAAAAAATCGAAGTTTCTAGAGACAAAATCATAACAACAACAGCAACAAAAAATAACTCCTAAACATTTCTTTGAAGTTTCTAACATCTGCAAGTTGAAAACTTTCCAAGCCTTCCTTTTCTTTGGTGTCAGCGCGCAGCTCTTTTCTTATGCTGGCAAAAAATGGTAGTGTTGAAATAGACTTTTTTTCAAGAGGCGCAGCTGACTAAGAATTGCAATATGTCTTCGTGTGCTCTTGGCGGAGTCCAAGAAAACAAATTGTTCTGTGCCATGCATGGCAAAACTGTCAGTTTCTGATCACTATGGAAAGTGATTGTGAGGGCTTGTGCTGCGCGAGTCTCGGAAAGAAGGTCACATGGTCAAAAACAAAGACACTGACACTTGCATGCTTTAAAATAACAGGTGCGGATAGTCTCTTCTACGAATTTTTAAACCCCATTTTGGCTCACATGTACATACAGCACAAGATTTGGTTAGCTGAACATGTTTCAGAAATTTCACGAATAGCAGTACAACCCTTTACTTTACGCTAAAATGTGCGTCCTTGCCTTATGAAAACATTTGATCTTGCATTTATTAGACGTTATTTTTGTTGGTAATTTTAAATTTTTTTTGAAAGACCTTGTTTCCGCCTAGATCTGTCTTTAACTTTAAGCCGTGTGGCTACTGTTTACCTGTGACCCGTTCTCCTAGGAAGCACAGAATATAAGTTTGTTTCATCCCCTTTTGACGTTTTTTAAGTATCGCCTTTGGATCTTCATACAAATAGCACAGAGGTCAGTTTGACTCGGCTAACACATTGTGGACATGGAACAGAACAGGAGAATGGGCACTTGTGGGGCCCACGGACGCTGGCTGTTCATACCAAGTCCTGTGAGAACGTTTTCAAGAAAACGGTTCTACGCAGGGGTGGATCTGTGATCCCTGTAGATAGGTGGTTTGAGAAATTAATGTTGCCCGACACTTGTATACCGCTAAGCACAGTCGGGTTAAGGAGCACAGGGAGTGAGTATTAGTTTTATTAGATGCCCGGATATCGCTGCTTTATTCTGTTCTGCCTTATCTGAATAATAGATAAACAAAAATGAAAAGGGAGGAGGGGGGGGGGGGGAGAAGAGGATATATTTACATGTATATATATACACTGTGGATATTACCCATGTCTATGTATGGAATGCTTTGATTTAATGTGATTATTACATTGTTTTTAAATGTTGTTGTGTTAAAGGGTTGAAATAGCATAGTGATGCAGTCGTTGCATGCGCAAAATTGTGATGTTTTCTTATCTTTTTGGGCCAAGAAATTGGAAATTTGCAGTTTGTGTGTATGTATGTATGTTTGTGTGGATATATGAGACTGTAAGTATTAAGTTTTCATACCCTGCATATTATTTGGTTGCCTGTTTTTTTGTCGTGCACTTTTGTTGCCTTCGAGATTATTTTAATTGATGATTGCAACCAGCGACTGAAGGCGTGAAGCGTCAGTTATACAGACCTCTTTGGAGAATAGCATACCGGTACTGAGTCTAAAGTAAGAAAAAGAAGAAGATCGGTAGTAATAATAATGATAATGATGATAATAATAAATAATTAAAAAAACAATTAAACAAGCAACAACAACCAAAAAAATCGAAAATAAACTACGCATTAGTATCCCTCTCTAAACTGTAACTCATGTATGCATTGTTCTTGTGCATATTTTGTATTATGTCAACAACAACAGCGACCTATAGCGATTACAACGGTCACTGAACCCTCGTTAACGTAATGAAAAAATAAGAGAGGAACCAATGGAAACTAGTTCAGCTGATAGATTGGCCATCATTTCTGAGCAGGTTGATGAATGCTTCATTCAAGTCTGTTTTTCTGGCTGGTTTGCGGATTTTAATTGTTTTTAATTTTGATTTTGTTAGTTTCTTCCCCCGCGATCACTCCTGGCGAACTCTGTATCTTTTTTTCCCTCGGGCCAGTTTTCGCCCACACGCCATGCTCAAATGACAGAATCCCGCGCTATTCTCACGTGCATGAACATGTTTATTTCTTAACGCGATAAACTCGACTCTGCGTTTATCACGGGCGGAATGCGAAGGGATGATCACTTTAAAAAAAAACAAACAACAACGTTCCTATGGGTTCTCGCCGCCGCTCATCTAAAAACAAACAAAATAATAAACAGGAATTGGAAATAACTTGCTGAGACTTCACTGAGAGCGTTTTGGACAAGAGATTCTGCACTTGTGTAGATAGCCGGACGCGTGATTTTTTTTCCGTACGGGCTTTAGCAAATTCAGGAGCGGGGCAGCAACACATCCCCAAACACAGGACAGCTCCAACACATCCCAGGGATTTTCGGTGACGTTCAGAGTCATATCAGGCATAATCCAGAGATTGCAGCACCCATGGCAGTGTTCGATAAGACGAGAAATCCCTTAGCCGAGGACCTGTGTTTGGGGGTGTGTTGCTGCTACGGTCCTGAATTTGCTAAAGCTCGTACGGAAAAAAATCACGCCAGCCGGACGATCTGTTTTCCTGAACTCACAGAAGACAAAAAAAAATTGCCGAAGGCTGGTGGAACGCTGAGACAAGCCTGTTTTGTCACGGTTTTGTTGTGATGCGTGAACTGTGGAGTTGGACGGGACTGCGCACTGACGGGACTGAAATATTATTATAAGTCTTTCTGACCAGTTCGGGCGAGTCAGACATGACTTGAGTCAGCAGGTGGGAAAAGAGACCTCCCGTATTGAGTCAAAACATGCGTCAAATTGTCTTGACTCGGTGCGCCGCCAATCTAACCTGAAGGGTTGTCCGTCTCCTTGGAGGCCACCGCCACTCCTCTGGGTTATTACTTGAATGTCCCGTGAAATTCTATAAAAAAAAAAAAACAACAGAATTTAAAGGTGTAGTAAATATAATCTAGTTTCCATGAAATGGCAAAATGATTTCACATCGGGTCGTCCTATCACTTACGTAAATGTAAGGTTTAATTATGCATTTTCCCACCTTTCAAACCTGTTAGTTATCACGAGTTTGGTCGGAGCTCCTGTAACCCAATTCTGGTCCAGAATGTCTAAAATGATTGTACAAGCTCCCACCTCTTGTACCCTTTTCCTCAAACCCACGACTTGACGCAGGACTGGGAGTTGCTCAACATTTTTGCGCGTTTCATGTTCTTTTTTATATTCATTTTTATATATTTCTTTTTATTGCATTGGGTCTAAGTTGTGAACGCCTGAACCCGCCTACACCAAGAATAACTCGCTGAAAAAATTTACAACTTCCGGCGGGGTTTGAAAGGGGAGGTAACCCGAACGTAGGGTATCTTAGCAGTGGGCGTGGTGCTGAAGTTTGTAGGTTTTGTTTTTTGTTTGTTGCGGCATGTGCCGAGCTTGTGCTCTTGCGGCGTACGTGTGAGCTCCACATGTACAGGGCACTGACATTCTAGGCCGAGAGTGAGAAATATTAGAGGGTCAAATTATTATAATTCAGTCTCCTTTTTCTGTCAACACCCCCCCCCCCCACTCCTCCCCTGTTCCCCATTCTGAATGTTTTCACTCTCTAAACTTCAGGAAATGGTGGTATAAATATAGCGATGTTTATGTATGTGTACTGAATCATAAAACAGCCCTGTTCTCCATGTACATACACACACCGAACGGAGACTCAGTAAAAGCGAATCATGTTATTATAACCGTCCTATGTATGTAGGCATATACTGCTGCCCCTCAACACATACACACGCTATATAAGAGGCTCCAAGCAACAGTGATACATTTTCACTATTTAATCTTGTATAATATTTATGCAGACACCCCTCCCCCCCCCCCCCCCCGTCCTCCACCCGAGCTCCGTCCTCCTCCAAAATTAGACCCCAGGAAATGATAGTCTATTATGGAGGCTTAAATTGTATACCATTCTCTATTAAAGCTCACATTAGGTGAATAAATTGACCAGGCCACTGGAACTGGTGATGTAAGATTACAAAATAAAGAATGATTTAGAATGAGTTTGAACGTTCAATACAAATAGCAAAAAGTTGTGGAATATATTTGCAGTGACCCGATATTTCTGCCCCAATGTCGATTTTGTACGTGTGTAGTATACGGGGATGCCAAAAAATCGGTTTTTTCCCGTCAGTCCCGATTTTTCTGGTTTTTTTTTTTTTCGTTATCAGTGTATAAATTGTATTTTGTGTGTTAGTGATTATGTAAAAAACTTTTAAAAAATGTTTGTTTTGCTGCAAACACGATGACAAGTTCATTTTCTAGTTTTTTTTTTTTTTTTAAATCATTTGGCATCCCTGGTTATATAAAAAGTACAACTGATCGTTGATGCCACGAGAAAATTATTTTTTGTTGTTATTGTTTTGCCGCGTGCATCCTTCAGAATTGATTACGGAATGATTTGGAAAACAACTCCATGGGTTAATTATTTCTTTGGTAATGTGGGCGCTTTGGTTTTAGAAAGCACACGTCCTGTTCTTATTGATATCTTTGAGAGAGAGAGAGAGAGCGAGAGAGAGAGAGAGAGAGAGAGAGAGAGAGAGAGAGAGAGAGAGAGAGAGAGAGAGAGAGAGAGAGAGAGAGAGAGAAAGAGAGAGAGAGACAAAGAGAGAGAGACACAGAGAGACAGAGAGAGAGAGAGACAGAGAGAGAGAGAAAGAGAGACAGAGAGGGAGAGACAGAGAGAGAGAGACAAAGAGAGAGAGACAGAGAGAGAGACAGAGAGAGAGACAGAGAGAGAGACAAAGAGAGACAGAGAGAGAAAGAGAGAGAGAGACAAAGAGAGAAAGACAGAGAGAGAGAGAGAGAGAGAGAGACAAAGAGAGAGAGACAGAGAGAGAGTGAGAGACAGAGACAGAGAGAGATAGAGACGGAGGTTCGGATTCGTACTTACACAGTGTGACGAACTTACTATGAAATTCATGAAGCTTTAGCTTCAGGGCCCTGAAGAAACTACTTTTAATGAGTGAATTTGGATGTTGCCCTATTATTACTGGTTGCGTAGAGGTCGCAGAACAGTTTCAAGCTTCAGGGTTAAAAAAAAATGTAGGCCCACCAATGACGTAAGGTGATTAAATTCTTGAGCGTATGTCACACCTGCAACAGCCCCACGACACCTTAGTTGCCAGTAATAGTTTTTACCTTAGCATGCATGGGTGTGTGTGAAGGGAACTTTGTCCCACAGGATTTAGGAGGACAGCGGATAGACAAGTTTGTTGACGTCAGAGTGAATTGATTAATGCTTTGATAAATAGTCTTTAGTGAAGGTTGATTGCTCCGACCACGCACGTACCTGGACCCAAAAGGGACCAGCCTTCAATAGTTACATAACCTCTTTGAGCATCGGTGAATTTATTAGTATTTGATCATTGACGTAAAAGATTGCCATGTTACCTTGGCTGCTTGTCTCCCGCTGGGACGTTTAAAATAAATGGGACTTCAACCTAAGAGTAATCTTGGTATTTATGTCAGGAGACGTGGAATTTGTTGACGCCGAACCATAATAAAACACAGTGATTTATGTCCCATGGCGAGCTAGTAATGGGAAGAATTGGACATAGAAAAGGTAGCAGAGGTGTCAAAAATACATTTTTGGCAAAAGGATTGCTTTTGCCATGTCAGCAGAAATGTAGGGAAGGTTTTTTTTTTTTCCCTTTGCATTGCAGATGGCAAACTTTAACTTTCATGTTTGCGGTTTCACACGAGCCATTTAGATGCTGCTCCCTGGACCATCTTGTTAATCTCTATAAACTTATTCTGATACTCTCGTTTTGAAAGAGAGGTGGGCTGAATTTGGGCATTGATTACAATGTAATAAATAATTGTATTTGCCTTCTTTGCAAGCAATTTTGTAACAAGTCACGTAATGATGATTTTTTCCAGATGTTTTGTACTTGTGTTTGTATTTGTATACTTTTTTTTTTTATCCCATTTGCCAGATTTGCCATCATGTCATTGCAGGCTAGTTACACTTGGAGCCGACAAGTCATCACTGCAGTGCAGCGACGGTCGGGGCTTTGGGGGATGGGGGCGGGGGTGGGTAGGGATTAGTTTTTCTTTTATTTTGCCCTGGCAGTGGCCTATTAGACCTGTTCTTCTTGACTTCAAACTGCCAATGTATCTTTAACGTGTGCCAGTTGCTTATGGGCCATCCGAGTTTTTGGTCCTTATCCGAGAAGACTAGGCGCCCGATCCTGCCAACCATAGGATCAGGGACAGGAAGGTATGAGAAAAATGCCAACATTCCAACATGACTGCACCGACCGGGAATCGAACCCGGTATCATCGGTATGAGGGGGCACACCTTGCCTCTAGACCAACGTGCCTTCCATGAGACGGTATAATAAGTAACTGCAGGTGCGTGCATGTGTAATATTAACATTTGCGCCTCTTCTGTACACATGCGGCTTGGTAGTTCAGATATCACTGACAGCCCCTGCTGAGCGCAATAGAAGCTCCGTCGAAAAGACAACATGTTAAACTTAACTCAGATACCGGTTTGCTTTGTCAACTATTCTGTATGTTGGCATCTGATCATTGACATAGTATGCGTATGGCAGCTATTGTTTTTGAAGTACTTTTTCTTTGACTGAAATTGCGCCTGTTGCTTCTGTATCTTTGGTTGTGTGACAGCCAGTCTGCAATGATATTTGATTGAGCTATTGTAGGTTGTTTTTCTTCTTCTTTTTTTTTTTTTGCCATAGGCGGCATCAACATCTATTTCCTCGAAAACAATCTCTTAAAGTTTGTTTGGGCTCAAATTTGGCACCGAATCTCACGGAACTGACTTTATTTTCTTTTTGTTAGACCAGCCAGATTTTGAGGATTTTTTCCCCTTTTTTTTTTGGAAAAACATTTCGTCACTCCAAATTTCCAAAAATGTATTTTCTACAGTACTAAACGGGTGATAAACACCGAAATGTGTTTTCACATTGAACGATGAAACGGTCGGTGAGTCCTTAGCGAAAACTATACCACGCCTTGAAGTGCACCTTTATATTCTGCACTTTTCAGTTCGAAATCTTGGTGTATTATAAAAGGCAAGCAACATGTCGTATTATTAATAATTGAACTCGTTGTTTATCGCCATCGATGGCGAGCAACAACATCGGCTGACTTGTAAGTAAGAAACATTACATGGGTTGGCGCCAGGATTAGAATTTAACTGACACAGTTATTAATCAAACAAAGCTGAGTTTGTGTAGAACAAAATGAATATAGTATGAACTTTATTATTGACGCAATGTTGCTGACATAATTATATCCTCTAAAATGGCCCGTTCACCCCAAACCACACAGAGCTCGGTACATTTCAGCGGTTGCACGTATGTAGGACTGAAGACATGGCTTCACAGTTGCAGTCCTTTCTTCTTGCTCTCTTGCTGAGTTTCAATAGATCTAGTAGAAACCAAGATTTTGGGGAAAACCCAGCTAGTTGAATGTAGGTCAGCCATCAAATAGAGTGGTGAGTGGAGAAGGTGAGGCAAACAACTGGCCATGAGTAAAGCCAGAGAGTATAGATGTATAGAGAGGGTTCACTATTGGTCGATTTGCACTGCGAGACACGGGAGGCTCCGCGAAACCATTGTTAGCATGGAGCGGAAAGTAGGTCGCTGCGGTAAACAAAACCGGTTTGTACCTTTCCACGGGGCGTAAGAACTTACAAACGGCTCTAAATAGTTTCAGTCAGCCCAAAAATATGAACAAACCATAGTAAACAGATATGCACACTATCTTTGGTGAAGAAGGTCTCTTTCAATTCTTCAATTTCTGGTTTTACCGCAGCGACCTAGTTTCGCGATTTGGCGGAAGTGAGATCTCTCTATACATCTATACTCTCTGGTAAAGCTCAGACCACTGCTATCAACTGACTAGATCTAGTACGAAATGCAATATTTGTCTCACTTAAGAGCAAGGTTAAGGTCACAGAATTTGGGAATTTTTGGTAAAATTAGTGAAGCCAATAATAATTGTTTTCTCACACTGAATCTTGGAGAAGCTTTTGGTGATAGGGTGTCTTTCTTTTTGGAGATAAATGGTTGTGGAATAATGCTCACGAGAGGTGAAACGGAAAGGATTGAGTGGTAGAGAGGAAGAGAAAGAGGACAGGAAATTTTAAATGATGAAAGGAAGAGAGAGGAAGAGAAGGAGAAGAAAAGAAAACAACAATTGCAACAATAACAAAAAGTAATGGTAGAATGAGCGAAGGAGTGGATGAATAGATGAACAAGTGAGTGAGTGAGTGGGTGACTGAGTGAACTGTTGGATAGATGAATAAGTAAGACTTTGTGAGTGTGAGGTTGTAATTGTATGCGATCGGTAATGCTTGTCGTTGGGTAAGCACATGAGTAAGTTGGTCATGAGTGGTTTGTGGGGAATGAATGAGTAAAGCTGTGCGTAAGAGATTACGTAACCCGATGAATAACATAAGGAGCAAGGTGACAAAGAGAGAGAGAGAGAGAGAGAGAGAGAGAGAGAGAGAGAGAGAGAGAGAGAGAGAGAGAGAAAGAGAGAGAAGGAAAGAGAGAGAGAAGAAAAAGAGAGAGTGAGAGAGAGAGAGAGAGAGAGTGTGAGAGAGAGAGAGAGAGAGAGAGAGAGAAAGAAAGAGCGCAGATTACAGTAAACAGCGAGAAAAAGGATACTTCCCTCCACTTTTCTGTATTTTTGTAACAATCAACAACCCTTGAGTATTAAACTTGAAAAGTTGACAGCTTGGTTGTGTACATTAACTGGCCCACGTGATCCATGGTCTTCATACAATGGGAGTGCTTGTTTTCCATGTCTCTCCATCTTTCAACAACAGTTAGAGCGTCTGGAGACACAGGAGCCTATGAATTCTTTACAAAACTCTTCACTGGTGTTATAAAGCGGTAGTAGGCGTCTAGATTTTTCTTTCGGGGCGGTAGGGCAGTATTCCTTTACGCCAACGTGGCAGGGGAATTTGTTTAATATGTAAATAAATTTGAAATACTGCTTGTGTTTGCTGTTGTAGGGAGAAAGATCAGATCATCTTTTACTCACAGCTAAATGCACATACTGTGTAGGGTAGGGATTCTCAAACTTTTTTTTTTTTTTTGTAGTTGTTGTTTTTTTTCTTTTGCGACCCTCCTAATAGCGCTGACATATATCAGCGGCAACATGACCCATTCATCATAGAAAGTAGCCAGGATCCTTTGTGTTGTACGTTCGAGAAACACTGATCTAAGGCAGTGTTTATGCCTTGAATATCTGGGTACGTGCAGTAAATTTGAGAGCTAAAGCTCTAAGACAGGCTTCATGTTTTGGTTGTCTGCGCTCATGTCGTAAGTTTGAGCAACACTGATCTGGGGCAGACTTTATGCTTTGACTGTCTGGGTTTGTGTCATAAATTTCAGATGCACGGGTCTAGGGCAGCCTTTATGCCTTGACTTTTTGCGTTTATATCGCAAGTTTGAGAAACGCCGGTCTTGACCACCGCTATGTCTTGACTGTCTGGGTTGATGTCGTTAAGTTTCAAACTGTTGGTGACGGGCAGTCTTTATTCCTTGACTGTTTGGTTGCCCGTCGGAAGTTGGAGTACTGTTGGTGTAGGGCAGTCATCATGTCTTGAATGTCTCTGTTGTTGTCGAAAGTCTGGGTACTATTGGTCCAGGGCAGTCTTTATTTCTTAACTGTCAGGGTTCATGACGTACGTTTGAGTTCTGTTAGTCCAAGGCAGACCTTATGTCTTGCCCCAGGACAGACCTTTTATCTTGACAATCAGGGTTCATGACATACGTTTTAGTAGTTGGTCCAGGGCAGACCTTATGTCATGTCTGTCAGGGTTCGTGACGTACGTTTGAGTACTGTTGGTCCAGGACAGACCTTATATCTTGACAGTCAGGGTTCATGACGTACGTTTTAGTAGTTGGTCCAGAGCAGACCTTATGTATGGACAGTCAGGGTCCGTGACATAAGTTTGAGTACTATTGGTCCAGGTCAGTCTCTATATCTTGACTGCCAGGGTTCATGACGTAAGTTTGAGTACTGTTTGTCCACGGCAGTCTTCATGTCTTGACTGTGTGCGTTCATGTCATAAGTTTGAGAAACACGGGTCGAGAGCAGTCTTTATGCCTTGACTGTCTGTGTTCATATCCTAAGTTTCAGGTGTGCAATTTCTGGGAGATAATGTAAATAATAAATAGAATTTTAGCCCAATTCAAGAACACGAAAAATCCTTTAAAGCTTTCAAATGGCAGGAGATGTAAAGATTGCTTTAATACATGTGAAGTGATGAACCACAGCAGGTATCTTAATTTTCAGCGGGGAAATGTTTCATAGCCCTCCTAAATTTTGTATCATAATTTTACAGTTGGGGGATTTGGACAGTGTCTCTTTTTTTTTTTTCCTTTTATCTCAGCCAGTCTTTCGTTTTTGCGGACATTCTTTGTCGCTTTTTTTTTTCTGGTTGTTTAATCCATTTTCATCACATGCTTTTTGTCCCATGCTGCGATTTTTCTATTTGGAGGCCTGTGTAATATGTTTAGCTAGTCTTACACTTTCGCAAACATGCTTTGCCGCCTCCTTCTTTCTCCTCTATTCGTTGTGTAATCCATTTTCATCACATGCTTTTTGTCCCATGCTGCGATTTTTCTATATGGAGGCCACTAATGTGTCAATTTAAAACATAGCATTTGTTTTATTGCCTTTACTTTAATACACATTCCTGTCCCCAACCACGCACATGCAAATGCATCTCCACAGAAAACATATTCGACGGCTTTAGATAACAAAACTCATACACATAATTGTATCTCTGATTCACGCCAGAACATACATTCACACGCCCAACGTTGGAGATAGCAAATGGATGTTGAAAATGCATGAGTCTGGCTTGAGCGCACATCATTACGAATGTGTCTTCGTTGACAGGTTAAATGCTCCACAGAAAACCTGCCGCCACATCCTAAAAATGATATGATACGAAACTGTCATTCATCGTTCTCTTCCACCTCGGAGGTCCCTATGTTAACTTACAGTGTCGGGTATTTAGGGCAAGCATAGCAGAAGCTATGGCCCACGCATTGCATGTAATATAATCTTTTTGATATTGCCAATTGAGTCTTCCTAGGTCAGAATAAGTTATCGTATTGCCGCACTACGGAATAAGACCGTGTCCGCTAATCTAGGTCACTTTCACTTTTCAGCATCATTTTATAGAATGGAACTTAAGTTCATTCCCTACGGTAACTTTTGTGGCTGTGGACGTGTAGACGGGAACTCCAAACAGAATTATTTCCAATTTGAAATTTAGGAATGATTCAAATACATGTATGATTTTGCTTTCACTCAGTATGGACACAAGACGTAACATACTGTACATCAGAATAAAGGAAAATCAGTGAAGCAGGATAGGATTCGATATTTTGAAAAGTTGGCTTGGACATTAGTGTTGGAAAATCAGTGTCCGCTCAAGCCGAATAATAATATTCTCCTTTCTGTAGGGAAGTGAAAACCTGCGAGCCGAATATTCGGCTCAGCCTATGACTTAATGTGCTGTCTTCCTATCTGGGTTATGAAATTGTACCATTTTTTTTCTTGTCATTCCAAGGTGGTAATTGAAATAAGAATGAAGAATTGCAACCCGAAACGTTTTTGCGTCCCCTGAAAAAACAACAACATATTTTGGCTCATACCGTCTTTTTTCATTAAATGGCATCAATTTGGGCCCAATGCCCAAGGTAGTAAATGCTGGTCTTTAGAATATTGGATTCCTGTAATTTCGGCGGAGAGGGGGCAGAGCGGAGAAGCTAATCTGGCTCTGCTGGGCTGCGCTAATTTCTGCATGCTTGGCCCTTGAGTTGATTTCTGAAGGCACTGCTCGCCTTAGATGCCCATGCAAGCTGTCACAAATGGAGACGTTTATATTCATTATCAGATGCATTTCACAAGATAGAACATTATCGTGAAAGGGGTTTTTTATGACGCTCTAATACAGCTAAGATAGCTTCTTTTTTCTTATCTGCCAGACATCAGTGTTGGAAACAAAGTGTGTTTGTATTCTCTTCCCAGCCCTCGTCGTTGATTTATTTCGTATTAATATTTACTTTTTTTATTTATTTTTTTAAAGTTGTTTTTGGGATATTTTTTTTTTCTTCCTTGCCTTTCTGTTCGTCCACTTGTCTCCCTTATTAAAGACGTTGTTTTTTTTCTTCATTTTCTGAGGACAGAACTGCCCCCCCCTCCCCCCCCCCCCACACACACACACTTTCTCCTGACAAATTTATGGTTTGCTTTTGCTAGCATCTTCTCTCTTCCTGGCATGTGGTAGATGAGCGGTTCTGATAAGATCTCCTGCTGTCCTATCATTCTGTTCTATTCTGTCTATCATCTTGCTTTTCTCCAAGCACAGTGTGACCGTCCTAGTGTCGACTCACTTTCTGTTAACTCAACCTCAAACTCTCTTCTGCTCATCGAATACATGGCGATTTTTGGGTCGTTTTCATTTCATTTGGCGACACCATCTGTTGGTGACATCATCATTGTTTGTCGTCATTCATCAACTTATTGTCATTCTATGTCAGTGTCTGTCTGTCTGTTTGCCTATTTATCTGTCTAGCTAGCTATCTATCTGTCTGTCTGTCTGTCTGTCTGTCTGTCTGTCTATCTATCTATCTATCTATCTATCTATCTATCTATCTATCTATCTATCTATCTATCTATCTATCTATCTATCTATCTATCTATCTATCTATCTATCTATCTATGTATCTGTCTATCTGTCTGTCTGTCTGTCTATCTGTCTGTCCGTCTGTCTGTCTGTCTAGCTATTTATCTATCTATCTATCTATCTGTCTATATCTGTCTGTCTGTCTGTCTGTCTATCTATCTATCTATCTATCTATCTATCTATCTATCTATCTATCTATCTATCTATCTATCTATCTATCTATCTATCTATCTATATGTCTGTCTATCTTTACGTAGAATGCGCATGACGTCTATCTGTCTATCTATCTATATGTCTGTCTACCTACCTACCTACCCACCTACCTACCTACCTACCTACCTACCTACCTACCTATCTATCTATCTATCTATCTATCTATCTATCTATCTATCTATCTATCTATCTATCTATCTATCTATCTATCTATCTATCTATCTATCTATCTATCTATCTGCCTGTCTGTCTGTCTTTTTTTGCATTCCTGATGTAGCAGGTATCCCGCCATATTTCCCACATTCTTTCTTTTCTTTATTTCTTTCCCCTCTTTGTTTGTTTTTCTTTTCTTTCTCCTGTCTTCCCCATTCCCACCACCACTACCACCACCACCACCACCACCTGGCGTGACATTTTGTGTTTGTTTGTTTGCTTTAAATCTGATTCCGAATCAACGACATTTGATTCCCGGTGGCGACCAGTTCACTCCATGGATCCAAGCCATCTTCCCTGTTTTGCAACCACACACTGAATGCTGTTAAATCACTGTTTCTTTTCATTCAAGGTCCACCTGTTGTGTCAGTAAAATCTGTTATTTGACATTGACAATTAAATTATGACACTGGTGTCACAAAAACGCCGTGTTTTGATTGCAGAAACTTTGGTAACTTTTCGAGCTAACTAAAATTGATTCTAGGCGGCGACCAGTTCACTCCAAGTCATCTTCTGTCTCTATTTTCAACCATATACTGGATGCTATTAACTCACCGTTTCCTTTCATTCAAAGCCCACCTGTTGCGTCAGTAAAAACTGTTGTTCAACAAAGCCCACCTGTTGCGTCAGTAAAAACTGTTGTTTAACATTGACAATGTACGTCACTGGTGTCACAAACAGCGTTTTTGGCTTGCAGAAACGTTGGTATCTGATGGACACAATACAAAGTTATTTTGGACTGTTCATCTTAGGTGACTAATATTGTTGTTCCTTTACCATATTTGCCCATTACTATTAGAAACGTCTCCAGCATAGACAATGCCACAAATAGCCTGGTCAGTGACTGTTGATCAGAGCGGCGTATAATTTCTGTTTTTATTTATTTAATTTTAATTATTGGTTGTTGGTTTTTTGTGTTGAAATTCTGGTTCGCCCTTGTTTGGATTATATTTATAAAACTCTTCCTTAAATGGGCATAATGTTCTGTGTTGTATTTAAAAATTTGTCTAGGTGTCGCATTTTACTTCCAAATCTTTTGGTTTATTTATTTATTTAACTATCTTTTTAATGTATTTATTGTGGTTAAAAACAGTGAAGCAAACCTTTGAGTGAGTGAATGTTGATGGGGGTCAGTTTGTATTCTTTTAAACCCAATTAGGGATAGTTATTGGTTTGACTAGTCTCACAGATGCCCTCTGTATCCACAGGCTGAACTGGAGAAGCTGAAAGTGCTACACGAGGGCAAAGTGACGGAACTGGAGTTGGCCCTAAAGACCAGACTTCAGGATTTGTCTGCCGAAGTGGACGCCAAATGGACAGAAACCATGAAGTAAGAGTTTGAGACAGACACACAGATAGACAAACAGACAGGCAGGCAAGCAGGCACTAGGCAGGCAACAGACAGACGAACAGGCAGGCAGGCAAGCAGGCTCTAGGCAGGATGATAGACAAACAAACAAACAGACAGACGGGCGGACAGGCAAGCAAGTAGTAGGAGGCAGATTGATAGGCGGAAAGGAAAATGGTTGAGTCTGAATTAATTTTCTTCATGAAGAGACGGGACAGGATTTTCGTTTCCATTGACTTGTGCTGTTAACACGTGCTTTCAAGACCCCAGCAGCCTTCACATTTCTCACGTCTCATGGAACGCACGAGAACATGCACGTCAGTATGCAATTTCAACCAGAAGGCATAGTCGCCCCGCCCAAAATAACATAAACCCACATGTTGACTCCCCCAAACGGAAATACACAAACAAACAATCTCAAATTCTGATTTAATACCGTGGATATTAGAAAAACGCTCAGTAGCACCATGGGAGGGGGAAGGAGAACTGGTTGTTGGCATGCAGAGCATGACTATATCTTTAAACTGAGTCTGAGAGAGCAGTAGCAGCATGGTATTTAAATTTCGCTACAGGTCAGTAGAGACTAAGAGATCAGGGGGCCAAGAACGTTAGGCTGAGGCCCCTGAGAAACAAAAACTTCACCTTGTAGAAGCTTCGGTGTCCATTGCTACCGTTGACATAGGCGGACTGAGACACTCCTTGTTATACAAAACACAATTACGCATAGGGACAAGCAATCAAACTTAAAAACCTAAAAAATTGTCTTCCTTAATATTTAAGTATTATTTTCTCTCGTGATCCGCCATCTATGCCTACGCGGGGCACGTGTAGAGACACTTGACAATAACACAATATGACACCTAACTGATCTCATCGTTGGAGGAAATATTACGTGGGTGTGCAATAAGCACAGAGGAGTAACCAGAGTTAGGTCATCAATATGTATAGTTTTTATATTAGAACTGGTGGCCAGATTGAAGTAATCGCGCAGAGTTAAGAGTAATATGAGATTGAGATGCTGAACTAGAGAGCCAGCCGACTACCCAATTATGTGCGGGTTTTTTTATTTTTTTATCGTCTGTCATTATAAGTTGAAAGGCGTGCAGCAGCGCGTGCTCACTGCTTGAGATTCCATCGTCTTTGTCTGTGGGTTGAATCCCAAGAATTAATTAGGGAAGGCGCATCACAGAGGCACATTAAGGTGCGCACATAATAATATACACACACAACTTGAAGAATTAACATCGACAGACCTTTAGAGGAACATACAAGGGCATGCAAAGGGCATTGGCGTTAATACCCACACAGTTACTAAAAAAACAACCAACTGATAACAGAGACACACAGAAACACACGAAAACTAAGTAAATGTACAGTAAAACGAGCACTCATTTCACCGTTGCTGCACTGCACAAACCCGAGCTTACTGTACATGTGATTGGCTACTACCACACGAGGTCCAGAATCATATTGTTATTATTATTATCGTGAAATGTGTAAGAAACAAGCGGGAAAAAGAGGGGGGGGGGGGGAGAGAGGAATTAATAAAGTTCTCTTTATTGAATGCATTTCTTGTAATAAGCAGTAACCTCTAGTGTGGCATGACCCCGGCATAAAAGCAATGCTTAATGTTGTCAAGCAAAGTACATGTAAATGATTTGTCCACCGAATGAGATTTCCTTACTGATGTTGGCGTCTTTCATTTCAGCTCAGTGTATAGTTAGTTGGTCATGGGGGTCAAATTATTGTCTCCCAGGGAGTGACAAGGACAGTGCTGGTAAATAAGATTAATATTGTCCCAAACTCAGCAGAATGAAACGGGAGATTTTTTTCTCTATACCGGATGAAAATTGAAGAAAGGGTTGAGTATCGTATTAAAATGCTGCTCTTGGTACGATTTGGAATAATATGATGCGATTCATGGCCATAATACTCACAAGAGTGATATTTTATCTGATGTTGTTTTTCTCCACGCCCCCCCCCCCACCCCAAAAACAACAACCCCGTGGCTTTTTCCTTTTTTAAAAGTGAAGCTTTCACGTCAAAACAGCAACGTATAGTCCTAGGCTGTAACATTGTACAGACACCCAGAAGAAGGAAGAAAACTAAGGAGCGGAAGAAGAAGAAGAACAAGAAGAAAACTGAGGAAAAGGGAGAAAATGGAGCGGGAGACGAAGAAGAAGAGGAAGCGGAAGACTTTGGCAGAAAATGGAGCGGGAGACGAAGAAGAAGAGGAAGCGGAAGACTTTGGCAGAAAATGGAGCGGGAGACGAAGAAGAAGAGGAAGCGGAAGACTTTGGCAGAAAATGGAGCGGGAGACGAAGAAGAAGAGGAAGCGGAAGACTTTGGCAGAAAATGGAGCGGGAGACGAAGAAGAAGAGGAAGCGGAAGACTTTGGCAGAAAATGGAGCGGGAGACGAAGAAGAAGAGGAAGCGGAAGACTTTGGCAGAAAATGGAGCGGGAGACGAAG
This sequence comes from Onchidella celtica, assembly GCA_963931925.1. Lineage (NCBI taxonomy): Eukaryota > Metazoa > Mollusca > Gastropoda > Systellommatophora > Onchidiidae > Onchidella > Onchidella celtica. Next base: position 95,169,319 of record OZ007567.1, on the reverse strand, counting down.
AAGAAGAGGAAGCGGAAGACTTTGGCAGAAAATGGAGCGGGAGACGAAGAAGAAGAGGAAGCGGAAGACTTTGGCAGAAAATGGAGCGGGAGACGAAGAAGAAGAGGAAGCGGAAGACTTTGGCAGAAAATGGAGCGGGAGACGAAGAAGAAGAGGAAGCGGAAGACTTTGGCAGAAAATGGAGCGGGAGACGAAGAAGAAGAGGAAGCGGAAGACTTTGGCAGAAAATGGAGCGGGAGACGAAGAAGAAGAGGAAGCGGAAGACTTTGGCAGAAAATGGAGCGGGAGACGAAGAAGAAGAGGAAGCGGAAGACTTTGGCAGAAAATGGAGCGGGAGACGAAGAAGAAGAGGAAGCGGAAGACTTTGGCAGAAAATGGAGCGGGAGACGAAGAAGAAGAGGAAGCGGAAGACTTTGGCAGAAAATGGAGCGGGAGACGAAGAAGAAGAGGAAGCGGAAGACTTTGGCAGAAAATGGAGCGGGAGACGAAGAAGAAGAGGAAGCGGAAGACTTTGGCAGAAAATGGAGCGGGAGACGAAGAAGAAGAGGAAGCGGAAGACTTTGGCAGAAAATGGGGATGAAACGAGAAGAACAACTGAAATAAAGAAAAGTTGAAACCATGAAAAGCGAGGTGCAAATAAATTCCAAGAGCAGCGAATCTTTTTACACAAAGACCTCAGACCATAAACACACACACAAACTGTATTTAAAAACAAACAGAGCGCTAAGGGCAGAATGCGCATATCCACCATCTTGTCTGTCCGGACCCACGCTTCACCATGGCGATGGTGGCATTGATTTTGATTCGTTAGCTGATTTGCACCGTGAGCACTTAAGGCGTCGCGAACCAATCGGCGGCGAGTTTTAAAAAAGTTCACTACAGTAAACAATGGCACGTGTGTATACGCACATGGGAGACGTTCGGTCAATTCTTTCACTTCCTTTCTCTTGCTTACATGGATGGTAGGGAATCTGACCGGCTTGGATCCATCCTTTCCACAACTGCAATGCAACCAGCAGGCATTTTAACCGCTTAGACACATCTCGAAGTTACACTCATCAGCTGATCCACCGGCCATCTTGTTTGGCGGAAGTACAAAACACTCTGTGACGTCATGCGCATTCTACGTATAGATAATTTTTTTGGCCATCCGCAATTCGAAGCAGTAGTGGTTCTTGATGTAGTAGTATGCTGTTGTTAGTTTTCCTAGTGGATTGTTCTTACAGTGTGTGTGTGTGCGTGTGTGTGAGTATTCTTATTTGCTGGTAACGTTAAGTGAGCAATGTGGGTGTGTGCGGTATGCGTTAAAGACCTGGAGGTCTCAGCTAATTTACTGTTGTACTGTTACTGATGCTGTGACAACAAATTTCCTGGCCACAGGGGAATAAAGTTATATCTTATTTTATCGTGTCTTAAACACACACACACACACACACATACAGGCACGATTTTCATTTTGACAATAACAACAGCATGTATCAAGAAATTCTGACAAGAATTCGAAATGGCACATTAAAGGGCACCACACCAGACCTTTTTGTATCAGATCATAATTATAAAAAAAAAAAAACCCAGCGTAGCCCCTTCCGATCGATCCCTCCTTTGCCCGAATTGTTCTGGGCTGTCTAATCTGGCTATGCTGCCATGTGCCCGGAACTGCTTCCTGCCTGGGTCGTATGCATTTCTTGAGTGATCATGGAAACGATGCCTGAATTAATATTCTTATTTGTATTTCATAGTTAGTTCTTCTACTTTCTCGCGTCATTTGCGTGTATTTTGAAATTGTGGGATTGGTGGTATTTAATTTGTTAGATTTTCTTGTTTTGCCCCGTTTAGCACTCGGCATATGAGTGGAAATCTGGCAGGTAAGAGGTTAATACGATTAGCATCATTCTACCCTTATGGAACTAAACTCAATTGGTTCAGATAGTTGCCCTTTGTTTAACAAGCGGCTCATAATGATGCATTAGTTAAGACATTTCCCATTGCATAAGAGAAGAGTGGCTCATAATAATGCATTCTATAGTGTAGACATTCCCGCTTGCACGCCGGTGGTTCATATGAATGCATTAGTTCACAATATTTCCGTTGCCATTACGGAAGCTCATTATAATACATTAGTACAGTCATTTCCCCTTGCAGACCGGTGGCTCGTAAATGATACGTAGGCGTTTAAACATTCCCCTTGCATAGCAGTGACTCCTAATAATGCATAGGTTCAAACATTTCCCCTTGCATAACAGTGACTCCTAATAAGGCATAGGTTCAAATATTTCCACTTGCATAACAGTGACCCCTAATAATGCATAGGTTCAAACATTTCCCCTTGCGTAACAGTGACACCTAATAATGCATAGGTTCAAACATTTCCCCTTGCATAACAGTGACACCTAATAATGCATAGGTTCAAACATTTCCCCTTGCATAACAGTGACACCTAATAATGCATAGGTTCAAACATTTCCCCTTGCATAACAGTGACACCTAATAAAGCATAGGTTCAAACATTTCCCCTTGCATAACATTGACCCCAATTACGCGTAGGTTTAAACATAGGTTCACCTAATTTGATTGGTAGTAAAACTGGCATAGTGATGACGTAAGTGAAGGGGGAATAATTTGAAATATTTGACAACTTGCATAACAGTGACCCCTAATAAAGCATAGGTTCAGACATTTCCCCTTGCATAACAGTGACCCCTAATAAGGCATAGGATCAAACATTTGCCCTTACAATAACACAAACAAATGACATGACAGCCTGCCATGTCCTTTGACACTTTGGACCAGCTTCATCTAGCTTATACCAATTACATTAAGAACTACTTACAGGGCCACCCATGGAGCGTGACTTCGGCTTTGCTATTAATCTTCATAGCTTGAGAGAATGGTCACGGTGTCACGATTCTGAAATTGCTTACACTTTTATATTAACCAGAAGGGTCACCATAATAATTATAGTCTCTCGTGAGGTGGGCGTATTATTAGGAGAAAAAAAAAATCTATTGTGTATTTAAATTGACTGAAATTTGGATAAACACAGTCGGTCGATACAAAAACCATTGGATAAAATTAATTGACATGTACGAAAATTAATTTTGTAATTTGTAATTGCGCAGGCTGTAACGTGGGAGGACGAAAATTGCAGCACAATGAAATACCCCAGGGTGTTCTTTTTTTTATACAAGATTTTTAATAATGCAGAGGGAGGGAGTGAGATAATCGTGATGTTTACCGTATGTGCGTGACCTGGCGTTGTCGCCCCCCTAAGGTTCCCCTAATTTGATTGGTTGTAAAACTGGTACAGTGATGACGTAGGTAAAGGGGGAATAATTTGAAATGTTGGACAACTCATGAGGAAGATCCATACTTATTGCACAACCCAGCAGCTGTCGACAAAGTATTACGTGTCACCTGTATTTGAGCTTTCATCCTCCTTTGGGGTCAAGCAAGGACTGTTTCGGTATTATCCAGTATTATCCTCGGGTTTTTTTGTTTTTTTTTGCCATATTGTTGTATGTGCATTTTTGCCTTTTCGAGAAAATGAGGATTGAAGTTTGGTCGGCAATAGAAAGTTCTACGGCGCATCAAATATTTCATCACAAACACATACCTCGGAAAGGTTTTAACCGACTGGAATGACACTTATACAGAATGAAATTAGGAGTGACAGAACCATTTTCATGATAAAACCTCAAAATCGGCAAAACGTGGCATACAACAATATGGCATTTACCCCTCGTTATATTCATTAACCGACATAGCTAAATCGATATTAGTGTATTTAAATCTGTATTGGCCGAGGTAAGAAATCTCTTACTCTTATATCTCGCGGCATTCGTCCAAGACATGCAGTGAAATTTAAAAGCGAATGGGATTTGAGCTAATCCATTTAGTGTATTATAAAGTCCTATGAATGGAATTGATACTTGATTTCATGATTGTTTCCATGCAGTTTCTCCTTGCTGTTCTGTCGTTGATACCACAACCCCGAACACTGAGAAAATGGTCAAACCGTATTATTAGGGATGCGTGCGAGATTACTGCTTCACTAACATACATAATTATACATGCTAAAACTTGTAGTATAGGGTGGAAGCGGTTCATAGTCAGCTACTGCAGTGGTCTAAGTGGTTAGAGCTCTGAACCCGAATGCGGGAGGTCTTAGATTCGAAACTCACTTCTGGCTAGTTTAAACTTCTCATAGTACTGTATTTCTAGTGCACGACTTCGACGGAGAGTCAAAATTTGGCAAAAAGGAAAACGTAAGAGCAAAGCCTAGCGTAAGAAATAATACCCATACCAAAAACTATACACCACGCCCTGGTACCGTAGGGAGAGATTCCACTCTCACAGTAGCTCACTGTATACCCAGGCCAGGAAAAGCCACAACAAAAAAAAAACAAACCTAAACCAGCAATAGACCCAGCCACGCACAGCCTAAATGGACTATGACAACCGGTAGTGAAAAAACGCAAAGGAGAAGCCAGGAAAGACCACCAAGCTTTCGGTGTTTAAACCTTCATCAGGAACAAAACTATAACAGGTTGGAAAGTTGAACCAATAAAACAATTAAACAAAATTAATGTTATTTATGAAATCAAAACTTTGACGGGGACCTATCTGGGACCACCGACGTCTAATGATGCTGAATACGGGCGGGGATGGGGATAGGCCCTACATACTCAAACTTGTACGCCTGTGCTCGCGCACACCTTGTATAAACTGAAATCGGAATCCAGACAAAGCTGAGCATTTCTCCTCATTCCTGAGCGTTTCCACCCAGAGCCAACATTGGGCCCGTTGAATGTGTGAAGCGTTCGCAGCCCTTCACGAGAGCAGGTCAGAGGATGCCCTTGGGGCAGCACAGCCATGCTGACCGTAAAACAGAAAGAGAAGAAGGGAGGGGAATTCTTGGGAGAGGAAACAAGAAGTCCCACAAGTTTCTATGCTTTGGGTGTAATTCCAGAGAACTACGTGCGTCCATGGGTTTTGTTAGCGACCATGGCACGTGGTCAGGACAAGATAAAGAGAAAAACAAAATAAATGTGAGAGAGAGAGAGAGAGAGAGAGAGAGAGAGAGAGAGAGAGAGAGAGAGAGAGAGAGAGAGAGATGGTCTCTGATCAGGCAACAGGGATAACAGTATAGAATAGTTCAGGGAAACATAATGAACTTCGCTCTTTCTCTCTCTGTCTCTGACCTTGTTACTGTCTCTGTCTGTCTGTCTTTGTCATGCCCCCCCCCCCCCGTCTCTCGGTCTTTACAAAGAGGGTAGGAACTTGGTTTATTAAGTTTGTGGCATGCAAAAGCTAAAAGAACTATTTTGCTGTTAAGCTGTCCAAGCAAAACCCTAAACTTCGCTTTGCCGAGGTTGATTTGAGCACCATGCCAGGGCGTCGATTCTAGTTATCTTCATTTGCGTATGGAAAGCCACATTTTGTAGTAGGTTGTGAGGACAATTAGGAATGTCAGGAGATCTCTTCTGCAGGGAATTTGACAACCACAGGATTTAAAATTTCACGAATGCTCACCAATTCTCCTGTTTTGCGGTGGCTCTGCTGGGATGTACGTGCCTTTTAATATATAGAAGCATAATCATACCGCCTCCTTGATATGACAAGGTTCCATCTCCACTTTTTGGCTGAACAGAGTTACACACTACTGTACACTTCTACGGGCCTTCTCCAGTGTGTGTCAGAGTATCAAACAGATTCGGTATGTAATTTGTAAGTATTACTAAAAAGAAAAAAAACCTTTGCTCCGAAAGCTATGATCACATGAAACTTCATTCCTCGACTTCTCAAAAGTTGACGGAAGGGAGTTAGAACCTTGTCATTCTAACTCTGAGGGGACGATGAGTGTACAACCTCTCTGGCCCCTCCCCACTTCAGAACTCACCGTGAGTAGATCTTGAGGCATCGCCGTGCAGATGGAGATCCTCGGACTGTTTACTGTGTCTTCCACTGGGACACCATGTTGCATCCTTTGACTTCCGACGTTAAGCTGTGCCTTGTGAACAGATATTTACAACTGCGTTGTCTCCCCCCACGGCAACCCTCATACATCACAGAAGGGAGGGCAGGGGACAGGCTGTTTGATCTTATCTGCGCCTCCTTGGCAGACCTAAACACTTAGAATCCCCCCTCAAAGACCGTTTATGCTTTTTCGAACTACCCGAAAGTATGAGCAGTCTTGGTTGATGACGGCATTGTTGAATGGTTTTGATGGGTGAGCAGTGTCGTCTGAACGCATGGACACAGTGGACAGTTGCCCTGGAGCCCCAAGGGTTAACTCATTCCCTAGCCGAATATTTGGCTCGAATGGATACGAATTTTCCAACACTAATATCTAAGCCAACTTCTCGAAATACTTAATCCCATCCTGGTTCATTGATTTTTTCCTTTATGTTAATGTCTACTGTATTATGTCTTGTGTTTAAACTCAGTGAAAGCAAAAACATCTTTGAACTAGGCCTAAATTTCAAACTGGATAGTGTTGGGAGTTCCCGTCCACACCCACAGAAGTTACTGTAGTTAAGGGGGCCCCATGCCCATGCGTGGAAATTGACACTGGTGTTTGAAACGGGGAAGAAAATCGTATTGCTTTGCCCAAGGGTCCATAATGTAAAGACAGGGCTGTGGATGTGGCAAAGGGCAAGGACAGACGTTTTGAAGACCCCTGCCAGTCATGAAGCAAGCACATTTGGAGGAAAAGCAGAGAAAAGGCTGTAATGAAAACGAATGAGAGCTGCGGGGGTTCACACGGAAACAGAGGCAATGACCAAACGTTGTCATCCATAGTTTGATGTTTCATTATATCGGGCAGTTTACGTCATTCACCAGTTGCACAGATCAATTCCGATACACATGTCAAGGACGTAAGGACGTCATGGACGACCTTCATTTTCTAGCGAAAGAACTGTTGACAATCACTGGTTTTTGTCCAATGTATGAACGCCTCGGACATATTTGAGGAAATTGAAAAAAAAAAAAAGGAAAGTAGCATGTTTTCTCAGTAACTGCAATACCTACAGCTTTTAAAATTGGTACGAACATTTCAAATTACTTGAAGTTCGACATGACACCATTGAAATTTATTTTGGCAAATGCATTGATTTTATAGAAAACCTGTAATTTCGAATATTTCCGCGCAAGCGATGGAGTGCTGAATCATGGGTTGTAATAGCCATGAGTGGTGCAACGGCACGGTACATGTGTTTTAGTAATAAGAGGTTCTGACCGAAATGGTTCTGGGCTATGTAGGCGAAGGTGTCCTAGGACCTGTACAATTCCTTCCGGCTTAATCTCACTTTTTAATTCTCTCCAATTCCAGACTGGAGTGCAGAAAATTACGAGAAGAGCTTACCAATCAGAAAGAGGATGAGAAGAGAGCCGCCCTAAGTCAGTTGTCTCGACTGAAGGATGAAGAGATTGCTGCCGTTAGAGCCGGCATGGACAACAGAGTGGAACACCTGAAAGAACAGGTAGATTTACATGTCTTTGTTACTGTACATGTTTCAAACATTCAGATGTGGTGTAGATTTAGAGACAAGAGTATTGCCAATTTTTGACCTGCTGATAGCGAAATTTTGAATTCTAATAGAATGCATGCCCTGAACTCACCATCATGCTTTCAGTATCTTCATAGTCCGAAATATAGTTATCATGTCTAATGTTGGTGTGTCACTCAATGCAGTAAATCCAGTATCTGTCAGTCAATGCGATACGGTATTTTTGTCTGTTAGTGTTGGTCCGGCGTCTTTGTCTGTTATTATATTTGATGTTGTCAACTAGTGTGTCTGGTCAGTTTCTGTTTTGTCGGTGTCACAGAGTGCCCAGTGTCTCTGTGGCAGTTTCAATCTGTCGTGAATTTAGTTTTAATTAAACTATTCCCATCCGGCAGAAGATCAGAAACGGTAACAACAGATCAGTTCCGCCTACCGCTGTACACCGTGAAATGGGTCGGAGAATGACCTTTCCGATCATACTTTTCGATTCTACTCTACGAAATTGCGTCGTGATCCGGTCCAGATTTAATATGCTTAGCCCGCGGGCGTGTCGAGGGAAATGTGGGAACACTTTCTTCTGTTCAACTCAGTTGTGGCTCAAAATCAACGAAAGTATTAAAAAATATTGCAGACTTCAGGACCTTTTATGCCCACGTCCACCTTTACGTCCTCCTATGAGTAATGTGATATTTTGTAGAATTTACGGCTTAGCCGTTCAAAAGCCTTTCGTGATTATATTGAAGGCCTTACTTCATTTGAAGAGCGGTTTTCCTAAACTGGGTGTCAAATTTTGCATCAGTTCTGGCCCCTTTCAGATGGTCATTCAAAATTAGTTTAAGGCGCTGTGTAAGTGCCCAGTTAATACATGCTGTGTCCCATCTTTATCCCGTGATTTAGACGGGACATAGCAACTGTTAACTGGACACTTAAAAGGCGTCCTCCTCTAATTTTGAATGACTATCTGAAAGGGGCCAGAACTGATGCAAAATTGTACCTACTCAGTTTTGGAAAACGCACTCTTCATTCCTAAGGTGATTCGCAATGCTAGAAAACGATAGATGTCCTGGTATTGTTTGTACAATAGAGTCCGCCCGTTATCCTCATTTTGTAAACTCTTGTTGGCCAAGTGTTAGAGACTAATGGGTCTGAATTTGAGCATGAAGAAATAATCAGACTTCAAAACAGCTTTTACAATTCTACATTATTATTATGAATACATTAGTGTCCGTCCAGGCCAGTGATGGAAACATCGACGGAAACTCATGTCTTCTCTCCCATTCGTTGCCGAACTAATTGTCAAATAAGTTATTCACTGAATTAAGTATTTTTATAACCGAAACCTGTAGAGATGTTGGTAAATAGTCTTCATATTTATTATTGTTATTATTATTATTAGATGTCTGTTTCACCAGTAGACATTCTTTCACTTCACGTTTCACTTAGTGCCGTATTTTGAAATGTAATTCTTTTTTCATTCATGATTTGGTGTTCTATATTTTAGGTGTAGTACAAATTAAATTAATAGTAATTGCGCCATCGACGCCCAAGTCACGTTTCTTTTTTGGTTTCAGCAATTTGATATGGTCAAAATTCCTAACGTCATTGCTGAATCATCTGATAAACACTGGGTATTGATATTGTCCGCGCTGATGATTAGTACTTGACATTTTACATTCGGGCATGGACGTTAGGTGACCAAACTAATGTCCTGCGGTTCATACACCGGTCATGATTTCTGTGTCAGGTGCGGTTGCACCGGCACTGAACTCTTGTTTTTGAGTATTTTTCAGAACTAGGGTTAAGGTTAGAGATTGGGCTTAGGTTTATCTGCTAGAGTGTTTTTTTTTTTTTTAAATTAAAATAATCACATTGCCGGAATAGCCGTTTTGGACGGTTACTAAGAGAAACAGCACTATGTCAGTGTGCAGCATCCTTGTCTGTCTGTACTAAACTGTGATTACACTCTAGATGATGTACCGGGCGTTACCCGGGATAAATGTGCTTCCGCTCTGTCTGTCTGTCTGTCTGTCTGTCTGTCTGTCTGTCTGTCTGTCTGCCTGCCTGTGTCTGTGTGTTTGTCTGTGACACCATACTGTAGAGATGTGTACGTGAGTGAGTAACATAGCACACTATAGATGTCTGTTAGTGTGCACGAAAAATAAAACAGACAGTGTACATTACACATTATACAACACTATCAATTGTCTCTGCTCAGATTGAAGAACTTCAAAGCCAGGTGGAGACCGCCAAGGCTGAAGGGGATGTAGAACGAGCCAAATGGCAGTTTGAGCTGCAGAGGGAGAAATCTCAGCTTAGTAAAGAGATGCTGGAAGCCGCCAACGAGTACTCGCACAAAATCGCTGCCATGGAGCAAATACATGTGGAGGAACTAGAGAGGGTGAAAGCTCAGATGGAACTTGAGAAAAGTGTAAGTGACCACAATTTTGTTATTCTTATTTCGTGAAAAGAGGCTGTGTTGGTAAATACAGAAATATGATAACCGATACGTAATGTCAAGTAACACTAGCGGTTACTTGGGCTATATTTGTAGTATGTAACGTCCTCGTAACGCGAGTTTTATGTTTAAGAATTACTAAAAGTTTCACTTTCTTACTATACCTGCGAGGTTTAATTCACGAAATATTGCTTTTTACACGAAACAACTCACGCAGAAAGGTGTCAAATATACTTTTTTGAGGTATTGAACCCCAAATGTTTTTCGTTGGATTATAATTATGTCACAGGCAGAAGAGCCCGTCTAAATATATAGTTTCGAAGTATGTAACTGCAAAATCTTAGCCTTAGATACACTTATTTTTCCACGTTTTCAAGGGATGTATCCAAGCCTCGGTCTTTGAAGATCACCTACACAATATTTGTCCCACATCTTTTGTTAATGGCTGACGAATTTATTCTCCTGGCTACTGAATGTGTTTTCTGACAGCACTGAGTATTGCCTGGGTCTCCTTGAAGGGCTGTGCTGTTGTTGGGATGTAGGATCCAGAAACAATGTTAACCACTCACAAACATCCCAGCAAATTAGAGCAAACGGTTATGACTGTTTTGTAATCAGATACGGCGGGACGTGTCCTGATGGTCCACTTAACTAGCGATTGTTATCGGGGAATAAACAGTATGGACTCTTCAGTAGCTGCTGTGGCCCAGATGGTAAACGAGGGTTTTGGACCTTCATTAATTTTCCCTTTCCTAGCTAATCATCAGAAGTTCTGGATCTATTTCTAACCCCCTGTGACAAAACACTGTAAATTCAAAGAATAACTTTAAAGCGATCCCTATTTATATCGTTACTTTCGAGGGCCTTTTATCTGAGTAGCCTGCTTTCTGTTGGATCTTAACAACAATGCAGTCTTTGATTTCCTTCATATATATATTTTTAGGCTTTTCATATTCATTTGTAATTTCTATTTTTGAATTCGTAAGGAGTTAATTTGTTTCCGCGCTTGTTCTTCAACCAATATTTTCTGTAACAGGAGTTTGGGCCTGCGTGTTTGCAATGCCACATGCTCGTTTTACCAGACAGAAAATCTTTGATTCATGAGATGCTTTGGGCTGTTGCAGACACACAGTAGTGTAGCAAATTTGTAAGACTAGGAGATTATCTGCCAGACAAAGGCGATAATAAACAGTACAATAAACTTGAGATTAGCAAAACAAATAACAGTCGTGGATAATATCAGAGGAGCGATTTGTCTCAAATGCCCTGCAAAAGTCCATGTCACTTTATCATTTTAGTCATTGTTCAAAGCAAAGGCGAGTGGTGTTTTTTAATTCGGGACTGATCTGCTAGTTTGCTATTATGCCCAAGATATGCACCGTTTTGAACTCTCAGTTGAAAATATGAATTAATGTTCCAATAATGCAAATACGGCGTTTTTGTTGAAGAGGGTTGGGCCAGCAGCAGATGTTTGCATGTGTGTATTTTCTGAAGCACATTATAGAAAGCTCACTCAAGTTGTTACAGAAAGTCCTCTCGAGACTAGCACTCAAGAACAATAAGACTCTGTGTCTCCGTCACTACCGGGGAGCACATGAAAAACTGCACGCCTGCCTCTGTGATCATTGACTGATGCTTTGGTCCAGAGAATGACACCGTACGCTGTGCGTAATGGTGAAACACGACATGCATTCTTTCATCAGTGCCTTTAGATGTCCATGAATAATGTTGTCTTCTTTGCTGATTGTAGAAATCAAACGAAAGGTCATATTTACCAGTGAAAGCGATGACGGCAGAGAGGAGAAAAAAAAAAAGATTTTATAGTGTTGAGTTCAGTCAGGGCAATGAGCAGTAATGGGCAGATTGCTCATTGTACATGAAGGTTTTATGGAGAAAATTCAAACTGCTGAGAGCATGGACGCAGACTGCCATAATGGAACTGACAACATTCATACATTCTGATCAACTTTTGTAAGTGACATGTGCCATTTTCTGTGTCCCAAACGATTCCAGTGACGAACGAAGGGACAGACAGACAGACTGCTGACATCATCCCCTGCTGTATATATTTTGCTGAACTATGCTGGCGATGCAGGAAATGTGGCATTAGTTTGATGGTTTTTGAAAAATCAAATCGCACCGTCAAATTTGTGTTTTTCTTTGATGTCTGTGGTAGTTGCCGATACTAATCTAACTTCCAACGCCAGTTACTGGAATGTTAAATTAAATCATCACGCAGCGGGTCTCGTATCCCAGGGGGAACAGCTGGAACTGAAACCAGAAATTGTGACATATGGAAATGTTCTGTGATTTCAATCCCCTGCCTCCTCCTACCAAACCAACTGGGCAATATTAAAATATTTAATTTATTGTTTTACGACCTGTGCAGTACCAAGTCACCAAGTATGGCGGGTCATTACGAGGAGTTGACAGCCCCTGAAAGGCAAGGAAAAAAAAGGATGTAGAGAAATGCTAGGAAACGAGATCATACTTTATTGACCTGTCGTAGCCTTCTCATCCTGGACCTCGCCGTTTCCCCCACTCCCGCCCTCAGTTTGTGGGGGTGAGTTATTTCTGGTCCTTTTTGTTCATGTTTTTGAAAGAAAATGAAAGAAAACAACGTAAATGTTGGGAGGGGGGGGGGGAGGGGGGCTTTTCTATCAGAATGTTCTGTCTAAATAGATTATTGTCTCTCGGTGTCAATTTTTGCGTTTAGTGATAGCTGATCTGCCGCAGCAAGGACCTCTATGGAGCTTCCGACACTTCTGTTTTCAATTCATATGTGCATTGAGCGTTTATGCAGTTTTGATGTCTTCGTTTTGCGCCGTCGTTTCCACCTGAAACTTTGCTCACACTTCACTCAAAACGTAACTTATTAAATCTTGTTTTCCTTGGCCAGTGATTTAGTACATGACGTAACACAGTACATTACTCTCCCATGTGACACATACACACCCCAACCCTTGGGGTTTATTTTGAAGTGTCATTACATTAAATATCAACGTCATACGTTTCATGTGATAAATTACTTGGTGCTATGGTTCATCTGTCAATTTTGCGTAGGTTTTTATGTACGTAAGCGCAATTGTGTTTTGTTTCATTGGGAAATGACTTCTAAAACTAAAAGGTCTTGATTATTTAGCAATTATTATGTGAATTGGGAAATGGAATGGCTGACAATTTGACATGGCGATCTGGAGGTATGAACTATTATACTCAGGGTAACTGATGGTAAATGTCCCAGATGATCTCATCTCTTCCTGGAAATTGATGTCGGTGCTGCCAGTTGCAGCTCGATATAATCTCCTGTTGATAGACGTAGCATCATTTTAATGTTCTCAGGTTTCATGAGAGGCTAGTCGTTTATCCTGGTAATGCGAAAACAAGGTCGAAAAAGAAAACAAAAAGTTGCAACATTAGTAGCATAACAGTTAGCATAAGAAACAGCCAAGTCAGATAAGCTTATTTGTTTTCCCCTTTTCTCTGCCTTTGATTGTATCGTTTCAGTATTATCTTTTACGCAGGGCGTTTGCTACATACACTTTCTTCTTTTTGCCATATTTTGTTTTGACTTTGCTTCAAGCCTTGCTGGGACCCCAGAGACTTTTTGTAGTTTTTAGAATATTTCATCAGTAAGAAACAGCCAATCAGCTTAAAATGATATATTATCCTTCTCACTGTCATCTTTTAAAGATGCGAAATTTCTCAAATGCATAGTTTTGCATTGTCTCATAAGGATTTGTAAATATATATCAGTTAGTCAGGATGATAAAGATGCCGATTTTGTGCACGGTGTATGAACGTCTTATTGGTCATCCGGACGTGCAGAAAGTAGTTTTGGAAAACGATTTTTTATTGCCACAGATATGGTTTATTATGGAAAGTTCCATTGCATGTGTGTGGTGTGACAGATTTTTCTTTTAATGCTTCCCTGTAGAATCTGGAGGCTGAGCTGAAGCGCAAACATCTGGAAGAACTTCAAGCGCAGATGACAGCACACAGGGCAGCGGTGGACAGTGCCAATCAGCTGGGACAACGGCAGAAAGAGGAGGAGCTCAGCAAATTGAGGGCTGCACATCAAGAGGAACTGGGTGAGTGTGCTGAGGGTGGCTCTATCAGGCTTATTATCATTATTATTGTTAACGAAAGCTGTGTTTAACCAGAGATGTACATTTAATGGAAGCAGCTGGCTATGACGGGTTGGCTTTATACAGCTCATTATGTCATTGTATTTGGTAGAGCTTAGTGGGTTTGATCAAATTAAGATCTGTGTCAAGAAGAACTGAGCGCTTGAATGGATTGAATTCTAACAAGTTGAGAATGTTAATCAGCAGAATTATAATAGGTGATCAAAATGAGATACTTTATAGTCCATGAGGAGCTTGGCGGGCTTCCTTTGATGGAAGGGAGGATTGTATCGCGGAGAAGGTCGTGGATAGGTGGGTCTTTCCAGCTTAACGGATGTTGCATTTAAAGCACCCTTTTAATGTGTTTGACCTTGCAGCTCTGTTTTTAAATTAAATTGTGACATGAAAAAATATTTGCTGCTTTGTCATTCTTTTATCGTTGATATAACAACGAAATTTCCCATAGTATGTGACATTGGTGAGGAAAGTGGCATGACGGTTATTACAGTTTTCAACAAGACAAGGTATTTGTCGGACAGGATTTCAGATTGGGATCAGATTTCTACAATGCACCAGCTCAGCCATGGCCAGATTACTTCTCATTGTGTTTGAAAAAGTCAAACTACTCGTTTATAGGGGCTGTCTAGTTTTCAGACGGACTGAAAAAAAAATCCGAGGGCTTTACGTCATTGGACATTGAAGACCATCACTCCAGTTTTCGTTACACAGTAATTTGACACCCTCCACAAGGTGCGTATTGGGTAGATATTGTATTTTTTAATTGTGGCTATTCGAAAGAATTGAACACACAGCCACAATGAATATGGATCATTCATAGGATGAATGCATAGGTCAGTCAGTCATCAAGGTGTCATCAGATAATAATGAACAGTCGGCTAGGGAAAATTTCATTGAAAGTAAACTTGAACGTTCGAGTATTTTAATTAGTGACAGACGCATCGACACGCCCGGCATTTTAGGACGTATAGGATGGTAAGATATGAGAGATACGGGGACGTTTATGACGGGTTGAAAGTGGTAGGATGTGAAAGCTGGATGATGTCCTAATAGCTGCTCCCTTGACGCTTGAAAAGTAATAGCAATAGCAGGCAGAGGCGCATAGGAAAAACAAGCAAAAAGAAGAATGAAGTGTTTAAGTTCATTCAAAGACAGTGAGACTCGCAAAATGTAAACATGTTTGCAGTAAGCCCTTGGAATTTTTTTCCCCCGGCGTTAAAAAAAAGAAGAAGAAAGATAAGGGAATGTTTTTTATGAGAGCAGTTTGTTGTCTCAGGGGCAGTTCATTAACAGTGAAGGCGTTTTGAAGAGGTAGGTAAATCGTGGTCTAGAGCTGGAACTGACAGCAGGCAGGCAAAGCAGGCAACTGCTCACGCTGACACGCGTAAATCTTGAATGGGTAAACTTTTGTGGTGGAAGATTGCAGCAGCAGAAAAATGCTTCGTTAGTGAGTACTTCATGCACATCCGGGAGACGAGGGAGTGGTGGCAAGTGATGGAAGACTTCCAGTGGAGTGAGATAAAGGGTGTGCAAGTATAAATTATGCGCTTGTCGGTGACAATTAAGATGACATAATTAGAGAGATCTTTGACATTGATACCCTTAATTAAGACAGGTCAGGGTATAATGTTTGTCGAAAATTAGCTGCTTCAAGTGTTATCATACTTTTATCGTGGTTGTTAAAGTTAACTTCATACTGGCTGTGAATGCCACTGCATTACACAGATTATTTGATACTTTAATGTGGCATCTGATCGAAAAAAAAAGTGAATACTTTTTTGTTAACAATTCTCAGTCAGAGGGTTAAGAGAGAAACTGAACTGTAAATATCATATAGTGGAATCCCGCCTGAATGTGGACACTCAAAGGTTCAAACACAAAGACCACACAAATAGAGTCTTGTATTTGGTTATGTGGCGTACTAGATTTTCCTTGGCTTCATGGCGTACTGGATTTTCCTTGGTTTCACCTACGATGTAACGTTAACACGAGTCAGCAGGGCGAAATGAAATGATGTATTTATTAGATTCTGAAACAAGGCCAATAGAGAGAAGAGAATGCGGAAGTAAACTAAATACAAGGTCATGACAGAGTCAGGACATCAAAATAAAGAGCACAGTACTCGTCAAAGCCTTGAGACATACTGGAACCTGTACAGGCGGAAAGCGGCAATGGCTACGGTTACGGCAGCCGATGAATACAACTCACCATTTTTCTTTGTTCGGCTTTACTCCCGTTCGTACAGTTTTTCCAAAACTGGGCATGTCAAATTTTGCATGAGTTATTGCCCCTTTCAGATAGTCATTCAAAATTAGTGTAAGACAAGGTGTAAGTGTTCACTTAAAGTTTGCTATGTCCTGTCTTTATCCGAAGTTCTAACTGAACACGTTTCAGTTTTAACAGAACACTTACGCCGTGTCTTTGACTTCTTTTGAATGACTATCTGAAAGGGGCCATAACTCATGCAAAATTTGACTTGCAGCTGGTACTCAGCCACAGTTAGTCTCGGAGGTGGAACTATGACATTGCAAAGTTGTATCAACACTGATGCTCCAATTATGGAACAGTCTAGGGTCAGGGCCAGGGCAAGGTTATGTCTGGGTAGTGTACTAACATGGCAGGCAGCCACAGAATGATCACAGTAAAAACCGTGTGGTCGGTTTCCTGATAACGGAAGTGTCTCGCATGGTAAAACAAACGTTTGGGTGGGAGAATGGCTACTTGACTGGAATACCAATTGCCTAGAACTTGCTCATTTACAAACCTGATCTTTAGATCAATAATTCATTTTGTACACAATCTAAGCCAGAACGACTAGAACCTTTTGTGTAATGTGGATCAAAGAATGAGTATTCAAGGGAAAGGGAAAATAAAATGAGAATAATTTTTCGGTGCCGGACCCCCCCCCCCCCCCCCCCCCCCAAACACCATTTAATAAAGCGCAGAGCAATGCAGTGCGGGCTGTGTTATTGGAAGACTCACTTGCCAGCAGTTAGCATACCTACGTACTCAAATTCGAGATTTGCAAAGGCTAGCTTCAAAATAGTACAAAGGAATGGCTTAACGGCCTGCTTTATTCACGGCTCGACAATAGATTAAAGTACATGGAACATTACATTTTATACGCCCATCATCCCAGAGTTGGCATGCCACAGATCCGAAAGCTTACAATTAACCCAAAGTAAGATAACGAAAAAAACAAAACAAAACGGTGAAAAGTGCAAAGTGGCCTCGCCATTGAACCCGAATCCAAACTGGGTGGAAATTGTATAATCCGGATTAATGTAGTAATGATTGCTCCCACCCCTTGTTCCACCAGATAGTCCGATCCGAAAGAAGTGGACGAATTCTACAATTAAAGACAAACAGAGAACGCTATAGACGATCTTTTTTGCCATCCGCAATTCGAAGTACCAGTGTTTCTTGATGTTGTAGTATGCTGTTGTTAGTTTTTCCTAATGGATTGTTCTCACAGTGTGTGTGAGCAATGTTCTTACTTGTTGGTAATGTTGTGTGAGCAATGTGCGTGTGTGCGGTGTGCGTTAAAGACTTGTAGGTCTTAGATATTGTATTTGCTGTTGTACTGTTACTGAATGCTGTGACAACAAATTTCCTGGAAACAGGATAATAAAATCATATCTTATCTTAATCTCACCTGAAACCTTGAAATAGTCCTTCAGTATAATTTTGCATGGGATATTAATTAGGATGTTATTTGACGGATGGGAAACGCTTCTCATGCACATCGGCATAATAGTTTTTATTATAAATATCAGCGTACTTTGCGACACGATGTAAGTTTGTACTCAGCAGTGGCTAAGGAAAATATGATGTCAAGGGCAGAAAACATGCATCATGTCATATTCATTAATTAATCTGTCAATTGTGGTGAATTAGAATTTTATATTCCCTAGTGGGATAAAAACAACACAGCCGCAGTAAACAGCATATCAAAGATTTTATTTATGGAGAAGCCCTATTATGCAAGTAAATAAATGCGTCTGTGGAAGCTGGGATTTCCAGCATTTATTAAATGCCCAAGGACAGCCGAAGAACAGTTTCTAAAGTGCAGTAAGGCTATTTTTTAATAAATTATTTTAGTGGCCTGTATTTGAATAGATTAGTAAAATTCCTGAAAAGAAATGACTTTGCATTTCATTTACTAATGTTGGATTGTCATAAAGAGACGTCCATGTCCGTGTTTACCAAAATTAATAACTGGCAAGGCATTGTGGGGGTTTAAAGGAAGACAACCCCATGAAGATTATCTTTTGCTGCAAAACAATTAAAATTACTACTAAAATGTATTCGTCAGCTTTTTCTCACAGTCCATAGAAACATTTACTGTTTTCCAAAATGTGCATGGGTCAGGTAACTCACACGGCCCAAAATATGCAAAATTAGATCTGGGATTTGCGTATCAGGCATGGGTTTGGCTATCTTGTGTCAGTTTTCTGTATTTGTTTTTCGAGATAAATAAACGAATCCAAGTGTCCACGCAACCGGGCGGCGGTAGCTGTGCACCCGTATGCCGGTTGCTACCAGGCTGGACGTAGCAGCTTCCTGTGTGGTTATTTTCCAGCCTCGTTTGATAACGAAGGTGGCATGAGTGACGGTTAAAGCCTCATAATAATGCAGCTTCTAACACGAAAACGTCATAAAGCACCACCCTAGTGGTAATACATGTAACATCATTTATCTTATCACAAGATATGGACTTGTACATCGAAGAGCACCTCGGAGGCGATGGTAACAACCCAGTATTTAAATGTGGCGGAAAAAAAACAAACGGTTTTATGTTACACTATTTAAGCCCTGCTGAGACCCCAGTATTTTTGGGTGTTTTTTTTGTTTGTTTGTTTGTTGTTGTAACATCTTGTTGATACAAACCACAAACCTTTCCCCTGAATTGATGACGTCAAATAAAGCATTAGGTGCTTGACGCAATAGAGGACGTGTTACTAGTCTGCACGTGTTTTACCACTTATGGCAATGTGGAGATTTGCTTGTTTGTATGGCACAAATATGATACAACTTCACGTACTCTCAGATTTCAGTGTCATATTAATATTTCAGGATGTTGAAATATGTCTAACAGTATTTACCTGCTTGAACTTGTGCATCCGTGACAGTCCTTGAACTTCGCTTATTTTTCAGTGTTGTTGATTTTATTCACAGCTGAATCAAAGAGTCTTTCTTGAATAAGAAACTCCGATCGGGTTCGGTTTTGACAATGAATCTGTCAAGATCAAGGTTACGAATTGCAATTTCCCGTAAAGATAAACATTGACACGAATTTATTTACCGGGAAAAGATAACAGTTCCAAGTCGTGTTCGATTATGTCAGATTATGCAGTTGCTATAACTTTACCCATTACATTTGTTTTTGTTAAACGCCAGAATGATGTCTGGACGGTTAACGAGAATTCCGCCAGACAACCATAATCTATAGTTTACTTTCTGCATCTGTTTACCTGCTTTTTCCCCTCCTCACTTTCGTCTTGGTATACGTGGCGTATATGGATTGGGCTTTGTAGTTCTCACCCTCTCTGGCCTCTGCCTGAACCAGAGAGTATGTATTTATAGAGGGAAGTGTATATCATTAAAAACATGTTGTATGGATATGGACAGTGCATAGCCGTACAACATGTTTACCAAAAAGCGCGGCGACTGGTGAAGGTTTGCTGAAACAAAACTTGGTATGGTGTTCACGAATTTAAAGTGACAACACATGGAATAGTCAGATGGACCTGGGGGCGTGAGGTCTAGTCAGTTTGTATCAATGGGCGGTAGTCAGATTGGCTAATCAGGCGAAAAGGGGTTGGGGTAGCCATTGGTGATCGACGTACACCAAAGTTATTATTATTAGCGCAGATCACGCAATCTCCGAGCACAAGTCTGATTGTTTTGCTACTAAGCTGATTCATATTTTTAAAAACTATGCAAATTAACAAGGTCAGTAATATAGTATTCTGGTGTGTGTTCGACGTCATCGTATTGTGTGATGTGTACGGATATGCACTGTCCATATGCGTACAACATGTTGTTCGGATATGCGCTTCCTTTATAGAGAGATCTCACTTCCGCCAAATCGCAAAACGAGGTCGCTGCGGTAAACAACAAATTGAAGAATTGAAAGACACCGACTTCACTAAAGACAGTGTACATTGTTTACAGTGGTTTGTTCATATTTTAGGGCTGATTGAAACTATTTAGAGCCGTTTGTAAGATCCTACCCCCGTGGAAATGCACAAACGGGTATTGTTTACCGCAGCGACCTACTTTCCGCTCCAAGGGGATGAAGTGCTCTAGAAAGGGGACAGGCATGTCCAGGGGCAAGGTGCTCGCCTCTCATGCCAAGGGTGCCGGGTTGAAAACCCGGCCGGTGCAGGCATGTGGGAAGGTTGGGATTTTTCTCATATTTTCGTGTCCCTGATCCTATTGGGGGTGGGGTAGGATCGAGTACCTAGTCTTCTCGGATAAGGACGAAAAAATTGGGAGGGCCCGTGTGCACGTTGCACACGTTAGAGATACCTTGGCAATTGGAAATCGAAAAGAGCAGGCCGAACAGTCCGCTGCTCCGGCAAAAATCTAATAAAATTCATCCACTCCCTAACCCTCCCCCCTCATCTCCCCCCCCAAAAAAAAATAATAACCGCCGACCGGCGCTGCACTGTGGTGACGACGTGCCTACTCCAGTCGTAACTGGGTGCAATGACACAAAGGCAAATTTCCCAAATGGGATTAAAGTAGTATACAAATACAAACGCAAAAATGCTATAGTCTGTTCACCGAGGTGTGATCACGGTTTAGTTGGATTTTCTCAGCTATTACGAAATACAGCGTCCTGAATTTTTGCATGCAGTGTTACATTTATCATGACCCTGCAAATCTTGAATTTGAAGTCTGTGCGCAACACCGTTCTTTCAAAGCGGCGAATTCCTTTGATCTTTTCTTTGTTTTCAATTGAATAGGCCCCAAACTTATAGATGTTTACAGTATACGTGTGTTCCAGCATGATCTGTCACTTCTCGTTTCCCTGTAGTTGATCTAAATTCCTAAATATAGTAACAATCTGTAGTGAGTGAATTGCAGTGGCGTAGCACCACGTTACGGAATTGAGGTTTGCTTTACACGTAAATGCATTTATTGTTCCTTTCCTGTAAGATACAGCTACTACAGATTCATTGCTTATCAATTGAAAACAGCCTTCTAGTTATGCTAAACGGTAACATTCTATGAAAGATAAAGTTTGTAAAGTAGTTAGGCTTTCCAATCTGTATTAAGTTGTGAGAAATATACATATCGAGATATGACCACCCTTTCCCCTCTGAGTCCCTGTCATTGCAAGAGCATGGCCTTGTGGGTACAATGATCAGGCTGCGGACTTGGGAAAATCTTAGGCCCATTAGAAAGGTTAGCCCTAAAAAGGTGGTGTTTTTTTTTGTTTTGTTTTATTTCAAAACAGGCAAGCACTTTTCGATGTTTTTTAATGTTTTATCATCTCAGTCGCTTTCTGAGTCGGATGTCTCGATTAGATTGATGACGATATTCGGTTGAATAAAATGAAGGCCCTCGTTTTGCCAGTATTCTTAAGATCTTCCTCCAACAGCGATACATGGTCCTCTCACTTGGAGAAACATTCTGCATCGACTGTTTTCAATGCTGCATGAGTTAGATTTTGGATGTCTGACAGTTTGAAGGTCTTGTTCTCCAATGTTCCGCATCGTATTGATTTTGATGTATAAATCCACGATGAAAGGAATTCTGAAATTGAAAGATCTCTGACAACGCCTCTGACTCTATGTTGGCCTACCAGTCAACAATCACGAGAGTTTCTTTTTAAACTCACTTTAATCCCGTGCTGTACCACATTTTAGTGGAGCTCAAAACTATGTGTTAAATTATTGCAGTAAACCACCTAAATGTTTACCCTTGACGGTGCTCTCTTTAATTATACACCGCAAATAAACAAACTCGAAAACTACTTGAATAATTCGGGGGCAAAAAATCTGGGTTAGGGTCATCACAAATCTAAGACTTCAGGCCAAATTACATTCAAATATCATCGACGGTTGCAACGCTACGAGCAGTTTTCTGTGATCATGCCTCGGTGAACGGACTATAACAGTGATTTCGCAGAGCTTCCTGTGTCTCGCAGTGCAAATGGACCAATAGTGAAACTTCTGTAAACATACTGACTCTCTGGCCTGAACCCACCATTTCGTGGTGTGACTCCCTATTGTCTGTTGTCAGGGGCTTGTAGTCTAATCGATTAATCACAAAGCCAGGGAAAGAGTTCTGTTCACTGCTCACTGCTCTCGCGTATGATGTAAACTACCACCGTTTCCAAAGAAAAGCCTAAAATAAATATTCAGTTGGCAGAATATTTTTTTCTTGTGTGTGTGTATGAGGTGAAAATGACCCTGTATCAGTGGTGTACAACCGCTCATAAAAATTATCGTCACTGTTCTCCGCTAATGGCACAAGTCATTTTTCCACACTTTGGAGATACCAAGAAAAAAACTGTTTCTTTTCCTGTCATTTGGTGACTAATGACATTATTATTCTAATGGATTATCACATTTGCCCATTGGCGAATGTATTTTTCTTTAATATTATCTGACAGCCCTCAAGCTCAGGAATGCAGCGAACTGGCATTTGCATTATGGCATAAGTCTGACACATACCATTATCGTAGAGCAGTGACCATATATTATAACCACGAGAGGGAAGTAAAATATAGAAAATGGTTGACAGATGAAAGTCTCTCTAGCTATTCAAATTGCCCTGGCCATTGATCATTTCAGTTTTAATAACCCCGTGAAATAACTCACACAAACCACAACGTCCACAGTTTTTCCGTGTAAATATGGTCTGTCCTTATCCTTCACCTGGGTCAAGTGCGAAGAGCATGGTGGGGTTTCTTTCCCAGAAGGTTCGAGAAGAAAAAAACCCCGAAAGCTCAGGAGTAAACATTAAGTTTATTCCCATTTGGCCACATTAGTAAAAGTATTTTATAATGAGATTGCTATAATTATTATATTTATTGATGCCAAAGAAAATATTCCCAGACTTCTCTAGGGTTTCCATAACCTGTGTCCTCAGTTGCATCGTGGTGTTTACGCTGTGGACACTTTTATGTTCCTGGCAATTTATCCCAGTCTAGCGACCTCTGAAAAAGAAATCATAGTAATTAATATTTTGTTTACATTTTATTCCAATGTCATTGTCTGTGGTATTGCAAAGAAAATCTTGGCACATGCGAGGCTGAAGGTGACGTATTTGCTTGATAATTATAGTCAGAAGAAAATGCCACAGGGATTCTAGGCAAAGGGTTTTAAGATAAGATTTATTAGGCCTTTTCAACAATGCCACCATGGTTACGAAGTCAGAAGGGTGGACTCGGCAATGTGAAGAATACATGGCCAACCTAAAGCCTTAACTGAAACTTCTTAAAAACAGTTACGTAAAATGGCAGGGTTCTCTGCTTGTCGTACGATTTCTTTTGAAATCGCCAGTGTCGTGTAGGAGTTCAGCTGATACAAAACATGTGCTTGTCATATGATATTATTAGTCGACGACGCTCATTTATCAGGTGTGAAAAAGACATGTATCAAAAACTATCGTATACTATTTCTCTAAATAACTACGGGGGGGGGGGGGGGTCGGTCCTTCCTGGAAAGATCTCCTGTTTCAAACCTACTTTGAATCACACTTCTAAATGGACCAAAAAAGGTCGTTTGCTCCATGGCAGTGAGCGGGTGGTTGGGGGGGGGGGTCCTCCTTCTCTTGCTTGTAATTAATCTGTCTGTGGTCATGTCGCCCCCCCTCCCCACCACCAGCAAAAAAAAATAAAAAATCTGACCGTTTTGCTATTGACATGCTTTCTCCAAACTCAAAGGAGACTAAATCGTGATCTTTCTGAGTGAAAATGTGGCGAAAAGGAAGAAAGTTATACGTTGCAAAGACTGGCGTAAAGATAATATAACTTTTTCTTTTGCCACATTTTGATTTTGCATCGAACCTTATTGCGACCCCACAGATTTTCTTCTTCTTCTTCTTTTATTTTTTTGAAATTATAATATTTGGTTGTCTTTCTGAGTCTTTCGCTTCTGGCCAACTTGAGCTATTTCTGAAAGATCTTAAGCGGATAACTTGAAAAACTTGTATGTCAAATTCTTTGAAGGCTTGCGAGGAAAATGCAGTTTTTCCTATTGAAATGTTCATCTGCTACTTTCTCTGCTTGATGTGGTCAGAAATCAGTGGACCAAAGGCGCCCATTCTGGGGGATTTCGGAAAATACAAAATTTCTAAACCAAAAAGAAGTTCATATAAGTCCAGTGAAGTCATCACGTTTAACTTCGTTCATTATGATAAGCAATGCGCAGGGGCCTAATTTCACTTTATAAATCCGAAGTTGTTTGCTTATGAAAGACGAACTGCACCTCGAGAGAGATCGTCCACATGACCATGTGTGATAAAAATGGAAATGATCGGACACTGGAGAAGCTGCATTATTTTAATGTAATCATAATGAAAGTGGACGGCAGGGGGATTGAGAAAAGCGAACTCTTACTTCAAGACTCGGGTCAACACACGTCCAACACTGAGGGCTTGAGATCAAAATGTCCACTTAAGGAGTTCTGAGTTTGAGTTTAGGTTTTATGGCGCATCAGCACTATCATGGCCACGTTGCGGTGTTCACAATCTGTTTGGGTACTTTATTCATGTTTGGTAATCAATTTAAATTTCACTAATAGAATTGAACAGTTGAATATAAACTTGATTACAATGGTAAAGTTGTCAAAAATTCTTTTGTGAAGATCTGAAAAGAGTTTTGTAAATGTGTATAGAAGTCTGTAAATCAAGTTAGATTTAGATAAGGTTACCGTGATTAAACTTTCCTTGATAAAACAAATAACCATTCTGTGCTCTGACCGTTTCTTTACAGAGAAATTGAGAGCCCAGTTGGAAGAGAGAGGCCGGGCAGAGATCGACGCCCTGAAACATGCACACGCTGCAGAGATACGGGCGGCTCGTATGGAACTGGAGCGGGCAGTGGAGATATCCAAACAAAAGGTGAGTTACTTAAACGCTTGCAAATAAGAGAGTTTGGTATACAAGACGTGATGATCTCGGGGCCATTGAATGCCTGTTGGAATTCATTATTTTGAATCGGCATCCTAGGCCTGTAGATTTGCACTACCTGCTACTAGACCATTCCCTATCATTCCCTCCCCTCCTCCCTCATCCCCCCCCCCCCAAAAAAAAAACCCGCCGACCGGCGCTGCTCTGTGGCGACGACGTGCCTGCTTCAGTTATAACTGGGCTGCAGTGGCACAAAGGCAAATTTCCCAAATTGGATTAAAGAGTTATACAAATACAAATAGACTACGGTATGTCATAACATGCAGCGAGCTGAGGATTTAAGTATTTGCAACTTAGTTGTCCTGATATCGAAAAAAAAAAATGCTTTTTATATTTATGAAAATAAACTCTTCATAATTTCTTCATTTCCCAAAGTGTACGCCCGAGATCCAGTGTACATGATAACCCAAAGAGCGTTATTGTCACGGCAGAGAGTCAAAAGAATCATAATGAAAGACCGAAATGATATTGGAATTTCATTCTATTCTGTACCTAAGCCTTCCAGCTATGTCTGAGTGAATGTTTAGAATGCTGCCCCAGGTCACTCTTAGTCGACAAAAAATGTTTTAAGTAGATTTACTTTTTGCCGGCATAAATGGTTCTCAAATTAAACGTTTACGTCTCCGAAATACCATAGTATGTATGGCTGAATTATTTGGATATTATAATACCAGATGTTTCAACACGGCGTGACAAGCCATTTCAAATCTGAGAAAACCCGTAGGTCTTCGCACTGAGAAGTCGAGGGAGGCCAGATTATCACAGTTCACTGTGTTGGCAGTACCTCCAGCACCGCCAACAGACTGAGGTGTGCTATCAACAGGAAGAAAGGTGGCTGGGCAATTGGCGCTAGATGTTGGACTTGGGCAAGACTGGACAGCGAGGGGGGGGGGGTGTTGGCAGACAGTGGGTCACCGAGCTGACTGTCTAGTCTTGAATGTGGGCGATGAATCTTGCAGTTCACACGTTGGACATGCTGTGTCTACATACTTATTTCATTTTAGGTTATGGTAATGGAAAGAAATCGATAAAGACGGACTCACGTGGGATGGCCATGTGTTGCCTTGGTCAAGTCTGTCGCATGATGTTCGGAGGTCGCGACCTCACACAATTTGAAATTATCCCTTAACCACCCCCCCCCCCCGCCCCCCTTCCTTTTCTTCGAGCCCACGTTTCTGCCCCCTGCCCTTTTAACGCACAGACTTTCTCCTTGCGTTCCTGTGTTTCAGTCTTGATGAAACAGTTGGAGCCTAAGATAACCAAATTACAGTTTCTTTGTGATGAATGCAGTCACTGAGGGCAGTGTTGTTTTCTGGGACGCCACCCCCACCCTGATAACGTAAAGACAAACAGTCGTTGTGGGGGATCCCCCACCCCAAGTTATATTTTTTGTTGTTGTTTTGTTAATTTAATTGTTTCCTGACACGCGAAAAATGTTATATTTTATATCAACTTAATGTGGAAAGACAAAACAAGGATTCCGAGTGAGTATTGTGTGGAGCCATCCCTAGTGCCTCTGAAAGCATTTGATGTATAAAGGTCGACTGTTCTGTCAGCTAATCGTATAATATTAATCTTCTGTTGTCCAGAGCAAACGAGCAGGCTTAAACATTGGGGGACCTGTTTGCAGTAAAGCTGAGATACCCGGACTTACGGCGTCAACTTGCGTAATATAATTTATTTACTGTTATAATTTGATATATGCGCTCGCGGGCCTTTTTTCATGGGAAGTTTTCTGGCAGATTTTTAACAGAAATCGTTGTTTACGTTTTGTGCCTTGGGTCACATCTGGTGGCATGCGAAGGTTAACGTGATAGATTAAGGTTAACGTAATAGATTAAAGGGGATTGTTGTAAGATCTCTCCGAGTGGAGGTTTTCGGTCGTTGATTATTGGACCCCAATTTGGGCCTGGTGATGCCTGTTTTCTTTCATCGTGATGCAACCCCCTCCCCCCCCCCCCCCTCATCTGCATGCCTAACAGCTTTAGGAAACAGTACTGGCTAGAATATCAACTGCTGTATGCCATCTGTTGTGGATTAACTGCATAATGTAATTATCAAGGTTCTCATTCAGAGCTGGCATGTTAGGCTATAAGCGTTACAGAAAATGCACAGCACAAAAGTGCAAACTATTTATATTCATGTACAAACTTTTGTTTTATTTTTTTGTTGTTTGTTCTCATGCGAACATATTTCCAAAAGTGACCACTTAAGAGGATATGAGATATCATGAGAATTTGGATTATGAAACAGAATATTTGCCTGGAGAAAGCTCAGAGGCGTACCACAGTAAGTAAATAGCAAAAATCAGTTGTATTGCGGTAAAGGCTTTACAGTAAATGAGTCCATTGGTGTCTTGGTGTGATTTATGGTATTGTTGTTCCATATACGTCCGTATTTGAGCAATGAGACCCAAAGAAAATCCCCTTTCTAGTCACATGGTGGTAGACAGACCGCTTGTCATTTGGTCTGTGGCGACAACGTATCTGAGAATAAAAGGAAGGCTTGGGTTGTTATTTTTTTCTCTACTGCAAGAGGTTATATTAGTGAACTTGAGCAGGTCACGTCAGTCTTTTTGTTGACCGTAAGAGGCTACTTGTTTGGTCATTATTAATGACTGTTTCTCGTTGACTGTGGTAAGCAGTCAATGGTTGTAACTAAAAGAAGTCTGGCAACTTTAAGACGTTCCATGCCCTGGCGATCCTTAATGGCAAGGGCGCAGTGCATAAGGAAGTGATCACTCTGTAAGGGCAGCAATAATTAGCCTTTCAAGAACAGTGGGTCTGTAGGCGCCACACTGCCCCATGGCCTCAAGCACTATAATATTCCAATATGGTAACCCTTTTGTTCAAACAGTCAGGCAAACCGTGTCGCGTGCAGATATGTCCTCAGATGCAATACTCAAGCTCACTGGGTGACCAAAGCTGGCGAAACGTGCATGTTTGTTATAAATCCACTGGCCCCGTAATAGCGGTGGAAACATGTGAAAAGTACCACGTTTTAGATGCATTTAGTAATGAACTGTTAATAGAAATTCGTTGCCATTTAAGTCAAAGAAGTCCTAATAAATGTAGTGAACGTTGTCGTGACTGCCCTCTTCAAATATAGTGGAACAGCCCATTATAACTATTCCCTCACTGTGCATATTTTATCTTTATAAAGTAATTTGTGCTGGAAATGGGCGGCAGTAGCACTGCGTTTTCATCTCTGTCACTGTGAGATGTTTGCCATACTTGAGCATACATTTGGGTCACCGGGACAATAATTGAAGCACCCGGGGTGTCATTTGTAAATCTTCAAAAAGGCAAAACAAAACGGCACGTTTTTTGAAGAATTACAAGGCACGCTAATAAACCTGGAAGCATTGGTGACATTTTTCCATCAAAATGCCCAGGGAGTTCTGCATTGTCTGAGAGCCAAGCAGAGAAACTTGAGAAGGAGGAAGAAAATGAAATTGAGGAGGGGGAGAGAGTGAAGAGGCCCAGCGAAATGAGTATTACCAGAGACCTAATAGCTATATAAGGTCTCTGGTATTACCATGACTGTGTCGGTGGTATTTGAACAAGGTGGCAGCCGTGCACAGTCATTTTATATTATAAACCATTGCTAGAGACAATGAATACAGCTCAGTATTCTCGCTATGTGGTTTTGTAATGAGGCCATGCGCCCCTCACATACTACAGGGTCAACGCTTGCCACAATAAACCTGTGACTGTGAGGAAACCTCAAAACTCGACAACCTGGTTTCGTTCTGAAGCTTTGATGTGACTTTACAATAGACCTTGGAGATTGGAAAAGCAAACCATCGTTTTCATCTAAGTGGCGATGGACTGACTGGAGTGAGAGCCGGTTG
Source organism: Onchidella celtica (assembly GCA_963931925.1). Lineage (NCBI taxonomy): Eukaryota > Metazoa > Mollusca > Gastropoda > Systellommatophora > Onchidiidae > Onchidella > Onchidella celtica. Next base: position 95,140,207 of record OZ007567.1, on the reverse strand, counting down.
TTGGTTGTATTATTTAGGCAAGGTTAAGTACGTCAGTTGCTCATTAGCACAACAGCCACTCAGTTGGTAGACACAGCAGGGGTGTAAACGAGGCACCGGAAGGGGGAGGGGCACTTAATATTGATTGCTTACTGTTGCCAGTACTTCAACCACTACTTGTTGTAAGCTGTTGGGTAATTCCATTGTAAGTTTCTTTCAGTACTTACGATTTCACCTAACCTTGAATCTGTCCCCGGATATTTCCTTTGATTTCTTTTACGGTTAATGGAAAATGGTTTTAGAAGCTAGCCATGGTGTGTAAGGAGTTTACATGTGCATGAATGTGAAAGGGCTGTTGCTGTTCTGAGTAATAATTTCTTTTGCATCTTCGCCGCCTAAGATTTATGCTCTCTCTCTCTCTCTCTCTCTCTGTCTCTCTCTCTCTCTCTGTCTCTGTCTCTCTCTCTCTGTCTCTCTGTCTCTCTCTCTCTCTCTCTCTCTCTCTGTTTCTCTGTGTGTGTGTGTTTTTGTGTATGTGAGAGAGAGAGAGAGAGAAAGAGAGTAATGAAGTCTCTTTGACCCGAGTCGCTTTGGCCCAAAAGACTGGTGATGTTTCTGTAGACTATCCATATTCACGTAAAGGAATATAGAAATGTATGTATTACGCTTGTTTCGTAACAAGATCATCTAGCGCTACAACTGTCATTTTTGCTTCAGCGCTGAGGTTATGCTGATATTGCTCTTGCTGTATAATGACAACGATAGTGTTCTAGTTTCACTGTCACTACATCGGCAACACCATTGCTATCATTGCCATCAGTAGTAACCCCATTACCGCTCTTTGCTAATTTGATACTCTGCCCGAATGGCTGTTCTACCAAGCCCTGTTAATTATAATCTCCTGTCATTACAATATTTCATTTTTATCAGCCGTCCAATGTGGCCCTTCGTTGCTTTCCATCCCTTTGATTAAAACTTAATTGGTCGTCAATCAAAGTCTTCATTTATAGCTAGCTGAACAGTGAACAAAATTCAAGATATTCCATCAGCTTTGCAAAATACTGCATTGTTCATTATGTCCGCGCATTCGCCGCTAGGTGGTGGTGCGAAATCTGTGCACGCTAAAAGCGCTAGCTATCTTATGTTATTGTTTCTAGTGACTCTGGTCGAACTCCGCAGTTCGTCCAGTCAAGACATAATTTGTAAAGTAAATTAAATTATAGCTCCAGCATCCCGGAACACTCAGATTAATATGCGCGATCATTTGGGGGTTCATTTGACTTCACGGTGTATGAAGTCGTGCTTTTATATCATGATAGACGACAGCGGCAGCATGATATTTAATGAAGCGAAAATTAGAGTACAATTAATCTTGCCATGTGGCCACAAATTAAGCATCGGAACTTTGCTGGTATAACCTGTTTCCCGGTTCCTGTCTAATGAAACAAGTAAGCACCTGGTTCCATGCGTCAAGCATTGCTCTATTCCAGCTGATTTGCACATGAAGAGGGCACGAGACAAAAACGCTCCCTGGACGCAGCAGAGTAAATACTGTCCGTTGTTTTACGTAAAGATCTAGCGGTAAGTTAACAGGGGCAGTGTTTCCATTTGGTGCACACTAGTTACACTTCATTGAACAGGAGAGTCTGGGGCCTGAAGCAGATATTGGATACATGTGCATGGCATCTTGCAGTACTGAACCTAATGTAAATAGAATAAAGTGTATTTCCATTTCGTAGTGGCAAAACGAGGCCTGTCGACCGGTGATTTAGTTCTCTTGGGACAAAGCTTAAATATTGTGTACGAGGACACATGGATGCTGTGTGCTTGAGAAACATGAATGCACAATACTTGAGACATTTGAGTCCTGAATACTGGAGACACATTAGAAATTCTGAGTCATGAGTAATAATAATAATAATAATATATTGCATTTATATAGCGCCCAACCCCGTCGATGACAAGCTCTGGGCGCTTTAACAAACTCTTACACACACACACACACACGCATACACAAAAGAAATTCAAAAATATTTACTATTGTTGCTGCCGAAAACATCTAGCCTAGTTTGTCTGAAAGAAATGGGTCTTCAGATGGCATTTGAAAGAACCAATGTCATTAATTTCCCTGGTTGTCTTTGGAAGGGTGTTCCAGATGGTAGGGCCAAGAAATGAAAAGGACTTTTCTCCTACAGTGGACAGATTCATTTTAGGTACTTTCAATTTTGTAGTGTCAGATGATGATCTTAGTTGACGAGATGGAACATAGTAATCAGTTAAATCAACTAGGTACGATGGAGCAGTATTATTGACACATTTGTGACAAATGGATGACAATTTGTACATTATTCTTTTCTCAACTGGCAGCCAGTGCAAACTCTGCAGAAGTGGCAGTGCTGAATCTCTTTTCTTTTTCTTCAAAACAAGTCTCGCTGCATTGTTTTGAGCAATTTGGAGTTTTCTAATATTTTTTTGTGAAATTCCAGCCAAAAGGGAGTTGCAACAGTCAAGCTTTGAAAGTACAAAAGAATTTACTAAAACAGCCGCAGTTTCAGTTGAAATAAGATGTCTGATTTTACCGATTTTCCAGATTTCCATGTATAGAATGCGAATGAGGTGACTAACCTGAGATGACATAGAAAGATTCGAATCAATGTAAACCCCTAGGTTTTTTACTTTTTTTGAAATTTCTATTGAATTAGTGCCAATTATCATCTCAGTTCTGTCCACTTCTTGCAGAACCCGCTGACGGCCTAATAAAATAACCTCAGTTTTATCCTCATTTAGAGCCAGTTTGTTTTGGTTCATCCAGCTTTTAATTTCTGTTATACAGTTTCCAGCCTGCTGCAGAAGGCTGTCAACATCGCATGGCAAGGCAGAACTGTAGAGCTGGGTATCATCAGCATAGAAATGATATTGTAAATTAAATTTCTTTATTTCATGTACAAGTGGAATAGTATAGATAGTAAACAAAATAGGACCAAGCACTGAGCCTTGTGGTACGCCATACTGAAGCGCATAGGAAAAAGATCTTATTTTGTTGGTTACAACAAATTGGTGGCGATTTGACAGATAAGATTCGACCCATTTAAGGGCGACCCCTCTGATTCCAAACGATGTTTCTAGCCTTCTGAGCAGGATTTCGTGGTCGATGGTGTCGAACGCTGCTGATAGATCCAACAAATTTAGCAGAGTAATATTTCCAGAATCTGCCTTTACTAATATGTCATTCATGATTCTTGATAGTGCAGTTTCAGTACTGTGGTTACTTCTGTAAGCAGATTGAAATGGTACCAACAGGTCATTATTTCTCAAATGACACATTAGTTGTTGTAATATCACCTTTTCAAGGATTTTTGAAAGAAAAGGAAGGTTTGAGACGGGTCTATAATTTTGCAACATGTTTTGATCAAGAGTCGTTTTTTTTCAAAAGTGGTGTTACCCAGGCTGTTTTAAAATAATCAGGGACAGACCCACTTAAAATAGAGTTGTTTATTATTTTTGTAATAGTTGGAACCAGTTCATCAATACAAGATCTAACCAAAAATGTAGGAATAGGATCGAGGTCACAACATTTTGATGGAGATGCCATGATGATAGATTTTACAGATTCATTCGACTCAACACCAAAAGTGTCTATAGGATTTCCCTGAAACTCATCAAAATGATCAATGGCATCAAAACTGTCAAGATTTTCTCGGATAGTTGTAACTTTTTTATCAAAATAATCAGCAAAAACATTGGGCAACAAATTGTTCTCGTAAATTGTGGGTAGAGGTGTTTCCTTTCTTTTCTCTGTGAGTTCATCACAAATACTAAAAAGTTCCTTACAAGATGTAGAATTTTGAAGTTTAGTGACATAGAAGTCTTTTTTTGCAAGTTTAATAACACATTTCCATTTGTTCTTCTGGTGTTTGAAAATGTCCTTGTGGACTGTAAGACCTGTCTTTAACCATTTCCTTTCTGCTTTGCGACATTCTGCTTTGGCTGCATTGACATCTAGGGTGTACCATGGAGCGAACGGTCTGTTGGAGATTGACCTGGTCTTGATAGGTGCATGTCGCTGAAGTAGATCTTGCTAGATGTTATTATAAGATGTGATGTCGCCTTCAAAGTTCTCGAGAGCATTGGCCATTTCCGTCTTGAAGGCATTGATGTCGATACCTTTTATGTCTCTGGACGACAAAACTTTTTAAATGATATTTGGCTTTGCGAAATCAATATCGAGTACGATGGTTTTATGATCCGAAAAGAGTTTTTCTAGGACGGCGGTGTTGGTGAAGGTGCTCAAGGTTTGTTTGATGATCACTAAATCTAAGATGTGACCAGCTCGATGAGTTGGACATTTGATTATCTGAGACATATTGCATTGGTCGATAAGTTCTTTAAGTCGTTTTACTTCAGATGATGTTTCAGAATCAAAATGAAAATTAAGATCACCCAAAAGAACAGGGTATCCTTTCTCGCAGGTTAAGCGTGGTAGGAGAACTTCAAGTTCACTCAGAAAATTGGTTTTACTGCCTGACGCTCGATAAATGCAGACAAAATGAAAGACTTTGGTGCCAAGATCTAATGATAGCTCCATAATCTCAAATGTTTCAGGTTGGTAGCTAGTTTCCGGTTTAATAACAATTTTTGGTTCAAGTGATTTTCTGAAAATTACAGTATATGTACTGTATACAGTATCGGTACAGAATACAGATTACTGAGTACAAGTTTTACATTATTCAGTTCCGGATACACAGAATTAAACCGGATAATTGGGTAAATCTATGAATATGGACAACTGGGTAAAACGCATTGTACATACTGGGTATACGGTAGAGCTATACACAATGATAATGGGAAAGTAGTATACTTTCTGAATGTGGGAGACATTGATTTTGGGTGGAGACTCTGTCCTTTCCATGTGATTGATTAGGAGAGGGGATGATAGTTTGCCCTTGATGCTGCCGGGGGAGAGAAGAGCGGAATGTTCCTGTTCATTACAGTATCATAAGTTATGTCTGTGTCTGGTTCTGCCTCTGGGTTGACATTCTTGTTATAAACGAATGGAAACCTTGGGTCTGTCACATTTGAAGCAACCTTCGTGTATAGGCTTCAGAAACAGAACACTGGATAATGTATATATTTATATATTTCCGGACATCTTGGTTACCGAAGTTTAAAAAGTTGTTGCATAAGATGTATATATTTATATTTTTTTTTAGGGGGGAGGAGAGGGCTGGAACTCTTTTGTGGTCCTCTTTCTCGTCATGCATACCGACGTTTTAGAAAGTGGTCATTGCCATTGTAAGGGAGCTTTTGAATTCTGAGTCTAAGCTCCATTGAACACTGATAAAATTAACAATATTTAACTGTAAAAAAATTGTGAACAGATCGGCTCATGTCCCATTTGTCCAACATGAGGTCAGACACTGAATAGGATGTTGAACGCCCACGTCAATCTCGGACAATTCTCAGCCTACGCTAAAACAATCAGTAAAAACTGGGTGTTCGGTGCCCTTGGCGCCCCAGATAAGAGGCTATTGTAAGATGAGATTCATCACAAGTTGACATTGACAATGACGGTGTCAGTGATTGGACAAATTAAAAGACAACGTTCCCGGTTCTGGTGACATTATGAAGAAATTCGATCCGTATGTTTTTCATATATTGGCCCCTTGTCCCATATGCCTTGAACCGTATGGGCACATTTCATAATGGGGAAAAACAATGGTATTTGAAGAGGCTCAGGTTGAATAAGAAAATTATCATTCGGTTTTATCGTTGTCAGCTGATAAACGTTTGTGAGGATCATTTTGTTAAAGTCTTTATGAATTAATCATTGTGCTTATTTACGTCCTTACTTATTCTTGCTAGAACCCATTGGGCTGGTGTGTTACGACTTATTTGGAGGGGGTTATTTTATAATGCTTAGGGACCCATTACGTGCCTTTACATATTCATTACAATATGATAATTCTGACTGCATAATACCTAATAGTAATCATATAGCATCCAGGGTATAATTCCAATTAACTAACTATCACTTTTCTAATTATAACTCGCAACCACACATATAAATTCAAGCAAATATGTTATACATCTGAACTTGTAGCCGTTATGGCCTTCTAACTTATATAACTTATACAGCACAATTCCTTACTAGTATTTATGTCGAACTTCTCGACATGGATATTTAACAATTCCTCACATTCCTTGCTACTCTATTAATCACAACACTACAGCTACTGCCTTCGTCCACCACACTCGGATGTCTAAACGATCACTCCTGTCGAACGAGATCTCTGGACTCGGGGAGTTAGTCCTTATAGCTGACAGTGGATTTCTTCTCTGTCAGGGTAGCCCTGTCTTCACTGTCAAATCGCTGGACCTTACCATTCTGCGCTCGCCGTATAGCGAGCGCGAATCCAAATTACGCGGTTCGTACCCTTGGCCCGGTACGACAAGGCGTTGAACAGCTATTTCTTTACGTTAGCTCTTTTGTCTTCGGCTGTTGTCTATGTTTCGTCTCCTATTTCAGACTCAGGAGAATGAGCCGAGAGCGCATCACTGTGCAATGCCTACAGCCGTCTCTAAATAAAATACGAAGTGTCTAGGCACACGACATATCGTGGAAAAAGTGTGGAGAGATTTTTTCACGACACGTTTTTCATCCAATCAAAGTTGACCGTTTTCTGACTCAAAATGGCGGCCCCACTGAGCGGGAGGTCGGAACCTGGGGGCGTGAGGGTCTAGTCTGTTTGTATCAATGGGCGGTAGTCAGATTGACTAATCAGACGAAAAGGGGCTGGGGTAGCTGTAATAAGTTGTGAAACGTCGTGAAAAACTTCACCAAGGCCATTTTCATGACATGTCGTGGAAAAGTTCACGGAGGCGATTTTAACGACGTGTCGTGAAAATAGCCACTTCCAATAAAATATGGCGGATCAACCCTTTCATAGCAGAAATAACCCCGTGGAGCTTCCCTCCCTAAACGCGTGCTCCATGAGTTCACATCTCCGTGCATTCTTAGTACAACCTACCGCCTCAGGGTGTGACTCCACTAACCCCCAAAATACCACTTTTTAACCTAAGGGTCCGATCACATCAAATACTACTCACTGGATCTCGGCCCGTGAACTCCTACACACCGTGAGCTCTATTGCCCAATAGTAGAAAACAAGATTTGGGGGAAAACCCTGCTAGTTGAATGTAGGTCAGCCATCAAATAGAGTGGTGAGTGGAGAAGGTGAGGCAAACAACTGGCCATGAGTAAAGCACAGACTACTCATATCAACTGACTGGTACGAAATGCGATGTTTGCCTCACTTAAGAGCAAGGTTAAGGTAACAAAATTTGGGGATTTTTGGTAAAGTTGGTGAAGCCTATTACAGAATTCTGCTCGTGACAGTGTACATTACTTTTCCTTGGTATTTTTCCAGGAATCGATTAAGTCTATTTAAAAGTAGCCTTTGGCGCTTGCCATGGCTGTTCAGGACACACTTGGCCCTCTGAATCCCCAAGCCATATCTCAACAAAATTGAGATATTTTACATATCTCTTTGCCACTTTGTTCCAACTACACTAAGCACCTGTCGGCATTTTGAAGCTGGTTGATTGCTTTATTGGGAATGCTGAAAACCCCTCCTTCTTTAATAGTGGATTTATTTACTGATTCATTTATTGATCGGCTGTATTTTCGAGCCCCTGAAACTATGTGCAGATTTCGAAAAGAACATATAGTGTACTAGCACAAAAGAGAAGATCTGACACAATGATTTCTTTTTCTCTCTTCCTTCTTGAAAGGGAATTTGTAAGAGAAAGGGCGGGGAGAAAGTGAGAATGATAAGTCATTCTGAAACTCGAAGAGAACAAGTTTAAATAACATCGCAGGCACACTCAGGCTCTTGGTCCACACATTACAGCAAGAATGAATTTTTCTTCATCTAGTAAACGAACTCTAAATAACTTTGCTGAGATTGAACGCTGTGCCCACGCTTATTTCATCAGTGCTGTTTATTCTGCTATTGACCTTGAATGTCATGATTATATTGGACGTTTGAAATCCGACCTTTCAATCCCGTACTTGTTCTCCTCCTGTCCGTTTTCCAGCGCCTGTCCGTCATCATAGCCACATATGTTATTCATTGACAGCCCACGCTTTTCAGTGATTGAAATTGATGTTTCACTAATGAATTGTCTGGGAGATGGAATAGGATAACCCCAGTTTCTTCATTATAGTTCATTTCTGCATTTGTTGCTGGCGTTGTTTGAAACTAAAAATTTAATTTGTTCAAACAAAAATATGTTATGTCGTGACTGTAGTAAATATTCTTTGAATAGGCAATTTCATCTTATTTGTGTGAGCTGAGATCAACGATTTGACCCTACGTAAAAACACTTTTTATTTTTACCACACTAATTGGCTCCACCCGCACGGCTTGACACCAATTCCTGATTGGTATGAACCATATTGCCCTCTCTAGTCTTCACCAAGCACACAATTGTTGATCCACAAATTCATTGTGTTTACCGGCGAAAGAATCCCCGATCTTGCCATTTAGATGTAGTTACCTTCTTCTAAATCTTAATTTGTAATGAATCACTAATGACATTCCAGCATTTCTAGCCTTATTCTCGTTGCTTATATGCCCTTCAGATTTTATGTATTCGAACGCTGAGGAAGCAGGGGCATGAAATTTATGTGGGCATTTGATATTGCACAGGTTCGTTTTAATTTATCCACGTCCGCTGCTCGGGAAGCAAATCACCGAATTTTACTGTGGCTGATCATTAAGAGATGCGTTAAACATTCTGCTCAGTGTACACTTGTGTCTCATGAAGCTGTATGGAGAACTCACAAAGTTTTACGACACCAAAAGGAGTTCGGAAAAGTGCTCGTTTGCTCCGTCCGTCAGTGTTCTGTACCATCCATGGAGGATCTCAGTTACAATGCTTAAGTTTCTTTGGATGTGCTGTCAGGATGTTAAGGCGTTTTCATTTCTTGTCCGTTTATTTATGTGATAGTTTAAGATCACTGCTTTAAGCGCCTATATACAAAGACGGAGAGGTAGTAAGCATAGAGATCGGGTTAGTGTCGCATAAACAAAACGTCCTATATTTCATATGAAGGGAGGAGTATGAAAGGGAGCACAGAAACAGATGGAGAGGAAGAGTGGAAGGATGGAGGGGAAAAAACAGGGGAAGAGAGAGAACTCGAGAGAGAGAGAGAGGGGGGGGCGGGGGGAAGACGGGCCTGATGAAGGTGAGACATTTCACTTATACTGAATGGAAGCGTAAAATTCCTCAAGGCGTTGCGTATTGCTAACGTTAATTTTTCCACGGTATATCTCTTCGTTTGTACTTCTTTATTTAAATCTTCTTTAGGGAGGTGGGAAGGGAGGCAGGGGTCGTAGTATATAACATTTCCACCTATAACAGGGAAGGTATTGTTCTTTAATCGTCTTCCTGTTGCTATGAAGGTTCTAGGTTCCAGTAGAAAGCCGCTGTGAGTTTCCACACTTCTCCAGATTATGATCCAGCCAACCTGCCAAATTTCTGGCATCCGGCGACAAATTCTCCCACTATACTTTCCCACTGCCTTATGCCTGCGGATAGGATCCGTGATAACTGGTGCCGATTCCCCCCGGTCCGGTTTCGGTGCACGGAATGCCCTTGAGGTTGTTGGATAAACTATCTTATCCCAGTCAGACACAGTTACTAAATTGAGCTGGCCGATTGCCTTCTTTTAGTGCAGTCAACCTTTTCTAAATGTGGCCCGCCCATTTACGTTGAGATGCATTATACTCGTATTGTCAAATCTTGGACAACATACTGTGAGTTAAATATGAAAAAAGACTGGCGCCTGGTGCTTGAAATAACCTTAGATTAATCTACATTTGAAGTCACAGCTGGAAATATGGAAATGGGAGGGGTCCGGTAATCCTGCCACACCGGCACTGCATACAAGAAACATTTTTGTTAAGTAAGCTCATGACGGATTGTGCAACTTGAAAAGACAAATTTTGGCTAGGAGATGCGGACGCCGAAAAGTAAGAGTAGCCTTAGGGTAGCCACACAAAGGCCACCCAATTCGGTCACCGAGCCACTAGGCCCTTTAGGTGAGAAGAATTGCACTATTAAACGGACCGAATCTAGGTGGGCTCTATGTGCAGTTGTTGAAATTATATAGTGCAATTCTTCTCACCTAAAGCGCCTAGTGGCTCGGTGACAGAATTCGGTGGCCTTTGTGTGGCTACCGTAAGACTTGAGTCAGATCTGAAGAATGAAAAAAAATAAAATAAAACATGTATTGTTTGTTCCCCATAAAATTCAAGTTTTCATTGTTGGATTTGTATAATTTCCATTTTAAAATTACGGAAACTTGGGAGATTTAAAGAGTTTTAAGCTCCACGTATAAGGTTTAAAGATCTTTCTGCTCTTGTTTATTGGAGTAACCACCGGTCCCTTTTTTTTCTTCTGAAGGAGCCAAATGTAATTGTGATCCTATTCGAAGAAGTTTACTTAAAGAAAAAACTAAAGTATCTCACTTTAAGACAAAACAAAAGACATTCCAGTGCTTGCAAAATGTAACAAGCACCCCTATTTGAATGGCTGGGTGACAGACTGTGATATACCCGAGCGGATGTGAGTTATCACTGCCTGTGTGGGGCTGTGATTGGCGGCGACGTGCGGGAACGCAGGAACAACTCACTGGCTGAAACGGAAATCTTTTGTCCATAACAGTTTTATGTTATGCTTTCCAAGCAGTATGGGGCATTAAAAGAGGAGAGTAGGAATGAAAGACATGTGATATGGGAAAGGGAAGCGAGTGGTGGTGGTGGTGGGGCTAAGTGGCACTACACATAAATCTTTATTTTAGATTCCTGGGCCACACGCAATAGGTGCTCTCTGAATAAGAACAGCAAGAAAGCCTTCAAGGCCAACTGCACAATAAATGTTTCTGCTTTTATGTAGATCTAGATGTTGTTTCTGTGGATGTTGGCCACTCTTTTATTCATTTTGCATCATTTGGAAGGACGTTTGGTCAGCATTGTCATTCCATTGTTTATCTGTTTTGTTTGTAACGCCAGCATTGTGTTTGTTACCGGAGGTCAGATCTTTGTTTCAGAAAGATCGCCACCTGTTGACCCTATAGAATTGTTGTTGTTTTTTATCCTTGTCGACAATGTCTTTGTTTGTAATACCAGCATTCTGTTTGTTACACGGAGTTTAAATCTTTGATACAGAAAGGTCGACACCTGTTGACCCTATAGAATTGTTGTTGTTTTTTATCCTTGTCGACAATGTCTTTGTTTGTAATACCAGCGTTCTGTTTGTTACACGGAGTTTAAATCTTTGATACAGAAAGGTCGACACCAGTCTTGTTACTCCACAGAGCTTTTTTTTTTGTTTTCCTATCCTGGAGGATGCTAGTTTTGTTTGTAGCACCAGTATGCTGTTTGTTGCACGGTTTGTTTCAGAAAGGTCGCGACTTTCTGACTCCACAGAATTTTAGCCCCATTCTGGTGGACAATGTCGGTATTCAGTGGGTATGCCGTAGGTTTCTGCACCAAGGATTCCAAGAACACAACATGATAACTTCCGGTGCTTTTGACAGTGAGATAGAGGGGGGAAAGTGGAATGTATTCAAATACTTGGCCTCATGACAGAGTATGGTACGTTTGCCAGTGGGTTCTTCGTGGTTAAGAATATGGCATTGCTTATTAGGTACAAACTCACAAGAGAAGAAACGTCTCGAATTCAGGGTTTTCCCACAGCATAAGAAGCCCAAACCCGGGGCAGCACAAAGAGCCATGAGCAAGAAGATGCTGAATATAAAACTACAAGATAAAGTGTCATGCTGTGAAATAGGAAAGAAGACAGAGACCACAGACATAATAAGTCTGTGCTCAAACAGAAATGGAAATGGGCATGTCGTGTGCCTAGATATTAAGGCACTAGATGGACGAAAAGGTGTACTGACTGGCAACCAAGTACTGGGAAGAGATCCAGAGAAAGTCCAGCAAGAAAGTGGCCAGGTGGCATCAGAAAGCATGAGGAGGGCACAGAGCCAGGACCAGGTGGAAGAAGCCTGGGGGGGGGGGCGGCGCACTACATGTTGCGAATTTCTTCTTAGGTAGATTGGCCATACATTAAAGGGGATAAAGTTGTGGCCACCGCTCCTTTACGGGCGCTCTGCATTCATGCATTCTTATGAAACTGAAATACGCTTCTATTTGATTTTTTTTACATATCGTTCACAGAACGTATACTTTCATAGCTGAGCATCCAGATTTCGTCTTGAGCGCACCTTTATATCATTCATTGGCTTTAAATGCCCGAACCTCAACACGGTGTTTATCGTGCATGGTAGAGCTGTTTTTCTGACATTAAGAACTCATAACATTATCTCATCCCACATGTCACATGGACAGTATTTGCTTTAACAGCAACACCAGCCTCTTCAGTTTCCATGGTGCGCTCTAGACAAGTTTTGTGTGTGTGTGTGTGTGTGTGTGTGTGTGTGTGTGTGTGTGTGTGTGTGTGTGTGTGTGTGTGTGTGTGTGTGTGTGTGTGTGTGTGTGTGTGTGTGTGTGTGTGTGTGTGTGTGTGTGTGTGTGTGTGTGTGTGTGTGTGTGTGTGTGTGTGTGTGTGTGTGTGTGTGTGTGTGTGTGTGTGTGTGTGTGTGTGTGTGTGTTTGTTTGTTTGTTTGTTTGTTTGTTTGTTTTTTTTTGGATGTTGTTTGTCTTGCACATTGTGTGGACCTCTCAGGTGTCCGATTTTTCCTGAGGTTCAACGGGAGAATGGAAGTAGAAAAAGGTCTGACACGGCATGTTTCTTCAGTTTTTATTGCTGATATTAGTATTTAATAATTTTAGAAGGGTTAGGGCAAATATGATGAAGGCAGAGGAAGTTAGAGCTTGAAATATGAATAGAGTATATATATATATATATAAGAGTGAGACATACATTCCTCCTTGCTTGTCTATACTTGCCATTTCAACCGGATATAAACATGCATGATACGTTTAATAAATGATTTGTACATAGATCATTAATTTAATCCACTCAACAGTAAAGGCATACATTTTATCTTAAACATTATCATCAGACATGTTCCGTGTTTATCTGTGGGTTTATTTACTATCAGTAGAGGAAATGCCGGTCTTTCTCATAAACTTTTCCGACTAGTGTAAATTCCATAATCATTGGATTTTTCCTGTAATGGAGACAGGCATAATCATACTTGTCCATTTGAACTGAATCAGTCCCCGCTAACTATGTCATCAGTATCAGCCACTACAATACATTTTTCACCAGTTTCCTTATCGGTTAATTTCCTGTGTACAGTGGTCTGTTCGCACTTCCTCATACAAATTTGGAAAAATTGGATGTTGTAATAGTTACAGTGATAATCTGTAATGCAGATTTCCTGAACGGGAATTTCACCGCGGGGGGCACTTTGTAATCATACACCTGAACTAATACAGGGTCTCATCTTTTTCATACATCCCGTCTGGCAATTTGCCACTTCCTGGCACCAACTAACTGTCTGAATGAACTCAGAGCATTTCCTTGTTCTGTTCTCCGTCTTGATTTACATGTTTTTTGCATTGAAGGACAGACCTAACCGGAAAAAAAATTGGGAACAAATTCAAACTGCCTAATTCAGACACTGATACGGAAAGCCTCACGTTATCTTTATTTGGATGGAGTTTCAGATTTAACAAGACACATTATTGTTATGGCCAGCACAGACAAGGATTTTTATGCGCTCTCTTGTTATCTTATGTCACGATGAGAGACTTTATGCTCAGAAAGAATGAGTTAATTTCTGGCGAAGAGCGCCTTTGTCAAGGAAATGCGACGAATTTGCCGGTGTGGTCCTATGGGATGTTTCAAGGGCGTTTTGTGATATTGTAGAATCCCCCCTCCCCCCCATACCCCCTCCCACCATGCACTATGTAGAGTTCTCCCACCGGTATATTTTCTCCTTCCTCCCCGGTACCCAATCAGCTGAGTGCAATTTAATGCAGCAAGCGACTATTGTGTTCAAATAATGAAAAGTGACGTATCGCGTGGGTGGAGCAACGGCAAACACAGCAGGCCGTATCGTGAAAGGAGCTGTATTGTCCAAAATGTAATGTTTCAGGTGTTTCAGGTAATACAGGGAGATTGGCATTCTGACAGCCATAAAGTGCAGCAAGATTTCCTGTAGCGATGTGCGTTAGTAAGTAATGAAGAACGATTCATTGTAAAAGGCGTAACAAAAGTGATTCATGTCAGTGGCATGTTGTGAGGGACCCAAAAGACCATCAGAATTTGGGAACAAAAGCCAGTTTTGCAGCTCAGATTATGAAAACCCCGAGGCGGAGATTTATCAATTTGTGAAATGGCTAAAATCAGGAAAGGGAGGGAGGGAGGGGAGTGAACAAAGGAAGACGATCGGTCTCCCAGAGCGTAAAGAAAGGACCCCGCACTCTTGACACCAGAAGACGTTGAAATTCAGGATGTCTAATCAGTGGAGAAGTTCGTTAGATGACAGATGTATTTCTGTTTGTGTGTTCCCCCGCAAAAATCCCCAGGCGCGAGGTTAAAAATGCGTTTCCATTAAAACTGTTTAAATCCCCGCTCGACGTTCCCAGCCTCTGTATGTGAGTGGGACAAAAGAGGAAGGGGGGGGGGGGGCAAGAATGTGGAGATTCAGAATGATAAGGCAGTTTCACGAAAAGACCAGGACTATGAAGATGCCTTTCAGTACGGCCACAATCATCCTCTCATGTCACAAGTAACGTGCGAAGTTTGGATGATGTAAGTTTGTGTAAATAAACAGGTAGATAATAAAGAATAATTACCTCCTTCATTCATAGCGGATCCCCGCTGACAAAACTTGCCTTGTGTAGAGAGATCCGCAGCCACCAGCCGCAGGAAATACAGGATATTTCGTGGGGGATTAAAGGGTTCTTTCCCATCTAATTTCAGGCCATTCACTTTATGTTTAGATGAAAGCGGCAATAAAATCTGTCTTTCATCATGAAGAGTGTGCATTGTTTCTGCCATGTACGTTTTTGAAAAAAAAATGTTGTAATTTGTTACAATAATATTATGTGGTTGTGACTGATGTATCCTGGATGTGGACCTGAATGGAAAGTGTTTATTCAGTAGAAAGGCTTAGAAACTTAACAATCAAATTGTAATTGCTACAAATACCATGTCTAAAATAAAAACACACACACACACACACAGAGAGAGAGAGAGAGAGAGAGAGAGAGAGAGAGAGAGAGAGAGGGGGGGGGGTGGGGGTAACCTATGGGGTCCCAGCAGTGTTTTGGTACAAAGTGGCCAAATACAAGTTTATTTTAAAAGATACATTTGAGGATCAAACAAGGGAAAAACTGTACAGTGAATTTTAAAGAATGAAAATAACAGAAATTTCAGACCCTTTCATTTACCGAGACTTCCATCAGGCGACAAAAATTGGAATAAGTAAAATAATTCATTTTTGTAAAAGAACAGCCGAATAACTGAGTCTGATAGCTGATTGTTTTTAACCTGGAGTTTTGTGAAATACAACTCCTTCCCTCGCATTTTAAAATAAAATGTCCATCTGTCCTGGTTCTGTATTTTCAGGATCGCGACCACCAGATACAGGCAGAGGAACTGAGAACTGAGATTGGCCATAGAGAACAGCACATCAAGAACCTACAGGATCAACTGATGAGACTTCAGGATGAGATTGATAAACTGAAGAAAGAGATTGAAGCCAAAATCCTGGAGATCAAACAAGCCCACAAACAGGCCAGCCATCAGATGAGGTCAGTAAATGTAGTCAAGTTTGGGTTGTATAGCATTAATGCATCTTTTGCTATAGCCTCTTCTTTGTAGATTGTGGAAGACTATAGGATTGTTCTTGTGGTAGGTCATACAAAAGATTGTCCTTGGCTAACATACCAAAGCAGTTCTTATGGTTGCACCAAAACACAGGGCCCCTTCTCTATCTTTGGTCATGGAAAAAATTCCGTTTATAGATATGTTTCCCTAAATGGTGAAGAAAAAGAGTCTTGAGGCTCCATAAAGAAGACATTCAATGCTGTCAGAGGTGAATGTTATAGTCTCTAGAGAAAAGATATTTTAAAAAAAACAGAAAATCTGTCGGATCGCATCAGCTTGGCCCAGGTTAAAAATATGGCTAAAACATAAAAAAAATTCTAATTTCAATTTTGCACTTCCCACCAAGCAAACAACGAAACAACAAGAAAAATATACAATGAATTCCAAAAGGATGAAAAGAAAATAAATTAAACAAGCATTTGTTCACTACGGATCTTGTTTAGGTCAAACAGCATTTGAAATAATGAATTGTCAAAGCAAAAAACTAAACAGTCATGAACCCTGTTACTTAGCTGTTGCTAAAATCTTTCCACATGTGCTGTCTTTGTAACACATTCAATTTAAGCTAATGTCAAAATGTGTTATAATTATTATTAACTGGGGGGGGGGGGGGGGGGGGAGAGAAGCACGTTGAGATGATTTAATTGGTAACTCTATGATGAAAGCCTCTTTAGGGTGTGTGTCAGTGAAATGGTATCTGTGTGTCACACCAAAAATGGCAGGCTAAATCTTCAGGAGACCTGTTGCTGTGGTTCATGCCTAATGTGGCATGTTGAAATAAGAAACATTAGAACTGTCTACATAGGAGTCCATGATATGACATTGTGATAATTCACATGAAATGCTACCAGAACAAATTTCCAGTCATCTTTAAGCCTGGAATATTTAACTATTTTCAGTGCTCCAAATGATGGAAGAGACAAGCAAATAAATATTCATAAACCAGTTGTATAATAGACGCGGGATAAAACAAAACTGATAATAAACAAATAATAATTATAACATTAGTTATAATGATATTATAAACATGAAATAAATCAATATATAATAAATACATTGAAGGTTTAACTCCATGACTCCAAACCATACCACTGAGCTGAGCAGATTACAACTCGTGCAAAAAATGTTTTTTTTTCCTTTTTTTTCACTAGTTATGTGTCACTGTTTAGATAGATAATCAGATGGATTTACTTTATCCAATGTTTTCTTCTTACAGGATGCAGGAAGATAAACTGACCCGCCAGGGTCAACAAGCTCTGGACAACCTGACCGCTGACCATTTACGGGAACAACAAGAATTGCTCTCTCAGTTTAACTCAGCACAAGAAATGTTGAAAGATAAAATCTCTGGCCTTCAAATCGAGTATGTTTGTTTGTCCGTTGTCCCTAATTAGTGCAATAATTAGGTGTATCTGGGCTATGTCAACATAATGATGCTGGAGATCTTAGCCGATCAAATATTATGATAGGCCTAAATGGCAAGAAATGCAAAATTCAATGCAGCGCTACTTGTCAAAAATTAAACAGATCGTATAAACCTTGAAAATGACAAATGTTCGTGCGTTATGAAAGGTAATGAGAAAGAGGAGGAAGTGAAAGTAGGTGTAAAGGAAAAGATAACATCTAGAGTATCTCAAAATATTACCTTAATTGAACCTTAATTGAACATTTGAATGTGACTGGGGAACCTCATGGCAAGAGACTTTGGTATGGAGAGAATGTGAAACTTGATGGCAGGAGATGGTGGTAGGGAGAGGAAATGGAATTTCATGGTTAAGAATGGTGTTTGGGAGGGAGAAAAGGCCATGACAATGGTCAAAATACTAGAAATGTCTGTGATTTTCCCATGGCCAGTCATTACTGCAGTAGTATAGCAACAGACAATGATATTTTTAAAGTTTTGTAAGGAATAAAATCTGCACACCTTGACCTAGTTTACAACATTGTGGCAGTGGCTCAGTATCATTGTCACAGCCATTTCTTTTTGTCCACAATTTCTGTGGTTACACATTAAAGCCTGCCAGTGTCTTTCTCCTATATATTATTAATGAGTTGTCTCTGAGATGCTGCATAAATGTTTCTCTCTGTCAGGTTGGAGGAAGCCCAAGAACGCTATGCCCAGAGAGAATCCAGGCCTGAAGATTTGGAGCTGATTGAATCTCTGAGGTGTGAAGTATCGGAGAGAGAAGGGAGGATTAAAGATCTGATTGTAAGTTAACTGCTGGGATGTATGTAAAGTATTGCACGTATTTTCATATAGTTGCTGTTGTAGTATATATCTCAAGGGCTTCACCAGCCTAATTGCTATAGTGGAGATTTCATTGTCCTTATAGGATGGCATTTACACTGTTTTCATCACATATTATAAACAATTGAAAGCCACTGGCTAGTTGGTGAAATCTGCATTAGTTCGAATGAGTTAACAGTTTGCTTATGGACATAGTAATTTCAGGGTAAGTCATGTGTCATATATGTTGTATCAGTTGATGTTTATACATGTGCAGTCTTTGTGTTAATTATAGGAAATGTTTTCAACTGAAACGAATTGATTGAGTTGGCATTCAGGATTACTTTAAGTGACATTGACATGATGTATTACAACTGATGACATCAGCTGATAGGACTGTATGTCAGAGAGGACGAAAACATTTACTCATAAATATACAAACATGAACTGACATTTGGAGGCAATATCAATCAAACTTCATCCCAAAGTGGAATATGTGGTAGAATTATTTCTTTTTATTTGTAATAAACCAAAGTACACCCAATTCTTGCTATGGGCTTAAACTGAAAATGGAAGGTCTCAAAATATCTGCCTAGTTGTTAACTTCCTTTGGCCTGTTCTGTGCTGACATGTTAAATGCTTTGGCATTGACCGTGTGAAATATCTAATTATTGACAAGAAAGTAAGCAGTTATGCACTATGATCATTATTCTCCTAACCTTGAGGTTGGTAAATCCAAAGTTCCACATCAGAACGAAGATCTGCAAATGTGAGTCCAAAATGAGATGGACGGAGCAATTGCAGATGAATAAAATGGCGAAAGCGTTAATGCAAACTTACTTTTATAATCTATATTTATTTATTCAGTAATATATTTTTCTGCGCAGGATGAGAAGCGATTCTATCAACTGGAGCTTGTCAACAGGGAGACTAATTTCAATAAAGTTTTCAACACGGCGCCAAATGTGGGTGTCCTGAATCCATTTCAGAAGGCAAGTACTCTTTTATTAATGCACTTTGGTTTTAAGTGCAATATAATCAGACTTTAATGAACTATTTCTGTCTATAATATTTTATTCCTTAGAGAGATTAGGGAGAAATAGCTGTATAGAGGGTTGAAGTAAATTCGAAAAGATTCTCAATTAAACACATTCTTCTAATGGACATGTAATCAGCAGAGATTTCTTTCTGCAGTTTGATAATACTATTTACGAGCATAGTGGTTAGCAACGACTTTGAGGTCTTAGGCTTTGTCCATCTGGAAAATGTCTGGGAATCTGCAATAAATTGATTGGCTGAAGTATTGGAATTCATTTTCATTCATCCTGTTAATTTCACACACATGATTCCAAGTGAAAAAGCCTTACAGTGTGATCTGGTTATGAATTCTGGACACATTATGCAGAGTCCTTGATTTTGTCTCTTTTACACAAATGATAATCTGGTACCCACGTAGGATGAATTTGAGCTCAGAACCTATGGTTTTGGCAAGAAATCAAATTATTGTGTCAGCTTATGTGGCATATTTCCTATTACATGGAGATGAAATGTGTAACAAATCCCAGACTGGGAGATGTAATAATTATAACAGGACAACAATCACGAACGAACACGTATAACACTTAACAGAACAACCCATCAGACTCACACATTTATTAAACATAAAGATAAAGATAACAGTGCAATTACATACATTATATTACTCTAATCAACTGCCGTCCAACGGCCTTCTTTCCTTCAAGTACTCTTCCTCGGGTCCCCAACCCGGTAGTTACTTTTAAATACACTTCGGCTTCAGCCTCTCCACTCAATGTCTTAATAACCCCCTCCTAGGGCAATAACACCTGAGCATTCCAATAGCTCCTCAACATGGCAATAGCACGTTAATAGTTCAATTCACATTAATATCACAATAGCACAGTCGTATATCAATATCACATGTAGTACATCTTAAGAACACATTAACAATTCTATACACATCCCTGTCTGTGGCCAGACTGCCACGACTCATGCGCCCCTCCTGTCCTGCTCGACAGCTTCACTCCACTGGCCTATGGGTAGCCTTCGGCCCTATGCTGGCCTATCCCCCGAGCTAGTTCGCTCACCGCGGGTGGCGTCTCTGCCCGACCCCGGCACCTACAAGAAGAACATTACATTGGTAGAATACCATACCATCTCTATTCACTTCACCCCTCATTACAAACCATGAAGCGTACACACAATAGTCCACCTTTCACTCACCACACATCTTACGGTAACACACCTCCCCCGTATTACACAGTACTCACTCTCGCTACGAATCCATGAACCTAACTTACATCTATCGCTCATTGCGCACATCTCTATACACAGTAATCAATGACTTCCACCTTCCTCACATATACTTATTTACATCATGGTCATAGGAGAATCTAGTACATCAATCATCATAATTATCAATCATCGTTCAACCTACCAGTCATCACTGGAAAACACATCACAATGTCCCGACTGCTTTCATTCACGTCTGTCTCTTGGGGCCTTCTAACTTGCAGTCATTGTCAGTACAGCGCTCTCGCCTCATGCCGACCCCCCAACTCACAACATTTCACGCTTTAACGTTAACTAACAGAAGTCAATATAGGTGAGCAGCCTCACTATCCCGTGAGTCAATCCCTCACTTCCATGCCCCCGTAATCCTTGAATCCCGCCCACTCCACTCGTGACAAAATGATTTTCTTGTTATATCATGCGTGGACAGGCCCACAAAATGTATACCAGAATGTAATTAGCCTTTGAAGCAGTGTTCCTGTGAAGGTTTAAAAACAGTTGTCTCCTTAAAGAGCACTGTAATGATCTCATTAATAGCAAAAAAAATCCATACATATGGGAAGAAAGCTCACAAGATTTCTGTCAACACTTTGGCTGCCTAGGAGTCTGATTTATGTATCTGTATCTGCCTGGCTAATAATAGTATGGAGAAGGGGGATGTGAAGCCAAATTGTGATATTGAAACTGACTACTAGAAAAGAGCAAGTTCACAGCCAAACTGGCAGTTTTCCATTTCACAGTGTTATGACGCCAGCAATCATAATGCTCAAAATCAAATTCAGTAGGTAAATTTTGAAGCCTATATAGAGAACAGGAACTGGTCACTCATTGAAGGAGGTGTTTTGATTTTAGCATAAATACACCTAATATCTTTGTTTGGCTTTAATAATTGTCTTAATATTTGTTGTTATTTTTCTTAAAGATCTCAAAAAACTTCCATTCCTATGTATATTGTGAAAATAATTTCAGTGTGTATATGATTTCTGAAACTGTCTATCATTTCTATCCAAATTTTGAAAGCTTGGTTCAGTTTCAGTCTTCAAGGAATCGACCACTGTACCAGTATGTATAACAAATTGAAACAAAAAATAAAATTTTCAAATTTACAACAGAAATGTATTGATTTTTGTTTTTCAGCCCAAAAAGAAAGGAGACATCACTGGAAAGATGACTGGTGGTCCTGGTTTGTCAGTTGGTAATGGACATGGTGGAAGCCACCAACGACTTGACCCTTTGCCAGGGTCACCTATGCATGATGGGAGGTTGAACCCCGCAAAACCATTACCTCAGCCAAATTTCACCAAAAAGTTTGTGAAATAATTATTTGAACAAGTATTTATTTGAAAACAAAGCCGCAAGACAGAGGATCCTTATTTGTGAAGGAGCCATTTTAACCTTCATCTTAATCTAGTGATAACAGATTTATATTGTCATTAAAGAATGAAAATAAGTGCCGCATTAATCTGTTTTGGAGATCTTTATATTTATGTAAATATGCTTGCACTGACCTTTTGTTTTCTCTCCACAAACTGAGACTTTCTCTGTTGAGAGTGTATGTCAGGCGTTCACCATTATATGTGTGTAAACTGCTGGGTTTTACCAAAGAAATAAGGCTGAGTCTGTGGTAGATTGAGAGTTGATTCTGAAACAGAAAAATATATTGCTTGATTGCATATTGTCTGTTTGTCTACCTTTCTTCATTTTTTTTTGATGACAGAAGTATGACAGGAATCTTTCCATCATGTTTGTAAACTGATGTTTGTTCCAACAACTGTTTGGTAAGACTTCTAATTCTGTTTAAATGTCTTTGTATTCTGACCACAGCACAGATGATAATTAATTTTTAATCCCGTCATGTTCCACTGCCAGACAATCTGTTGGCAGTTTGCAAATTTTATTGAAGCCCTGTATTTCTGGACATGTTTGTTTAAAGTTTGCATGTTAGTTTCTTGATTACTTATTCTAGACCATGTTTAACCAGCACATCACATTGGTTTGACCAAGGCTGCAGGTGTTTGTCAGTAATTTTGTTTTCAGATTTTTTCCGCATATGATGAAAGCAGTACATTTTTAATATTTGATAAATTAGGGTATTTTGTTATGAATAAAGCAGAACTTTGTCATGATATTAAAGTGCAGACCGTTGGAATAAATAGATCAGTACATATCTCAGGCATTGTAATTTGTATCATTGAAGAATAGCATTGTTTTATTTTCTTTGTTTCAGAGGTTTGGGTAAACCTAATCTATGAATAAGTTCATGTTTATTGTAGGCCTCATAGCGAATTCAAAATATACATAAGAATCATGCAAACAAGTTTTGAAAAGACATTTAAAAAAAAAAAAAAAAAAGAACAGAATTTACTTGGTCCTCCACTCTCTGCTAACTTATGAACAAATTATCAGCAGTGACAAGATGACATCAGTTGTCTTATACTTTTATTTCATTTGAGTTAGATGATGATATAAATGTCAAGAGCTGGGAGGGGAAACTGGAAGGGAATAACTTTATAAACCTTAATACTTTATTCCATAACTTGTCCTGGCTTTAATGTATCACAGTTACAGTTTGTTTCAGAATCAGTCAGTACAACGTAGATTTAGACCATATGAGATCTGTGTGGGAGGTAATATGAATGTGGGTAGAAGGAATAATAAAATGACACCTTGCAGATTTAATGTAATGCTATTTTGTCATAACTTTATGTCATTGATACCTTGGAGGATAAACAGTCAGTGTCATCTGATGTTGCATTTACTTAATGTAAAATTGTCTTCTCCATGTGCTGATTTGAATGTGACACCTAGTTCAGTGTAAGCTAATTGCTGTTTTTAAACATTAGCAATTTGTTTTATCTTTCCATTTATGTTGTCAATATATTCCTTTTGGAATCATGATTTTATTATATATGAGACTCGTGTATGATGGCATCCTGTAATTTTGCAGTTAGAACTGAGAGAAGCAGATAAAGATTTCTAAGTGCTTGAGAATGAATTTGTCTGCTGTGTACCTCCATTTAAGCATCAGCATACCATGCCTAGGTGAGTCTAGTCTGGGAGATGGACAGTGCTGACTCATTGTTTAACATATTACCTCCATAATCATCGAAGAATTACAACTGAGGCCTCACAGCAGCCTGGCTTACACTGAGTCATAGCTATAAATGTGCCAGCACTACAAAGCAAAACTGTGAATTACCTGCTATGCCAACATGTGATGACAGGGCAAAATGTACACATAAAGAAAGAGGTCAGCATTCCTGTTGAGACTGACTGTAAAATGTAACTTTATCATGACGACCATTAGGAAAATGTTTCATGGTCTGCTTGTACTGGCTGTGTGCTATTATCTATCCGTCCTGTACGCTCATTATGTTGGGACGACTTCAGCCTCGGTATACAGTGAATACAAAGAAAAGTTTACTTCTGTGGATTAACTATTTTATGAGAGAATGTGTATCAGAAAGGTGTACTGCTGTCTGTATCTCAGACAAATTGCCAGACAGATAGTTTTACATGGTGAAAGAAAGTATCATATCTGTTGACATCAGTCTGTACTGTGGTAATGATCCACAGTCCGACACAGCCCACAGGTAAAGTGAATCAACTCAGAAGATTACTATATAATTGTCAGGTCACAGCATGAATATGTAGTAGTACATTTTGTAATAGCATCATGCATTTTTAAGATGCGGAATTGAATGGTAAGTGATTAATTCATTGAAATATCATGCTTCATGGCTGGACTTACTGTATATTGGTAGTTGTGGTATGACTTGAAAATAACCGATGACTGTTTTCAATAAAAATTTTTTACCTGATCATGAATGGTTGACAGCAATAAACACATGATTAATAAATGAACTCTTTAGTTTTAATACAAAGTTATACTTAATTATCAGATGTTTAAAAACAAGAACATAGCATGTCTGCTGTACAGTAAAGATCAAGCAGGCCTATCCTTTTGGACATATCCTCCAGACTTTTGATCACCTTGGCTTTGTCATAGCCATCTATACCTTCATCTGATCAAGTCATTTATATGGTTTGAATATCACTTTGGCAGTTTCAGAATTGCATTGTTTTTGTCCTATGTATATATCCGTGTGTAACAGTAGTATGAGAGTTATATTTATGTGCATGCAGATAAATGAATGTATTTTTTTTTATTTATCTAGCTGTTTGTGATATAATGTCATTATTACATGGTTTTCCGTCCACCCACTTATATAATAAGTATACAGGTATTCCATGTTAGATTCCTTGCATTATATGAACGAGGTGTGCCTTACAAAACTGCTATTACATATAATACTATTTCTTGCCTTTTTGTTCAGTTTCTGTAAGAAGTGTCACTGTCAGTATTCTGTAGCTGCCAGATTTACATTGTAAAAATAATGTCGGTTCACATACAATGTTTTCCAGCAACATCAGTTGTGTGTGTCACTGATGGACACATTCCTGGCACCCACAGCATTATCTATTGGGCTATCCATTTCCATTTCACTGTGGACTGTAGATTGTCCAGGGAAATTTTAATGTAAAGCTTGACTTTTTATTGTAAAATAAGAACCTCAGAAGTTTTTTCCTATTTTTGAGATGTGATATATTTTGATTAATATTGTAAAATTTAAGGTGTTCAGAAATTAACACAACTTTGATTGGGTTTAGAGTTTTTAATAATGTTTTCCTTTATTTTTGAAACAAATCTTACATTTCAGTCAGAGACAGAGCACCCTACAGTGCCATGCAAGCATTTTGAGTTCAGTCCACAAATATATCAATACAAAATGCAACAGGCAATAAATTGGGGATGCTGTGGTCCCACAAAAGCAGTCTTATAAAGCTTTAAAACCATGCCAAAATCATTTCTTTATATCGTGAAAACTGAATTGTTATACTGCACAATGACACATTTTCATAGTAACCAAGAAAGAATGAAATAAATACAGAAATACAAGTGGTTTTAAATAAGTACAGTAATTGTAAAAGTGATCCATACTTCAGAAACTGGATTATGTCATGGTAGGGACAGAGGAGGCCATACTATAAATTGTTCCAATGCTTTTGTCAAACACATTTAATTAAGTTTCTGTACCACTGTTATTGTGAAATAATTCCTCTATATGTCTCTGCAGTGGGAATATTAGAAAGAACGATGATAGAGCTGTAGGTGGCTCAGGCAGGCAGCATTATACATGTGGAAACTGCTGGTTTTTATTGAAGAAGTCTTTACCGAGTCTGATAGATTGAAAGCTGATTATGAAACAGAGAAATTTGTTGATTGATTGGATCTTATCTGTCAGTTTATTGCCTTTTTCGCCCCCAAATGTAGGTTAAACTGCTTAACTGATAATAATTCTTATCTATGTAAATCTGTGGTTTGATTGACTTGTATGTTGTAACACTAATTAACTTTCCAGAATGGGACAAGACAGCTTTGTTTTTCCATCATTTTGATATAGTTATACATGTGTATATTCAATATGATTATATCTGTCAGATGATGAACAAAAGACAACACTTTAATGACGTTTTCGTCACACACTGACATGTGAGATTTATTCCCAGCCGGGAATTGAAGTTCACACAACTGTCTGTGAGACCTCAAATGCGAGAGTTATTTTAGTGATTCATCTATTTTTCAGGTTCTACAAGTCACCTCACACAAGGTCCAGGTGTCAAACCTTTTGTCTGTGAAATGCAGAAAAGATTAAAATCAATGAAAATCAAGTGGTGTTCCAGACCCATTTGTAGGCCCTTCTTATCCCGGGTGCAGACATTTTAATATTTCATGGCTTAGCCGAATGTTTTCCCAAGTGATTAATTTTGTTCAAATATGGAAAACTTTGGTTCAGCATAATTTAACTCTGAAAACATCGATATGATTATTTCACTTGGAGCTAAAAGTTTTAACTGCGTTTCATGTGAAATGTTTCACGCATTTCACAGTAATGATTCCCGTAGTTTCTGTGGAGGAAACCAGAAACTAAATATATAATTTTGCATCTGATTGCGCTGGTATACACCCACAGAGTATTGACATAAGATGAAAAGTGTTTTGTTGTCATGGTTACACATTTGTGTTGATAGTTCCTGTAAGGGAGGCTGAAAAAAAAATATATGGAAGACTTGTAGCAAAGTTTTCATTTTATTCAAGGGGATGGCTGCCCACTGATTATACACCAGCTTTATTTTCAAGGACAAGAAATATTATTTTTGTTAATGCACTGTCTCTGTACAATTTGTGACTTCATATTGTTACAGGAATATAGAAACAGATTTCTTCAGAATCACAGTGTGTTCTGTTGTGCTGGTCTTTGGATGAGTACATGTCTTGTATGGCAGTGATATGCCTTTGATCTTACAAATAGTCGTGTGCAAGCCTTGTAAATATGAATGAGAGAAGGAATAATGAGAAATGGATCCGGATAGTGTGACACACATACTAGAATGTTTGGTTTCAACAAAGTTTCACACTTGACAGTGGCACTGCTACAAGTTGGCACAGCCCCTATAAATGAAAGGGGAGGGGGTGACTTGTCTGATGAAAAGCTTGTCTGGACATAGTATTAAATAGTTCAAGACTCACCCAGGAAAAGCCAGTGAGAATCATTCAAGTTGTAACATAATGAAATTTACATACAGTTAAAAATGTGGATAACTACCTCTTGAACTGCTTGTCTGTCTTGTCTGCCTGCGTGTCTATTTTGTCTATCTGTCTGTCTATATGCCAGTCTGTCTTGTCTGTCTATTTGCCTGTTAAATTTAGAACAGATATCGAGATACGGAAGATCAGGTAGTGCCAGGCTATGATTAGTATGAAGACTAATGGACAGAGATGCCCGCGGTTGAAGGATTGAAAAACTATTTGAAATGAAAGGTGGAAAAAACAGAATGTCCACTAGTCAACATCAGTCTGGCGAGCGTAGAGAGAGGAATTTGTTTTTCATAAACTGGAGAGGTTTCTGATGTCAACATTATTACTGTGGCTGAAGAAGCTCGTAACAAGGCGAATTGTTGGCCGAAACTTAAGCGCTGGGAAATCAAAACCTTTCATGGGGAGATGACAAAAGCAAAGTGTATGGCTATTGACGCACTGAGTCAAGAGTGTCTTGTGTCGGTTTGACTCACACTTGAACCTCTGTTTAATCACCTAGCGACACAGAATTGTTTCAGTCTCACTAGGGCATGTGGTGCTGTTGAACTCCATAGTCCACTAAATCTAGATAATACAGGACTAGGCACAGTCTAATAAAATACCCAGACTGATGAGCCCATTGTGTGACGTCACAAAACAGCGAAAGGTCATGAACCATCCGCCACATTAGGTTTACGGTTGCGACCGACGCTTCAGCATAGCTACAAGGCAGCGGTCGCTAAAAGTCCCTACGGTCATCATTTATAACAATAAAAAAAAGGCAGCTGTAGACAATAAAATGAAAGGATAGGCAAGTTAATGCATTATTAATGCA
Organism: Onchidella celtica; assembly: GCA_963931925.1. NCBI lineage: Eukaryota > Metazoa > Mollusca > Gastropoda > Systellommatophora > Onchidiidae > Onchidella > Onchidella celtica. The sequence continues at coordinate 95,112,337 of OZ007567.1, read as the reverse complement.
TGTACAACCAATCTTGATAAATAAAAAGAAATTTCTACTGCAGATAGAACTAGAATCGGAATTTCCCGAGCGGCGGCCACGTTGGTTATACGGCCGCATCTCATTAACTTCCGTAAAAAACGACACAGCCCGAAGCTTGTGTTTCCAGTCTGGTTGATTTATTAGTCTGTGGGACTCAGTGCTTTGTGAGCCTAAAGGTAGCTTGGGAGAACAGATCAGATGAGCGTAGCCTGGGGTGTCACCTTCAAGTTTTGAGTGTTGTAGATTCCCATTATATACTTTGGCATAGACTGTACAGACATAATAGTTTTTTTTTGTTTTTTTTGGTTTACTTCTTTAATCCCATTTTGGAAATTTGCCTTAGTGTGTGGCCACACTTCGGGCGATAAGCCAAGCGGTGAGCTGCACTGTAGCGAAGCGACGGAATAAATGCATTAAACCTAAGTACGGTGTCCATACCACAAGCGATTACCGCCAGCTGGGTGCTCTCTATGATGGACGATAAATAACTTGCCATTTAAAATCACTTGTCGCTCAAACTGTGTCGCGACCTCTTGCCCTCCTGTAGACGTGAGGTCTTTGCGCACTTGCACTTTCTGTCTATTGTCTTTTTCAATAATTTTGGCAATAATAGCAGTATGCAATGCGACGGTAGCATGTACAGTCTTAACAGCAGTGTCAGCTTTTGTTGAAATGGTCATCTTCAACACTGGCCATTTTGCATCTATAACCCCAACGGCACACTCGACACAACGCCTTGCTCTCGAATGGCGATAATTAAAGTTTCAGATCACGTGTTAACTTTGAATTGATGGGAGTTATTAGATAAGGTTTTAGAGGATATTCTCTGCGTCTCCGATGAGAAAATAGGGAAGACATATAATTGAATTCTGTAGACCTAGACCAGCATCTGCTGGGAGTTCAGCAATGTTTCCGTCAAGCTGAGTTTTAAGCTCAGATTTTGAAATATTCCACCATCACTTTCTTTTCCATAAGCTTCAACTTCTGAAATAAATCTTAAATCTGTGTAACGAAAGGCCATGTAATGACCGACCACCTTCCCGTTCGATTGTTTGAAATTATGTCTCAGGCTACCTGTTGGTGGTGCAATTATCTCCGACCTGTCCACCTAATACCCAGCTTCCGAGTTTGACCACGGCGGAATTTTTGTACACGTTTTTATGGCTCACGAATTTGAGCTAGGTAGAACCTTCCAGTTTTCCCCTCTGTACTGTTAAACGTTAGCTCGGGTACAGCGCCTTTATGACTTTCAAGTTCACGTAGAACTCTCTCTCTCTCTCTCTCTCTCTCTCTCTCTCTCTCTCTCTCTCTCTCTCTCCAGACATAAACTCATTTTTTTATCTTTTCCAGCGATGATTTGCAGAGCTAGTTCTACTTATTCTCTGACCTCTTTGGAACACTTGAACCTATTGCAATCCTAATGCCCGGTTGAAGACCTACGACTGCTGGCAAATCAAAATTGCTACTTTGGCATTTCTGTAATAGATTTTCATATGAATAGGGGCTTTCTGCACACATTTTCTCATCAAAACGGCCACGCAACTTCACTTCCTCTAAAGAAACATTTGCCAGTTGTGAGATCTTATAAGTTTCATATAAGTTTCTATAGATATAAACCCAAACAGTTCCATACTTTAGATTGTAACATGGCAGAACCTATATCATGTGTTTCACTGCCAGGAATGGCAAAGAGATTAATGTTGAGATGCGCCAAAAATGGACTACACATCTTTCAATAGTTAGATAGGAAGTCCTGAAATAATGTTGTCTCACATCAGAGTCTATGGCAATATTAAATATTTTCATTGTGCACTGCATTTATAGGTCTCATTAAATCATTTGATATTGCATGTCCTTTTCCTATACTGTTCAAATTACACCTCATAACCATATACCACTCACAACGACAAACAACCAGGATCTCGTCAGCACCTTCAGAACCACAGTGAATAACAACGTCACGATAATCTTACCTATCGCACAATAACCAACAACATCGCCATCTTCATCACATGGTCATTATCAACACTAACAGCAAAAGCATATCTTTACATCAGGAGCCCGAAATTCTAACTTATTTTACTGACCTTTGACAATTAAACTGACAGTTTTATTCATCTGTGGGTTGTCTGGAAATTAAATCAGCTTTCCACGGGGGAGGGGGGAGGAGGGGGACTCAAAGTCAAAGACAATCTCATATAATGAAATTGTATGACGAAGCCTTGCAGTTCAAACACCCATGGTGGGAGACAATTATTCTTTCCTGACAGTTATAGGGTTAAAACTACTACATCTTTCATCAACTACGTTTGTTTTGTGTCACGTGCCTGTCATGGCCTATTTTTACGGGAGAAATCATCGGTCCACTTTGGTTTGAAAGATCCAGGGGACTCAACTGTGTCATCGTGACGTACACGAGTTTGTATTTTAAATTACATCCGAGACACAGGATACCGAGACAGTTCAATTCTACAAATCCCGTCCGTCGACTTGCCCGCGTGTCATCCATAGCAACAATGCAACAATTCGCACCACAGCCCTTTATAATTGAACAAAAAAGACCAGTAGCACAGATGTGGTACTCACCGTGTTTATTCCCGAGCAAGTTAATTTTTTATATAATAAATTATAGTGAAGGAAGAATGAGCCGTCACGGTATACTGTGTCTCAGATTACATTAATTTGAATTCAGAGTCAAAAGGAAATAGTGTTTGGATGTCCTTAGTGTTTCTTTCACAGGTTTTACTGCGTGTTCGACCTGGTCGACAGCAGAGGGAGATGTCCGCTGCCCACTGTAGTAAGGGGTAAGCCAGACCAAGGCTGGCGTAGGTCCCAGATTGCTGGCTCGCCACCTAATTATTATGCATCACACTAAAACACTACTCAATCACAGACTGCTCACTCGGCGGTGATGTGGGCAGTGAGTAGTGTTTTAGTGTGATGCATATCAATTAGGCAGCGAGCCATCAGTTTGGCGCCTATAACAGCCTTGATCTGGCGTACCCATGTCCGATCCCACATTACAGAGATCAGCATGTATTCCAACACTGAAACACATGAAATTCGTCGCTTTTCATTAAAAACCCTGCACCTAAAACACAACATAATTACCCTTTCTGGCGACCTTTACAAGCACAAGTCTTACATTACTGCGGTTTCTCACCAGGAAATGAGTTTTGGCATTTCTCTACGGAAAGGGTGGTTATTTATTGGATACTGGTTAAGCCCTACTTGCAGATCACACAAAGCCGTAGTAAGAATGAAACAGATTAATCAACAGCGAAAGAAATCAGCAGTCAACACAAACAAACGTAGAACAAAACAATAGCTCACCACCCTCTTCCACCCATTCTCTCATTTTTTGCTCACTCCACTCATCGGACAATAACCTGGCCGACCTAACAATAACGGAAAAACATATCTGGTTGTATAAACAATTAAGTCACTCACAGTGAACCTTTATAATTAATAATGCCAGCTGAGCGAATTGTATGCTAACATAATAATTGTCTTAAAGGCGATTACCATTTTGATTGCTATAGATAAAGCGACGAGATCCACGCTCTTAGAAAGGTCAGTTCTCCCTAAACCGGGAGTGAAACAGAACATAGTTTTGACAGATCAAACATTACAAGACCCAGTAGCCAGTTGTTGGATGGGCACACAAAATAATTACAGTCTCTAGTGTCCGCTGTTTTGCATATTATGATCATGGCAAAATACAACTCCATTTCTAATGAAAGGTTTTCAGGAAAGTAAATGCAAAAGAGTAATTAATGCTCATTTTCAGGTACTGCGTTTTCATGATAACAATAGACGTTGGCGACGAGAATGTGTCAATAATAATGGCATCCCCACCTCTTCCCCTTCCACAAAACAATAATAATAATGATAATAATAACAATAATAATCTGATATTTTGTCTGAGGCCATTAATCACTCACTCTAAGTAAACTATTCCCCCACAGAAAATGGTCATGCTACATTACATCTCATTCATGTGCCAGACGGCAATACACTAATGATAATTTTGGTAGTAGGACTACTGGTAATTATTATATTAGCTAAAGTGGCATTCGTATAACGGTGGTCACGTAGTCACAACAAAATTTCCAGACATATTTTTTCATTCTACTCAGTGAAAATGCATCTTTTTTTTTTTTTTTTTGCGGTTCAAAAAAAAAAAAGAAGTAAATTTGGGGATCTATATATTTATATAATCGAAACTTTGGTTACCTAAGGCTCAGGAACTCGCATCACACTCAGGCTTCAAACTTTGCACACCAGTATATTATCAATGCGAACTTAACATGGGCTATTATTAGAAATTATGAAATGTTCAGGCTTCTACGTTTCAGTTTTCATTGTCTCGGCATCATTTAGATCTATTTCGAGTCATGGTTCGCCATTTTAAGGTTTCATTGAAGCTGCGCATGCGCATTATGGGCCCATGACATCTTCAATTCCTTTTCTTTCACTCTCTAAAGTTCTCATCTACTTTGGGAACAAATATAGTTTGTTTTTGTAAAGATAAATTAATGCTCTTGTCAATTTTAAATGATGCTGTTGCCACCCCCCCCCCACCCTTATCCCAAAAGTTCGATGTTCGAAGGCAGCTCTCTGGAACGGTCTTTATGAAGTTTGCCTTTCCAATAACGATCTTATTGTTCCCTCACCATCGCCCTGCAATCCACTAATTACCTTACTGTCTCCTCCCTTCACAATGTCTTTGCTGAGTTTTCTCGCTTTTTCCATATCTGATAGCGGTATATAGTAATTATGCTATTTGAAATTATGCCATGAAATGCAACTTATCGTTACCATTTACTGAAAAGCACAGGAAAAAAAGCCGCCTGGTAGTTTATTCGTCCAGAATCCTAGAGTTACATACATCACCGGTAAGATTCCAGACATTCAGGGTCAGTAGGATACTCTGCCCATCCAATGTGTGAGACTGATACAAAGCAGTACATTATATAATGCCAAAAATAGTTCATTGCTGCATGGACTACAGTAAGATGAATCCAATACCCCTATCATAATTAGTTGCTGATCATGTTCCACTGGATTGAAAGATGTGCCCAGGAAAATGAGTCCTGAGTATAAAACCCGTTAAAAAACGCGGGTTCGAATCCGCCCGGAGATACTTTTTAGTGAAAAAAGGCAGCAGAGAGGCACCTGGGAGTCATGACCTAGGTGTGGTCCGGCTCCCTTAGGGTAGCCACACAAAGGCCACCGAATTCGGTCACCGAGCCACTAGGCGCTTTAGGTGAGAAGAATTGCACTACATAAACGGACCGAATCTAGGTGGGCTCTGTGTGCAGTTGTTGGGGGTTTTTTTCTCTGAAGTCTCTCTGTTTGCCCGGCTCCCCCATGAGTTTCTAGATACTACTTTGGTTTGGAGAAAGTACGTCGACATGATGACCGTCAAAGTGTGCTGGAAGAAGCAAGACTTTACACACAATAAGTTAACAGAATGATAGGGCAGACAGAGACACTATCAGAAGCGGCCATCACCCGGAAAATGGGGCGGAGGGGACAGGGAGAAGGACAAACACAAGTATTTTATACCGTCATATAATGAAATTCTTATGTATAAAATAGTCATCATACATTTTGTGAGGAAACAATAACAAGCCGACATGTCATTGTGAAGTGTGATTGTACCTAGCTTAGTTCATTATATGCCTATCGTTCAAACTCAGGCATACGTATGTTACAAAGACATAGAGAGAAAAACAATCAATGTTTATTTTAATTTCAAGGTAGGCAGGGTCAATGAGAGAGGTATTTCCCTATCCCTAATATTATTTGTACGCCCGTCTACTATAACTGTGCGAAGTTAATTAGTTGCCTTTAGTCTTAAGAGCAAAGAGGTGATCTCAATGAACCCTACCATGGGCCATGTATTAACCCAAATTTCTGTTCTCCTTATCCCCACGCCTCTTTTGCGCGCTCTCTCTCTCTCTCTCTCTCTCTCTCTCTCTGTCTCTGTCTCTTTCCCTCTCTCCTTCTTTTTCTCTCTTTCTCTCTCTCTCTCTTTCTCCTCCCATGAGCGATGCTGCTCTATACTTTGATGATATAACCCGGGATACCACATCGGCCTCACCCTTCAGACCGGAAGCTGCAAGACGTTGACCTCATTATCATTTTAATATTAATCACCCCCATCCTAGTCAAACCTTCTTCGTCATAGTAAGGGCACTGACATGTCAAGAGGATCATCAACTACGCACATTAAGCCATATCAATTTCAAATTTTTCATTCGTATTGACAGGACATGGACACTCGTGGTCACGTTAACAGACAGTGTTATTAAACATCACATTCGTCACTACAACATCGCCATCTTGTTACCATCATTGTCAACAGCAACAGCAAACAATGTACCATTATATAATCAATAACATTTCACAAACAACAACAACAACAACAAAAGAAACAAGCAAGATCATCATCTCCATCAGGACTACCACCAATAATAATAACAGCAGTATTAATATCGCCTACATCAACATGATTATTAACGACGACAACAAGGAAACCACCTCGACCGCCGTTACCATTAATATTACCACTTACAACAACAATGATATCATCCAAATAAATCGCCATCATGATTGCTATCAGCAACATGAACTCTGCCAGCAACATGAAGACGATCTTCATCAGGAATAACCAACAACAAGGACCAAAGTCATATTTCGACTTTCGTTACAAGCAACACAAAACGAGCCAAGATCGATCAACAGCCCGAGGGGGTATTTGCATTATCGATGTATGCGACATTTTGCCGATTTTAAGGTTTTGTTACGGAAGCCGTTCTCTCACTCCTAATTTCATTATGTGTAGGTGTGATATGGGTGTATTTCTCATGGGCATTTTTATGCAAGTTTGCAATTAGAAACGTATTGAGCAAAACCCCGATTTTACACAATTCTTCAAACTTTCAATCCTCATTTTCTCGAAAAGGCGAACGTGCACATACGACAATGTGGGAACCATAGTCTAATGACAGAGTATGACACAGCTAAACGTTAACTCTGTATTTTCTTTAGGCAGTTTTATGAAGGCGACACTCCGTTAGCCTCCTAGTGCCCAGACGAAAATTGCCCATCCCAGAAATTCTGAAATAATATGCTGAACTGATCTGAAATAGTCAGATTATTGTAAAAATAGACATATGTAATTAGGAACATGATTTGATAATACAATAGGAAGAGTAAGTGTATCAAGGACTCAGCATTTTAGCGCCAGATGACCTGTTTCAAATATGGTACACTGGGCGCTAGAGGGTTGAATTAACAGCAGCTTTGGTCAAAACCTGTATTTGAAACTGTGAATACGAGAAAGGGCATCACAAATGATGACAAGTTCTCTCTAACCTCAAACGCTATGGAAATAGTATTAAGATAGTGGCTGATGCACACCCACTGTCTTATAAACCAGGAAGTAGAAATGACAGTTTAGTTAAGGCATAGTTGAAAAGTGGTTGTGGCGTAAACTCAATTAGGTGGGCAAATACTGTTAAACGATTTCTCAAACTCACAGCCATCCTTTTATTCTTCTTCCTTCTCTTGTAAACGATGGCTGTCCTTTGTGTTTGGGTTCCTGTTTTATCCTAAGTCTAACACAGTTTTGGGCGAGCTTTTCGGGGAAAAACCTCGTTTCTTGGTTTCCCAAGAATATCAGGTGATTTTTAATAAAGCCCCTCCCCCTCCCCTTCCCCGCTGCCAAATGAATCGAAATTGATTTTGGACATTGAAAACAAACAAAATTTTAAGATGGGACCCTCCCCTCCCACCCATCCAAACCCACAAATGTATATAAAAAAAAAATATTATTTGTCTTTTTATTCCCACATTAAGTCCCAGCCACAACAAAATTGTATGACTTCTGTGAACAGTTTTACAGCTACAACAGTACGCTAGTAGACCGATGCTACAGGTCGGGGGTTCCAGTTGTTTTTGCCTCCTATTATATTATTTTATGATTCAGTACAACATGTACTATTCCCACACTCTTCTGTTGCCCACCAAATACACAATAAGAATGCTGACAATTGTATTTAATTTCATATTTTAATTAATTCAATTTCAGAAACATTCTTTCCTATCAGGGATATTAAATGTCTACTGTTTTCCTAAATCAAACCCCCAATACCTGAGCTTCGGCATACATCTCCTCTTTCTTTACTGAACTCTACTTTTATTGACATGTCTAATTGTTTCCACTGTTCCAGACAAATAGTTAACTTGTGAGATATCTGAATATCAGAAATCCCTCAGAAGCAGACAATTTTGCCTTGTAAATCTTGTATTGGGTTTTTAAGATAACTTTGTGTGATTAAAGGCTAAATTTGGTCAAACGTTGGGAGGACGATAATGCAGACTGAAGATTTATCCTCCAGTCACAGGTCTGATGGATTATCCAATTTTCATCTCCAGAACTAAATCTCAGATGTGATTAGTCTTTTCAAGTCTCCCACTAAACTGTCAACGACCAATTAATGTAATTACCTTTGCTAAAAGCCATGCAGTTTTCTCTATATTGAATACCACGGTGCAAATCGGGTTGACTTGCACGCAATGACAATAATTTAAACTGACTGGTCCCAGCCAATCAGAGCTCACGGTGGGTGAACAAATAACGCAGCTTGATTTGTTGGTGACATGACGCTGATCGGTCGAAACAAAGAGACACGTTGCCACACACCTCTCACTTGCTACCTGGCCAGATAGTATTTATAGCGACGGATCTGAAGCATTCTTCACACTGGCTGGTTCATTCTGGCATCAGACTCCTGACTTGGCTGAAAGATACCATTGCTCCACTTAACAACAGTGCAACTTACAACGTGCCCTTGCTTAGAAAAGCAACAAACCGGTGCTTTGCATAGCCGACAGTTTCAGCTGCAACTGTTCAAGTAACTTTTTCGGATTTTTTTTCCACGCAACGAAGTTTTCTTGAGCGAGAGGACCAGACCACATACTAAATTACAATTCTGCCAACGCAGATTGGGAACTCCATCTGAAGATCAGCTATCTACAAAGGCTGAACAGGATTCGCTGTTATATTATCCACAACAGCACACTTTTCTGAGAACCGGCACAGACAAAGCTTCCAAGAAAACACAGAGAGTAACACCATGAAGAACGTCACCTTGGCTTCCGTTCTTATCCTGCTTGTCATTTCATCAACTCTGATACCCGGTGAGTATCTGCTCTAATTTAGCACGCGCGCCCACACACACACAATACCATTCAACAAATTCTATTTGAGCTGTACAAAATGTCCTTGTCATGGGAGGAAGACTTGTCATGGGAGGAAGACCAGGGAGGGAACAGATCTTATTAACATTTCAGCTATACGAGCTCAAAACTGGGTTCAGTAATATTATTTCACATAATCATTACTTTCATTGTCAAATTCCTATACGGAAGTGAAAAGATGGACGGAAATGTTTGGCCGAAATCTTTTTGATTTATGAAGGGTGATTACAATGTTAATGCCAACAGATTTGATTTCCAAAAATGGTTACTATAAAATCTGAAACATTTACTATTCGTAATAATAAATGATTAACAACAAAGTTCATCATTTCGGGCTACCCTTCAAGTTGACGGTATTCAATAATTATTTTTTTCTCTTGGAATGATCTCAGTCAGTTTATCTGTCTGGCAAATCCAAACAACAGTAATCAAATTAAATCTGACCTTCCATGTCATTGTGTTTATGAAGTTATTATTTGCATTTTTCAGAGTCAGAAGCAGAACATCCTCTTGTATTGAGATTGCGTAAAGTCCCAGCGGTGGCACCTGAAGACCGACCAGCCCACAAGAGGATCCGCCTGGGAACATTGCTGCGCAAACCTAAGGATCATCGTCGTCATCGTCATCACCACAGCCGCCACATCCACCCCTCCCCACACTACGGCAGTGAGGGAAAAGCCATCGTACCCGTTGTGAACTTCAGCAGTATGGATGGGATCCTTCTCAATTTACTCATGCGTCATCTCTCATAAGTATTCACCTTATCTTTTATTCTCACTGTTGCCAATTATTGTACATACCTTCATTCTATTTCATTTAATACCTAACTATGTCAAATTTATTCACAATTGCCTGTACCTTCAGAAAGATTTCTCGGCGTCGCAGCGTGAGTAAATTGTTTCATGAAAAGTACTGTTTCAATCTATTAATGATAATGATTTGGTATTTTATATAATTATATATGCATTGATTATATTTTGACCATTTATATAATTATTATCTTTCCCACTGTTGTTCCATGAACGATGATGAGCCTTGCAAAATGCAATATAGTGATCTGCTAATGTGGGAAAAAAAATCACCGCAGTTCAAATTTATCTGGTTAGGGTCTTATTTATTGCATTCAAGGTTATATTACAACAGTCTTTGTTTATTCTGTGCGAACATCTGCCAGATGCTGTCATAGAGACCATCTGTTGAAATAACAATGTGTATTTGGATCTTTACCTGCGAGAATTATGTGGTTAATATAGTTATCATGTTTTGCTCGCTGAGGTAGTAACATGAAATATGACTAGTCTGGAATTTGAATGTATTGTATTTGGGTGGAATTGTTGATTTTTTTGCCTATTGAATTTCAAGATACTTGGATACCTCAGGAATACCTAGAATTAAGTCCTGACTTTACTTTATTGATGCTTTTACGAAGTGATTACTTGGCAAACCCGGTTTGCTGCACATTGCCACTAAAACTGTATTTCACGTCCAGGATTAAAGATAAGGGATTTAGATTTCAGAATTAAATTTGATTTACTAAGCCTAAACAATGACAGAGGAGGGCAAAAAACAAGCAAACAAACAAACAAACAAACAGACAACAAAAAAAAAGAACACTTTTCTTGTCTCACATCTTCTCTATAATGTACAGTCGGTATATCAAGTTTCAGCTATAACTATCATTCACCACTGGAACGCACTGTGGTTTAAGATTGGTTTTTAATTATCAATAGTGCTACCTTTTGTTTCATTTGAGTCCTCTCGATATGATGCAGACAATTAAAGTTAAACCGTCATTTTTTAAATGCTTTTTGTACTGTCAGGACTGCGATCGAGTATTATATTTATGTAGGATGTCATATCGATCTTTCCAGAGATGTCGTAAATCAAAGGTTAATTCGATTAGTTCTGTATATTTACACTGGAGGGTTTTGTAGAAAAACCACATGTTTTGACATACCTGGAACAGGACGTGCTGCAAACACCAATCATTGGTTTGCTGTACCTTATTGTCATTGAAGAGACTCTGACAAGGTTAAGTAAACAAACAGATAAAGGTGTTTCTTTTTCTCCTCATAAATGTGTATCTTTTTATGTCTGATTGATTTTATTATGCATTTCGTAATTCAAAACCTATGAATGTTGACATATATCTTCAGCTGGATGAAATAGATGGTGTCATGACAAAAACAATGGTGACACATCAGCAAAAGTGCTGGTAAATAATAACCATAGTTATAAATGTTTCAGGGAGATGCAAAAATTATCCATCAAATGTATCTTGCATGTTTGGTCATAGCTTGCACTGCGTTCTTAATCAACAAGTATTGAACTTGCTATTCAAGGTTTGGAAAAGAAGAGCAGCGGTGTGAGGATTTACGTGTGCTTTTCGTAATTAAGGGCCATATGTCTCATTCAAAATGTACAGTATAAAAGTGCCTGGAAATAACTGGCTATCGTGTTTAACAAGTTCAGATATCTAAGAGCCAGGCGTCAGTCTTTCTTCTGTGGCGCAAAAATGCTAGTGATTAATGAGTGACGTCAGTATCAATCTTAGTGTTTTAAGTTGGACTGAACAATTTTCAAACCTACTTCTAAACTGCACAATGTTCAGTTTAACTCAGTTTCCGAATGTTAAGCCATTATCTGGCCTTTCTGTCTCTGAGATTTCTTTTGTGTGGTTCCTTGGGTAGAAAATTACGTCTCGAACAGTCGCTGTGTTTGTTGTTGTTTTGCTTTGTTTATAAAGAAACGTTTTAGAGCTGCTAAACTGGTGCTGCCCATGTGCAATTTCACTGATGCCAGCAGGAAATTATTTATTTACGTGTTTATTTATTTATTTAATTTTTTTGTTGATTTAAAAAAAAATATATGTCTGTTATTATTTAAACAGAATAGCTATGTTATTGTCACTGTCATCGTTTATGTCAATGCAATTACCGGCCGTCAATTTCTCCATTGGCATCGCAGTGAACTCGTTAAAACTGAGTGTATCAGCGGTTGGAGCAGCTCTTCTCCAAAACACGATGGCTTTCTCTTTGTGTTTAGTTTAATTTGAGACATTGAAGTATTGTGCTGCAGGCAAGGATAAAAGCTACTTCCAGAGTCTGTAAATGTTAATGTTTTTTTTTGTTTTTTGTTTTAATTTTCGGAGCCATAAAGACTCTTAAGAATAGTTGCTATCTCTGAGGGCCATATTTTTCCAGAAAATCATTACGACCACAGCTGACAACCTGTTTCGGCTGAGGAAATATCATGACTTTATGAACAAAATACAATAAAATAAGAGCTGAAGAACCCAGCAAAGCTCTGTATAATATCCTGTTTTGTACACTGTGAACATTCCAATCCATACATAACTGTGTATTATTCCCTAGGTCTATGTGACCCTATTATGTACACTGTGCTGAGACATTTGGCAAATCTTCTCTGGTTTCCTCTATATAAATGCCTCATTGTCTCGGCAAAGCCGCCATGTTGCTCTTGTTACTGAAGTAATAAACTGTTGATTAATAAATGAAAACATGTATTTTGCGTTTTATGTTGGAGTGATCTGTCTGTGTGTCCTGGTTATGGGTCTAGAATGAAAAAGTACATTAAAAAAAAAAAAAGCTTTTGATGAATGACCGTTTGGTAGAGCAGTCACAACTAGACTGAGGTATTGCGAAAGTACATACATACATATGTATGTATACTAGCTCATTCATACATATTTACAAAAAAATATCACATATTAATCAGAATCTTTAGAGAATTTCAAGGAAGGACACAGCTCTGGCATAAAATGTAAATAATATTTATTATTATTAGAAACGAAATGATGCAAATGGACTGAATGCTCAGTGTTCCCTTTCCCATACAAAGGTCTCTTGACCTTCCCTTCTCTTCATCTTTACCTGTAGGATACTATGTTCGCCCTGACTCGTTCTATCCTTAAAAATATGGATTCACATTCTATTCTTCATTTACAATCCACTAAAAAGAGTTCAATATACAATGGCTCGGGTGGCGATACTAAGGGAAATTATTTCCCCAAAATATCACACATTATCTCTGTCACAAAGAAAGTGGTATTTCTGGCATGCTGAAATCAAGAGAAAGCGAGAGAGAGAGAGAGAGAGAGAGAGAGAGAGAGAGAAAGAGAGAGAGAGAAAGAGAGAGAGAGGACACATGGGAAAACACACGACGCGTTTTACATGGTCTACATTGTCTGCGATTTTACAAACACACTGGAAGAAACGCTTGGAGATAGGGTGTGTGTATGAGATAGATAGATAGATAGATAGATAGATAGATAGATAGATAGATAGATAGATAGATAGATAGATAGATAGGTAGATGGATAGATAGATAGATAGATAGATAGATAGATAGATAGATAGATAGATAGGTAGATAGATAGATAGATAGATAGATAGATAGATAGATAGATAGATAGATAGATAGATAGATAGATAGATAGATAGATAGATAGATAGATAGATGGACGGATGGAAGGATGGATGGATGGATGGATGGATGGATGGATGGATGGATGGATGGATGGATGGATGGATAGATGGATAGATAGATAGATAGATAGATAGATAGATAGATAGATAGATAGATAGATAGATAGAGTCAGACAGACAGGGAGAGAAAGATAGGAAAAAAGGGAGAGAGGGAAAGATAGAATGACAGAGAGAAAGGTGAGAGAGACAGAGAGAGAAAGAGACAGAGAGAAAGAGAAAAAGAGACAGACAGACAGACTGATAGACAAACACAGAGAGAGAGAGAAAGAGAGCAAGTCCAGATTTTAACCGTGAGATAGCAGTGATCAAGACTGCAAGGTCGTGACCTATATCATATTTAGACTCAACAATTATAGAAATATATGAGCCACTACCTTCTTAACACTGGCAATGAACTGCGGATAAAAACTTCCCTAACCTTGAGCACTCTTTATTTCTATTTGAATATTATTGGAAATAACAAATATGAATTGGAAATACAAATACAATAATGAAGGAATCTATTACATCCATAAACCCCAACCGGTTTAATTTTGCTTATTTTTCCTGCTAAGGTACATTTGATGACAATTTCGTAAATCAACAAGTGATTTTGCTCCCTCGCTCTCTTTATCTTTCTCTCTCGACCTCTTTCTCTCTCTCGATCTCTTTATTTCTCTCTCTTTCTCTCTTTCATTCTTTCTCTCTCTGTCTTTCTCTCGCTCGCTCTTTCTCTCTCTCTTTCATCTCTTTCTTGCTCTCTCTCTCTCTCGATCTCTTTCTCTCTCTCTTTCTGGGCCTCTCTGTCTCGTTCTCTCTCTCCCTCTCTCTTAGACACTAGCTAAACAAAGACGAAAATAGAAACAACTGCACATCCCTCGATCACAAGAAGAGAAACCTAACCACATGTGCCCCCTCCCCTCACATACATACGAGAAGAAAATGCCTCTGCAGAAATAGGGGAGCGCCAGTCTGTGTGACTGGTCATCGCTCTCGTGCATGGAAGGAAAGAAACTCTAGGCAGATAGAAAAATACTAGGCTAATTATCGCGACCCTAAGTTGTTGCTTCCAACTCCACTTTTTTTTGCACGACTGAGAAATTCGACGTCAAACGTTTGCGGCTTCAGTATCATGCATAATGGGTGTTAATGGACCTGAGACTAATTACAAAGCCGAATAAAGGAAATACTGAGTTGTGTTCACCGCTTATCTATAGTTTTCTGTGTGAAATACTACGATTCCCTAACGATAGCATTATGATAAGGAATTAGAGTAAATCAGAACTGTGAAACCTGAGACAAGGGATACCGAGATGGCTCAATTCGTCATTTTGCCGTCCGTCGACTTGCGCGCGTATCATCCGTATCAACATTGCAACAATTCGCACCGCGCCCCTGCATAATTGAACGAAGAAGAGTAGTACCATGGAGCTCTGTGAGTAGTACGCGCCGTGTTTGTACGCGCTCAAGTTGTGGACATATAGTGAAAGAAGGAATGGTCCGACTCAGTATTCTGTGTCTCAGGTGACACCACAGACTAATGAAATACCCAGATTGGATGAGCCCATTGTGTGACGTCACAAAACAGCGAAAGGTCATGAACCATCCGCCACATTAGGTTTACGGTTGCGACCGACGCTTCAGCATAGGTACAATGCAGCGGTCGTTAAAAGTCATCATTTATAACATGCCACGATTAAGGTTGATGACCTTGTACGCCACGAGTATAGAGGGGGTAAACTTAGTAGAGGAGAAGGGGAGTTTTTAAGTTGTTGACTAGCATGAAAGATTAAATATCACGAGGAAGGTCGGTGGCCTTGTGCGCAACGAGTCTAAGGGGGGTGAGCTTAGCAGGGGAAAACATGGTTTTTAACATTGTTGACGAGCGTGAATAGATACACACGACTCGCTTTAAACTAGTCGCGTGTGCAAAGGCCTCGGGAGTATAAGTAGAGGAGAAGCTCGACACACGTGGTTCCCAAGTTATTCATTCCTAAAGGAAGACGCAGAATTTATCGGTCCGGGCGACAAGTGGAAGGTCGTGCCAGTGGGGACCAGAAGTATTAGGTGTGTGAGGGATCCATGATGTTCACATTTATTTCCCAATAAGAAGAATTTATCGTCCGGGCGACAAGTGGAAGGTCGTGCCATGGGGACCAGAAGTTGAGGAGTCCTGATGATAGGACGGGAACCCTTCAGGAGCTCGTGATTTACGATGACGGGTGTGAACCGTCGATGTGCTGTGTGTTTGCAGAAGTGGAAGAGTCCTGAGGACGGGATGATGAGAACCCCTCAAGGAGCTAGTAATCTACGATGGCGGGTGTTAACTGTGTGTTCTTATTTGTGAGAAGCCAGGGGCGTCTGTTTCCCCTTTTATCGTCGAAGTTAGAGATCTAGAAAGGATCGTGTGAACTCTGGAGACGTGAAACTGCATCAACGAGGAGGGCAGCTGTTGACAGAGACTATTAAGTATACGTAGTTAAGTTTATGGACAGAGGGATTAGATCTAGATGTGAAACGGGGAATAGAGAATAGCCATGATCCCCAAGAGTAAATTTGAAATATCTGTTTTTGTGATTATGTATGTGATTATCATGAGTTGAATGTTTTGACGTAAGTTTTGTCATGCATTTATAATTAAATATCGTTTAATTTAGATCTCACTCCATGTGTCCATTGATCGCTGGTCTGCTTGCTTGGCTTGTTAGCTGGGTTTGAAAGGTAAATAAGTTAGGTACTCATCACACACGTGGTCGTGACCATCTTCACGCACGTGATCGTGACAAACAATAAAAAAAAAGGCAGCTGTAGACAATCAAATGAAAGGATAGGCAAGATAATGCATTATTAATACATGTACAACCAATCTATATCTATATAATAAAGCTACAACAAAACCCCTAATAGTCCTATGGACTCGGAGACTACACAACGCACCGACCTGAAATTTGGCACAAAGAATTATGGGATAGCGAACATTGTTCCTATCGCTATACACAAACAAAACCGTTTGTTATTTCTGAGTTAATCGGTAAATGCGGTTATAATTAAAGACTAAGTTCACGAGAGCGTTGGATCCGAAATTTACGATCAATAAGATAGTGATGTATGTTTCTAATAATAGCCCACTTCCGCCTACACATGACGTTATCACTTCCTGCGATGTGTTCACTAACAAACAAACTAACCCGTGCGCAAATCATAGCCATTTGACGGATGCTGACGGGATGAGCAGGACGTCAACACGCAAAGGGAGAGCAGTAAAAACGTATCTAAAAACAAACAAACAAACAAAAATAAAATAAAGCTAAAGGAACAGGCAAAATGAAGCAGGTCCATAATAATCACCCAGAACTGAAACTAATAAATCGATTTATCCCGGGCAGGTCCGGGCAAATCAGCTAGTCTTGACAAATAAAAAGAAAATTCTACTGCAGATAGAACTAGAATCGGAATTTCCCGAGCGGCGGCCACGTTGGTTATGCGGCCGCATCTCATTAACTTCCGTAAAAAACGACACAGCCCGAAGCTTGTGTTTCCAGTCTGGTTGATTTATTAGTCTGTGGGTGAAACTGCATGGTAAGACTAAGAGCCACATGGCATTTTTAAACAAGAGTCAAAGTGCGCATTTGTTGTACATCTTCTACATGCTAAAAGATCTCCGGTTGTTCAGAAATTTAATAAGAAACAAGAACTAAGGTTGCGTTCAGTTAACACTGCTCGACGTGTCACTACGAGTTTCTTACTTTGCACAGAGTGCACTGTGGTCCCATAGTGGATACAGATTGGGTGACGTGGTGGGAAAAAGCGCATTGTTACAACAGGAAACATAATTATTATTAATAGTGTGATCATGATTGCAATTAAGGGTTTTATATTTTGTACATTGCTGATTTGAGTCTTTTGATACCAACATCTCGCCCTCTTAGAATGACAAGGTTGTATCTCCACTTTTTGGCTGAATTGAGTTACGCACTAAGGCTACTTCTACAGGTTTTCTCCTTTGTGTGTCAAGTACCAAGCAGATTCAGTGTGTAATTGTAACTATTACTAAAAAGAAAAAAACAACCTTTGATCTAAATAAAAGCTACGATCACGTGAAACTTCAATCCTCGATTTCTCAAAAGTTGACGGAAGAGAGTTAGAACCTTGTCAGTCTAAGGGGACGCTCTGATCTGTTTCTGGACCTCAAAAACGACTTATAAGCCAGGAGCCTGGGGTTCAGGCTTGAAGAAAAGAAAATGTTATTACTCAAGCGGTTTGTATTCAAGTTCATAATTATGTTGCTCTTCTTCGGTGACACGGTGTGACCCACAGACTAATAAATTAATCAGACTGGAAACACGAGCTTCGGGCTGTGTCGTTTTTTTACGGAATTTCCCGAGCGGCGACTGTATAACCAACATGGCCGCCGCTCGGGGAAATTCCGATTCTAGTTCTATCTGCATGCAGTAGAAATTTCTTTTTATATGTCAAGATTGGTTGTACATGTATTAATTTCTTGGTGCAGAACCAAACTTCCGCGTTCGTAGGCGCGTCAAAATGGTATCATTCAAAATTGTAACTAGGCTAAAGCGTCGGTCGCTACCGTAAACCTAGAATGGCTGATGGTTCATGACCTTTCGCTGTTTTATGACGTCACACAGTGGGATCATCCAGTCTGGGTATTTTATTAGTCTGTGGTGTGACCCGAGACACAGGATATCAAGACGGACCAACTCATCATTTTCCGTCCGCCGGCCTGTGCGCGTACCATCCATGCCAACAATGCAACAATTCGCACCATACTCCCTTCATAATGGAACGAAAAAGACTAGTACCACAGAGCTCCGAGAGTAGTACTCACCGTGTTCATACGCGCACAAGCTGTGGACATATAGTGACAGAAGGAATAGCCCGTCTCGGTATTCTGTGTCTCGGGTGTGACTGCACTGTAAAACATGCGTGATTGGTCCAGGCTTAACTATGGGGAGGAAGCGCATATAAAACTAAGACAAACTGCTTTACTTTCCCCTGGCTCTGCGACTTTTCTCCAAATTAACAGCGCGGTGACTATAAAAAGAAAGAAAATAATAATAATAATAAATGGCAACACTTTGCAGATACTAGAATGTATAACATAATTTGGTATTAAGTGTCTTTTGTATTGGCTATTAAGTGACTGATTCTTATTAGTGAAGAGCAAAAAAGGGGCGGGGCACATCATAAGGTTTTGTGTGTAGGCCACTTGGTATTTCCCGGCACTTGAGACCTCCTGAAACATGACCCCTGCCCTTACCAACGTTCCCTGGTAGAATCAGATTTCTATGACCCAGCATGACCCTCTCGTCATCACAACGCCATACCCCCCCCCTCTCCCCCATTTTTTTCCTTTTCCAAAATAAAAAAAAAGGGCTGCACGTCTATCATAGCCGGCCTATTTTGTTATTCTTTTTGCGCTTTCTTACCATTATAGGAAATATAATAATTAACTATACTATTACATTCCAAAAACATCAATTATTTTTGTTTGAGATACTAATTACTAGATCTATATACTATTTTTCAATATCCGCTCTGTTTTTGTGAATGTCAGATATCCTGTCGTGGACGTGAGTTTGATTTCTGAGATTAAGCATCTTTATGCAGACTGAGAATCACGTTTGTGTAGAGCAGCAGCTTGGAAGGCAACGGACGAAACAAATAGAAAGCGAATGAAAAAAACACCTGCAAAAGAGTACAGGAGAATGCACTCCTAGTCAAGTTTTAAAACAAAAAAGGTTGGAATCTCTGACATTAGTTTAGCTCAAGCGCTGGCATCTAAGAAAGATTCAGCTCTCCAAGACCTCAAGTAAGGCAAGCAGTGCACCGGGAGTTAAGTCTCTTTTGCGTCGGGTTAAACTGGGACTTGAACTTCCTTTGAATCAACTGGCGAAACAGGCATGCTTCATTCAGTCTTTGTGCGCGAGGTCAGCTTTAACCCTTTAGTCCACAAAACCGACTTGGCTCACCGCGTTGCATATACAGGCCTTAGACATTCGTTTTGGTTTGCTCTTCAGTGCCTCCATAATGATGAATCTTTCTGCCCTTTTGAAGATGCTGAAGCCTTACGATCCATTCTAAACACACTCTGTACCGTGCAAAGCAACTAGTGCTAAGTAGTTATTATGAAACTCCACTCATCTTCTCTACCAAAAATGCTCATTTGACTAACTGGCTGTAAATGGAAATAGTTTTCGTCTGTGTGCCTCTTAATATCATCCAGTTTCTACAGGATTTGCAGATATAGCACGAGACACAGGAAGCTGAGGCGAACTGTTCTTTCTCTCAGGTATGTCGTGACCTTAGTTCTGCTTTGTTCCATCTCCATTTCCCGAAAAACTGGGGATCTTTTAGTCTGTAGTAAACGTATGACCAGGACACACTTTGACGCTTCTTTAAATACCTTGTGACATTGATCAAGCTGTTTCTCAGTTCCGAATGTTTCTAATTTCGTTATCATAATACTAAGGCCGCAAAAACTTTGAACGTCGGATCTCTCAGTTGTACAAACAGTGGAGTTGGAACAAACAAGAACTGGTCGCGATGTCCACAAAATCCCCGCGTGTAAGCTGGACACTCCTGTGCGAAATAGTTTTTTTTTTTTCATTCTGAGGCGCCCATTATTGCTTTTGATGACAACATTGATGCGGTACCACCTTTGCATGACGGACGGAATTTGCTGGGCTGATCCGTTGTCTCGAATACTAAAGAAAAAAAAATCCTCAATTAGGTCACGCGCATCACAGAGCTCTGTTGAGCTGGTCAGTGAGTACATCAACAATTATTAGCGTCATTGTTATGCTATGACGGTGCCATAATTAAGCTTAGGTTGCTCACACGTTCTGACCTCCACTCCAAGTTGTTGAAACGAGCTAATTAACTGTAAAACAAAAACAAAAAAACTCTCCCCTGGATTGGGTTCAGAATTTACATAATTCTTTTATGAATTTGTTTCAGACGACGTCATGGAACTTTGGCTTCTCCGAGGTTATGTCCACTCAAAATGATCGTGAGTTGTGACTGAATGACGGTACACATCACAGTTTTGATGCTATAAGTGGCACAAATATCAATAGAAGATAAAAATTACTGACTTCTATTTTAAAGAATAGACATAATTCTTTCTGTATAGTAAAACGCAAATAAGCAGGTCCTCAATGCGAAACTGTCCAAAGGTGTTATGCTATCCGTTCTGGCTGATTATCATACCACTTTGTGTCACTGTTCCCTAGACTAAAATGAACAAATCAGGACTGTAATTCTTATTTGTTCCAACTCCACTCCTTGCAAAAACTGAGAAATAGGATTTAAACTTTGGCCGTTTTAGTTTATTGTGATAAGGAGTTGGAATAAATCGGAACAGCGAAACAGCTTGATAAGGGCCACAACGCATTTTAAACAATCATGTGTCAGAGCTAAGCATTTGTTACACTTCTACATACTAAAAGATCTCTAGATTTTCAGAAAATGGAGATAGGACAAACAAGAACTAAAGCCGTGAAATATAGATACTATAGTCTCCTTCCATTGTATCATTTTACAAAATTTGAAACAGATTCGATGGATAATTCACTGGATAGATAAGTCTAACATACATAGCGAAAGAAGATTCAGGTTGTCTCATCCAAGGGACACAATCAATACAAAATGACAAGAATGATTCAATGAATTATATACCCTGAGCGTCAGTTGCAGGAAATGCTAGCGTTTCACAACGAAGCAATACAAAAGAACATCATTATCATGAAGAAATAATCTAGTTGAATTAGGTCTAAATTGAAGAAATTAGCAGATGAGTTGGAGCAAAATGACAATGTTAAGAAATGTTCAAATGTTCAGTGCGCAAAAACTTTGACAGCGCTACAGATACCGGAGCTCCTGTGATGTCTGTGATTCCGACGAGATGATGACAGCCTCTATACAACGGGCCTCAAAATATCGAAGGGACATAATCACAGTTACTAACCATTTGACATCAAAACTGGAAGTTCCATCCCCTGTTTACGTATGCTCAAGATTCTTAGAGTAATGATTTTGCCATAATATTAAAATCCCCACCATGACAATGCATCCAGTCTTTAAATAAAGTCATCTGAATTTTGTGTAAAATCATATGCTAATTATATTTGGCAACATTGACTCGAAAACGTCTCAAAGTCTAGTGACCCCGCGAAACTTTCTGTATCCTGATTTTAAATTCAAGGTAGGACAGGGCTGTGTATTTTTCGGTAAGGAACATTGTTTATACACATCACTTTAATCTAGAACAGTGAAAATTATCCAATGAGGTCCTCACTTAGATCCTACACGGAAACATCTGTTCATCACCACCAGTAGCCCAAGTAAAGCGGACGATTAACCGGTGGTCCACACGTTGTCTACGTTACACTAAATAGATGAAACTTCGGTATACCACAGAGGCTAGATTTGCTTAACTGGACGCTATGATCAGCACACATTGGTTCCACATTTCGGACACAGAAGTGTTCCCTGGACTGATAATTGCATTCTTATATTACATTCTCCTGCCAGCGACTGATAGTGATAGTTCTGTTCCACAATGACTTTGGCATTAAAAATTCCACATCGCTGAAGGGAAGAATTCCGGGATCTGTGGGATCAGAATGACCCCCAGGTTGAACCTGTTTTTTCAGATTTCAACCAAGAGTAATCTGTGGTCTGTAGTCTGTCCAATAACTTAGAGTTCCCGAGACATTTGATCACGATTAAATGATCTTGAGAAGAGATTCCCCAGAGCGCCCCGGTCCGATATGCCAATCCCAGATTTCCGTTCTCGCACTTGGAAGACCTGGTTTAGGTCAATCTACTGACGGGCCAGACAGATTAGCCTAGACGGAAAAACTATCTGTGAGGGAAAGTAATTCTGGTCCTGCACATTGATCAATGACATGTCGGTCTGAAAAAAAGTACTTATCTGGGTTATGGTCGGTAAATATTAAATGAGACAACGTTTAATTAACCTCAAAATCTGTGCATAATTGCTTAACTGTTAAAAACATGAGGTATGAAGCACTGAAGAGAGGGAAAAAACCCAAACATTTCAAATAAATAAACAAGTAAACAAAAAGAGCTCGCATGCATGGACACAAACACGCAGCTGTACACATGCACGCAGTCGCCCGCGTGCGCGCACACACACACCTTAAAGGAGAAAATCGGATATTTAAATGCCGGGATGATCAGACCAGTCATATTATCCTACATCGGGTATAAATTAATGCTTATGTCTGTAAAAGTATTCGCTGCAAGGACACTGGGTGAGCACAACTTGGGATTTCGAACTGACAATAAAATGTGAAGTTATGTGTTCTCGCTCTGTGTTCCTGTTCATCCTGTATTTTCGATTATGTAAACCAAAGCAGGCTTAAACATAGTATTAGGTATAAAATGTGGGTATTATAGACGCCTTTCTTGGCAAATTGTACCAGACAGCAATGCTTTTAAATAAAATGAGCATAAGGAACAAAAATATCCCCAGCGCTAAGATGCACAACGAACAAATTTTGAAAATTTCCGTCAGTTATTTAATATGTTCCTTACATTTCAAAAGAATTCAAAATAGGAAATTTAAAGCCCATTTCACGCTGTGGCTTATGAGTTTGATTTAAATAAGGCTTTGATTAGCGGCTAGTTTGATTTATCGTTAAAAATAGAAATGAATCTTAGGACCGATACTGGTTTAAATAGATTTCTCAAAACATGTATAAATGTTTTCGTTCAGCAGATGAGTCCATTCGTGTACAAAAACCTTTTCTTTCTCATTTTTCTACAATCTCCCTGTTTTTTGGTGGTTGCGTGTTTGCTTGTGTGTCCAAATTGATGGATAATCTTGTCAACGTCGAATATTATGGGCTTCTTGTTTTTTCGCACAGGAGTAAACAACTCTGGTTTAAGATGAGTTCTGCTGAAAGGAATATTTTCATGCCTTGACATCGTCTTTCTTGCTACCGGATGTTGGAGTTTTATCATCGTCTGACTTGATATTGTGGTATGATGTGTTGTCCATAACCAAACATAAAGGGCTGTCCAGTGAAGGAAGAAGAGAATGTTCCAACCAGTTTTTAAAAATTGTTCCATTCATTTCTGCATGATAGTCTCAATTATCTGTTGAAACTGAATTACAAACAAGCTCTGAGTTTTGGATGAGCCACTGATTTCTGCTTCCAGCATGCGCCATTATAATTCTATCACCTTTACCGGTAGGAATATTTCTCCTGTGCTTTCCATCTTTGGATTGCCATTCCTTGTCATACGTATGTATGGTGAGCATTGACCCATGTTTTGTCCAGGTAGACAATATCAAAGCCATGCAAGCGCTTTTCCTTTATTATTTTGTCGCACGTACTTACTCCTCCCTTCCACTGGGTGCGCTCTTTCACAAAGTAAGTTTCTGCCGGATGAAGATTTCTTGAATACAAAGCCCATGCTTCTAACAATCCTCCACAAACGTGTTTGAAATTTGAACTCCATTTTCTTTCTATAGATGAGATCTAAGTTGTCTCAAACTGATGAATTCTTTCCTCTGAAACATGCTTTCAATTTCTCGCTTTGTCACGTCCTTATCAAAATCATCTATCTTTTCCTTTCTATCTCTTTTCGACGTGGTGGTCGCAATGTCTGATTCTTGCAACCATCTTTTGAGAGACTTTAGACCAATTCCCAAAGCATGTCGAGTCCTTTTAAATGGGTCATTGGTGTCAACATAAAGCCAGCCAGTTTCTCGTGTGAAATATCGGAACAATTTAATTTTAAAGCAATAATTCTAACTGTTGTAAATTTGTACTTCAAAGCCATATTAGTGAAATATAGTGTGATTGATAATGAACAATACGAGTTTCACTGGACTGAATTAAAACGCCTCTGAAAGATTCAACTGTTTTATATCAACTGGTGCGTCAGCGTGACGTCGTATGTTATTGAACGGAAGGCACGCTTTTCTTGGTGCACACAGTCTGAACCACAGACTAATAAATTAATCAGACTGGAAACACGAGCTTCGGGTTGTGTCGTTTTTCACGGAATTTCCCGAGCGACGACTGTATAACCAACATGGCCGCCGCTCGGGAAATTCCGATTCTAGTTCTATCTGCAGTAGAAATTTCTTTTCATTTGTCAAGATTGGTTGTACATGTATTAATTTCTTGGTGCGGAACCAAACTTCCGCGTTTAGTAGGCGCGTCAAAATGGTGTCATTCAAAATTGTAGCTATGCTGAAGCGTCGGTCGCTACCTTAAACCTAATATGGCGGATGGTTCATGACCTTTCGCAGTTTTGTGACGTCACACAATGGGATCATCCAGTCTGGTTAACTTATTAGTCTGTGGCCTGAACGTAGGGGATTTCATTGTAATTACGAGTGTTTTGCTTCCCGACATCGATGGTATCCGTTCATTTGGAGTGAGTTAGCACAAATGGAGAAAATTTAGTAATGTAAACTATCTGACATTCTACTCATTGTGTTGCTGTAGTGTTTTACCTAGCGTTAAGAGACAAAATTTAAAACTGTTTGGCTTTCAGGGATGCAAAAAATATTGTTTAACGTCATTGATATCCTAAACCTGCATGCAAATTTTCACTGTAATCAAACAGACGGTTTAAAAGATATACGGCAATGGCCATGGTCATGCATTTTGGAATGAACTATAATTAGAAATCGTCGTGCTGACAATTAATGTGCATGCTTGATTTGTCTGCCATTTGATTGCTGAAGGCGTCAGTGAGATAAAATACGCTTCCCGCTCCTGTGGATCCAATTTAAACAACAACAACAACAACAACAACAACAGCAACAAACAAACAAACAAATCAACTTGATTAATTTGGGCTGTTGTTGTTGCTGCTGCTGCAGTTCTCACATCGTTAATGTTGTAGTTGCGCTCTCTGAAAATGAAACTGGTTCTGTAACGTATTCCAATCAATAACTGGGGCCATGTTCCAGGACTGGGATGCACTGTAAGCTAAATGAGAAAAAGAAAAAAAACACGTTCAGTGCCGATATCTATAACCTTTCATCATCCCCCCCCCCAAAAAAAAAAAAATTGAAAGAAAGTGAATTAAAGTCTTCGAAATCTGTTCACCGGCCTCTTTCTGCAGTCAAAGCAAATCTAATCATTTATTCAGTATCAGTTAAATCCATCAATCCCCACCCGCCTGTCCGTTTACCCATCCAGCTATCCATCCATCCATCCATCTATTCATCAAAGGCAGCTTGAAGGTAACCTCTTAGCTCACCAGTTGTCTCCTCTCCATCCATCCATCCATTCATTCATTCATTCATCCATCCATCCATAAATCCATCCACCATCCATCCATCCAGCCATCCTCCATCCATCCATCGAACCATCCATCCTCCACCCATCCATCCATCTATCATCCATCCATCCATCCATCCATCAAAGGCGTCTTCAAGGTAATAACGTTCTTTTAGCTCACCAATTATCTCCTCTCCATCCTTCCATCCATCCATCCATCCATCTATCTATCCATCAAAGGCAGCTTCAAGGTAATCTTTTAGCTCACCAGTTATCTCCTCTCCATCCATCCATCCATTCATCCTTCCATCCACCCATCAAGGCGGCTTCAATGTAATAATCTCTATCCATCTATCCATCCATCCATCCATCCATCCATCCATCCATCCATCCATCCATCCATCCATCCATCCCTCCCTCCATCCATCCATCCATCCATCCATCCATCCATCAGAGGCGCTTCAAGGAAATAACGTTCTATTAACCCACCAGTTATCTCCACATCTTCACTCAATGACACACATCGACGCCTATTATTATTTTGACTGGCAAACACCCAGGTCTCTAGACGTCCACCTGCTCCTTTGTGACCTCCAATCTTCTTAAAGTATAGATCTGGTGTGACAGGCAAGGCCATGCTCGCTTTACAACCTGTCAATTAGGATGAGATGAGCAATGTCTAGCCCGCCCCCAAAGCAATGACAAGCCAAATAAATCTGGACAAGCCAGAGACATGCCGATTAGTTCTACCCACTGACAGATTGCTTCAGTTCTTGTCGTGAACACGAATGGGTGTCTTTGCCAGGAAACTGATGTGGACTGGCAAATTCCCTCTCTGTCATGTTTAACACAATACTCTCTTCGTGTAATAATATATTCTTAAGATGTAGCTGTAGAACTTTATTAAAGTCTTGTTTCAATAGTGCCTCGTAAATAAGACACCTACTCAGACAGCAGTGTGAAATTCAGGAGATGATGGAGAAAAGTGGTAGTAGAAAAGGTAAGTGTCCAGGCTAGCAGTTGAAGATCTCTCTGTCACGAGTGGAGTGAGCGGGATTCAAGGATTACGGGGGCATGGAAGTGTAGGATTGACTCACGGGATAGTGAGGCTGCTCACCTATATTGACTTCTGTTAGTTAACGTTGAAGCGTGCATGTTGTGAGTGAAGTTGAGGCGTAGTAGAGGCAAAATCTGAATAGTCAGATCACTGCAAGTTAAGAGGTCCAAGGGGACAGACGTGAGATCAGAGGCAGTCGGGAGATTGTGTGTTTTCCAGTGATGACTGGTAGGTTGAACTGTGATTGATAATTATGATGATTGATGTACTATATTCTCCTATGACCATGATGTAAATAAGTTATATGTGAGGAATGTGAAAGTCATTGATTACTGTGTATAGAGATGTGCGCAATGAGCGATAGATGTAAGTTAGGATCATGGATTCGTAGCGAGTCTGAGTACGGTGTAACTCGGTGGAGGTGTGTTACCGTAAGATGTGTGATGAGTGAAATGTGGACTATTGTGAGTACGCTTGATGGTTCGTAATGAGTGGTGAAGTGGATAGTAATTGTGTGGTGTATTACAGATGTAATGTTATTCTTATAGGTGCCGGGGTTGGGCAGAGAAGCCACCCGCGGTGAGCGGACTTGTGCCGGGGTTGGGAAGAAGGCTACCCACAGGCCGCCTGAGTGAAGCTGTCGGTGCAGGACAGCGGGAGCACATGAGTCGTGGCAGTCTGGCCACAGACAGGGACGTTGTTATTGTCCTTATTGCTATTCAAATGTTAATGTGCTATTACGATGTTGATGTGCCATTGAGAATAGAATGTGCTATTGAAATATTAATGTGCTGTTAAGACCTCGAGGGGAGATTGAGATACGGAGATTAGGTTGAGCAGGCGCGAATAAGAGAGGCCAGCAAGTAATATATATATAGATGTGAGGCTGAGGCCAGAGCATATTTTAGAAAGTATTATCGGGTTGTCGACCCCTAGAGGAATGAATGTCGGGAATGATGACCATTGGATGGTAGTTGAATTGAATAATGTAATGCACGTATATCTTTATTTTTATGTATAATAAATGTGTGAGTCTGTTTGGTTGTTCTGTTAAGTGTTATACTCGTTCGTTCGTGATTGTTGTCCTGTCATAATTATTACATTTCCCAGTCTGGGATTTGTGACACTCTCTAGGTTTCTTTGAACAGAAATAGTGTAGAATGTAGAAGTAATTAGACATTCTTACCTCAAGGATTAATTAATATTTGAGGAAGGCGCCACTCATAAAGCGCCTAAGCTATTCCCAGGATAATCCTTATAGACAGCTATGCATCTATTTACTTATTTATCCACGTACCTTCTGTCTTATTTGTTCACTTATCTCTTTACTCATCTTGTATTCCTCTACTCATTTAGGTACAGCTAAAACATTCGTATATTATATATTATGTATCTATTTATTGATTAAATTATCATTTACTCTTCATCTAATTATGTACTTATTAATTTATTTGTTCAGTTCGTTCTAATCACTGAACCATCATGCACAGAATAAATAAATTCTAAATCTCATTTCAATCTGAACCCCCCCCCCCCCCCCCCCCAAAATGTGCTCACGTTCGATTTTGTGATATTTTTTATTCAACTTTCTCATGTACACTTTTTATACGCTTTTCCTCAAATCCCCTCTTCCCATCCCACCCCATGCCCCGTGTACACGCGTGTGGCCATGAAAATGTTGAATATCGATGAAAAGACATTGATGTTTCAAAAGTTTAAACGGCATTTTGCATGAACGATTTGACTGGTTCCATTAGAGGTATAATTTCTATACCATCGAACAATCTTAATTTGCTGAAAAAAGGAAATAAAAACACCAAATTGTTTCATTTATTACCATAACTGCAACGTGTACGTAGGTTGTCCGGAAGTTCCTGTCGTTTATATACGCTGTTCGTACGCTCCGAGACACAGAATACCGAGACGGACCATTCCTTTTTTCACTATACGTCCCACAACTTGCGCGCGTATAAACACTGTAAGTACTACTCACAGAGCTCTGTGGTACTAGTCTTTTTCGTTCATTTATAAAGGGGTGTGGTGCTAATTGTTGCATGTTGACACGGATGATACGCGCGCAAGTCGACGGACGGAATTTGGAAAATTGAACCGTCTCGGTGTCCTGTGTCGCGGGTACGCTGGACGTAACCATCGCCTTCCCCCAGAGCGTACCTACATAATGCGTGGCTCCAAAGTTGGACAAGAAAGATGTTTTGCTCTCATTTTGCGCCTTGCATTTGCCCACGAAGACATAAAAAGTGTAACGTCAACAACAAATATTTCTAAGAATTTATCTTTCGCAATCAATGTCAACACGCGATAAGATCAATCTGTTCTCTGTGGCAACTTCAATAAACCTTTTGTCTTTGCCTAATGGGACATTTTCTTCGAAATCTTTTTCATTCTATTTCGTTTTTAGTGGGGGAATCAAAGTGGAATTCATGGCTAACCATGCAGAATGTCACCCTAATGGTTCTGTTTCCTGTGAAATAAAAGTTCCATTTACATTCAGCCTGTCACGATTGCAGTCGAAAGTAATAATAGCATTACGGTGTTATGCTTTGTCAACGTTTTTTTTACAACTCAGTCTATGTCTCCCGTCATGCAAATTAAAGCTAGTGTAACTTGATACCAATTTTCGCCAAGTGTGTATTTTCATTATATAGTGCGAAGGGTTAAGGTTATGTTTAGCAATTACAACAATAATGATGATTATAACAGCAGCAACAACAACAACAACAAAAATGATGACCACAACAGTAATAATGATAATTATAAATAATAATAATAATGACAATAGCAACAGCACTAATAATAATTGCAATAAGAATAACAACAGTGTAATAGAAAGAATAATATTAAAAATATAATAATAACAAAATTAATAATAGTATAATAATGATAACAAAAATACAGTTGTCTTTTTTCATGTAATTATTATATAAAGTTAACGATAACAAGCGCCTCTACTGATTTCTTGCCTTTGTTTACTACCCAATGGTGTTGGATTTCCACAGTGACGTCACAGGAAGTTCTATGGGATTATTATGCCCGGCAACTCCTCACAGCGTGTTTCCTGTTGTTTGTTCCCTTGACAAACTGCGTTTAGACATGAAAAGAACGTTTCAGTTGCTTTTAACACATTTAATGCTTCTTGGATTTTAGTGATGAGAATAAACTGCGCAGACGTGAGTCTTTCAGAGGCGAATGTTTTATCGCCAATTTACATTCCGAAACTGTGCGTTATGTACTTGAACGCAATCTTGCTTAGTGCAGGATAATGGTTTATGACCATTTTGTATTCTGAGTGTTCAAAACATTCCAATGTTCTACAGATTTTCTCTTAAAATTAAAAGAAAAAACAAACAAAACAAAAGAAAACAAGGAATCATGAAGAGCAACGAACTTAAGCAGAGAATGTCAAGTAAATGCCTTGGACATTTTATATAAAGGTGACGTAATTTTACCTAATACTTAATCTAATGATTTATCAATATGAATGATAATTATAAAAAAAATGTGCTGATGAAAGTCTGTAAGATTGCAGATTGCCGGACTTCTCCAAACAGTCCTATACGATCTTTTTCATTAGCCTTATACCTTGACATGCTTTTAATTTCATCAGCCAAGAAATCTAAATTCACAAAATTGTTTTCCCATAGAGCTCCGTCCACTGACATCCTCAATACCTTCCCCCCGTTGTTCCAGCGGTCGGGATTTATAATTATTTTCGTTCTTTAACGCAGGCAAGCACAAAATATCAGAAAAGGCGGCTTTTGTTAGAGTTTTCTTGACAATAAATATTTGATTAACGTTCACTCAATCTTTACGATGCAATTGATTGATAGTATGTTTATTTTCCAAGTCATCTGATGAGGGCGTTACAGAGAATTACCGGAAACCTGTTTACAAACATGCTGCAAAGTGCTAAATGAAGAAATTGATGTAATTTTGTAGGAAAACCTACAATTTCGCACAGTTGTAATGTGAGGATCAAAATTTTTATGTGTGTGTGGTGGTTGGGGGGGGGGAGGGGGGGGGAAGGCAGAAGATTGTAAATACATGAATTTTTCGCTCTTCGACCCCCCCCCCCCCACACCCACACACACACACACAAACAACAACAACAACAAACAACAACAACAGAAACAATAAATAACAACAACAATAACAACAGCAGTAAGAAAAACAATAACAAGCAACACAGCAAACAACAACAGAAACAATAAACAACAACAAACAACGACAACAACAACAATAACAACAACAAGCAACAAATCGGTGTAAAGAAAATCTTTCAGGGAAAAGTTATAAAATTCCTTAAAAGCCTTAGATCTAATTTCTCATTAAAAAAATTGATTTACATTTCTAAAGGGTTCTTTAAACCCTGGGAAGACAAAAAACATTTAATCCATTTTCGAAATGTAATGCTCTAATAAGGTTGCCAGGAGAGTGATACTGATCTCACCCACTTGAATGTTTACGAGCATTGGAATGAAAACGAACCGATTATTAGATCTAGATCAGCCACAGACTAATACTGAAGCCGCATGATGTATGGACAGTTCAAGTTTGCTTTTATATTATGTATTTGTAAAGATTATCTTGAATAGGTCGGCTAATACATAATTATAGTTTGTATAAAAACAGTTCATTTTGAACACGACAAGTTTTTTCGTCTCACATAGATGAAACCCACTGCTCACTAAATTTATGATGGTTTAAGATTTACGTATTAAAACAGTCGCCTGTGCCAAATCATAATTTACGGTAAACCACAGACTAATAAATTAACCAGACTGGAAACACGAGCTTCGGGCTGTGTCGTTTTTTACGGAATTTCCCGAGCGGCGACTGTATAACCAACATGGCCGCCGATCGGGAAATTCCGATTCTAGTTCTATCTGCAGTAGAAATTTCTTTTTATTTGTCAAGATTGGTTGTGCATGTATTAATTTCTTGGTGCGGAACCAAACTTCCGCGTTCAGTAGGCGCGTCAAAATGGTATCATTCAAAATTGTAGCTATGCTGAAGCGTCGGTCACTACCGTAAACCTAAAATGGCGGATGGTTCATGACCTTTCTCTGTTTTGTGACGTCACACAGTGGGATCATCCAGCCTGGGTATCTTATTAGTCTGAAGTGCCTTTCGTCACACGAAATTTCCGATCATACTTTTTTCCGGCTACTCGAAGAATTTTTGTTTTTTATTTTTGCAGCTCAAAACATTGTGAATAAATTGTGTTAATGGCAGAATTTGTCCAAAATGGATGTGTCCACGTAAATTGTTTTGAAAACTTGAGGCAGTGCGTATAGTTTCATAACTTTTGATCTCGTACTTTTATGGTGCTTATACTTTCACCCTTTGGCTCCATTATAGTATGGTGAGATTGAGCAATGCCCGAGGCCAGATAATGTTCCTAATTCTCCAGTTTGACAAACTCAGCCAATCTCTCAGTATGAGATCATTCCCCTGCCACTGAAAATAGGAAAGAACCCCCTCTCCCACGGCTCGCCCCCCAACAACTTTATTTAAAAATACAGTTTTTCCAGAGAATGATTTCATGTCTAAATCATCTCACGAGAAGTGTCATTGTCCATTATAACATTTCCTTTATGTCTTGTGAACTGTCTGTTTGTCACACACAACTGATATTCCCCCTGCAAACGAGTTCTGACACATAGAATTAGAGTGATGTGTTATACCGGTATGGAGCTGGAATCTATTTCCCCCAAGGTTATAATTATTTATGGAAAAAAAAACACTAACAAAATCCACACTTTTTTTTGCAATTAATGTTCAATTTGATGCTGGCGTATCACAATTTGATTGTCTCAGAACATCCGGGGACAACACATGTCGCTGATTTCCCGAATGCATTTCCAAACCTCATTTCATACAATAACGAAACTGCCATTCCCCTAGGCCAATTTACAGAAATGTTTCAGACTTTATCGCTGGGAAAACCTGTCAGGTTCTGTTATTATCATTGGCCAGGCATTTCTTAATAGTGGGAATACGACACAAATTTTGGCCTCGAGCTGATGACAGTGCCGATTTAGACTTGGTTTTGAGGTGAATTTTTTAGGAAGATCATTGCCCTTAGCATTTGCATCCCAGATTTAGACTTATTTTGAGGTATTTGTTTTAGGAGGATCCCTGCCCATAGCATTTGCACTTCAGATTTAGACTTGCTGAGGCCCTAAGCTGTGTAAAGTTCAGAGGTCCCTTGTGAAGAGGTTACATCGGAGAGTCTCACCAAGGTATGTACTGCAGCATGGCTTGGATCGCGATAAAACAATTTCAAAAAACTCTAATGAGTCAGGCATATTTTGTGCTTGTTCAATGGGCTTAGAACTTTACTTAAATCAATTACGTAACATTATAAAGAATCAATGAAATTTAGAAAGAAAAGAAAAAAACAACAATACGAAAATTGTGTGAGGCCTCTGTAGATTACGAGGCCCTCACTCATCTGCAGCTTATTTAATTTAATATGCTGAAGTGAAATCCAATACTGACTGACGACAAATTAATTACATTGTATTTCCTTACAACTTTTCTCACGATGCTGTGGAATTTAAAAAAAAATAAAAAAATAGCCAGACCATTTAATTTTCGGGGTCCTCTTTCAAGTGTTGGGCCATAGCATCGTCGAAATCGTGTACGATTTTTTGTTTTGTTTCTATTATTTTCATTTTCTTAACCTCAGATTCCTGTCTCTTTCATTTCCCCGGAGTGACGTTATTTAAACTTTAGAAAAAAAAATGGATATGGACAGGACAAACACACCAGTCTGGCCTGCAAATCTCATGCCACGTTTTTATTCTTTTTGCTGACATATTCCATTTCCATTCAATTTTCCACAAAACTTGTTGATTCTTCGGCCAAAAACAGATTCATCCTCAAATCAAGGGGCCGTGTTTCCATGACGACACTGTGCTAGTGAAAGCGCTATCCAGCCATGGTCAAGTCTACAAGATTTTGAAGAGCTATCAAGAATCTTGAATGATGAGTTTCATTACAACAAAAATACTGCCACTAGAGCTAAATAATGCGATATTTCAATCTCATTGGCAAGTGAAAAACAGACAACAACAACAACAGATATTACTGTTGTGAAGGGCTATCAGAAAAACGTTTCCCA
Source organism: Onchidella celtica (assembly GCA_963931925.1). Lineage (NCBI taxonomy): Eukaryota > Metazoa > Mollusca > Gastropoda > Systellommatophora > Onchidiidae > Onchidella > Onchidella celtica. The sequence goes on along the minus strand of OZ007567.1, from coordinate 95,078,059 downwards.
AAGATTAGATTATCACAATGGCTCAAATAAATTTTAATGCTAGAATTAGTTCCACATTTTATGAGATGCACCACTGACATTAATAAGGAATTCGCAGTGAAGGATGGGTGTCATTCCAACACTTAATGTCATGAGAACTAAATAAGTATATCTCAAACAGGGGTGGAAAATGATCTTTCCGGTTGTGAAGGGCTTTACAAAAAGTCTTGTAAATAGTGATCAGAATGATTTAAGAAAATATTGTAAAACTAGATGACGTACCGGACGTATGTGCTCTCTCTCTCTCTCTCTCTCTCTCTCTCTCTCTCTCTCCCTCTCTCTCTCTGTCTCTCTCTCTTCTCTCTCTCTCTCTGTCTCTCTCTTTCCCCCCCTCTCTCTCTCTCTCTCTTACAATAAAAGTAGTACTCTGCAGTCCTGCTTCAGAACTCATGCGCGCCAGGACACTGCGCACCAAACTTGATATGGTTACTTTTTATGACATGCACGGTACTATAACAGAATGGGGGGCAAGATGGAGGATGAAAATGGCAGCACGATGAAACAATGCATTTTCTATAAATTCAAGAACCAAACTAATCAAAATAATAAAAACTTCCGTGCACCCTCCGCGGTATTTGAAATGAACATGTAAAATTGGGTCAGTATAGGTCATTAGGTGGTCTAATAAAAAAGCCTTTTGCGTTCAAAGGTGGAGATTTTGTGAAATATATAATTATGTAAAACGAAACAAACATGCAAAAATAGAGATGTTACATAGCAATAAACATTGTTATTTTTAAAAAAATACATGCTTGAAGTAAACAACTTTTAATTATAGCCATCATCTTCCTTATCTCAATTCCCACCTTCCTGCCAAATTTAAGGCCTGAAGAGTGTATAGTTTGGTCAGTTAGTCATGCCAAAGGTTGCAAGTTACTGAAATATATAATAAGATATACTGCACTTAGGATTTCACTTTGGAAAATGGGTTTCATTACGACACTTAATGTCACGAGATATTTACATCATCTCAGTTAGAAGTGAAAAACAACACAGGAAACAAACTAGCTTAAAAAAGGAACCCATATGTTTACGATTGTTTCACGATTTGAGCCGAAAGAAAAAAAAATGAGTCATCGGTTGAAAAAAAATAACAGAACTGGACACAGTAGTGGTACTTAAAGAATGCCAGAAAAGAGAGAGAGAGAGAGAGAGAGAGAGAGAGAGAGAGAGAGAGAGAGAGAGAGAGAGAGAGAGAGAGAGAGAGAGAGAAATGAAAATATAATGTACTGCCGTTCAAATTTGAAAAAATAAACAAAACACTCGCTCGTTAAGCTTATCAAAGACGACCGGAGCTTGAGAACAGATTTCGTACGAAATTCAGGGTATCAGCCATTTCTGTCCTTGAAATGATGCAGAAATAAACTGGGTTAAATTGTCGCATTTAAATAATTGTAACGGTATGATAGCCTGCAGCCGACGTTTTAAAGTACTTTTCATGTCTGAAATTTGGGTCTTGAGCATATAAATGTCTCCTTAACGAGTATGTCTGTTGAAACAAACACAGAAATTACAGCAAGTGGCCCTGGGGCAAGGATGTGATTAAAAGAATTTAATAGTAATACTTTGGTTTAGAAAAACAACATTAGAGTGCATAATTATAGTTCTCTGGTCGGATGGGAGACATTAAAGGACTAATGACATGGAATGCTGCCAGCCTAATGATTTCAACCTATTATTGAGCACAGCGATGGCTTTGGCGTTTCTTGTGAATAATATTTTGGGTAAAAAACAAATGCAAATTGCTATATTTCCCAGAAAACTCTTGTTGTACCCAAATGAAATCTTTGGCATTTTTTTTCAAGTTAAAATATGCTTCTTTATGGTCGACCAAGAATTTTAAATGTCTCAGCTCACTGCGAAGGGGCGGTCAGTACTCGTTCTGAGGTATAGCTCGGGGTTTTGATTTGACTGCCGTTGTGGAGTTCTGGGTGTGGGTAAATTTTCTTCTTGCTAAAGCTCTGTTCAAATTAGAGAAAAGCCAGTAGTCACAGGGTGTTCAGTCAGGACTGAAAATCGGATGGGGTGAAACTTTAAATTCTGCTTTTCTACAAACAAGACTTGTGAGCCTTGACTATTGGGGAACTCCCACTGCATAGAGCAAAATGATCGAGGAGTACCTGCAGGGCAGTTGGTCGCTCGTTTTCGGTAGTTGAAACAACTAGAGTCTATCAGGCACACAGTGTTAAGATAATACTTCATATGTGCTGCAAAAATATCAGTTGCCCTGGGGCAGGTATTGTCGAAAGAAATGGTGAAAAGTCTCTTTCCCTGAAAACCTGGTCTCAGAACATGTGGGCGGTGGCCTTTTGCATGCACTCAAATTTTGTTAGCTTGCTTCCTGGTGATGCCATAAAAACTGATACGACCGCATCTCCAATCACCACATCATTCTGTCAAGCTCATTGGGCCAAGCGGTTCAACGTGTTCAGAAGTTGGCGGGGGCATCGCAGTCAATCTCTTCGTCATATTCTTAAGTTAAGAGATGAGGGACCCACTTTGTTCACGCCTATTAAAATAAAAAAAATGGCAAAAAGAAAAAGTTGTGTTTTCCCGTGGTTTTTAAAATATGCCTTTTAAAGACACAATTTCATTATGCAGAATTGTAAAGACGGTACCCTGAGATAGTTCAAGGCATCATTTATTTCTTCAGTATTTACAGGTGGCTTATCTCTAACGGCGTTCTTCACAAGCTCAACAGGGTGATCGCTCACGTTGTTTAGGAGCATCAGACCTCTAGAGTCATCTTCTGAAATTTCTCTGTCCCTTCGTCCCCCAACTGACTATAGCACACAAACACGATGTGCTAAAACGTTGTCAAAAATCTTCTTGAATATTCTTTCGCGTATCGACGAGATTTAGTCTCTTGAAAATATAAAATCTATTTTCTTTTTCCTGTGGTATTAAAACAGTGAGAGTTCAGTACACGCCTTTTGTTATGACGTCATAATAGACATACCGATCAAAGCACAAGCACAGAACATATATGGGTACGCCAGTAAGAAAGTTGAACCTTAAACTTACACAAACATCATGAACCCAATATTACTGAGAGAGCAAATAGAGGGCAACTAGCACAACTTTTTTTTACTCATTCATTTTGACAGACAAATAGATAAGAAATGAAAAACGGGCAGACTGACAGACTGACAGATAGACAGACAGATAGACAGATAAATAGATAGATACCAGTCAGTTATTCATAAAATACTCAAAATGCCCATGAAGTTGCATCGTGACTGATGTCCAGTTAGGAAGGTGTCATTGCACTATAATGTCAGCGTCAACCATATGGAGAGCTGCAAATCTTTTACTAAAGTGACGATCAAGTGCATTGACTGCCTCAAATTACCGTCACATTTGACTGAATTTCCAAGATATCTTAGAACTAATTTAATTGAACGTAAGATCATCAATACACCCCCAGCATGGTAATGCGGTATTTAAGGTTGAAATTAGTAAGCTTCCAAATTCAAAATCTTAGGGATAACATTGTAAGACCAACATTAGACGCTAATTTAAGATGCGATCAAAGTATCGATTCTATCTCAGGTTATCCTAAAGCGTTGTTACTCAGGCTCTTCAATTCAGATTAATTTCAAGTGATCCAAAGCTGTGTGGAAACCCTCAAGCCAATTTCTCACAGTTTCATTCATCCCTGACATTGTAACAATCTCTTTTGCGACTAGAAGAAATGCTGAGATGGGATGGGATTACTTTAAGAGCATTGACTTTATTTTTTTCTATCTTCATCTCTATTTCGGGGGCGGAAAAGTAGAAGGAGAATGATGCCGAGTCGTTTTTTTTTCAGAGATCTGGTGGAATTCATGTTTTAAATATTATTGTGTGGAAGAAAATTGCCAGTGGCAAAAAGCAAGAGTGCTCTCCTAAGAACCTGCGCGACAAGCCCATTTTATTCATAAGAATAATTGGCAGCTGGAAGAGGGAAGATCTTTATTTCTGGAGAGATTCAGCTTAGAACTGTTAGCCCTCGATCATTTCCAGCTGTTTCATATCAGACTTCAAGAGGATGGGGTTTTGACCCGCAACCACTTCAAAAATCACCTCATGTAACCATAATAATATATTATACGTTACAGGCGACATATATCAAACTTTCTACGAACTCATCATGGAACGATAGACTATTGTTTCATGACAAGATCTACTCTGATCACCCATTATTATTGGTCTTTCACCTTTCACCTTTCACCTGGGCGTTGTCCAACCACTGCAGGATGTAGCCCCCCCCCCCTCCGACAATGCTTGAAATTCTCTTCTGTCTGTTGTTTTCCTCATCCATGTTGTTCCTCCTCTCTTTGTAATGTCATCGTTCCATCTTCTTCCTGGTCGTCCTTCCATCTTCTTCCTGGTCGTCCTTCCATCTTCTTCCTGGTCGTCCTCTTGTTCTTTTTCCTGTCCTTGGCTGCCATTCAGTGCAGCGTTTTGTCCAACAATTGGTCTTTATCCAATAAATTTGATAATATTTTCCATCTGAATGTGAGAGCAATTTGTAGAAAAATGTGAAGAAATTCTTCATGGAATAATGAAAATGAGAAATCCTCCACCATTTGAACTGGAAAGAACTCTCCCCAAGATATTGTCTCTGTTGTTAAACACCGGCCAGCTGCACACTACTTGCTCTATGAACTGCCTGACTGTTTACATTTTGTAGGCAATTTTCTTACAATTTCATTTTAGAGTTTCTGGATTGAGATAGATAACGACGCTTTTCTTCTCAAACTATGAGTAATTGGGTAAATTTGAATATTAGCTGAAATCTATAACTTGATTATGACCCAATTCTGAGAAATCTTGATAAGCAGTGACACTTTGGTTTCAAATTTCTTCATGTGATCAAGGCAACTTCACACAGCCACACTTATAAAGGGTTCCAAACAAGATTAACTTCCATTTGTCTAAAATGAAATTCCCCTGCACACCAGGAGACTACTGAGGAATACCGATGCCTTCATCTGCAAGGACGACCCAGTACATCAACTGCATTGTTTTGAGAACAACAATTTGAATAATAGTGGAAGTCAGTTGTTCAAAGTCAGCAACGATTTTGGGTCATTTTCAAAAAGGACTGAGCCCAAGGAAGCCAACTTTTACTGTCACGTCTGCACAGTATCAATGTTTATAAAAGCAACTCCAGTGACTACTTTGATTCAGTCAGGAAGTTTTTTTTTGTATTTTTTTTTTTTTCAGTATGAGACTTTTCATGTCTTCAAATGTATAGAACCCCAAACAAAATGGCAAGCTGTTTCTGACATTGTCAAATAAATATCAAATTCTGAAATTTATTTTGATAAAGTATAAAGTCTTGTGAACGGATGGCCCTGTTTCATTCCATATAATTTCTAAACGTCTGTACAGAAATGTTTTTGTATGTGTGTGCATGAGAGAGAGAGAGAGAGAGAGAGAGAGAGAGAGAGAGAGAGAGAGAGAGAGAGAGAGAGAGAGAGAGAGAGAAAGAGAGAAAGAAAGAGTGAAGCGAAATCGAGCGAGCGAGCGAGAGAGAGAGTGAGAGAGAGAGAGAGAGAAAGAGAGAGAGGAGAGAGAGAGAGAAAGAGAGAGAGAGAGAGAGAGAGAGAGAGAGAGAGAAAGGAATAAATATTTTTGCGACTACTTTTACACAGTTTTTCAGCTGCCTAGCATTAAAACCTCCAGGTACATGACAGAGATTGTTATAGGTGATAAAAGTCAGAAATGGGTTCACGGTGATCTAAGTCCATATATCACCGCAGTTTTTACGAAGACGTTCTTAAAAAATCATAGATAAGACAAATTCTCTCGCAGTTCAACAAAATGCAGACTATTTCATCCATCGTTTCGAAGAGGCTGAAGGTATGTCAGTTACAGGAATGGCTAGCTGTGCTCTTCGTTCGAAAAAGTCCACTCTACAACAAAGTCAGAGCAGCGCCAGCGAAAATTCCAGTATAAATTCTTAGGTTTGGCATGTCTCAGCATGGCAGAAAAAATGTTTGGAATTTCCTCGTTCTCTGTGAGTCGCACCCGCTGACCATGTGAGGAAACAATAATGATCGTTGTAGCAGTTCGTGGGAGAGATTGATTATCTTCTGACCGTAAGCAACATCATTCTGACACCATAGAACCCGAGAAAATCTGTTTCCGACCACTCACAAAAACTCCGTGCATGCGACTTTATCATCCTTAACTTAGGCTTTCTCGCGTTTTCCTAATTATTTTTTAAATGGCACTGAGCCCACAGAAACGATACCCCATGTACATTTAGTGTCGGTAACGGGTGGTCGATGTAGCTTGATGGAACTAAAAGACAAAGCTGATCCGTACGAAATACAGTGTCTTTCATTACATCAAACATGAATTGTTCGTCCATAATATTCTGTCCATAATCTTTAATGCTCTCTAATTTAAACCAGTAATTTCAGGCTGCCTTATTTTCAGCTATATATTATCCGTATGTACGGAATCTCACGGTGTCACTTCACTCATGTGCGAAGCAGATCTCGTTTGATTACACTCAAGACATCAGCAAAACTGATTTCCAGTGGTTTATTATGGTAGTTTTGCTGCTGTTGAACCAACTGCCTTACCAAGGAACGAGACAGAAAATAGGCCCACAAAATACGAACGAACTCTCACAGTAAACAGTCTTAACATCTTATCCATTTAGCTCTGACTAGACGAAAACCAGCTGACCACTGGTAAGTCCTGTCTCGTCTCGTAGTGGATGTTATGGCTACAAACAAATCATGTGTCGACCCTTAACATAACTGCACTCGTCGGCAATTTGTAAACCTGGCTTCGTGTAATAAAGGGAAAGCGGCATGGATTAGGAAGAAAATCTTGGAGATCTGCGAGTGTAGACTAAGTTTATCTTTGAGTACTCGCCAAAACCTGCCCCATATCTATCTTTTCCTTTTTGTAAGAAAATTAAACCTTTCATCCAACTGGATTTTGTGAATGGGATTTAAGTTATGCCTGAAACATCTTTGCTCGGAGAAAAGTCTTTATGCGTAAATATTCCGGAAAACGCTTGGCAAAGGAGGACGTGGTAACTTTGTCTTTCTATTCTGTGGTATAGCTTAGAATTGAGAGGCCTTGTTCTGCCAGAGTGCAATACTTTATTCTACTTGTAGGCAACAATAGGTACTTTGTATTCCCAGTGAATAGCCTACATATCTTATCTTGCAAACGGATTAATTGATCTTCCTCGTTTTCAAGTTCTCGAACTTGTTTTTTCTCATCAGCATTATCTTCTGGTATTTTCTGTCCTTTTACCTTCGCTGAAGATTTCAAATTCGCCACAAACTCTGTTTAGGAGAGTATTATCATCCTCCCATCGTAAAGAATAGGCGATTCTCTCAAAATCGCCAGTATCAAATTTTAATCGGCAATAGTTGCTAAGCATATAACAGACGGATAAATAACACAATCATGTTCAACTTCTTATAAACAATTCTGTACATTGCATACTGCGTGCCTTAATATCTAAACCTAATCGAGTAAAAAAAGAAAAAAAATAAATAAAATTAATAAACAACACAACCATTATCTCTGGGAACTCTGTTACAGGAATTGACCTGTAAAAACAATCATCTCCAATCTAGTTCCGATGGCTATTTTGAGACCTGTTGATCTTTGCTGTTTGGAGCCTTTGTCTTGTCCCCTATGGAATTTATGCATTAGAAAAAACAGAAATGTTTACATCACGTTATATTTTTTCATCTGTAAAAACATTACTTCGCATAAAATCTGCCTGGTGCCACAAAGCCAAAGTTATATCGCTGTTAGCAGTCTTTTGTCATCGAATAAATGTGACTTGATTGCTGCAGAATGCCAAATCTCTCACTGGGCAACACAGAGCAAGTAAAACCATAATACTTCACACAACCCCATCTTTTTTCCCTGCCCCCAGAGACTAGTACAGGCATAAATATGACAGCGATAAAATGCACCGTGAAAAAAAAAATATCGGTCCGATCAAGGGCTTAAAAAACAAGAAAAAAACACTATGTTATTGTTGTTTGTGCTGGCAGAGAAAAATGATAATAATATGATATAATATTATATTTAGAAATAGATAAGTCAGAGATCAAGAGATGATATTAATGGAACACCTTGAACCTGTCCAATAAAATGGGATCAAAGTAATTATATTGATTTCGTTGATTACCAGCGAATACATTGTCTAATTCAGCGTGAACTGATTTGAACATCGATGATGTGAGTGACAGGTATGAATTTGTCTATCTTAATGTTGAAATGATCGATATATATACGAATTGTCTGAAGATCTTCTGTAGTGTCGTCCCATCCAGAGTTTCAGTTCGTCCGATTGTCCGGAGTTTCATTATGCCACACCAGTGTCTTGAGTCTTCTTTGACTGCGGCAGGATTTTGCTGAAACGAAATGATTTCAAACTATTGAACGACACACTCAGATTATGGATTTCTGTGACAGTGATAACTAAAATGTCTGTCTGTGAAGATAAATATTATGTTTTGAGTCTCTAAACATGCTATATTGAGACCCGGCCACATATTTGCAGCAGTGCTGGAATGTATAAAAGGTACATTCAACAGGAAAACGCATGGCCATGGGCATAATAGAGACACATTTACATGGAGTCAAAGGGAAGGGGTTCCAAAACAACTCAAGAATTCAAATGCTCATGACGTCATCTACAGTGGAACCTGAGATATCATTTTTTATTTCGATACCGTGCTTTACTTTGGCTCTTTATAAGCGTTTTCCCATTGGGGAGGAAATATTTTATAGTTCCAATTCTTTAATATCCACCCTAAGCACAGGGTAATTTAAAGTTCTTTTTAAAGTTCTTCATCCCATGCACTAGGCGCAAAAGCCGCCACGCGCCACTCTTATTGCGGATAATCACTTGTTCTGTAAGAAAGACAGACAGCCACAATGGGACTGGTTTAAGCTGTAGGATGCAGTTGAATAATAACATGTTCATAAGTCAGGCTAATCAAAATGGGAAATACATGACGTCGTCCGCATGATAAAACCTCACAAAGCCAGTTTGGGAAATTTTACAGGAGAAGGAAAAAACTGATTTATTTCCAAACCACAGGTCGCAGGTTCTTGAAAATTTCTCACTAGTATACCTTTGCTCTTACAAATACACTGCCTGATCTCTCACCCTGATGATTTTGATTACAATTATGTTTTAGTAGTTTAGCAGGTTTGCTGACCCGAAATCCGCACGATAAAACCTCCTTATCCTTAAGGCGGTTTTATTGTGCGCATTTCTCCTCTCTCACTGGCCAGCAAACCTCTTTATCCAGGTGAATCTTCGTTTTGCCTTTGTAAAGACTAGTTTTCGAAGGCAAATCAGGTGTGTACCAGACATGGATGAAGTTGTATAGCGGCAGGAGGGATATAGAGTAATTTTAGGACAAGTCAAGAATTATTTATTTTGGAAAAAGTGGAAGGCGGGTAATCGCAATGAAGTAAACTAGAAGACGTTAAAGGCTTGGAATATGGACACATGAAAACATTTAAAAAACATACCTGAGCAATTATTTATATTGTGGGAATTAAAACTACGGTTTATCAATTAAAAATAAACCTAAAAAAAACAACAACGTGCAGATTTGCTCTTTCAGCATTTCTGACTCATTCTTTCCTCCTCTCCCTTCATCCATCTCTCCATGCTTTCCCTTTTTTGTCCTCCTTCCCTCCGTTCCCCCCCCCCCTTTTTTTTTGATATTCTTCCTCATCTCCCTGTCCTGCCCTTGTTTGTACCGTGACCCTCTCATCCTGTTCGCTTTCGCTTTCTATCTCTTCACCCATCTCTCTTTCTCACCAGACCGATTTCCTCCTTAATTTACTCTCTTTCTCTCTCTTTCGTTTTTTTTTTTTTGCTCTCACATTCTCTTCATCCAACCCACCTGTTTATAGTTCACTATCCCATCGGGATGCTGCTGCATGTCACGGGGGTCCACAACCTGAGGGTCTCCGGCATTCTCTCCAGGTCGGATGCTCCTCAGCTGAGCGGCTTGCTCGAAGTTTCTGAAGAAGGCTCAAGATAGTGTCTCTTCTAAGATGTTTCAGACACTGGCTGTCTCAATCTGTCTGATGTTGTATGCTGGACAATTGGTGTTAACCCGTGCAGTGGAAATGTACCGCTGAATGCACACAGTCACATCCCGCTATAGTGTGACCCTCCTCTAGATATTTCTGCTCCATGACTGTAGCTCTTAGTCTTGGAAAGCGGAGAAGAGTCTTGGCCAGAGTAAGGTTACTACTCTCGAAGGTACAGCCGTCGATGTACTGTTTGTACCTTTGTTGCCCCAAGTTATCAGACACATAAGATGCGAATTCACTGGGCATTAGCTCTCCTTCCACCTCATGCCACAAGAAGCATTGCACATCATCTTTATTGGCCAGATTGTAGATTGTAAAGTTGTGGACATACAAGTTTGTTTTTGTAACATGAGGCCAATGCATTTAGACCTGGAGCGAGGCGCTTTGGCTGCAAGTCCATCGTTGTCACTACAACATCCCCATGCTCAGCAAGTAGTTTTTGCTTGGCTTTAGAAGTCTGTGCACCATCTGCCTCTATGCCTTTCAAATTCAGATGATACAACAGAATCCTCCTCTTCCAGTCAGGTGTTTCAGAACTGCAAGAAGACGTGGCGGCCATTGTTTTAGTCTTCCATGAGAGTTCCCAGAAGCAATCAATGAGCTGCTGCGGATCTTCATCAGTGAATTCTTGTCAAGGGTTTGAGTATGTATACTTATATCTCTCCTTGGGGCATGGCTGTGGAACTGCCAGCAGCCTGTAAGTCTTTGATTCTTTGGTAACCTTCCTTTCAGTATACTCTTTGTCAGTTTCACGCCATGACAATCACTTTGCTTGGTTGAAGGTAATCTTTTGCTTCACTGGAATGACCTCTTGACATTGAGTTAGAAGAATTCCACACCGATTTGTTCATCATTGTTTCACACACTACATCTCATGGGCTGATTATGTCATTCTCTTGACCAGTTTGCCGTTCCCACACTGGTTCAGTGCCAGAGCATAGACTTTCCTTCCCCTCGGCCTGTACAGACAGTTATACTTATTTCTTGCTGGTTGTCATGGACATCTTGCAGTGCATTCACATTCTTTTGATAACCCTCATCGCTTTGCAACATTTGTATAACCTCAGAGCACATAAAGCCTACTTCAAAGACACTTGAGTGGAAGGATATTTCAGTTAATTCTCCACCACTGTTGACAGGCCATTGACAGTGGAATCATTTCAGACTCGTTACATAGGACTGATGGTCCAGCGCTGGCATTTCCCTTTGGACTTGTCTCTGCCACAGTGTTCTCGGAGTGTTGGTGTGGCAATGGTAGATCATTAATTTGGTTGAGAAACTAGCCTCAGTTTCTCTCAAGATGTATTCTGCTTGTTGTGTCTTTGAAGGTGAACAAGGTGGTTTCTATAAGCTATGGCTGGCTTTCATTTCTGTAATACTAACTGATCTCCGTCTCTTTAATTTTGGTAGAGATGGAGCGTTTCCGTCTTTTAACCAGCATAGTTCCACTGGTGCTTCAGCATGGCACGTTCCATTGACAGCATTTTCAAGAGTTTTTGTTTTACGATGACAAATTATTTGATTTTGGTTTTGTTTATATTTCTTTCAACGAAATAGGTTGTACGATTATGGAAAAATCAAAGTCCGGCGATGATTGAAGTGAAACAGCCAAATTGTCCAAACAAAATGCCATTGGTGTTACGAATCTGGACTGGGTGATAGTGCCCTCCAGTGTTAGGGTTCTGGACTAAAGTCCCCTCTAGCTGTTATGAAGAGGGTCTTCTCAATGATGGTATTATGACTGCATTTAAATCGAGAGGTATTTAATATTCAATCTTTCGTACCATGCCACACACTAAGAACAATCTGAATAAGTTTCATAAACAGACCTGCAGGGCCACAAATTTAATTACATTAATTACCCTAACAATTTTGTCTAGATCTATTACATAGTGAATACAACATCAGCAGCATCAAATCTAAATTCAATAATATGTCACTCGAAGCCTTCTCTAGATTCCTATAATATTATGATAATTCTGACTCACTAACAATTTAAGTACTAATTATATATCTCTCAGATCTGGTCTGCCTACTATATATCAATCAATATACTAATATGGGCTCTGGCGACGATGTCATCTCAGCTATTTGTGCCTACCGCTTATAATGGATCGAGCTCGTCAATATAAACTGACGTAGCTAAGTCTAGATATCTACTCTAGGATGGGCTGGCAATTCCCAGCCTCATCCAGACAAATCAATCCCAATTCACAGATGTGGATGCCATACATTCATACTAATTGCAAGTCAATATAAATCTTTGTCTTGCAGTCTTGGGTAGCATTCCTAATATATGCGGCAATCCTGTCCTAGTGGATAACTTATGTTCAGCTCCTCGTTCATTGCTGAGTCATCAATGGACAAACACTTACGCTTGGTCCCTGGTGTTAGAAACAACCAGGGAACAGTGGACAATAGCAGTGGGCATATCTCATTCAAGCATATGGCTTCATCTCAAATGTCTATAGTGGACTAGACATGACATCGAACAGACTTAGGATTCTTCAGGCAGAATCGTGCCGACGCCTGCACAGATTGGAGTTTTCTGTATGGAGTAATGGACATAGGTATGGCTACACTTTTATACTGTGCAGCCACCTGCAAATTACCGTCCAAATCCCTAGATTTGATTGGTGCATCCATGCGAGCTCATCTCGCAGTATTAATATATTCTACGTGGGAGTTGGTCACGGCCTTGTACTAAAAACAGACAAGGTCAATTTAAAATGTCAAAACAATTACTGAAATCTTTAAACCCTCGTGCTTTCTACATTTTATGTACGAAATTCTGAACGCGACTAAGCGTCTTAAACTATCTATCCTTATTCACCCCTTCTCTTCCCTTCTAAGTGTTCATCAAAATCACGGGGTCGAGAATTGCACTGTCACTCCTAACTTATACATTTATTCTATCTCGCCCCACTTTCTTTCCATCTCTAAGAAAAAGTGTTTCAAAACACAAACTGTTCACGAGAACAGTTCAAGGACAACTTACGCTGGTTATAATCAACGAGACCGTGAAAAATCAACTCCTTGCAAGTCGTGACCCAGCACGGCAATTATAGTACACTTAAACCATGACAATTGGAAACTTTAAAATATCAAGGGTCGATCATGGACAGTTAGTATTTAACTGGCCCTACGCTCTTACAAGGAGGGAGAGTGGGTTGAAGCCAATGGAATTAAGAATGTACATTGGTTTGGGGAGTTGGGGGGGGGGCAGGAGTAAAGCCCTTACGAGTATGAATGATCTCCTTTGAAATGAAGCCGGTATGTCACATCCACAGGATTTGCCATGTGAAATGGAAGAAGGTTAAATGCTGACCCATCTGCACTTGCCACCGTCGGCGAACTTCAAAGTGGCTTGACGCGACATTGTGTAAGGGGATTAAAATATGATTATTGTCTACTTCTTTGAAGTCCATCTGGACCCCCCAGACAGACATAAGGGAAGAAGCGCACACTAAGTCTTGTTGTCTAACAATAGAATGTGTAATTGCCATCCCACCAACTGCATACGATTTGTCAGCAAAAGAAATTACTCTCAAGATTTAAAATAATAAAAATAATGAAAATAAGAAGACCATCTGTGATATACAGCAAAATAAACCAGCACATCATTAATTGTCTTTTATCCTTTTGAAATAATTTAATATGTGAGTATTTAATTAAACCATGCAAAGTGAAATTTGTTTGCGAGGGAACGGTAACAGTCGAATAGAAGAAGAGGGAGGGAAGAGGGGAGGTTGGGGGGGGGGGGGCTGTTAAACAGCTGCAAACATAAGCCGGTGACAAGGACCAAAGGATTAGTAGGATATTGTGCACACATAGCTACTGATTGACTGACGAGAACCAACAGTCTTTAGTCAGACTGTCCTCGGGGGCGGCGCTAGGGATTTAGGAGTTTTTATCATGCGGACAGCTAGGCGGGCCAAACGCTTGACCCGCATGATAAAACCTGCTAAAGAGTTAGTGAGGTTTGATCGTGCGCATTCTTTGGCCGTGACGGATAAGGAGGTTTGCGGCCGAAACTGTTTTATTAAAATTTTCACACTTAGGAATGGAATTTGGTTCTAATATTTTGTGAGGGGATGGAGAAGGGTCTGAACAATAGATTTTTGCAAAAAAACGATTTTCGCCAAAAATCGACTTTGTGAGGTTTTATCACGCGGGCGACGATGACAGAAACTGCTGCTATGGCAATATATTATCGGAAATCAGGAACTGTCACAATGGTAAGAGAATAGAAATCTTTTACAATGTATTTCGGGATAACGCATTAAGTTGATTAAGTATTGCCGTTACTGTCAGCTTAAACTGGGCTGCCATAATGTTGTTTCTGGGGAAAGATGAAAACAATGGCAGGAAAATACATTTTTGTTTCAACTGGTGGAAAGGGATGTTTGTGGACCTGGCAAATAATGAGCATTTTGCTGTTTTACCGAGAGTTGCTTAAACCATATTGTTTTAGATAATATAGCTCCTTAAGTGGCTGTTCCAGTCAGACACTTGTGACATATTCTAAGCAATGGTTTATGCAAGTGCATTGGTGCAAATGGAGTTATGCATAGTGTTGTGAATAGTGCCAGAACTTTTTATGCATTGTCACGAGTAAGGTTGGTGGCCTTGTACGCCACGAGAGTAGAGGGGGTAAACTTGGCGAAGGAAAGCATGATTTTAAATTTGTTTACGAGCGTGAAAAGATAGACACGACTCGTTTAAAATTGTTACCGTGTGCAAAACCCTCCGGGGTATAAATAGGTGGAGAGGCTCAACACGAGCGTTCCCGCCCTCCAGAGTTTGGCTGCACGAGATGACGGTCTGTGTGATCGTGGGGAACCATTGTGTTAAGTTTCTTATATGAGGGCGTGAGTGAATCGCCTCATGAATCGTTTGAACCCTGAAGATTGTCGTTTGAAGAATATCGTTCGAAGGCTGGAGGTCTTGAAGAAGGCATGGGTACCCTTCGAGACAGTCTATCCAAGAGGGCGTGAGTGAATTGCCTTGTGAATCGTTTGAACCCTGGAGATTGTCGTTTGAAGAATGTCGTTTGAAGGTTGGAGGTCTTGAAGAAGGCATGGGTACCCTTCGAGACAGTCTGTCCATGAGGGCGTGAGTGAATCGCCGTGTGAATCGTTTGAACCCTGAAGATTATCGTTTGAACCATGGAGACGTGAAAGTGTCAACGAGGAGTACAGCTGTTGACAAGGACTTCTTAAGTATCATTAGTTAAATCCTAGGAAAAAGGGGTTCGTAAATAATCGCCAAGTCCTCGATAGGGATTTTTGCATGTCTTTATTTTTTTGCTTTGATTGTACATTTTGCCTATTTATGAGTTGGAATTAAATAGCGTGTTTCATTTGAAAATTTCACTCCATGTGTCCGTAGGTCGTTGGTCTGCTTGCTTGGTTTGGTATTTACTTTAATGGGAGAATGAATTAATAACAGTTCACGAACTCGTCTCGTGACAGCATGAAAGAAATAGGAATAACAAGAACTTGTCTCTCGGTTAATTGAAACCCTGTGAGGAGACTGTCCTTGTTTTATCAAAGGTCGTTGTGTCCAACAACAGCGACAACAAATGGCGTGTGTCACAGTTCTACTGATTTCCTTCCCAGCACTAAGCTCCGGTGGTAAAGGAAAATTACTTAATAAAAACTATCTAGTTTCATCAATAGATCTTTGAAAAACAAGAACCACAAAGAACATCATTACTTCTCAATCAAAAACTCTATGGAGTTTGTGGCCAGCCTTTCTTTGAGGTTTCATTAGTCTAACCAGCGATCATTAGAAGAACTCTATGGTGCTGAGGTCACTGTACTCAAGTAATCTAAAATCATCCTATAAATCATTGGTTTCTTTTGATCTTTATGATCGAACTTAACAGTTACAGGCCTAGTCCGGGACAACTTAAATTACTGATATTTAGTACACGAATTTAGTGCTCTAAGATAACACTGATTTTATGTTACGATCGGTCCTGTCAGCATTTCATTCTGAAATTATCTGCACTAACAGCTGGAGGTCAGAGAAAGTATTTTATACAGATATATTTTTCAGGTAAGTGGTACGATGACAATGTTGCCGTAGTTTCATAGAAAGCGACGACGATGAAGAGGAAAATGAAAACATTAAAATAGTTGACCTACAGGGTCTAACATTCTGTTGTCGGTGACTAAATGAAATTTTTGCAGAAAAGGTCGTTCTATCTTTGAGCCATATTTATGAATGTTTTTTTTTACTGTTTCGTTTTGTTTTTTTTAAAATTGGGAATAGATAAAGTAAATTATTGTTCTGCAGTCAGGGTTACCAAAGTCGGGGCAAATCTGTTATCTTGCGACTTAGCAAGAATAAAAACCAGGCTCAGCCGCCGTGTCTAGGAAGAAAAAACAAACAAAAAAAAAAACAATAAATCTGAGCAAATGTCCATGCTGATCCACCGTGCCAAAAGAAAAAAAAAATTGTAAGAGCACGTGCTCAGGCGTGCAGGTTGAAAGGGGGGGGGAGGGGTGTTGTACAGTCAATATCACAAGTTTGGGTGACATAAGTGAAACAGACACGTTGTACCCAAGCATGCCTCACACACACATTTACACAGAAAGCTCACCTGTGACTGTGAACAAAAGCTGCTGATCGACAGCCCTGATAAAGTACGAGGTATTTCACAAAACCACGGAAAGTCTGTGATGTGGCGGCAGAGTTCTGATCACAAAGTTAAAATGTGGAAAAAAGAAAAACAAAAAGAAACCTTATGTCATAAACGCCTACGTAAGAAACACAATGAAGGACCGTTATGATGAATCAGAAATAAAAAGGAAACTTCAAGAAAACACGCTGTCGGTTTGCGAGGACTTCCTTCGGGCAACATGAAAAATTGTACAAGTAAAAAGGAATTTAAGAAAAAAACAACAAACCTTCAATAAAACTTTTAAAACAAACGAACAACAAAAAAACAAAAAACAAAACCTACTTAGCATGTCGTGAGTCCCTCCACTAGTCAAAAGGCAGGTCGCCTACAAAATAAACATGAACTTTTCTTTTGCCATGTTTTAAGCTTTTCATTAGCTTCGTGGAATAATAAGTGCACTTGCGATTATGTGGCGTGCAATAACTATCTTGCTGATTTTATTCACATTAATATGTATTGTTTATGCAGCATAAACATGCTTTATATAATGTCACGATTAAGGTTGATGACCTTGTACGCCACGAGTATAGAGGGGGTAAACTTAGTAGGGGAGAAGGGGAGTTTTTAAGTTGTTGACTAGCATGAAAGATTACTATCACGAGGAAGGTCCGTGGCCTTGTGCGCCACGAGTCTAAGGGGGGGGGGTGAGCTTAGCAGGGGAAAACATGGTTTTTAACATTGTTGACGACCGTGAATAGATACACACGACTCGCTTTAAACTAGTCGCGTGTGCAAAAACCTCGGGAGTATAAGTAGAGGAGAAGCTCGACACACGAGGTTCCCAAGTTATTCATTCCTAGAGGAAGACGGAGAGAGAAGTGGTCCGGGCGACAAGTGGAAGGTCGTGCCATGGGGACCAGGGGTGTTAAGTATGTGAGGGATCTATGAGGTTCCCAAGTTATTCATTCCTAAAGGAAGACGCAGAATTTATCGGTCCGGGCGACAAGTGGAAGGTCGTGCCAGTGGGGACCAGAAGTATTAGGTGTGTGAGGGATCCATGATGTTCACATTTATTTCCCAATAAGAAGAATTTATCGGTCCGGGCGACAAGTGGAAGGTCGTGCCATGGGGACCAGAAGTTGAGGAGTCCTGATGATAGGACGGGAACCCTTCAGGAGCTCGTGATTTGCGATGGCGGGTGTGAACCGTCGATGTGCTGTGTGTTTGCAGAAGTGGAAGAGTCCTGAGGACGGGATGATGAGAACCCCTCAAGGAGCTAGTAATCTACGATGGCGGGTGTTAACTGTGTGTTCTTATTTGTGAGAAGCCAGGGGCGTCTGTTTCCCCTTTTATCGTCGAAGTTAGAGATCTAGAAAGGATCGTGTGAACTCTGGAGACGTGAAACTGCATCAACGAGGAGGGCAGCTGTTGACAGAGACTATTAAGTATACGTAGTTAAGTTTATGGACAGAGGGATTAGATCTAGATGTGAAACGGGGAATAGAGAATAGCCATGATCCCCAAGAGTAAATTTGAAATATCTGTTTTTGTGATTATGTATGTGATTATCATGAGTTGAATGTTTTGACATAAGTTTTGCCATGCATTTATAATTAAATATCGTTTAATTTAAATCTCACTCCATGTGTCCATTGATCGCTGGTCTGCTTGCTTGGCTTGTTAGCTGGGTTTGAAAGGTAAATAAGTTAGGTACTCATCACACACGTGGTCGTGACCATCTTCACGCACGTGATCGTGACAATAAAAGCTACCCTGTGACAGAAATACAGAAACAAATTCATAATGAAAGAGAAAACTCTTTGTCCAATACACACCAAAGAGAAAGTAAATCCTCAGCTTTTAGTTGTTATTTCATCTTCTAATTTTGTCCTTTCGATACGAATCTTTCAATGCAACCATTAAGAAAATGTCAAAATGTTCTTTGATATTATTATGTTAGTTTTTGCCAGGCAGTTTATTTTCTACTTGAACACATCATGGCCATGTGCTTTCATGGACCCTACGACTAAATATGACTGAACATTTTCAAACGAAAAAAGACCAGGCAATAAAGCAATAGACGTACTTTGTTCACTCAACTATTCACTCGTGGTATCAGATGCTTTACTGTATTGAGTCTTATCGTAAACACACGGTTACAAACCGCTCAGGGCAAATACTCACATTTAATTATCAAATAAAGGTACAAATGTGGCAAAAACAGCAGGTGAACAAATTATCAAAGTCACAGAATATGTGACTTAGAGAAAAACAAACAAACAACAAGAACAACAACAGAAGAGTTGTATGTTGCGGAGCCCTTCAAAATAAACAAAGAAACACTACAGATTACGAGAGAAAACAAAAATACAAGCTTTCGTTCATCGATAACCTTTTTTAGACGGGGAAAAAAATTATAGTATGCTCACGGCCACATTCATGCAAGTATTAATTATATCAATAAGACCCAGAAATTGCGAAATTCACTTGCGTTCCAGCCACTGGTCAGGAGCGGGCGAGGTACTGAAAAAAACAACTGTTACCTTAACGTTAGCGTGAAACAATTAATGGTGAACTAAAAAAAGGAAGTGGCTATTTTCATGACATGTCGTGGAAATTTTCCTGGTGAAGTTGTCCACCACATATCGTGAATTTTTTAATTTTTTTTTGGCGAGTTTTCCATGACATGTCCAGTAAATACCATGAGTTTTGTTGACACTTTTCTCAACAGGGCGAGTTTGATAAATAATAAATGTATGTTCTGTCCAGGTGGGGGCAATAGATAGATGAGAGAGAGAGAGAGAGAGAGAGAGAGAGAGAGACAGACAGACAGAGAGAGAGAGAGAGAGAGAGAGAAAACAACAGTTTGTAGCAGATCTAGTGCTCTCTGTATCATCTCCATTTACGTTCTAGGCATTTTACAAAGAAAAAAATAAGTCATTCTTAGTATTAGTGATGAGTTAGTCTAAGATTCCACTCAAGTTTTTTTTTTTTTTTTAAGCAAGGAGTTTTATACACAGTAGTATTCCGCAGACAGCACAATTAAGAGCATTAAAGGACGAATTAATTGACATCAAACTATGAAGTTTGGAGTAGCCTCTACTAAAATATTCACAATTACCCAGAGCATACATTGATCAAACTAATTGAGAAGATGACATTTTTAGCTAGCTCTAGAATATTTCACGATATAACTTCCTTCGTGCAATTAGACCATCATCCCTTCTGCGCCTCTCAACAATGTTGTCTCTTCCGCTATCTCCATCAGTTTCCTATCTTCCACGGCTACCATCAACCTCCTGTCACTTTTTGCTTCCTTCGCCACCATCAATGGATACTCTTCCTTCATCACAGTCAAAAACCTCTTCTATTCCACTGCCGCCATCAATCTCCTGTCCTCTTCCACTGCCATCGATATAATTATCTCCTCTTCCCTCATCATAATCAATAAATTCTTCTCTTCCAAGTGCCAACAGTGAACATTTCATTTCCAGTCAAATCAGTATCGTTCACTATGGAAAACGTCATTTTGGTACTGCCTGGGAAAGAAAAAGGTTAATTCTGATTGGATAAAAATTCCGCCGTGAAAAAATCTCGTGAAGCCATTTCCACGACATGTCGTGAAAAAAGCTACTTCCCTCCAAATAAGTACATCGTTCAGCAATACTATAATATAACTGTAAAAACCTTATTTCAGTTGCCCACAAATGGGTATGGTTAAATATTTCCAGCTCAATTTACAAATGATAAGTAAGAGAATTTGCAGAGGCTACGATCTCTTTCCCTGAGTACATCATTTCATGTCGCATATTAAGAAAGAAAAATGTGGAAAAGCTAAGGATCGGCGATAACCAGCTGCTTATCTCCCCCTTGTTTCTCACAAACAACAATACAGCCCTTCCAAAAATGTCTCCTGTAAACATCGTAGAAAAATATCTTATAATATCGCGTGATTACACGAGAGTGGTTGTTTTTTTTTTTTTTTTTAGCGCAAATTGACCGTGTCGAATTAGTGTTAAATCCCTGCTAGTTCAAGAAAGTGAATCAAGAGCAAAAGGGAGAAATACGAAGTCCTGGATCTTGCATTGACAATACGCTACTCTATGTTGTCTTATTTGCATTGTGAGAGTGGGCCACAGTGAGAATTATGTAGCCTGATCACAGTCTCCAGATAATTTAGCAGTGTCATTAGGCATCCCAGCAGGTGGAGAAGAGAGAAATCATAGTTCATGCTGACCTCGTTGTCCACTGCCAGACATTAAAAACCCAAACCCCAAGATTACCACAAGTGAACAAAGAAACCTCATGCAGCTGGGACCAGCCACACGTGCCTGATATAAAGAACATTTTCCTGAAGGCTCAATGGGTATGAAATCATTAATGTGTAATCACAACTGTCCTTGTCTCGCACAACAAGAGGGGCAAAAACTTCTATGATAAGCGCAGCGACGAAATTGCTCTAGATAATTTACATGATTACTTCAGATTGTGAGAAGCTCAGATTTTTCCTTGTCATGTTTGTCTCTCCGACGTAAGGTATAAAATAAGAGTAAGATGATTCAGGCAGCTATTTCAGCAGCATTGAAAGGTCAAATATAATGATGAAGCTCAGACAATTTCACTTGGCTATGATCTAGAACCTCTGGTGATAAAGAAAAATTCCTGGGTCTTGTCCAGTGACTCGAATAATGGACATTTCAATATTATCCCCTATGATATGAATTACAGCTGTTTGAAAAGTTGCCGTTCTTGGCACCATGCTGTGTGCTTATCGCTCGCTAATGTTCGTCGTTTTTATGTGTGGAAGATAAAACAAAATACACCCTGTGACAGTAACAACAAATCTTGACTGTTTACCATTGGGAGGACTATTCAAGTTTGTCTGTCTAAACGGACAGGAGGTGCTCTGATTAAAACATGTACTAGAAACCTGTACTTAGCTGATGCAGGATTTTAAAACTGCTCTTTAAATTTAGAATATAGCCGGAATGATGGTCATGTCACCCTTTGCCACAATCAAAATAATACTATTTCACTGGAATTTCATTGGAATTTCATGACTTGGCTACTCAAGTATGTTAATCTGATAATAAAAATGAATGAAAAATAAAAATCAGTTTTCACTTTGTCTTTGTTGGTACATGTGTATTACAGTGTACAGATTTATACTCATCTGTTTGTTTTCATTTTCTCTGCCCCTCCTATTTCTCATCCACAGGAAAATCAATTATTTCCATGTCGATCTTTTCCCTTTCATCATATCATTTCCTCATCACTCTATATGTCACAAATCCCAGACTGGGAGATGCGATGGTTATAACAGGACAACAATCACGGACGAACAAGTATAACACTTAACAGAACAACCCATCAGACTCACACATTTATTAAACATAAATATAAAGATAAGGATAACAATGCAATTACATACATACATTATATTCTTCAAGTTAACTGCCGTCCACGGCCTTCTTCCGTAAGCACACTTCCTCGGGTCCACAACCCGGTAATTACTCTAAAGACACCTCGGCCTCAGCCTCTCCACTCAGGGTCTTAATGACACACTAATATTCTTTCACACCACAGTCTCTCAATAGCACCTCCCTATGGCAATACACATTAGCCTCCTATACACTTCACGTGGCCATAGCACGTTAATACTTCAATTCACATGAATATCTCATTCGCACAGTAATACATCCATGTCACAATAGCACATCTTAATAGCACATTCACAATCCTATATACATCCCTGTCTGTGGCCAGACTGCCACGACTCATGTGCTGCGACTGTCCTACACCGACAGCTTCACTCCTGGCCTATGTGTGGCCTTCGGCCCTATGCTGGCCTATCCCCTGTGCTCACCGTAGGCGGCGCTTCGGCCCGACCCCGGCACCAGTCATCACTGGAAAACACTGTCACAATCTCCCGACTGTTCTCACTTACGTCCGTCCCCTAGGACCTTCTAACTTGCAGTGATAGTAGTACAGCGCTCTCGCCTCATGCAGACCCCCCCTCCACTCACAACATGCACGCTTTTCATTACCCGTGGGCCGTGGGTTAACTTTACTCTACCCCCTTCCCCCGTAACTACTGATCCCAGCTCACCTACTCGTGACACTATACATCTAACAGCAGTGTTAGTTTCCTTCCTCCCTAACATCAATTTTCTGTTCTTGTTCTTCTCCTCAGACTAGGGCTCCTGGGCCAACGCATTAACAGCTTAGACAGTTCTTCAGTTCATCGGTGATGGCCATGTAAAATCGAACTTGATGCACTTCGAGAAAATTCAGAGAGAAAAGATGTTCCTGCAAGTCATTTCTGTGAGCAGGACATGAATTTGTGATGAGATGGCATTGATACTGCTCTGACGGCAGAAATCATGAAAATACAATAAAGATCAGAACTGAACGGAACGATTGATCGATTCGTTTGAGAGTGTCAGTAATAAAATTTCATTATGAATGAGGTGTCATGCACATTATACAATAATGATAACAAAAAACAATTATATGTCTCCGTAATTACAAGACCGACCAGAGAACAGTGACAAGCCGAGAATATCCATCGGACTCTGGTGCTCACGCATGACAGCCAAGCTGAGCTGAATTTCCAATCAGAGCCAGGAATGAGCTGCCACAGACTCGTAATGGCGTGTCACAATGTCAGACAGCGACAGCGCAGCAATGAAACCTTATAGGCGCTAGGTATTTTCTCTTCTTTTCTTCTCTTTCCATGTGTTGTATTAACACAGTCATTCTGAATGAAGGAGAGGCCACTGACCATAATGGACTTCCTGAAAGAGGAAATTATTACATTACTAGCGCCTCCGCTATGCTTAGTGTCTACTGGCCTTCACTGTCCAGACAAGCAGTTGAAAGAGGCACAACCTGTATTTTTCTCCCATGTTTTTAATCAAGCCATTCACTTTTCGACATTGCATTTACATCAGCGAGTAATCCGTAACCCGTCGTTGCCTAGGTGATCATACGTAACAACAACAACAACAATAACAAACTGTAAGTTGATCAAACCTTCATGTATGCAATCCCTTATTCTTCACGTATTCTTGTAATATAACCTGCGTGGAAAGGCCGTGCCAGCTGAGATTTACTGTAACCTATATCTGTCGCTTGGCTGCCGTCATGTTCGTAAATAAACTCGTATATTATTACACTTCATTCCTGCTGTATGATAAGTCTGAATTCGTGGTCTAGTTGATGTGCCCTGACAGTACACAAATGAGTGCTTAAATAATGTATTATCTAGGCCAATGTATTTCTGGTAGTTGTTTCTTTTTCACGCCGGGATCAATGTTCCCAACCTGTTCGAGACCTATCTCAAGCAACCAAACTGAAATCAGCGACTACTGGGTGAACATTGCGGATGTGACACTGAAATTAACCATTGACGGTCGCGACATGACCAAATTCTCGTCTTCACGATTGTCTACTCAGTGAGTCCAGATCGATTGTGAATGAAGGCGTGGGCGCCACACAAACAACGTCCACGCTGGCCATAACAATTACTTTTTTCCCCTTCTCTATCACGATGGACTTTTTTTGCAGACATCGCGGAGAAATATTTGCATCTCCGGTGGTGTTGGTTCGAATAGCAAATTGTATTAATGAAGATTCGGACGAATATCGCATGTTCGTTTATCATTATTCGAATCTTCGACACTGTTCCCAATACTCGACCGTTGCCATACAACTCAATGGACAACTTCGTGCGAGGCAAGGGGAAGCACTGCTCTGCTTGTTTAGCTTTCAAAAATGAACACTATTCGATGACTTTCTTTGTAATTAGGTTTATTTTCAGTCGCAAGTCTCAGGTTTCGAACATATCTCTTCCTCGGCTGCTTATAAAAAAACAAACCAAAAATTGCAGACCTGAGTATCGAATAATTTCAAAACTCTTGAAAAAAGTGGTATCGAGTACCCCAACACTAATCTCCAGACCACTTACGTCAATGTTGAGATTAGACGCATTTATTATTGTGCCTTTTTTTTTTCCGTTTAATAATATTGAGGGAGAGAGAGAGAGAGAGAGAGAGAGAGAGAGAGAGAGAGAGAGAGAGAAAGAGAGAGAGAGAGAGTACTGGATAAACAGTGACATAATTTACGCACTTTGGAGCAAGAAAACGAATGGTTGGTATCTTAACACACAAACAAGAACATATTCTCATTATAGATGTAGCATGCATGAACACATCTGTGTACGAAGTTCCCCACGAAAAAGCACAGCTGAAATCCTTTTCCGGATACATAGATTTTGGTTATTTCATTTCAAGGTCTCATGGCATAAACATGTATGAGATATCTGAGTGAAATAATGTCTTCTTCATAACTGAATAAGTTGATAATATCTTTTGTGAAACCAAAAATCAGAAAAAAAAAGAAACAATAAAACAACAACGACAAACAAACAAAAACAAAGACAATAGCAACAACAACAAAACAGCACATTATATTTAGGACGTTGTAATGTCCACAGGCCTGGGCTTTCAGTGGAACAAATGGCAGTTCTCCCACGGCTAACAAGTGCCTTGATTTTGTGTCAGGTCCAAATACCGACATTTCAAGTAGAATCACTTAGTGTGCCCGCTATCGTTAGACCACCAGAGTTGGGTCAGAGTGAAGACGGAACCTCAGAACTTTCTCCGTAGAAGTGTTTCTTCCAACTGTTAATATTTTATAAACTGCTCCACATTTATTTCGAAGATACTGGGTCTGTACGTTGCAGGACTGACCATTTTTACACCCTTAAAACGCAAGCTACATTAATTAACTGATATCTTTAGGGGTGACTTTTATGATAGACGTAAAGGTTTTGAGTTCGAGTCTGAGTTTGGGTTTTACGGCGCGTCGGCACAACAACGGCAATTTTGCCCCTTTCACGGTCTATTTGGGTACACTGTCTTTATTTATATTTCGCATTCAGAGCTGTCAAAGACCACCACAGAACCAAATACATTCATATATTTTTAACACATTGAAAAAAAAAATTGTTTTGAATAGATGAAAATTAATAAAAGCGGGACAGAAGACAAAGCAAGGGAGGACAACAGCTTTGACCCATAGGCCGCCGAGGTGTGGCGGTCCCTGGGGGACAGCTCACCATTATTTTGGTGGGTTTTTTTTAACCACTCTGCGGGTATGGCAATGGGGTCAATTTCTACACTCCCCGGACCCTTTCGGTGGAAGGGAGGGGGGGGGGGAGACGTAAAGGTATGGTATATTTCTATCTCTTTGACATTGTTATTCTTGTCAGCTATCAATACATTTTAACTTGTTTATAGAAAAAAAAAAGGACGCCTCGATTTCAGTGTCTTTGTTTTATGTGAAATGAGCTTAATTATCAGTGATGGATCAGGTCGATTAACACTTTCTGTGAGACATGCTTGCCAGCGTAACTTGTCATGTTTAAATTTTCCAACTTGAAAATAAAAAAAAAAGTTCGCATAGTCATGAAAATCATATTGTGCATAATGTTAAACTATAAAAAGGAATAAAAAAAATTAAATAATACCTGGTTTAACTGGAGATGTGATATCCCTTATAAGACAACAAAAAGCCTGTTCCCATCACAGACTAATAAATTAAGCAGACTGGATGATCCCATTGTGTGACGTCACAAAACAGCGAAAGGTCATGAACCATCCGCCATATTAGGTTTAAGGTAGCGGCCGACGCTTCAGCATAGCTACAATTTTAATGACACCATTTTGACGCGCCTACTGAACGCGGAAGTTTGGTTCCGCACCAAGGAATTAATCCATGTACCACCAATCTTGACAAATGAAAAGAAATTTCTACTGCAGATAGAACTAGAATCGGAATTTCCCGATCGGCGGCCATGTTGGTTATACAGTCGTTGCTCGGGAAATTCGGTAAAAAACGACACAGCCCGAAGCTCGTGTTTCCAGTCTGGTTAATTTATTAGTCTGTGGTTCCCATTAAGTGTGTTGTCATTGTTTTCCTGCGCGTCTTTCTCATTCAGTGAACACGCGCGTTTTCTAAAAATCGCTTCTTTTATTTTTATTGTAGAATGTTCTCACGTAAGGGTATTTTTAACATACAATACCCTTCGAAAACGCACTCTCGTCAAAAACACCCCGCAGAATGGAGCACGCTGCATGAGGACAGGCCCGAAAACACGTTTTGAATCACTCCCTGAAGGAAATATAGAATAAGAAAGTCTTTCGTGACATTTTCAAGCGGAATTATTTTGGTTTTAAACACGGTAGACAAAACAAAGAGAGTATACCTTCAGTTTCGGAAAAAACAACAACATCAAAACCTAGGATATAGCTCAATTAAATACCTGTTATCATGAGCGTGCTTGTGGCCATCACTGACAACATAAAAGTTTTGTTATGAAGGAAGGCAAGGACATCCCCCCCCCCCATTATAAATAACTGCCCCCTCCCACCCCCCAAATTCCAACACATAAGAACTTTTAAGGGTGAAATCTTGCCCCCCCCCCCCCGCCTCTAACTCCATCCCTCCATATTGTATTTGCAATGCTTTGTGGTATGTGGTTGTAAAATTAATACAAAAAATATGGAACAAATTCCAAAAGAAAACAGCAAGCAAGCTCTAGGGCATGGCAACCTTCTTCCAGCTAAAGAATTAAAAACCGGAACAATTTCAGGACATGGTTACTTTCTCTTAAGCCTCTTCTAAAAGGTAAAAAAAAACATCAGCATATAAAACACTGTTTTTGAGTGGATTCCAGGGATAACGAGGCTCTCGGGCATTACCGGTAAAGCGTTCATCCAAACCTTGCTTTATTCCCTCGCCTTTTGTTGTTTTGGAAGTTGCTTTTTTCATGACAAGTTGTGGAAAGAAAACTAAAGTTTCATCGTGAAACTTTCGTTTCGTGGTTTTTACATGACATGTCGTGAAAATTTGCTGTCGTGTTTTTCCATGACATATCTTGAACATTTTTCTTTGTGAGTTTTACACGACATAGCAAATAAATCCTTCGACTGGGGATACCTTGAATGCAAGCGAATATAATAATATGTAATGTTTTGGCGATTTCAGCTTGATTTTACCGTTTTGTGATCCGTGGGTCAATATTTGAAAGGCTACTGAAAATTATCCGTCCGTCGAGTCACCAAATAGGTCATCAGGACACTTGAAGATGAATGTTTCCAATCGAATGAGGAAATTATGAATCTTTTCGTCTTCGCAGATAAGGAACATTTCTCCTCCATTTATTCTGAAAATCATAACAGAAACGGATGGATGTTTTATGTAAATCAAGTTCTCATCCACTGGTGACCACTAGGCGTGTCATTTATGATAAATGGCCATATTAATAACAAATAAGTAGTTTGAAAACAGCCCCCCTGAGCTGCTGACAGCCGAATGCTCCGCAGACCGGATTCTGGCGTGGAGATCATCAGGAGAGAATGCGTCGCTGTTTCGGGCTCTACCTCTCTACAGCTATTTTAATGACGCACCGAGCCCCCTCACTGATGTGAGGTCTCCTTGCCAGTTCGACTGTGTGCCTCTACTGTCAACCGTCAGGACTCATTCCAGGTGGTATCCTCTCTCTTCAACCAGATCCAATGGCTTGCTCTTTCTAAGGTCGTTTGTAGATCTTTCCTCATGGCATTTCCTTTCTTTGGGCCAAGTCCAGCCACTCTCATCCACCTGCTGACGCTGTCTGCAATGAAGCCTCTACACCCGACCTCGACTGGGAAATGCGATACCTTCCATCCCGCCTCCGCGCACTCTTCGACAAGAGCTTCGTAGCGGCTCTCCTTCCTCTCGTGTGCTGCCTTGATATTATCTTCATAAGGCACCGTCAGCTCTACCAGATGTACCTCTTTCTCTTCTTCGCTCCATAACACCAGGTCAGGCTTCTTTGTTGTTGGAATGGGAAAAAATTTCTTGCTGCCTTCTAGATCTGCAGACACTTCCCATTGGCCATCACTTTCGTCAGCAGGGGCTTTGCTTGTCTTCTCTCTTTCAGGCACCTTACTTCCTTGCAGCACGAACGTGATCTTTCTCAGTCCGTGGTCCTGCGATTTAGGAGCGTACTTTCCCTCATTCACCTGCTCCTTTGCTGTCTTTGTGAGAATCTTGAGCACCTCATTGTGCCTCCACGTGTATCTGTTCAGCGCTAAGTGGCAGTTTGAGAGGATATGTTTCATGGTTCCTAGCTTTCCGCACCTGCACTTGTCATCTTCCTGGGCCTTCCATCTGACCAGGTTCACCGGTGAAGGCAGAACGTCGTAGGTAGCCCGAAGAAGGAAGCTCAGCCTTGAAGTATTCCACTCCCATACCTCACTCCACCCAATCTTTCTTTCCACTACATCCTCCTCCCAACTCGTCACTTGTCCTTGCTGAGCACACTGAACTAGATGAACTTCCCGCCTCTCCGCCTCCATCTTTCGCACCTGCCCTACTGCAGCTGATCTTCTCTCCTTCTGTGACATTTTCCCAAAGGGCTTGAAGTCACCACTACCCAGTCCCAGCCTGTCTGCCTTTGCAGGGCCAACAATGTCGCCATGCTTCAACACAGAGATGACCTCATCAGCCGCGTCCTCCGCCTTCCATTTTCTTGCCGTTCTGACATCCGGTGGGTTGTCGCTGATCTTATGGTCCTTCGACTCCCTCAGCATCATCACTGTCCTGATCTTTCCTGCCTTGTAGATCTCCACGATTGAAGTGAGTGGCACCTGGAGCGCGCCTTTCTGCCTGTACAGGGCTGATGTGTTAATTGTTCGTGGTAGGCGTAGCCACTTTCTGATGAAGTTGTTACACGCTCTCTCTATCATTTCAACTCTTGACAAGGCGACTTCGTACATTGTCAGTGGCCATGCAAGCCGCGGGTATAGGGCGAACTGAAGACACCATATCTTGTACTTTCCTGGCAGCCTAGTCTTGTCAATGGCTTTCAGGCCATCCTCTGCTTGTTTCATGATAGCCACGCCACGGCTCTTGTCATTCAGTGCTCCCGCATACCATCGTCCTAAACTCTTAACAGGCTCATCTTTCACTGTGGGTATCTTCTCCCCCGCGATCGTGAATTTCTGTTGCTTCTGCTTTCCTTTGTGCAAGGTCAGGCTCCTGGACTTCTTGGCTTTGAATTGCATCCTCGACCACGTTACCAGCTCATCCAGCCGCGCCATGACCGTCTGCATTATGTCCGCATCTTTTGTCAGCAGAGTCACATCATCCATGAATGCCTTCTTCGGTGCTCTTACTTCTGCCTATTCTTCACTTAAGCCTGCTGACCTCAAGAGCATCTCCATCACTAGGATGAACCAGATGACCGAAATCGTGCAGCCAGCTGCTATACCGATCTCCAAACGGTGCCACTCAGTTGTGAATTCTTCTGTTGAGAATCGCATCTGGAATTTGCTGTAGTACTCGTTCATGATGTCTTGCACCTTGCGCGGGATGTAGAAGAATTCCATTGCTTTCATCAGCAGTTTGTGGGGTACTGACCCATAGGCATTCGCCAGATCCAACCAGACCACGTTCAGGTTACTTTTGGCTTTCTTGGCATCCTGAATTGCCTCCCAAATCGTGAAAGCATGCTCAATGCAGCCCGGCATCCCTGGTACTCCTGCTTTCTGGGCGCTTTCGTCCACGTAGCCATTGCCCTGCAAATAAGCAACAACCCTCCTCGCAAGTATACCCATGAAGATCTTGCACGTCACATTGATGATGGAGATAGGGCGAAATTGTCCGATGCTTTCTGCATCCTGTTCCTTCGGTAGGTATACACCTTCCGCTTTGCACCAGTCGTCGACAAGCTCCTTATCATCCCACAGGTCCCTCAGCAATACGTACAGAATGTGTCTTAGTTCGTCGCAATACTTAAAAACCCTGTAGGACACTCCATCGCCCCCTTGTGCGCTTTTGGCTCCTGCTCTTTTGACAAAATCGTCCACTTCCTTCTCAGTGAACGGTCCCAGTCGGAAGCTCACGCCAGGGGCGGTCGGTCGCTTCAGGCCTCTCATGTCTGGTAGCGGCTCATTACTTTTGGGATCGCTGTATGTCTGCCTGACGTGAGCATCCAGCTCTTCTTTTGGGCAAGTCAGCTTCCCGCTTTGTGCTTCTGTGAACAACTTCTTGGCTGCCTCATAAGGGTTTTTCAAAAACTGCTCCCGTGCTCTTTTGCGTTCCTTTCGCCTGCTGCACCTTCTTTCTTGCCTCTGCAGGTCTCTGCTCCTCTTTTTTAGGTCTTCATACAAGATTTTCAGGCCTTCTTCCTGGTCTGGTGGTGCACTTTTTCTCTGCTTCTGCAGGTCCCTTTTCTGTTTTCTGATTTGCGCCAGAGCTCTACTCGGCCCTCCCGCCTTCGCCGGTGTTTTCTTCTTACTATCGCAGCTGTCAAACTCTTCCATTGCCGTCTCGTAGATGATGTTTGCAAACAGACCCAACATCTCTTTGGCATCTCCTATGCTGGCCTTCTTCTTGGATTCTCTCAGTTTCTCTTTGACTTTCTTTTCCAGTATTTTGTATTTGTCCTTCTTGTTGGCAGCAGGCCACAGAATTCTCGGCTTTCTTGACCCTGGTTCCTGGGTTGTCGGATCTGCACCGACCTGGACCTGGACAGAAGAAGAGTTGACCGAAGCACTAATCTCTCCGCTGTGGTTTTCATCCTGGGATGATTTGCTTCGCGTCTTACGATCTGTCGATCCGCACTGTCTTCTCTCCTTCAAACAGGCTCTCCCTTGATGCACTCTCATTCCCCGCCAAGTGCCGAAACTCCTGCCGCACTGCCCGCAAATGGAGCTGTTTTCTCGTTGATCATTGGTCATTGTCCTTTTCATGCTTGGGTCGTTATCCATAGGGTCAATCCTTGTGGATCCATCCTCAACTCCCCCCTCTCGGTGGATCCTGGGGCTGTCTTTACTTGTGGTTGACGTAACAGTGAATACAGTGACATGGGTTGTTAGCCCCTCCCACCGTCGGTCTCTCCCGACGTCCTCGGTCTCTCCCGATGTCCACCCGTCACTCCGGGTTGTCGTCCTGTCTTTCCAGGATGTCAGGGGCATGCACCTGCCACAGGTGATAAGTAGTTTGAAAACAGCCCCCTGAGCTGCTGACAGCCGAATGCTCCGCCGACCGGATTCTGGCGTGGAGATCATCAGGAGAGAATGCGTCGCTGTTTCGGGCTCTACCTCTCTACAGCTATTTTAATGACGCACCGAGCCCCCTCACTGATGTGAGGTCTCCTTGCCAGTTCGACTGTGTGCCTCTACTGTCAACCGTCAGGACTCATTCCAGGTGGTATCCTCTCTCTTCAACCAGATCCAATGGCTTGCTCTTTCTACGGTCTTTTGTAGATCTTTCCATAATGATCGAATGACCAATTCAAGCAATTTAATAGTCCAGCTATTTTCTTGTAATCAATGCTTACAATGTCCTTCGCAGTGACTGAACAAAAAAAACTATTGTTAATTTATATTTCTTTGTCGCTGTTCTAAGAACAATATTTCTGCTATCATAGAGTTAAATCAGGTTTGGCCAAAACTTACATGGTCTACCAAAAATATGTTAATGGTCAGCTGGTAAGGCAAAATAAAAAAGGCAAAAAAATAATGGGACGAGTGAGAGTACAAGAGATCTTCAGTGGAAGAGATTCCTCGTCTGTGAAACAATGCACCTCAAGTCTAATATGTTTATAATATGAGACATGGTGATGTCGGCCACAACAGAATTATCGGACAATTTAATGGCAATAGGTAGTATAGAGGGCAGACTCAAGCCTATCTATTCTGTGTACCGGGTATACAGGCTTTGTATATGGGGGTCCTCGTGAAGTGTTTTGTAGTGAAAGAAACAGTGTCCCAGCTCTTGCACCAATATTGACATTGACACGAACAGCAACGGCGAGAACGAAGCACGTTGCACCCTATTTCCATTTCCTATCTCTCTCACTCTGTAGCCTTGACAGATATCCTAGGGTCCCTGTCCCTCGGGAAACACATGATCAGCAAAAGTACACCTGATGTCTTTGTACAATTAACATGTTTCATTTCCTTCCCTCTTGAATCCTCATTTTCACGCCATCAGTTGTCGCTCTTTCTCCATGTCCCACACAAATTATCCCAGCTGTCCTTCCCACCAGGGAATCCAGACACATTTGGCGTGTAATTTGAAATCTTTCCATCCACGTCAAGGTAGCCTATTCTCTTCTCGAACATGTAAACGTGAACAGGCTATTTGCTCGGCATAACAAATCACCAAGGAAAGTCAGTGCAGCTTCAGGAAATAGCGGTAACAAGTGGACGCTGCAGCCGTGGAAATGAGGAGGAACAAGAAAAATGCAATTTCTGTCTCACATCTCACTTCATGAGTTCACTGCGTGCTTTTTCCCATATTCAAGAAACCTACCATTAAAGGCGTATTAGGATAGATAAACGTTGCTCTAGTTTTACTTCTGTGTGAAATCCACTGATTTCATTATTATAGCATGTATCATGTATCTGCGAGGGTGTCAGGTAAAGGACGGGTATTTCCAAAGTTCATGTTATTTTTCAGGACCATCTGTAATGGAGCAGGACGACAGGAACCTCGGATGCCAAAGCCCAAGCTGAGAACAAATTAGACGGAGGGATTTTGGAGACAAGAAAATAATTTCTTCTAAATGGCTTTCTGAGGAGAAACTAAGGAAATAATCATTAATTACTTTGACGCTGGGGAATTCAATTGTGCATTAATAACGACGGAGTTTCAAAATAATTATACGAAATGGGAGTGACCGAATTTTTCATATAATTATTAAACATATAATGTAAATGTGTGTGGCTGTTTTCGTGAATCAGCCTGTCTATGTCGTCTCTGGGCGCAAATATAAAATCTTTGCAAGCCGCAGAATTTATTTAGAAAGGTTTCCAAAGGAAGCTTGACCAGCATTTCCGGTGTTGAATTATTTCTCGATGTCATGAAGAGTGTCTCTTGCGCGACAGATATAAAATAATAACCATAACGTATTACATGTATAATGCCCACTTAATTACTCTCCAGGTGACATGATCAACATTTGATTTGAGTCCAATTTGAGTTTTACAGGTAGATAACAACTGTGTTATATATTATGTGCCATAAAGAGTTTAATTTTGAGTTTTACGGCTAGATAACAACTTGGTTATGCGCTATAAACTCTGAGATCTGGTCACCAAAATATGAACGTGAATAGATTGGGTTGGGGATTTAACCATAAAAACGATCATATTGCGGAACAGGAAAGCGTCTTCATTGAACCACGGCTGAGATTCGCTACCCAGATCACCCCGAGGCCAGATTTCCCATAGTAGAATGAAGGAAAGGGCGCTGTGACCCACTTTG
Source organism: Onchidella celtica (assembly GCA_963931925.1). Taxonomy (NCBI): domain Eukaryota; kingdom Metazoa; phylum Mollusca; class Gastropoda; order Systellommatophora; family Onchidiidae; genus Onchidella; species Onchidella celtica. The sequence goes on along the minus strand of OZ007567.1, from coordinate 95,043,966 downwards.
CTTCTACTTTTTCCCTACTTCTCCGTTTTACTTATTTTCCGTGTGTGTGCGTATGTGTAAAAATATTAACTTTCTCATATCACCAACGTCAACAAATTATTCCTACTCCCTTCGTACTCGAGGAGATTTTTCCATTTAGGTGCTAACTAAAATGAGAGTAGAAGCAGAAGTGTGTATTACTCATTGAATGGTTGCTACAACAATGAGTGACACTGACTGAGCTCTGTAAAGAGGCCATTCATCACACAGTACCTGGCTGAAACCGGCCAGCTCCCCGCACACAACGGTCAGGCCGTCCGAAATGATGGAGTGCGGACCTGAGCTAATGTGTCAAGCAAACTAGAAAGTGGTCTGACCCTGGTGATGAACTGGCACCTTAACGCGCGGATACTGCAGGGTGATTAGCGCAAGCTTGGACACCTTCCCGGGAGCGGCTAAGTCTGGTCTGGTCTGCATTTACACATATCTTAATATTTCTCAAGTTATCTGGTCCTTTTCCTGGTACTAATAAACATTATTACCTCGAGATCATTATTCAAAGCCAAAGACACAAGGGTGGGCAACAATGGAGCATGATTCTGACATTTACATACCACTAAGGATTGGCCTCCAGTTGAAGAAAATGTACACCCATGCAGGTTCAACACCGAAAGCAGACAATTTATCATTAGGATAATCGAAGAAAACCAAAATACACCATTTTACGCGCATTGGTTTTATCAAGATCAAGGCAGACTGCGTTACAAACGATTGAACAGACAATTTGGATGCACAATAAACTTTGCCAATATTCGCGAGTGGACGTGCAGACCAGGTGTGCATGATAGAGCTGTACAATAACGAAAAATGTTTTCAAAGAAGGCAGAGAACCTCTCCTCGGTTTCCGCAAATAATATATATCTTATTGCCAAAATGCACACACAAAAAAAAAAAAAATGGGCTGACGACATAAGCGATATTGTGCTCCCATTTAAATTGCTTCACTTATCTTCTTTGTGGATTTTTTTTGTTTTTTAGCTGACCCAGACATAATTTGCATTTCAGCCCTTTTGTTGTTTTTCATGAATGATTGTGTAAATATCTTTTACACGTGCGGAGTGTTTTCCCCTCTGGGAAATTCTGCTCAGAAGGCTAGAATCATCGTTTGGAATCAGAGGGGTCGCCCTTAAATGGGTCGAATCTTATCTGTCAAATCGCCACCAATTTGTTGTAACCAACAAAATAAGATCTTTTTCCTATGCGCTTCAGTATGGCGTACCACAAGGCTCAGTGCTTGGTCCTATTTTGTTTACTATCTATACTATTCCACTTGTACATGAAATAAGAAATTTAATTTACAATATCATTTCTATGCTGATGATACCCAGCTCTACAGCTCTGCCTTGCCATGCGATGTTGACAGCCTTCTGCAGCAGGCTGGAAACTGTATAACAGAAATTAAAAGCTGGATGAACCAAAACAAACTGGCTCTAAATGAGGATAAAACTGAGGTTATTTTATTAGGCCGTCAGCGGGTTCTGCAAGAAGTGGACAGAACTGAGATGATAATTGGCACTAATTCAATAGAAATTTCAAAAAAAGTAAAAAACCTAGGGGTTTACATTGATTCAAATCTTTCTATGTCATCTCAGGTTAGTCACCTCATTCGCATTCTATACATGGAAATCTGGAAAATCGGTAAAATCAGACATCTTATTTCGACTGAAACTGCGGCTGTTTTAGTAAATTCTTTTCTACTTTCAAAGCTTGACTATTGCAACTCCCTTTTGGCTGGAATTTCACAAAAAAATATTAGAAAACTCCAAATTGCTCAAAACAATGCAGCGAGACTTGTTTTGAAGAAAAAGAAAAGAGATTCAGCCCTGCCACTTCTGCAGAGTTTGCACTGGCTGCCAGTCGAGAAAAGAATTATGTACAAATTGTCATCCATTTGTCACAAATGTGTCAATAATACTGCTCCATCGTACCTAGTTGATTTAACTGATTACTATGTTCCATCTCGTCAACTAAGATCATCATCTGACACTACAAAATTGAAAGTACCTAAAATGACTCTGTCCACTGTAGGAGAAAAGTCCTTTTCATTTCTTGGCCCTACCATCTGGAACACTCTTCCAAAGACAGCCAGGGAAATTAATGACATTGGTTCTTTCAAACGCCATCTGAAGACCCATTTCTTTCAGACAAACTAGGCTAGATGTTTTTCGGCAGCAACAAGAGTAAATATTTTTGAATTTCTTTTGTGTATGCGTGTGTGTGTGTGTGTGTGTAAGAGTTAGTTAAAGCGCCCAGAGCTTGTCATCGACGGGGTTGGGCGCTATATAAATGCAATATATTATTATATATTATTATTATTATTATTATTATTAGCTCTGACGCAGCCTGCGCCTAAAATGTTTCTCACATTGCGTGTCCACGGAAGACAAATAGGAACAGACATGAAAGAGAGAGAGAGAGAGAGAGAGAGAGAGAGAGGGGAAGAGAGAGAGAGAGAGAGAGAGAGAGAGAGAGAGGGAAAGAGAGAGAGAGAAAGAGAGAGAGAAAGAGTGAGAGAGAGAGAGAGAGAAAGAGAGAGAAAGAGAAAGAGAGAGAGAGAGAGAGAGAGAGAGAGAGAGAGAGAGAGAAAGAGAGAGAGAGAGAGAGAGAGAGAGAGAATGAGAGAGAAAGAGAGAGAGAATAATTATAATCTTTTCGGTAATGAAAATAATGTTCTGTCTCCTAAAAGAGTAGCTGATGGAACTCGGGAAGGAAACCAGTTCACTTAATATGTGAGTTAAAAACACGTTTTTTCATGGGCCCCATTGTGAGTTAATGCTACTTTACACTGGACGCTAGGGAGTTAAATTATTATATATCCATTCTGTCAAGGCTTAAGTGTACTCTGTCAGCAAGTACGAAGTAGAGAGACTCCTTTAAGACGGAAAATGTATTGGAGTTGTGGTGTTCGTCGGGCGAATTCCATAATGTAGGTCATCGTCAGCATTTACCACGCTGGACCAGAAATTGGGGTCAAGGATTTCACTCTGTAATCAGCTTGAAGTGTCCAAAGAATTTTTTCAATGGGACATGGTGTTTTGTACAGAAAGTTATACCTGAACAGTGAGCACAATTCAGTATTTCTCTGTTTAGCTTTGTAATTAGACTATGCCCCCCTCCCCTCCCGTTTTCTTTATGGAGCAGCGCAATTGACAGTGAGCTGTCTTATGGAGCAGCGCAACTGACAGTGAGCTGTCTTATGGAGCAGCGCAATTGACAGTGAGCTGTCTTATGGCTCATCTGACGCTCCTCCCCGACCAGCCTTCCCTATGTCCTTCAACATATGCACGTTCTTTGTGGTAAATTGGTACATAATAATTATTATTTTATTATTCTTCAGTCTGTCCTCCACTCTTGTAATTTCATCGTGTGAGAAATTTAATGTGAGTACTCACGACAATGAAAGTTCTGAGAACTACGCGTATTACCAGTTTATCGCAACGCCTTTGTGCTGTCGTAGTCAGTAGATAAAAAGCCCATTCTCATTTTCTGAAGTCGTTTATTTCTGAGGGTAACCCCGTTTGCACCGTCATCTTTCATTTTCCCATAAAATGGCCTAGCTGTTTTATCACACGAAAATGGTATTGTTTTGAGGTGGAGAGATTGGTGCCTTGCGATTTTGTAGTATTATCAATTATCACTTTTGTAGGTTGACGAGAGAGAAAACAATGTCACTGTCCTTTTATCTTACTGAAGTATGTCCCTAAAACACTAGTTTTACTGTCATTATTCCGCTTTCCCTCCCTCAAGCTGTGCGTAATCTATACAGTACACATTGAATAGTTTGTTTGTTATGTAGCACTGTCAGCAATAACTTAATTTATTAGACTTTTTCCGTGTTTTTTCCCCACTGATGCTTGCGTGTGATTTGTCAAGCTTAATGTGCCATTATTTTGTTTTTCTGGGCGTAATGGAAGTTATTCCGAAGGGGAAAAAAAACACACACATCAAGACACACCATTGCTTCATCTGACCTGTTTACCTCTTTTCAGGGATAAGAGACAAAATCAACAGGGACGGGAATAGAAACAGCGACCCAATTTCCATTCTGATGACCTGCAGGTCTTAAGCTGAGCACTCAAAACTAAATCCACCACGATTCCTCGCCGCTGTACATGCATGAGTCCAAAATGCTTCGATTACTGTTTCTTGGCTCTGCAAAAACAAAAAGAGAGATAAATAGTTGTACGTTTAGGGATTTTATATGGGCACAATAACAAACATTGACATGTTCAGTCAATGGGTGCCATCTGTCAGAATAGACACATCCGACAGCCGTACATCATAATAGTTCACACCAACCACATCTAACTGAATAAAAATCTTCTGTACGAAGACACCTGGTAAAAGCCAGTCTCTGTAAGGATTATGAGTTTGAATTTCAGTTAAAGGGTAGGTCGGCACGATAATTTTGCGCCTTTTTTTTTGTTTATTTGTACTTGATTAAAGCTTGATACTCAGAGCTTCATAAACTAAAATTTTGTAAATAACATTTTAATTTCCCCTATAAAATTGTTTCATTGGTAAAGTTATCAAACTATGTTTTATATAGATCCAGAAGAAAGTTTGTAAATGTGTAAAATAATCTTCAAATCAACCTGTAGATTTCATCCTCCCTCAGAAAGGACAAGATGCACTGCGGGTCCATGTCAGTAAATAATTCGTTTATGGATCCTCATGCACAGAGCCTTCTCGGATACACGTGGTGACACTTAAAGTTATATGGTGTAGCGATAATTGGCCATCACAAGCGACACATTCCGGGGGATTTTCACCCTCTGAGTAGAAACGGAAAAGCATTGTGTGAGGTGGGTTTGGAAAGCTTAATTTATTTCTTTTTGCTCATAACACGTGCCATTTATCACCTGCCTAATTAGTGTTAATAAGCTATACAGGCTTAATTTCTCTGTCTCTCAGAAAACATCTCTGTACTCTTTGAAGCGCTCTCTGAATCAGACTGATGCCATGCAGTTAAATAATTACAGAATGAGGTCAACAGTTGCTGACCTGACCGGGTTACAAGCAAGACCTCAAGCTGCTATTCCCAAACCCCGGTGTCAAGGGACTATACTTATCGGTTTAGCAAGAAATTCGGTGAGTTTACCATAATATAAACCCATCTCTCACATCTTAGATATTATGAATAGGCCTACTTATTCAGCATTTCATCCATTCCGTCTCCAAAGCCAAGAAATGATGTATCAAATGGACATTATTGTTCATGAATGCTGCGGATATTATATTATGCGAGTAAATGGCGACACAGCTCTCCAGTAAAAAGCCATTATTATCATTATTATTACTAAACGCATTAGCACATTCCCACGTTCCTAAATAACTGGACATAACAAAAGGGCAATCGTTATTTCTCCGCCGATTGCTTTTGTGGTGATGTGCCCATGCCGGTAAGTGTCCTGCATAATGTATAACTTGTCACCCCTCCCCTCAGTGGCAAGAGGGCAGAAACGTGAGGACCATTTTTTTTGTTGTTTTTTTGTTTTTTTTGTTTAAGCAAGTTGCATTAAAGCAGGAGTGCGCAACCTTTATTGACATAGGATCTACGTTTACATTTCCCAGCCTTTGGAGGTCTACCAGTCTGGCGAAGCCCTGAAACAAAAAAAAATAAAAGAAACCGAGCCTATGCTGTTGTGCCTATCGGCATTATTCACTTTAACATAAAACCTCAAAATGCAGTGAATCAAAAACATATTTTATTTCAATAACACATTTTTACCTTAGGGCCTAAGGTATAAAAAAAAATTAAAAATATATAATTATCATATACTTCGCGGGTGTGTCCTACATTCATCCCGCGATCGACTGCCAAGCACTTGAAGATCGACCGGTAGATCGCGATCGACTGGTTGAGCACCACTGCATTAAAGTAAGACACTCCTGCTCTTCCCAATCCCTTTTTCAAAACAAAAGACGCAGCAATCAATAATACCAATGACGTGAAGACTCCCCACGCACTTCAGTACCAATATTTTGCACAGCTCAGGTCTACTCTCAGTATGCTTTGGATGTATGGAAGACGTTTAATACTTTTCACAACACATCTGAGATGTAATCCTTCATTATTCATTTTGAAGCCCACGGTCCCTGAAGCCATGTAGATTTTGTCACTATAAACTGCTGCCAGAATATTTTCAGATTATAACAAGAAACGTATGAGCACAAACAGCAAATATAATTACTGTTTTTTTGTTTTTTTATCATTGATAGACATAGTCATGTTTATGGTCCCTCGATTGAAAAAATTGGGGTCTAGCATGTTAATATAATTATTATAGAATGTTTTGCTGTTCTGTGGCTGAATTAAATACGAAAAAAAGAGAACGAAATGACTGTTGTAAATGATTATAGTGCTTGATCCGAAGCCATTGCCTTTGATTCTTTTTTTTTTTCTAGTGTGATTCTGACACTCTTTGCTAATGGTGGTAGCCGCTTCTAAAATCTAAATTTCACCTGCAATACGTACCTCTTACTTTTCATGATACGAAAAGGAAGAAACCAGTATTGTAACAGACAAATTGCAGACATTACAGAAAGCCAAACAGGACCACTACTGACTAACCAGAATGCATTGCAAACCGCCCTTTTTTTTTCAAATTTATCAGTTCAGACAACCACGTTAATGGAAAAATTATCCAGACATTATATGTTATAATATAACAATGAGAAAGTTAAAAAAAAAAAATGCAATCTCGGGTTTTGGCCAAACGGTGCACGTGAACATCTCATCCCGTCAGGCAGTCAAATTGAATAGTGTAGGCTTTACAAAGACGCCCAACTAATATTTTCTGGATCTGTGGATGAGGAATCTGAAGATTTGTGAAGACCCCAGTATGATTAGTACTAGTTGTAGAAGTAGCAGGGGTAGTCATGGTAGTGTAGTAGAAGAAGTAGCAGGAGTAGTCAGTGTAGTATAGTAGTAGAAGTAGCAGGAGTAGTCATGGTAGTGTAGTAGTAGAAGTAGCAGGAGTAGTAATGGTAGTGTAGTAGTAGAAGTAGCAGGAGTAGTCAATGTAGTGTAATAGTAGAAGTAGCAGGAGTAGTCAACGTAGTGTAATAGTAGAAGTAGCAGGAGTAGTCAGTGTAGTGTAGTAGTAGAAGTAGCAGGAGTAGTCAATGTAGTGTAGTAGTAGAAGTAGCAGGAGTAGTCAGTGTAGTGTAATAGTAGAAGTAGCAGGAGTAGTCAATGTAGTACAGTAGTAGAAGTAGCAGTAGTAGTCAATGTAGTGTAGTAGTAGAAGTAGCAGGAGTAGTCAGCGTAGTATAGTAGTAGAAGTAGCAGTAGCAGTCAATGTAGTGTAGTAGTAGAAGTATCAGTAGTAGTCAATGTAATATAGTAGTAGAAGTAACAAGAGTAGTCATGGTAGTGTAGTAGTAGTAATAATAGTCGTTACTGTTGTAGTGGTAGTAGTAGTAGTAGTAGTAGTAGTAGTGTCCCGAGTTTGAAAAGGACGCCCCAGCGGTCTGGAGTTGCAGATTTGCATGTTTTATGACAAATTTCATTATATTTTCATTCAGCTGAAACACAAGAATCTGATCTTATTCTTAAATAGAAGTGTTTTTGAGAATACATCAGAATTATCCTAGTTTCTTCATTGAATTGTAATTTTAAATCATGATAGTAATGTAGACAATGTGGATTGATATGTCTGAAATGCTGAATCCTTATTATTATTTTTTTGCTCACTTTGGGATATGCCAGAAATTACTGACGTTTGGAAACAGAGATTAAGAGTCCTAGAACATTCGAAAAACTTGCGAGAACTGCCTGGAAAAACAAAACAAAATGCAGATAATCAGATTCAGAACCAGATATCAGCAGCTGCTAACATATGTGAGAAAACAGAAGAACATTGAACATGGCTAAAGGAAGATGCCCTCTGTGTACTCCTGAAGTGGACATAGTGTTACATTATCTTCATGCTCAGAGAACCACTTTGTTAGAAAACACATCTAATTGAACAGTGTTCCTTAAAATAAGTTTTGGAAGCATCCTCATCATAATGAAATGTGAACAATTTCACACCGACATACAACAAAAATGGACATCCAAACTAAGGTTATGAAGCCTACTCTTATCAAAGAAATATACAGGACATTTAGAAATTAATGTGTACCTCTGTTAAATTTACAAAAAGAAACTTTTCTCGCAAGAACTAAATCACTCTCTGATTAAGTTCAGTTTAAAAGTCCTTCTTCATTTTGTACTATAAGTATATATATTTATACATGAAGAAACCGCCAGGGGAATTGCTGGTTATGTCACAGCGTGCTGAGGCAGACTCTAATTTAAACGGTCTCTGATCTCACGCATGATTGGTTCATTTTGACGTAATGGAAAGGCTCGTGCCAAAATTGGAAATCCATAGCGCGTCGGAGTTATCAATGGATTGTTCGGCCTGGAGCTCACAGTGTCTCAGACTTCTGGCAAGTTAAAGTCCTCGGAATAACGACCGGAAGGAAACCCCTACAAACTAACAACTTTGCTCATGCTTAAAATGTGGACATAATAGGCGTGGAGACCAGGATGACACCCATACAAAAGGTTGCATTCTTGAGCCCAGCATTTTCAAAAACGGCGTGATTATTTTTGGAAATCATGGTCTCCCACTGGCTGAGGCGATTAACGATAGCCTGAATTTTAAGCTTAATCACAAACTTGCACCCACTCCATAATAATAATTTCCTGGAATGATCTCAGACTGCTAAAACTAACGATGTTTACAGTAACCCTCATCATTGATGTGAAGCTGTGCTCGACAGTTAAAAGCTTTGCTAAAGTAATATAGCAGCCTTATAAAGTCTACCACTTGAAGTTATTTTAACACCGTGAATGACGCAGTTATTCTCAGTTCCTATCCCAGATTAGGCAGGAAAAGGCACGACAGTCATAATCTAATTTAAAATCTAAAATACATGTAATAGTAATAAACTGCTCAAAATTAGTTAAATTCGACCATATAATTACCTCAAATACTGTCTGCAAAGTCAATCTACAGCTGCTGTTCAAAATTCAAAGTTGAAACATTAATGCAGATTTTAAAAATGATAAATAAATAAATAAATAGATTAGAATGACACCGTCTCTTCTGATTGATGGCTGAAAAAAGCAACAACAAACAACATATTAATTATTTATTTTGTTTTCATTCTACTTCGATGTATGGCATTCCGCCTTTTCCCCTTCTCTCTCTCTCTCTCTCTCCCCCCCCCTCTCTCTCTCTCTCTCTCGCTCTCTCTTTCCCCCCCCCCCCTCTCTCTCTCTCTCTCTCTCTCTCTCTCTCTGTCGACTTTACACACATCACAACATACATGCAGCACGTGTTAAGCCTATTACCTATACGTATTTTTTAAATCTCCAACAAAGCTGACGGTGGCGTGCTCCGCACTTCAATTTTCCTGAACAGCCATTGCCAAAAATATGCTTGGCACTCAAACCGACATACAAAACGCGTTTGAAGTTCTCTTGTGCAGGTCGAAAGATTCACAAGTTTGTACACACACGGTAACTTCAGGTCTGCAGCTCTACTACTGCCTGGCCATAGTTTTAACCAATAAGAGTATAACGTATTTTCCGTATCATTTAAACATCGCTCTAAGATGACGGCTACTACCATCTTTGGTATTTTTCAACTGTGTTTGATGGCTGCTTAAGGGGTAAGCCAGACCAAGGCTGGCGTAGGCCCTATGCTGATGAGTCACTACCTAATTATTATGCATCGTTCTAATACGCTACTCACAACCCACACAGCAGCGGTATGGGCAGTTAGTGGTGTTTTAATGTGATACATAATAATTAGGTGGTGAGCCACCAGTGTGGGGCTACGCCAGCCTTGGTCTGGCTTACCGGGATAGAGTCTAAACATCCTCAACCGGTCTGCCTACTGGTAGCAACATTCTCAGAGACAAGTAATACATGTAACTATGATCACGTTATTTGGAATGAATAGTTTTGACTGTGTCTGGCACGCAATGCTGCACAAACTAGATTTTTTTGGTTTCTTACAAAAACATTGCTATCATCCATCATCCAATATCATACCTCTAGAAAAGTGTGTTTGTGAGCGGATTAGGACCGAGAAATAAAAAAAAATGGCACAGTGGGAAAAACACGGTCCGATTTGAGGTCTTTATTTTAGGAGGTTCGCTGCCCTTGGCATTTACACCTCACTTTACTTGTTTTATTATTTCTTGTTCTGGCGGGGGGGGGGGGGGATATGACATGGATAAATTTTTTATCTATTAATTTCAATTTTGCCCGTTCAGCGGCCTTTCGGCCTGCTCTTTACGATTTCCAACTGCCAAGGTATCTTTTAACGTGCGCAACGTGCACACGGGCCCTCCGAATTTTTTCGTCCTTATCCGAGATAAGGACTAGGTACTCGATCCTACCCCCCAATAGGACCAGGGACTTGAAAATATGAGAAAAATCCAATTTCCAAGAACTACTCGATCCTACCCCCCAATAGGACCAGGGACTTGAAAATATGAGAAAAATCCACTTTCCAACATGCCTGCATTGCCCGGGTTTAGAACCCGGGACCAGAACCCGGGACCCTTGGCATGAGAGGCGAGCACCTTGCCTCTAGACCACCTTGTCCCCACAAAAACACGGTCCAAAAATATTTACTTACAATGATGACTAAACTTATTATTATAGTGTAGGCCTATGTACACCAGGAATAGGAAGGAAGTAGATTATTTGCATTCACTGGCCCGCTTCGCTAGCTGAGTTACAACTAATGTGGTTGATCTATGCCCTGATGAGATGAGATCGCACTCTTGCCATTTTGTTTGCCATCTCTATTTCTCCAAAGTGCTTTTCTTATCTAATTCTTGAAATTTATACTGGCTTTTATTGAGAAGGGAAGGCGACCCAAATAAACAGCACATGTCAGATATTTATGGATAGCGATCAAGAATGAGACATTTCAGATCCAAGAGAGCAGAACATCAAACTCGTGCCAATATCAACTGTTAGTCTTTGACACAAGTTTGACTTGCCCAATTTAATCAGTTACATCTGGCTGAATACAACGTGGCACGTTGTCTTTTCTGATAACAGTAGCGTCTTGCATAGCAGCGCGCTGCAAACGAATTGCTGTAGCAAATGGGTAGGTGATATCTTCTCATCTGGTTTGCAAAATATAAACAGAGCAAATAGAAAATGATGTGCAACGAAGCGGAAAGACTTGGAATAATGTAAAGAGGCTGGCCCATGATAGAGAGGGATGGAAAGTGTTTGTTGGTGGCCTATACCCTGATCCAGGGTGAGAAAGGCAATGATGATGATGATGATGAAAGGTGAAAAATGTACCAAGGGGCATCAAAGAGCTCGTCAGGCTACTGATACGGTTAATTTGTTTCGTTGTCCGCCTTTTAAAGGAAAATTACATTTCCGTTAACCCGTAACATAATCTCACAGACGAATAACTCTGGATATTATGGGGCGACGTAATTACGTTTCTGGTTTCATTTTGATATAAGGAGGTCAGGGGGGCATCATGTGTTCGTAAGACATTCATAGGTGATAGGCCTACTTATTGGGAAAGAAGACTATGTGTTGGAAGTCCCGTATGAGTCCAGTAAATCAGTCATTCAGAAGTCGATTAACACGGGACATAAAATATTAATTGAAACAATTAGCTCAGATGATATATCATGACACGTTGGTTGTAGGAGTGTTTTATCATATATATCTCCCGTGTAAGCCCGAAACAGACAGTCATAGTTTTGGAACTAACAGTGTGGGACTCGAGTGTCAGAACTCTTTACAACTATTTTCCACACAAATGAGATTCGTGATGATTATGATATCATCAACGGCCATCAGAGTAATAAATTAACAAAGTACATTTTCTTCATAGAAATCGTGCTTGTTCTTCCACACATTGTGTGCTGTGTACATTAATTTTGACAGTGGGTCTATATGAGTGTGTGAATGTGGAAAATAAATGAGAACATTAATCACAACGTAAATTGTTTTATTGAAGATCGGCTTTCTGACTGCCGTATGTATCCATTGCCCTAACTGTCCCAAATTAATGTATTGTCCACGGAATTCTGGTCCAGTTTCAACTGTCCACGAAAACTCTCATTTGGGTAAGTTTAAAATCCTCTGTCTTAATAAACAACCGTCTAGCGATGGTTTTGGAAACCCTACAATATTTTATTAACAAACACGAAAACATGAACTACCGGGGCCAGAAAAAGTTATAGACAGTTGACGCTTCACAGAAACTTAAACGTGACAGAAACAAAATCTCATTCTCACAGAGGTTTATATTACGATGTTGTTTCCTGACGTCTCGGGGCCGCGTCTGTTTTCTTGTGTCTGAATCCGACAGTTCTAATCTTGCAAGACAGACACAATTATATTGATGCACTGTCAAAGTGTTACACTGATGGATCTGTAAAAAAAATTGTCAAACAAAAATGCCCCCCCCCCCCCCCCCAAAGATAAAAACACCAAAAAACTGCCAACTTGTTGTTTTTCAGGGCAACAAAGCACCGTTTTGGCTAAAGCAATAATCTATATTATTCTGTTTCTTCGTTATGGCAAAGGATCACTTACAGCTCTTTTAGAATGATGGCCTTCAAACGTCTAAAAACTTAATCCGCAGCGGACAAAGCGAACGAGAAGGAAAAAAAAAAAAGAGTCTCACGTTGACGCTGATGGACGTAGGTGCACAGATATTGTGCACACTCGTTCTCAGTCCCACCCAGCTGGCTCTTTTAGTATGTTGAGTGACCAGCTGAATTACTGGAAAGTCTGGTGATGCCAGAACTCCCAGGTAATGGATAACAGATCAGTCAGACAAGAGATAGTAGAATGCTGTCGAGTTGATGTGCCATTCAAGACCAAATCCTAAGGATGAGATACTGAAACAGTTAGAGGGTCGGAGGGAAAAGAAGGCACGCTGGTTGGAAGCTATCTCTTACTTTACGACGCTAAGCAGCTTAAAAGACATGAATAAATCAGTACATCTGTTAGGCCTGTTTCTCGTAATGTCTGCCGCAAGCCTGAACCCTTTCCAAGTGAATGGTACACATGACTGAAATGACAATTATATAATTGACTTGTCCATCTTGGTATATTTATTGCCCAAGTTTGCTGAAACCAAATAATGAAATAATTCTGAATGAAGAAAAGGCTAGTCCCTCAAACATAATACCATTTTGCAAACTTTGGCAGCTGTGTTGTTTACACGAACGAAATAATGGGCATTAGAGGGAACCAACTTGTTTACTAGGTCTGCGAGTGCGAGCCAGGATAACTGTATATTATAGCTTGATCTAGAGAACCAGGATTAGCCAATATTTACACAGCGGCGGCAGTTTGGGAATTGTGTAGTGCCCAGGGCGATCAGTGTAGTGTCAACCAAACATCCATCATAGCCATGAAAGATCAATGGATTAATACAAATAATTTTCTACAGGTATGTTTAGACAGTGGAGACAAACTGACCTGTCCACCAAACCCAGAATGTGTTCATATAGACATAAACACAGCGGGAGAAACGTTTGTTTACAGATTGTAAAAGGCACAGTCTTATTACTGGCACAGGCATACTTTATTTACAGTTTTAATCTCTTTCTCACTTTCTCTCTTTATGAAAAAGAGCTCGCCCATATTTAACCACTGAGCCTGTGCCACTACACTCTGCCCTGGTAGCATCTGACTCTAGGCTTTCTACTTTACTTCTGAACGCCTAGATCTGACTACATGCCCAAAGGTGAAGAAACAGTCTAATTACCATCGCCTTCAATGCAATTTGTGTTCGCAAACGAGTCAGTTAGAATCTCTTGGACCCTTTCTATCATTATCCCTCCATCCATCTTCCTACTGTCAACAGCTTTGCCTTACTGGTGTGGCTACTGTCTTTCAAACTGTTTTCTCCATTTGCAAGCTCCTGTCCATCACATCCTGTAAGCTGCTGTCTCCCCAGAGAAAACACAGGTGCTGGGTACCTAAACTAGTTTACCATCTAGAATTCTACACCAATTTGGTCATGATGCCTAGTCGCTTTATATGTAAATGCATCTGGTAGAAAACGTATTTCATCTAGTCGGTCAGGTAGGCTAAAACCACTTTCGCTTTCTGAAATCGTCATTGTCTTCACTCAGTCAGACCCATTACTAAATTGCCTGTAATACCATATATAAGTCTGGTATTTTATCAATAGATTTTGCCAAACAGGTTAGAATGACGGATCTTTCCTAAGATGAAATAATAATAAGTTCTGTCCCTCTTCTTTATCCTCCCTTGAGACTGTGAAATCACAATAATCTACCACAAGTGAGCAAAACAGCAGTCTATCACACATTTTTCCATTACTGAATTTTTTATCATGGTGACACCAATGTCTCCCACTGGCCCTTTTAGACTTGGACGGTGAAAAATGTCACCGTCATAATATGAGGCGCCTTTATCAGTCTCTTTGTAGCCTTCAGCGCTTTAATGTGATATGTTACCGGTGATGCGTAGGAAATGATAACCAAAAGCGAAAGAGAATGAATTTTTCATGAAGTTATCTCAGTTATGACAACATAAGCAATAGGTCTAACTGGCTCTCAAAATCTCGTCACCTCTACTAGTGCCAACGAGCGAGGAGGAATAGACTGGCAAGGGTTGGTTTGTAATGCCAAGGATTTCAGATACAATAAGATGAGACAGCTAGCGGGCTTACTATGTACACGTTTCGCACCGTCACCGAGGTCCCAAAGCGAAGAAGTCATGAACTCTAATGTACCGTATTTTAGAAAGCCAATACAGGGAAAATATTGAATTTTGTTCACTGATCAGCTATCGCCGTGGACCTAGACTGAGGTCAACAATTTTGAAATTATATCTTCAGTCGCTGTTGGAAAACTCTGGCATTTAAACAAAAATAAAAAAATCCACATCATCAATTGATCATTATATCAAGCATTTTTTTTTCATGCAATGCGCTATGGATCCCGCCCCCAGTCAGCGAGGAAACTGTGCATGATGTTTTTAGAGGCATGAAGAAGTTAATGTCTCATCTTATTGTATCCTTGATAAAACTGAGCATTCCATTCAACTCCAGGCAATCTAAAACTGTCTATTTGATCTTGTTAGATCTATTCATAGACACTTTGCTAGATTTACATTAGAGGACATCCTCTTTTGTATTCAATGACTCGCCCACTTTTCGTGCAGAGCGATATAATTACCGGTACCCATTTACTCACTGATTATTCCATTATTCGGACACTGGGGACTTATTAAGCTGGAGAAACTTCGTGGGTCCATCATCGAAGGATAGATATTAAACTTTATTGGCTTATGGAAATGTGAAATACAGAGGAATGAGTAATGTGCCCAAGGCTAGTTTGTGCCGCACCGCACATGAAAAATGATTGAGGTAGTAGTAGCATTACCAATTATGTGCATGGGCCCTACCACACTGAAGACATGATGCGGTCAAATATAGCAAAGTAATATAATGTGTGAGGCCCGCTCAGGTTGGACTGGCTCAGATAATAGTTTACTGTTTTATAGAATATAGTATTTTATGCGCACACACTTGAGACAAATCCAGAAAAGATAATACTGCGTATCGCAAAAATCATGAATCGGCATAGGATTATATTGTGGAATTGGTAGAGATGTTATAATATTAACTAGATGACCTACCGGGCATTGCCCGGAATAATCAAACATGTGCTCCCCTCTCTCTCTCTCTCTCTCTCTCTCTCTCTCTCTCTCTCTCTCTCTCTCTCTCTTTCTCTCTCTCTCTCTCTCTCTCTCTCTACCTCTCTCTCTCTCTCTACCTCTCTCTCTCTCTCTCTCATAAGTACAATAAACTATAGTCTTGCTACGAAATAAACATGCAAAAATACAGATGTTACATAGCAATAAACATTGTTATTTTTTAAAAATACATGCTTGAAGTAAACAACTTTTATTATAGCCATCATCTTTCTTATCTCAATTGCCACCTTCCTGCCAAATTTAAGGCCTGAAGAGTTTGGTCAGTTAGTCATGCCAAAGGTTGTAAGCTACTGAAATATATAATAGATTATGACAATGGCCTATATTTATATAGCGCCCGTCTCCACAAAGCGGACTCAAAGGGCATTGTAGTGCAAAAGTAATACATCTGTCTCTGTCTCTCTCTGTCAGTCTGTCTGTCTGTCTCTCTCTTACATATGTACACTTTCTATCTTAATATACCTACAAATATACATGTAATTTCATGGCATATAAAAGCATGCATGGGAGACATAATCAGCCAGTCAGTAGATATTTCCAATACAGGACAAATTTTGGCATTGTTCTGAATTTCTCAAATATAGAAATATCTTTCAGTATTTCGAAGGGGGGGGGGGGGGAGGGGGATTCCATACACCTGAGGCAGAATAAGAAAAAGAATATTAAATTAATACGTTTTACATACTAATATATCACAAACATTTACCGTGGAATGGGCATTACTACTATATCGTTTATTTCACAGCAGAAAACTTGCTATGTCACCACAGTATAATAAGGAGCAGGCTAATACAATAAACAAAGAAGGGAATAAATAAATAAATACATACAAAAATAAGGAAATAAAAATCAATAATAACAATAAGAACTAGCGATGGAGTGTCTTGTCAGATAAAGTCAATCTCAAAGAAATGCATTAGTCATTAAAGCACAGGAGTATAATTTGGCACAGGTAAAAGCACTCATACAGAAGACATACCCTCGGACATGATAACCCCCTGAGGTAAGTAAGTACCTATGTTAAACTCATAATACTCAGCAATATTTTCACGATAAGCTACTGGCCACCTGCCATTATGATGATAAGAATATCCTCATGAGGGGTTTTAACTACTATACTAGCATTCCTGACTTCCGCCAGTACACCTGCCACTTTCCAACAGGAAAATATACATCATGGTTATTATTCTAAATCTCACCGCTGATCCACCAAGGAGAGAGTAAGAGTGAGGATCTCATTGCCGGGAAAATAATTATCATGAAAAAAAAAAAAGTGTGTTCAGCCCTCCCCGCCCCCCCCCCCCACCCCACCACCACCACCACCCGTCAAAGGAAAAGCTCCCGTTTGAAGAATTGTCTCTGAGAGCTCCTGCATACTTAAGTATTATTGAGGAAAAGTTACAGGAATCTCAAAGTCCACGAACAACTTAATTAACTGCCTACAGAGTATTGTATATAATTATCGAAAAATCTCATTTGTCCACATGTAGTATGTGCTCCAATTGTTATCTCATCTCACCTTTAGTATGCCTGCACTGTGTAGTTATCCACCCAATAACTATATTATCTTAGTCTTGATCCCTTTATTTACTGAACGACTTCCTTACACTCTGAAAAATGATAAGAACATCATTTTCTTTTTGTTTGTCTCAATGGTAAATAAATAATTGAATGATTGAGTGAATAAACTAATAGATAAATAAATACATAAATAAATAAATAAATAAATACATAAATAAACAAACAAATAAATAAGTAAATAAATAAATAAATAAATAAATAAAATAAATAAATAAACAAATAAATAAATAAATAAATAAATAAATAAATAAATGAATAAATAAATAAATAAATAAATATATATTATTATTACTATCTTGAATAATGACAGACATCACTGGGACAAAAGAAGTTCCTTTGTGAGCAAACATCGCTTGTGAGCTTTGTCTTGTAATTAGTCACCTGCTGCATGCTGACGGAACTGCTCACCTGTTTAACTCATAACCAGCCAGCCTGTGACTCTCGTGAAATCTCTGAGTCCGGAAGTGAAAAGCTCACAACAACTTCGGACAATAAACTTAACTTAAGATCCAATAAGATCCAAAAAAGCATTTTTTAAGGGGGGAGGGGGCAGGGGGGAGGGGGGGGGGGAGAAATATAGCTATCTTAAGGCATTTTTCAGATAATCATATCAGAGTGATTTTCGAATATAATATTTTAACCAGTGTTTTTGCTCTCCTACTTAAACCTTAAAATTTCGAAGAAAATCTTATGTTGTTTTGAGCTGCTACCTCTGGGTACTGGTGGTTTACCTACAAACCTCATTATGTCAGGCTACTGAGAGAAGAGGTATTCGAAAGATATGTATGTATAAGGTAAAGTAATCCCTACTAGTGTAAACTGATAACCACTGAAATGTGTACAAACTCTGTTCCAGCTATCATTATTTACTGTAGTAAAAAAAAAAAAAAAAGAACATTTTCCACTAATGAAGACATAGGTGTCATGGATGATTTTGTTCAACGGATAAACCTTACAAAATAAAAACATAAGTATCAGCCAGAGGCGAGGCTTCCTCATAATCAAATAATCAGTGATTACCCTTCGAATATTCATTCTAGAATTACTGTGCTTTCCAGATCGAGCCCAACTCCAAGTCCATTTAGTCAGTTCAGCATTCAATTCTACCTCGCTATAAAATTTTGCGTTTGTTATAGTCCAACACCCCTCACCGAAAAGCATCTTTATAGAGACCTACACCTTATGAACTGGTCCACAATCAGTGATTAACAAAGACAAAGAGAACTTGACTACACCCAGAAGCTATCTTGAGCTTTGCTTGTATTCGTCGACGCGGCGCCTTAGACAGCAGAATAGTGGGGATAAAAATAGGCTTATAATCAAAGTTTGACCCGATTTTACCTAAATATATGAATGTTTTTCTCTATGCGGTCGTTTTAATCCTAATCGAAAGGTACGGAGTAGAGTGAAAGAGTTTGTGTGGATTTTTTGTTTGTTTGAGGTACTCTAAGAATAATTTACTCTACGCACACAGCAAGAACTATCAAAGCATAATGATATAGTCTAGATCTAGATATAACTGTGATCAAAATCAGTCGAGCGTATTAAGAACATCACTTCACTTGATGGGTCGAGCGAACCTATACCGCAACTGTAGAAAGCCACTTCTCTGAGATCGCTGCACAACGTTGTGTCACAGAGATGCCACTGCAGCATTTTCTGCCATTTAATGTTAGTGGGTCCTTTTCGAGAAACTTTATGAGATAGTAGAATAACAAAATCTCTGGCTATGAATATGACAATGAAAACTTGCCGTTCAAATTATATTTTTAAAAAATGGATGAAAAATATGCGTTTATAAGTCTGTTAGTATGAATGAATGGTATTTTCAGATTAGTTTGGCTTGTAAATTGCTGCATTCCTGTCCTGTTGACAAGAATAGTCCGCTCTTTAGCTTTTGTCGTGCCTAGCACCCGTTTCATTGTTTTAGTCGCTGCATTTATAATTATTTAAATATGATGTAGCGATGCGTCCTGTTATGAGGATCTTACTAGCTTAAATTCTGATTACCCTCCGCAGAGGGCCACGCTTCGCCCCAGGTGTCAGCGTAGGTAAGCCTTAATGCTTGCTAAGCGTTTGAAGATTTTTTTTTCTTCAGTTTATGTACCTAATGATGCCATGTCTCACTGCCAAACGTTCTGCAAAGGACAGATTTTTTGTTTCCCCATCCTTAATGCACGCCAACTACCGATTTTCAGCTGAAAGGAACTTACTCGAATACACAGTTATTTTGTGTAAATATAGGACTAATACTTCATCCACAATCTGCAAATATACTTTTAGTCCCAACCTTAAACTTAAATGAGGAGCATTGACGTGGCTACAAGAGACGAAACAAAACAAAACAAAAATATAATGCATGAGCTGCAAGAAAATCTGATTGGTAAAACATTTTTAAATCTTAATTATCCCTCCTAAAAAAAAAGACAATGACGTCAGAGACAAAACTAAGAAACCTCTAGTCTATGGAGGTGACATTAACTTTTGTAATTAAAAATTGTGTAATTCTTCCAGTTATATTTCTATACTTTCACAAACTGACTGACTAAAATGTTCCCAATGGTAGAAATGGAAATAGCTATTCTGGCTAGGTAGTCAGTTGAGACCCCAAAATGTTAGACGAGACAGAGAGACGCTTTGCTACTTGTGTGTTTTGTTTGTGAAAATGGGGTGGGGGTGGGAGGGCGGAAGAATGTGATTATGTGAGGAGGAGGAAGAACGGCTTTTGTAAGTGGGTTTGTGTGAGTGTATGTGTGTGAGCGCACGAAAGAGAGCGGGAGAGATAGAGATGGCGAGAGAGAGAGAGAGAGAGAGAGAGAGAGAGAGAGAGAGAGAGAGAGAGAGAGGATGGGGAAGGGTTGGATAAATACATCAGAAATTATTATTATTATTATTATTATTATTTTATATAGCGCACATCCATTTTTAAAATGCTCTATGCGCTTTACAGTAGAAACCTGTCAACCACAGAGCAGAATGGAGCGCCGGCGAAGCGCTCAACACACTGCACTGCTTCTTTCTCTCTCCCTGTCTCGCTCACTCTCTCTCTCTATCTCTCTCTATCTCAGAGCGAATTGTGACGAGGCCAGTTGGGCGCAGTTCACAACTCACAACATTTCACAACTCATAACAGTTCACAACTCACAACTCACAATACAAATAATATTTGAATATTTATTAATAATAATATATATTCAATAATGAATAATAAATTTTGTTGTTGCTGGTGGGGGGATGATATGGATAAATGTTGATCTATTAATTTCAATTTTGCCTGTCCGGCCTGCTCTTTACGATTTCCAACTGCCAAGGTATCTTTAACGTGCGCAACGTGCACACGGGCCCTCCGAATTTTTTCGTCCTTATCCGAGAAGACTAGGTACTCGATCCTACCCCCCAATAGGATCAGGGACACGAAAATATGAGAAAAATCCCAATTTCCAACATGCCTGCCCTGCCCGGGTTTAGGACCCGGGACCCTTGGCATGAGAGGTGGGCACCTTGCCTCTAGACCACCTTGCTGTATGGTTTATGATGGTGGACATGGACATGTTTCTTCCTGGTATAATCATACGAACCAGTGTATAAGTGTGTGTGTGCACGTGAATGAGAGACAGAAAACGTCTGTATGTGTGATGATGTGTGGGCCTGAATATGCGTGGGTGTTTGTTAAAGAGGGAGTGAGGGAGAGAGAGAAAGAGATAGAGAGAGAGAGAGAGAGAGAGAGAGAGAAAGAGAGAGAGAGAGAGAGAGAGAGAGAGAGAGAGAGAGAGAATCCTTAATTGCGCACTAGTGTGTTTACGTGATGTTGTTTCCGGGCACTTGCGTATATCTTCAATTTTGCACGCGAACCTGATTGCCACCCCCCCCCCCCCCAAAAAAAAACAAGACAAAAAACCCCCATCTTAATGTAATTGCCAATTGCAGAACTCCCAGTGAAACGAAATTCCTTTAATGGCCATTATGATCACCTGGAAAAAGCTGTTTGCGTTACTGTGCCATGTGCCCTGAGCGGCTTTCCCCTATTCACGGCTTCAGCACCTTTCAGTTTCTTATCATTTCAATCTTGTAAATGATCCCCAAAAAATGAGAATTACCTCCGAAAAACATCAAACCTTCCTTGCAGTCATTAATTTTTTTTTATGCCTGCATAACCCAATCCACTTTTCATCAAAATAAATGAAACGAAATGAGTATAGTGTTCTGAACGCGGCCAAGACCAGCAGTATCTTTTTGGGGGGGGGGGGAGAGGGGGGGAGGGAGGGGGAGTTGAAGGAAAAGAAAAAAAGGGGGAGGGAAGAGAAACCAAACTCTAAAGGACCTTGAGTTTAAAAAGTACGACCATAATAAATATAACAACATTTAAACCAAACCGGCATATTATATTGTTATAAAACCGGAGCTTGTGAAGACTTCTCTCAAAGTCTGGAAACTCGATCGCTGAAAAGAACATCTTACGAAATGTTTACTATGCACACCAGACTGGCGAAGTTGTAGATTTCGAAGATCGAACTAAGCTAGGTGGGTTGAAAAAGAAGAACGCATTTCAGACATCTTTAGTCCCTGTAAGTGACTTTGAAATTGAAAGACTTTGTTCCACACCCTGCCTAAGTCGAAAAAAGCGAAAACTTGAGATACTGGGTTAAAAAGTCGCGATCTTGACTCTTGTTTGTTCCAATTCCACTTCTTGCCCAACACCACTGAGAAATTCCTCGTTAAGGGTTTCCGCTCACAGATCACGCACAGATTGCGTTGGAAAAATTCTGTCTAAGTCCGTCAGAATCCGACAGAAAAAAAGCAAACCCACAGCCCAGATACGCAAAGGAACATTCAGTGCCCAACTTTGCCTGTCAGTTGAACAAGACGGTGCTTCGAAGGACGCAAAAAACTAGTACAAGAGGAGGAACAAACTTCCAAGCCAAGTACATCTTACTTTCAAACAAAGTGATGCATTAGGAGAATGTCTCCTACTTGAAGTAGTACTTGTAGATGATGAGAAATGTACCAAGACATTCAGAATGAGAAAGCATGGCGCGTCTGATTTTTTTTAGTCCCAGTGTTTATAAAATCCAAAGTAATAAAGAAAGAAAGAACTTTTAAGATCCCCTTCATAAACCCTCAATAGTTCTTTTCATGTAAATCTGAATGTCCTTCGAATTGCGCCTAAATTACGTGAATTACCACCGGGCGCTTTGTATGGTATCATGAATGTCCTTACATTAAACATTAATTTTCTGCGGAGCTGACTGTCACATTTTGAGCTTCTTCTTTCACTTTCTCCAACAACGTCTTATAATTTATTCTGACATATTTGTATTTTGTATTCGTACACCTCTTTAATCCCATTTGGGAAATTTGCCTTTGTGCCATTGCAGCCCAGTTACACCTGGAGCAGGCACGTCGTCACCACAGTGCAGCGCCGGTCGGTGATTGTTTTTTTTTTTTGAGGGGGAGATGAGGGAGGGAGAGGGGGATGGTAGGGATGAATTCTTATTTAATTTTGCCCGGGCAGCGACCTGTTCGTTCTGCTCTTTACGATTTCCAACTGCCAAGGTATCTTTAACGTGAGCAACGTGCACACGGGCCCTCCGAATTTTTTCATCCTTATCCGAGAAGACTAGGTACTCGATCAGGGATCAGGGACACGAAAGTATTAGAAAAATCCCGAACTTCCAACACGCCTGCAACGGCTGGGTTTTGAACCTGGGACCCTTGGTATGAGAGGCGAGCACCTTGCTTCTAGACCACCTTGTCCTCACTGTATCTCAGTGTGTTTTATGAAATAAAAGTGACCTGCGTTGAACCAGTGCAACCAGCGTTTCGTCATTCACTGTCAGCCCACGGTGCTATAGGCCCATTGCGGATATCGGCCATTTTAGTTGTCAGGACCGACGTTTAACCATGGCGATGGTAGCATTGATTTTGATTCGTTAGCTGATTTCGCACTGTGAGCACTTCAGGCGTCGCGAACCAATCGGCGGCGAGCTAAAAAAAATGTTCACTGCAGTAAACAATGACACGTGCGTTCACGCACATGGGAGACGTTCGGTCGATTTATTCACTTTCTTTCCTTTGTTTACACGGATGGTACGGGATCTGACCAGCTTGGATCCATCCTTTCCACCCCTGTCATAACAGTCAATTGCAATGCAACGAGCAGGCATTTTAACCGGTTAGACATGTCTCGAAGTTACACTCGTCAGCTGATCCACCCGCCATTTTAGGTGTCGGAAGTATAAAACAAAAACACTCTGTGACGTCATTCGCAATGGGCCAATTCGTAGTTTTGTATTGTACTGTAATGAATAGCAGTATCAAAATGGCAACAAAAGTTGGGCTGTGTGTTGGGGGGGGGGGGCATGGTATGTTACATTATAAGCCATTGCTGAACAGTGAACACAATTAAGTATTTTCTCTATTTGGCTTGTAATTAGACTGCGTGCTTCAAACAATATTCCCAAAAGTTGATAAGTGATATCCCCTCACCGACGGACGACGGAAAAAAATAGAGCCATGCAGTATACATTCTGTTCCCCTGCATGTCGTGGTTGTCTGTGGGCGAGCAAGTGATCAGAATGCAGATGAATATGCAGGAAATTTTTGTTACACTATTTTTTTTTTCATTGGAAAAACTAGGCAAAATTTCCGTTCCGTTGCGTTACTTACTCTGTGCCCTGTGAACGGGAGGCGTGTTTTTGTTGTTTTTTTTTCGTACGAGCTTTAGCAAATTCAGGAGCGGGACAGCAACACTCCCCCAAACACAGGTCATCGGCTAAGGGATTTCTCGTCCTATCGAACACTGTCATGGGTCCTGCAATCTCTGGACTGTGCCTGATATGACTCTGAAAGTCACCGAAAACCCAAGTGTTGGAGCTGTCCTGTGTTTGGGGGTGCGTTGTGATAAGGAATTAGACTAAATCGGAACTGTCAAAGAGCTTGTTACTGCCACCATGCATTCAAAAAGATCTCCAGTTTCTCAGAAAAGGGAGAGAGAACGTCAAACAAAAACTAAGGCTTCAAAGCTTCCCTCGTGCACACGCTGGGTTAGCTTTTTCAGGGTGTCCGTCAAGTAATGACTACCAGTACTGGTGAATGGACTTTGCACAGATGTCAATAATATTACACTCGCCGACCTTTGTGCATTAAACTACTCAGGTCTGGAGTCGGGCTGGACTTGACCCAGACCTAGTGGTGCCACAGGTCAGCTTGTCTTAAGACGTTTAGATACCACAAGGTTTGCCCAAGAGGAGAAAGGATGGCGGAGGAAAAAGGGAAGGCAACAAAGAGATCAGGTCAGTGGAAGTGAAAGTAGTTATGAGATATGAATAATAAATGATACAATGAATAGTTGAGTGTTACGTTCTGATAGCCACTTCCGTTGGAAATGTGAGTCTAGGCCACCACGAATAGCGGTCAGTAAGCCACGCTACGATAAGATTAATCTAGCACGTTCGTGTTATCGCGTTGTCCCTTTACCTCTTGTTTCTTTTCTTTTCTGTTCAGTTTTAACAATATGTAATTCTGTTTCAAGATAAATACCTGTCCAAATAAACAGACAAATATATCAATAAGATGATACAACACACACACACACAAAAAGAAACGAAAGCCCACTTGAGTTGCGGTAACATTCAATAATAATAAATAACATCTTCATGGCTCTTCAACCTCTAATAAAAGCTCTGAGCGCTTCACAGTCATTCTGCCACTTACATTTAAGTCACCAAAACAAAGAACTTAACAATATGGCTGTAACAGCTGAGGTTGTTCTAGCACGTTATAGTAGGGGGGAGTTAGTTGATCTAACTACAACCCTTTAGAAAACGAAACTATTACAGCTGTAAAATAAATAAACACGAGATCCGACGATAGATTAAATAACACTAAAGTTTAATAACTGTATAGTGAACAATAAATTACTAGGAAGACACCAGCGAAACTAAATATCTACGCCACACAAAAGGAAACTCACTTACTCACCGCCCAACCACTCACACAGGTCTATATATATAAACATTTCTATAGAAAGTTCCCGAAATAAACGTTACCTTTGCCCTCGCACAAACTAACCAATCACGCATCAATACGTCATCAGGTTACATCACCCAAGGCCAAATCTGGCGTAAACATTCGTTTCCACAACGTTATCGAATATTCGGGAACATACTAATATTTACTGAACGAGTCAAAACACCTGACAACAAGCGAGCGAGGAAAAAAACTACTCACTAGAAAAGAAGGTCAGGTCACGGAGTACAGCACACTCTGACGGTAGTCAACAATAAAATGAAAAAAGTAGTGGACACATGCTCAGCCACCAGCACAACAACAAAACCGGGGGAGGGCAAGGGGTAGCCCGCAGATGCTACACAACTCCCCAATTTAAGTTGAATATCTTTCAACTCCA
Source organism: Onchidella celtica (assembly GCA_963931925.1). Taxonomy (NCBI): domain Eukaryota; kingdom Metazoa; phylum Mollusca; class Gastropoda; order Systellommatophora; family Onchidiidae; genus Onchidella; species Onchidella celtica. The sequence goes on along the minus strand of OZ007567.1, from coordinate 95,018,188 downwards.
AAAACATTATACAGCGTCTGCACTATCGTGAAATAATCTTATAGCACTCCCAATCTCACAAAGGTAGTTGCTAATTCTATTACAATTAATAACAATTTCAGTGTCTTCCCGAATGTCATCCCAAATACAATACAAATGCAGTATCCTTTGCATCACTAATACAACGACTAATACAGTATCATCATTGTGACAAACCAATGGTTAACAGTAGGCCTACTAGTCAAAATAACACAACGCCACCACTGTGGTGAAACAATGGTCAATGACACTACTACAAATCACATAAGGTGAAACGATGGCCCATCGTTTACACAATGCTTCGTGCACGAATCATAGCATATAACTTGTTGTACATAACATGGTTATCTCCAAAATGTATAACTCATACGTACAATGGCAAAAATACCAATACATACCGACCACTGATTAGGGTCTTCTTCATCATATTAGGTCAAAACAAGTTACAACATTGCAATATAACACAAACACTGCTTGCTCGCAGTCCCCATTTGGGTTACATTTTTCAAAAATTACACCAAGTTCCATTGGTAACTAATATGACATAGCATAAAATCAAAATGTGACTAACACATCATGACTCTCTATCAGCCATCAATTCAATATTCAGTCACAGATGAACTATGTCCCCAATTACAGTACAATACTGCCGTCCTAGAAATTCATCCAGTAGGCAAAAGTATGGGTTACAATGCATTTCACTGATAGTGTACTACTTTAAAATACCCTGCTCAGGAAATCGGCACAGACATTTTCTCTGCCTTTTACGTAGTGAATCCTGAATCGATAAGACTGTAAAAATAAACTCCATCGTAATAACTTTGGACTGTCAAACTTGGCAGAGTTCAAAAACTCTAATGACCGATGGTCAGTTTGGAGCACAAACTCCTTTCCATACAAATACAAAGTAAACTTTTTTACAGCCCAAACAATAGCTAAACATTCGCGCTCTGAGACCGAATATTTTGTCTCACGAGGCAATAGCTTACGACTAGCATATGCCACAGGGTACAACTTTCCCTCGTGTTCCTGCATAAGACTAGCGCCTAATCCGCGATCTGATGCATCAGTTGCTAAGACAAACTCTTTGGAAAAATCTGGCAAACATAACACGGGTTTGGAGATAATGACATTCTTCAAAGAGGTGTACGCTTTCTCCTGCGTTTCATCCCACTGAACTATATTGGGCTGACCCTTTCTAAGTAAATCAGACAATGGTGATGCAATCGCTGAAAAGTTAGGAATAAATTCATGGTAATATCCCACTAATCCTAAGAATGCTTTCACTTCCTTCTTAGTGGTGGGTCTGGGTGCGTCTCGTACCTTACATACATTCTCTTCTAACAGGCCAATCATACCTTCTCCCACTAAGTGTCCAACAAAGTCTACTTCAGACGTTCCAATCAGACACTTCGATGGTCTTGCAGTTAATCCAGCTTGGTCCATCCTCTGCAGTAAGTCCTTGAGAGTCTTCACATGCTCGTCGAATGTCTCTGTATGAATCAGCAGGTCGTCCACATATGCTGTCACATTGTTCATTCCACGGATCAATGGCTTTACGATCCTGTTCAGCGTGGCTCCTGAGTTCATCATCCCAAAAGGCATCCGAATGAATTCATAGTGTTCGCCCATGGTGACGAACGCCGTCTTGGGAATGTCTTGCTCTCGAACTTTCACTTGCCAGTATCCCTTGCTCAGGTCAATCCGAGAGAATAATTTTCCTCTCGAGAGACTCTGAAACACTTCTGATGGCGCTGCTGTCGGATGAGGGTCGAATACTGTGATCTTGTTTAACCTCCTGTAGTCGATGCAGACTCGGTTGGATCCGTCCTTCTTCTTGACGACAACAACAGGTGAAGCATAAGCTGATGAGCTCCTTCGAATGATGCCCAGCCGTTCCATGGTGCTAAGCTCCTCCTTCAATAAGTCGCGCATAGCGTAGGGCACCGGGTATGGTCGTTGACGAACTGGTACTTCTGTGGTCAGGTCGATGCGATGTTCACCCAACTGGCAGCATCCAGGGAGATTGGTGAAGACGTGCTGGTAATTCTTCACCACATCGCAGAGTTCTTGACGTTGTTCCGATGTCAGTTGCGTTCCATACTGGACATCTCTGTAGCTTTCCTTCTGGTCCCAGCTTCCTAGGTCGGCAAGGTCCTCCGTCGTTCCACCATTGTCGCCTTCCAGGTCGCAGTCCTCGATGACTGTCATGCTAGCTGACTCCACGGGTTGACTCTTGTCTATCAGGTCGTCTTCTGCCAGTACAGTCTCAGCACTATCACCGCCGCCGTCCTTTATGGCGTTGACATGTTCAGGCGTGGTATCTCTCCTACTGTTGTCCATCCCACACATCTCGGTCACAATAGGTCTCGGTTCCATTGCCACTGCTGCTGCTTTTGACGTCCTTGGAATGTATCTCTTGAGGAGGTTGGCGTGCAAGGTCTTTTCTTTTGCACCCATCTTGACTCTATAGTCGTTAACACCGACAACTGAGACTACCTTATATGGTCCCTTCCATTGAACGAGGAGCTTGTTAGTGTTCGTCGGCAGTAGCACCAACACTTCATCTCCGGGGCGGAACTTCCTCTCTCGCGCCTTCCGGTCGTAGTAGGTCTTCTGTCTACCTTGAGCCTTGGAGAGTTCTTCCGTCGCTAACTTCCATGTGTCCTCCAGCCTCTCACGTAGTTCCATGACGTACTGGTAACTGGTCTTCGTTTCCGGCTCCTCTACGTCCTTGGTCCATAGTTGTCGTAAGATGTGCATGGGTCCTCTCACAGTTCTCCCATACAGCAACTCGAATGGGGCAAACTTGGTCGACTCTTGGGGAACTTCACGATATGCGAAGAGCAGCGGGTTGATGTATCTGTGCCACTGCTTGGGTTGCTCTGCGCACAGTCGTCTCAATGTTTTCTTCAGTGTGCCGTTGAATCGCTCCACCAACCCGTTGCACATAGGGTGGTAGACTGTAGTGGTCGACTGTCGAATTCCCAGTAGTCTATTCGTTTCCTTCATGACATCTGACATAAACTGGGTCCCTTGGTCGGACAAGATCTCTTCGGGCACACCCAAACGGCTGTAGATGTTCACTAAGGCTTCTGCTACCGTTTCTGCGTCGATCTTCTTCAAGGGTGTGGCTTCGGGGTAACGAGTAGCGTAGTCTATGTACACCAGGATATACCGATGTCCACCTTCACTTGGGGGGTCGATAGGTCCTACTAAGTCCACGGCCACTCGCCTAAATGGTACGTCCACTAATGGCATACTCTGCAGGTGCACCTTTGGGGTCGCTCCTTTGTTCACCGTCCTCTGGCATATGTCGCATGAGCGGCAGTATCTCGCGACGTCACCTTCAATTCCAGGCCAATAAAAATTGCTCATAACTCTGTCTTTGGTTTTCTTCACGCCGAGGTGTCCTCCGACGATCGAGTCGTGGGCTACACTCAATACATACTCTCTCAGTTTCTCGGGTAGTACCACTTGCCTTATAACCGTCGCCTGTCTCAGGTCCTTGTAGATCCGGTACAGTACTCCTCCATGTTTCTCAAAATGAACAGATTTATTGCCTCTATTAGTTGGGATCTTCTTCTGCTCTAACTTCCTAATGACTTCGTCTTCTTCTTGGAGTCGGATAAGTTCCTCTCTATCCACTCCCGCGTGCCGTTCTGCCCTCGGCATCTTCAGCGACGTAGACCGGTCCTTCCTCTTCTCCTGGGCCCTCGTGGTCACCGCTCCTACCATCACCTCAGTATCAGGGTCGTACGGATCCTTCGCTCCGTCCACGTTCCCGACTACTAGGTCGCAGATGGTCTCCGGGAGACACAGCGCCGTCACTTTGCCCGTCAGGTAAGGCGTCTTCACGTCGATAACGGCTTCCTCCGCCGCTAGCAAGGAGTTATCGATCTTCGCGATAAGTTTCTTCCCACCGGTGAGCTGTCCGTCGTCCACCAGTGCTCGCCGCACCACTACACCTTCACAGCCGGTATCTCTTAGGACATCTACCGCTCGATTTCCAATCAAGCCCTTCATCACTGGTAACTTCAGCTTCTCCACGGTCCTTCCGTCACTGCATCCTCCGCACGTAACAGGCACCGCTAACTGTAGCTTCCCGTCCTTCATTACCGCTTGAACGTTGATGCTGGTGTCAGCCGTCGTCGCATCCTGTCTCGACGACTCGTCCGCCGCTATCACTACGGCCGCCGCCGCCTTGTTCGGCTTGCCTCGTCCCATATCCTTCTGGGCTGGACACATCCTCCGAACGTGGCCTGGCTTTCCACAAAGGTAACATTTCAACTCACCTTTGTCGTTTAACTTTGCACGACACTCCGTCGCCTTGTGTCCCGGCCTCTGGCACCTATGGCAGACCTGTGGGCTTCTGACTCCGTTGGGCCTCTGTCGCACTGGCCGGCTCTGCAGTCTGGCGCTCCCGCTGAGCGTCCGGTTCCTCGCTACCAGGTACGCCTCCGCTGAATCTGCGATGTCCTGTAGCGTCTTTGGTTTCCTCTCCCTCACATGGGTTGTAAGGTCTGGTGGGCAGGCATCCATGAATTGCTCTCTGACGAACAGATCTCTCACTCCTTCGTAGGTCTCCTCCGTCTTCGACAGCTTTATCCACCTCTCTAGATAGGGCTTGATCCTGGTCAAAAACATGCCAACATCTTCTCCATCTTCAGGCTTACCTTGTCTGAACATGAGTCTGTATCCGTCCTCTGACAGGTTGTACCTCTTCTGCAACGCTTCCTTGACCTTGTCGTAGTCCTTGGCTTCGTCGATCGGTAGTCTGCAGAAGCACTCCAAAGCTCTCCCGGTCAGCAGGGCAGACAGTGATGTCGTCCAGGTGGATCTGGGCCATTCAGCTTTCTCAGCAAACCTCTCAAACCGCAGCAACCAGCTATCCAGATCGTCCTTCTTGTCCTGAAATGCAGGTAGCTTGGGTCTCTCAGAACTGGCGTGGTCGCTGATCCCCTGCGTCGACTCGCCTCCACGCTGATGGCGGATCCTCTCCATCTCCAGCTCGTGGTTCATCTCCTTCTCCCGAGCCTCTATCTTCAGTTGCTCCATTCTTTCCTCCTTTAGGCCTTCACGGATGTAGTTCTGTCTCTCCTTCCCAGTGAGCTCCAAGGCGTCTGCTTCCTGGCTAAGCCTTCCAATAGCCTCTGACATGTTGTAGATAGCTTGTCGATGATATTCCTACAATAAACTATGTAAATAAATCTAGTAATTTTGATCTGGTCCGCTCGAATATGGTCGGATCCCGGACGAGCCCCCAATATGTAACAGCTGAGGTTGTTCTAGCACGTTATAGTAGGGGGGAGTTAGTTGATCTAACTACAACCCTTTAGAAAACGAAACTATTACAGCTGTAAAATAAATAAACACGAGATCCGACGATAGATTAAATAATACTAAAGTTTAATAACTGTATAGTGAAAAATAAATTACTAGGAAGACACCAGCGAAACTAAATATCTACGCCACACAAAAGGAAACTCACTTACTCACCGCCCAACCACTCACACAGGTCTATATATATAAACATTTGTATAGAAAGTTCCCGAAATAAACGTTACCTTTGCCCTCGCACAAACTAACCAATCACGCATCAATACGTCATCAGGTTACATCACCCAAGGCCAAATCTGGCGTAAACATTCGTTTCCACAACGTTATCGAATATTCGGGAACATACTAATATTTACTGAACGAGTCAAAACGCCTGACAACAAGCGAGCGAGGAAAAAAACTACTCACTAGAAAAGAAGGTCAGGTCACGGAGTACAGCACACTCTGACGGTAGTCAACAATAAAATGAAAAAAGTAGTGGACACATGCTCAGCCACCAGCACAACAACAAAACCGGGGGAGGGCAAGGGGTAGCCCGCAGATGCTACAATGGCAAAGGTCATAAACAGACGTGGTTCTGAGAAAAGAATACTTCATGACGAATAAAACACGCTTCTTAATCATTATTTTGTTCTCGCCGGACTTCTGTTTTTCGTTTGCCTTAATTTCAAAAAGTCAACAAAAAACTAAAGCTGTATCATAAAACACATTGTTAATCAGCATTGCTTCTTTGTGTGGTTAAAAAAATGCTATTCTGTTCAGGTGGAAGGCCTTACTGTTTATAATTACATTGATTCACACATACTAATTAGTAACCAATGGTCGATCAGAAGGCCTATTGGTTGTTGGTCTCACTGTTGCGTTTTGGTGTTTGTTGCCGTGTTAATTTTCAGTTCTTCTAGACTGGTAAAATTTACTGTAGGATCAGTTGTGCACAAGAAGACAAGAATAGTCTGGCTCCACGTGTGTTGGCAACTGAGATGTCTTTATGACAGTGCACAGAACTGTCTAATACTTCAGTGGAATAATGATCTAAATCCCCCAAGACGAAACGAACCAATAATTTTGCCTGTTTCCTATTAGCCTGTTAAAGAATCAAGAAGAAAAAATCAAAAGCAGTTTTTCCCAAAAATCACTTAAACGGGAGATAGACCACTCTTATTTCCATAGGCACAATTGATAGAATGCTGTTAAGGAAAGTCATCTTGAGAAAGTACTGAGTTGTGTTCACTTTTCAGCAAAGGCTGATGTAAAATACCATACACCCCAATAACAGTCCAATTGAAACCCCTTTTAACTCTCGTTATCCCAGATGGATTTTAATGTATCCAGGTCATAGGAAATGACCCGGACGAGTGACGACCACTCGTCCTTTTGTTCGGCATCATGGACTGGAATCTGATTTAAATGAATAATTAACAAGCAGATCCGTATGTGTGTGTGTGGGGAGGGGGGGGGGGGGAAGAGATTACTTAGGGAATCCAGGGTCCCAGGCTGAACAAAGGGACAAATCAGCCATAAAATCCATTGTCTACGCTATCATATATCACTGTGGCGTCCAGCTGCTTGTCATTAGTCAGCGCTAACTTGGCCATTACCATATCAGGAATCTGTCCTCACTTACCGGCTCGCATGGGCTGGTGTTTAATGTCAAGGTTATGAGGTCGATGTACTCATACCTCCCCCCCCCCCCTCCCCACACACATACACAGCCCAAACCATTCCCTCATGCCGGTCTTTGCCCATTCAAACGATGGCAACTGGGAATTAAGATAGGAATCACCATCAAGGCAGAAAGGCAACGGCATTAATTACAGTACATAATTGGTTGTGTCATGTACGCCCCCCAAACTGTGACGTTGACTCCACGAAACCCCGGCCGCTGATAACGACGGCTGAGCAAGTACATTTTTATAAAGATTTCGTATTTTTAGCACAGCTGCTGAGCATGGTCACTTGCAAATATTAGAAATATCATAAAAACCACCGAAAAACTGTGGGGTCGCAGCAGGGCCATAAGCAAAGTCAAAATTGGGTAAAAAGAAAAGGTTGTATGTTGCGAAACCCTGCGTGAGAAATAAAACCCAAACAATACAAAGCAAACTAAAGAGAAGACAGAAAATACACAAAAGTTTCGGCTTTCGCCTTTGTCAAGTGAAAAAAAAAATCGAACAATGAAAGATTTCAACAGGAAATGGATAGAAACGAAGCGAAACAGTTTACTTAAAAATGCATAACTATCAAAATAAAAGGAAACAGAGAAGCACAATACAGCACAAAGAGGTATGCGACCAGTAGTAAGAAATTCACGAAATATCATAAATACCACAGAAAAAACTGTGGGGTTGACTTTGCTTACAGCCCTGCTGCGACCCCAAAGTTTTTCCCTCTCCGGATTAGCATCAAATCAGCGATAAAAAAGATTACGCGTTTACAGATTTTCTTTTTACTAGACTAAACCGTTGGTATTGTAATGGAGAGATTTTAATGTGGGAAGTTTTCGCGTTCCTGACAGTGTGGTAGTCATAATGTGACGGCATGTACAGGAAAATTGGTATCTTGGGTGCTCTATAGCCTTACCTTGACAGACAGACAGACAGATAGATAGATAGATAGATAGATAGATAGATAGATAGATAGATAGATAGATAGATAGATAGATAGATAGATAGATAGATAGATAGATAGATAGATAAATAGATAGATAGATAGATAGATAGATAGATAGATAGATAGATAGATAGATAGATAGGTAGATAGATAGATAGAATTTTGTCCACATCAGTGAACAAAATACAGCAAGCTTTCCACAGATTCAGAAGCTTTGGGCGTTGAGAATGTAAAACATGTCAGTAAAATGACCATTCTACGGGATTCGCATTTTTTTTTTAGTGGGGGGGGGGGGGATTAAACGGAGAGAGAATGCCGGGGGCGGGGGATTAAACCTCCAGTCGAGCCCTACTCCATCACAACAGCCTTAAGGTAACTTCCAATTTGAAGCTGAGGCTGGATAGAATTTCCCCATTACGTCATAGTTTTGCCATTACATTGTATAATTATAGCATCCCGGGTTGTTCATGGGACGTAATAAAGGGGGATAGCTTTCAGCCAGGACTTCCGTAGAGATGAGGAGAAGGGAAATAAGAGATTAGTGTCCCCGGGGTATGGCAAGGATGGAACAAGCCGTACAGAATAAGAATGGCACTAATGATGACAATGACACAAATTTAGGTTTCCGAAATCACGACAATATTTTGTTTATGCTTTTGGCTACTTGAAAATGCTTTGAACAAGAAAAATTAGCCCTGTCGTTCGGTCTGTAAAAAAAATCAGATTTCAAGTAACAAGCAGCTTGGTCATTCCCACAGACTAATAAAATATCCAGACTGGATGATCCCATTGTGTGACGTCACAAAACAGCGAAAGGTCATGAACCATCCGCCACATTAGGTTTACGTTTACGACCGACGCTTCAGTATAGCTACAATGTTGAATGACACCATTTTGACGCGCCTACTGAACGCGGAAGTTTGGTTCCGCACCAAGAAATTAATACATGTACCACCAATCTTGACAAATAAAAAGAAATTTCTACTGCAGATAGAACTAGAATCGGAATTTCCCGAGCGGCGGCCATGTTGGTTATACGACCGCCGCTCGGGAAATTCCGTAAAAAACGACACAGCCCGAAGCTCGTGTTTCCAGTCTGGTTAATTTATTAGTCTGTGGTCATTCCTGATGAATGAAACAAATTAATGTGTCAAGTTTAGAGAGTAAAAGAATCCCTAGTCAGTGTAAATATAAGATTACTTCTCATAATCTTTCTAGCTTTTACACATCCACAGTATTATTGTTTTGCTACTTCATAATCATAAATAAACACAATGGGTAAGAGTATCGATTCAGTTTAAATCATTCCTTTGCAAATTAAGCACCTCAACTATCGTTCATATCTAATCGGAACAAAGAATCGTTTGAAACGATGCATCAGTGTCTTCTTGGATTGATAATGCAAGTTGTAATCAGTTGTAACCAGAATATTGATATTCAAAAGAAACAAAGAAAAGCCAATGTATTACTGGGCTTTTTTTTTTCTTTATATTTTAAGGTCGTATTTATTAGGAAGTGAGAGTATCCAGCCCCTTGCACCCTCACATTTCTTTCAGGTGTCGTCCTTACTGTATGAAAGGTTGTCCATGCTGATAACAGACTGCCCTTTTCAACAGCTTTGTGTCTATAACAAAGCCTTGTAGGTGACCGACAAAATGTCCTTCAACAAAAACAGTAAACATCTTGTTGACAGAGTTTTTGACAAAAGAAAAATGCAACAAAGCGTACACGTAATCCGATAAACATCGCATTTTGTATATTTGTAAAGGTTCAGATCCAAAAGCGTTATGACAGGAACCTGCAACGAGTGCTCTTCATGCACCAACTTTTCTAAATCCGTTCATCCCAGCAACTTCCTGATTTTTTTTTATTGTTTTCTATCTGCCATCACCTTCTAAATCCTTCCTGCAAGTGACCTAATTTAACAAACGGCAGGTTTTAGCTTTAATTATTTTAACCTGTCACATTTTTTGTTCGAGATTTAAATCGGCTAGCATCCAAAAACTAAACTTATACTGCTGCTATGCAGAGGGAGATAAAAGAATTCACGCTAATCTTCCATCATGCACTCGCAGCTTCCAGTTCAGGGCTTTTGTTTGCACTGTTAATCACCGAGTTAAGTTTGTCCCTCGAGCCAAAAAAATGAATAGACAGAGCTGGGAATTTCCGATTATCACACATTATGGCGTGGACGATTTGCATGGGAAGGTCAGTTCTTGCACGCAACAAGGCAATGCAACGTCCTCTTCTGAGGTCGAGCGCCTTATTATGCATCCTCCCCAGAACTGTCCCTGTAGATTTGAAATATTAGACAAATGCTGATACTTATTTGCATTCACTGAACCAAACGACAAAGGAATATCCTCCTTACCAGTGTTAGTGGATTTGGTGACCATCAACATGTGGGTGAATGTCAGTGCAACAAGATGAAGATTATAGGCCAACTCCAAAGGGTATCAGCTGTCAGTAGTTTTGGGTCTGGGGACTTTCGATAATCAAATAATAAATAAAGCGGTCATCGCACTTGAAATGAAAGCCGACTTACCACTGCCATCATTAGGATTGTGACGAATCATTCAAATAGACAAAGCGACACACCAACAGACAAACAGACATAGACAGATTTTTTGACATTTCGGATATCACAGTATACGTCAAAAGTGGGCTTTGTCGCACCTTCGTGGGAACTTTCGTTTTACAAGCAACAGCCATGGGTATATCCATAAGAAAATAAATGACTGACAAAAACTTTTAGCCTCAATTTTCTCAAATCTGTAAGGGGGGGGGGAGGGAGGGGGAGGGGGTAGAAAGAGACCACTTGTCCTTAAAATCGACCACACTTAAAAGTAAGTATACCACAACATTCTTTCCCAGACTTGGGAGACTTCTACATTTTCCTAATTTAGCGATTCCACTTTACTTAGGTAAGAGATAAGACAGTCAAGTCTGACTTAACATAGTCATTATTTAGTTGGTGAACCTTAAAACCCCCCCAAAACTTCAGACTTAAACAGTCACAATTATGATCTTAAACCCAGGCCAAGCCATGCTGTATGGTCGGAGGAGCACTCAGTCGAGTCTGATTCTGCGGCTCTCTTGATTCAGTGCGTGGAGTCTCTCTATGCGTCAGTTGACCCAAGACAGTTTTGACACGCCCGAACTAGAGAGACAAGTCTCCCCAGTGTGTGAGGTCCCGTTTAACTCCATAGACCACAGCTCACGCTTAAACATCTCACGCTAGAACCAAGACAAAACACACTTGACGCAGTGCAGTTTATTTGTGCCGGGTTCAAATCCACTCTTTGGGAGGAGAATGCTCACGTCATTTTCTAAACTCCTCGGTACGAGCACTGAATTGTGATGCGTCGTAGTAATTTAATTTTCGTCTGTTTACAAAACAACAACAACAGCAACAGCACTATGGGGTTCGTTTGCTTTGACATAAAAACAAAGGCAATGCATAGACGCTATTGTTTTATTATCAAAATCGGGCCGGTGAAAAGCATTAAACAATCAATTATTAAGAGTGGCTCTCAAAATAACAATTGATCGAACCAAAGATAATGGATACGAGCAGATGAAATTTCAGGGGCGTTTCACAGGGGTTTCGCACTGCCACCTATCGGCAATCGCGTGGAAGACATAAACGGTGTCGTATTTTACAAAGCAGAATAGAGAAAATACTTCGTTTTCTACAGCGTTCAGCTACTGCTCGAGGCCTTGACTGAGGTAGCTAACGTTGTAATCATAACTTTAGGCGCTGTAGGAAAACGCTGGCCATACTTTTCTGCTCAGCCCCGTCTGTATTCGTCTACTTAACAGTATTTGAATTTGATCAAACCAATGCATCAAACCAAAATGCGTGCTGACCGCAACTAAAACCAGATTTGGGTCTCTCTACTCCTTTCAATATAAATATATTCACTTCGTTTCCATCTGGGTTAAGATGATTAGGTAAAACAGTTCAAGACGTCAGCCTAAAGGGCAGACCCCTTATTGATATATAAGCGCATGCTCGACAGTTTAAATTTCAACAACAACCCCGTTTAGCAATGAATTCTCTGTTGCTGTACATTTTGTCTCCTTTGTCATAAAGTGCTGATCTTGAACTGTACCCGCTGGTACCGCACCACTGTTCAAGTAAGATTCAAACTGAAAAGTGTGTGGAGTGTGTCCTGCTGTAAAATCATTGCCGAGAGACCCATACACATATTTCCTGCAGATCTAACTATTTGAATTAATTACTTTATTTTTAAAAGCCAATTTTAAAGGAGTTCTCCTTACCTTTAAAGATTTTGGATGGCCGATTTAAAATCTGACATGAAAAAAAAAAAAGCGTTTGATGCCATTATTTCAAATGTATTTTTTCTTTTAAATTTGAGACCCCGGCTAAAAACGTCCGCCATTCAGCTTCTCCTTGTCTTGACGAAAAGAGATAACAAGCTCCCTTGCCTTACATCACAGTTCGACTGCGCGGCGCTCAAGCGGATTCACTGTCATCGGCTGATCCGCTAGTCACTCTTTCCTTTACCATTTTTGAAGATGACTCGTCTCTATCCTTCATTTTTCTGTCGCGCAAACAGACCCACTATAAAAGCACCCTTCTACAGTTTGAGTTCCAGTTCACGAAAACATACAAAGATTTCCTGTAATTGAGTTAATGTATTGCTTTACAGTTTTGCGATTTTGCTTGCAACCATAGATATGACAATATACACTATTGAACTAGATTCCACGCGTAGCTTCGCCAGCTTTCTCTTTCCCTGCTTCGCGAAGCGAGCCGGAATGGGCCGCACTGAAACCCCCTCTCAGCATCGCAGCCTGGGCTAATCGTCCGATGCTGGCCTAACCCAGCCTAGCCAATGGGTTGAAAGATAGCGGTGATTGTGATTGATTTTATAACTTTAATTTGATTGTGATTGATTTCGTAACTTTAATTTGTTTATAGTCACTCACATATCATTCCCGTACACTATGACATAAAATTGAATAAAATTTCTAGATTGAAAAAAAAACCCAAAAAAAACCCAGACTCTTCAACCGACACAACTCCCCACAACTACAATGTAAAGCCAATGGTGTTAATGTATATGACACGGCGGTAGAGGGTGGGGTAAGCTTCGAGGGAAGACAACGGGTGATGAGAAGTTAACACCAACAGCTTCACTGGTTCATACACTTGTCACTGAATTGGGCTAAAAAATTTGCAAAAAACCACGATAAACCAGTAGTATACTAGAATTACCATAGTTAAGAGAGAGAGAGAGAGACGCGCAAAGGTGCGGGCAATGTGGAGATGGGCCAGACAACAGGCTAGTGAAATACTAGCTCTATCGTGTGGCTTCACATTGACAATATTGAACTTTTACTAATACCAAGCCTCAACTGCTATTCAAAATAAAATATGGTTGCAAAGCTCCCTGGGACAAACAAGCTACATGAGCTAGATAGATGGATGGATAGATAGATAGATAGATAGATAGATAGATAGATAGATAGATAGATAGATAGATAGATAGATAGATAGATAGATAGATAGATAGATAGATAGATAGATAGATAGATAGATAGATAGATAGATAGATAGATAGATAGATAGATAGATAGATAGATTAGATTGGACAAACAGACAGACAGATAAATCTTCTCATCGTCAAGGGCCTACGCGCTGCTCCGTTACAAACACGATGACTCAAATAATTATAACAAAGTGAAAGCCCGCGAAAACTGCTCGCGTATCTCATTTGATGTCGTAGTGTAAGACAGCGGTTGAAATAAAATGAGTCACGGCCCATGCCGTGATGGCCGCCAGTGCCTTCTAACAATCCCATTCAATCCTTGGCGTGTCTGGGCATTGCTTGCAATTCATCTCTTCCGATGGCCCTACATAACGTGTGTCGATTCATGCTGGTTAATGTTTTCGTTACTGTTCCATCATGGAGGATGAGACGCTGATCTCAGCTGCACTTATCGCAATATGTGTCTAAAAGAAAAGGCAAAGACAACGTTTCAGCAGTATTTGGACAAAAGACTGGCTTTTCAAGATGATAGACTCTCCCATGGAAATATGTTGGAAGGATTAAGGAAAAGTCCGGGGGATTGGAGGACCTATTTAATTTTGAATGATGAGCGTCTGAACTGCCGATAATTGTTTCGCTATATAATCTCCATAATCAAGACGGAATGATGAGTCGGACGATTTCCCTGCCACGAGAGACTTTCTTCAACTCTCAGCGTGTTGGTAACAGCTGGATCCTTTGAAGAGCCGAAATTAAATTGTATTTTTGCACCACAACACCCGGTTTGCAGTAAACGAACCCCCAGATGGCCATCCACTTAGTGACGGATCGAGTCAATAACTTGCTTTGCAATGTCTTGTGAAATTGCTTGCAATTCATCGCCTTCAGTGTCCCTAAACACGCGTCGATTTTCACATTTCTATTATTGTTCCATGATGAAGGATGAGGCGTTGCTGCAATATGTGCCAAAAAGAAAACGAAAAGACAGGGCTTCAAAAATATTTGGACAAAAGACTGACTTCTCAAAAAGGTACTCTTCCATGTTAAGTTCATGAAAGAGATGAAGAAAACTTCGGAAGCTTGGGGGAACCATTTTCGGCTAGATGAGGAGTGAGTTCTACTCTGAGCTACTGTCAGTGGTTTTCGCCATATATAATTTATACTTAATCCGGACGCTGTGATGAGGCAGGCTAATCCTCTCATGAAGGATTTCCTGCTAGTCCCAGTCAATGAAACTGGAGAAATCAAATTGTTCTAAGTAAACTCGGTCTGGGTCATAACCACCTCACAAACCGTTTTTTCCGCACTGGAGAAGATCCCCTACTATGTGGTATGCAATTACCAACTTCCGGGCATCCCATGAAGACGCAAAATTAAGTATGTGGTTTGCACCAAACACCTGCATGCACCAGATCAAGCCACCAACTGGCTTAGATTGCTGGCGATATTCTCAAATCTTCAAGACTTTCGAATGGTGAAGCAATCTCATTTCTCCATTTTGTCGTCACCGACATCGCCAAAAAGGCTGCAATATTTACGGCGATACACGTGGCTTGGGATTAAATTGCTGCATGTATGGTCGATACCGTGAAATCTGACTAATTAATAAGCCGTGGGACAACAATCCTAGCTCTGAAGTTTCGTGACGCACCCCATTGGGAAAATCTAATTATGATTTAGATGCCTTACTCATGATCTGATCACCCTGAGCGAAAAACAAAATGTGTCATTGGTAAATGGTAAAGGTGCACATTTCTTGTAAAATATTGTTATATCGGATAGTTTATTGTATTATGCGGCACTATGTTTAGTTCTACTAATTTTTTTTTCTTTTTACAAAAGCCGTCTTTTACATTGTGTGAACGAATCAAATATTTCGTACCTAGCACCGCTTACATTCATTTCCCTATAAAAATCAAAACACAGTCTACACACCAGGCCGTCAGACAATCTGGCGGACCTCCTTTAAGGCAGGCAGGGTGTACATGGCATCTTGGACCACCCTCTGCAGAACTTTTAGAAAACCAATCCCTAACAATTTCATTCTGTGGATCGCATAGTCACAACACCGCCAGCCCGTGCCGATGATACCTTTGAACAGAGTTCTCTTTTTAAATTGCTAAACTTAAACTGTTTTTAAGGGACAAAGCCCACGAGGGGAGGGTGGAGTTGGGTATAGGCTTCTGTCTGGCCTTCTCTTTTCTCTTCTTCTAGCACTTTTCAACTTATAGCGTCTACCAACAAGAACAACGCGCACGGCAACACGCAACATGAATCAAGAACAGGAGGCCAAGAGCCTTCGGCTGATGCCCCAAGAAACAAAAGAACTTTTCTCTCACACAAAAATGTGCAATATTTGAAATGACAGCATTGGTTTTTCTGACTGAACTCTAGATTAAAACTCTTTGGCAAATAAAGAAAAAAAATTGTAACCCTCGGGGTGCGTATCGGAATGACAAGCTACAATTTTGGTCACAAGACCTGCAAAAGCTCTCTCCTGTTGAACGAAATGCGCGACTCCAAATTCTTACATCTAAATCCACGCGTAAATGAGGGGTCAATATCCTGCTGGTGGCAGTGGCATGTCTGCTGCCATTCCTATCTTAAAGTGCCCCAACAAGTTTATCTATTTCACTTATTTATTATGTTTCCACATCGACAAGACCTAAAACTAATGACAAGACATTGAACTTGATTTGGCCTCAAATCTTGAGCTTATTGCATTGAAAGGTCACTAATGTGATGATGGTTACATACTAACACTCGGAGCGGTTAACACTCGGTTAAACGAAAGCAAATCATCATCAGCAGCATTTTTCTGATGTATGGGCAAACTTCTGGGTGGGATGAATAACAAGGCGTTGATCTCAGGAGAGAAAGTTACATGACGTTTGGTGCACAAGGATTGACCTTCCGCGTGCAAATCGTCAAGGCCTTTTTGTGTGTAATAATCGGAAATTCCCAGCTCTGACTATTCATTCTTTTCCCTCCAGGAACAAATTTAACTCAGTGTTTCATCTGGAAACAAAAGCCGTGAATTGAAAGCTACGAATACAATCTCCATTATGGGAGACTGAATGCTCTTATCTCCCTCTGCATACAGGCACTGCATTTTAATTGTTTTGAGTGCTAGATAAGACAGCCGCATTACGCCTCTCACAAAATGGCTGATTAAAACCGCAACCTGTGGTATGCTAAATGAGCTCATTTTAATGGGAAAAGCTGGAATGTGATGGCAGAAAGGAGATAAGACAACAACCGGACGCTGATGGGATGAAAGGTTTCAGTGCAAGTGATAGATGCCTGGTCCTCAAAGTAAACTGGTTTCTACCTCTTGAGTGTGGTGAAGCTTCTTAATCTGATCTTTTAGAAACGATTTGACAGTTTGTACAATATTGACCGCTCGTATTACGTGTTCACATTGTTTCATCTTTCTGCCAATGATGGCGCTTTCAACGAAATGTTTCCTGTTGTTGTCATGACATTTCGTGGGTCACCTACATTTTTTTTTTACAGTTTGAAGAAACCTTTCAGTGGGCTTCAGCAAATTTACCAAACATTTCGAAATTCAATGACGTTAATCTTGCCAGGAAGTGAGATAAACATTGCTCAAGTCTTGTGATATGGCTTTACTCATAACTTATTGTTTGGCTCAAATTCGCCGCTCACCACTCTCCCTGGCAGCTGACCTACTTTCAAAGCTGGTGGGGTTTCACAAAAATCTTGATTTTGGATTATTTACCCCATTGTGTGGTTTTGCGCTTTTAGCGATGTAAAGCTGTCACATACACCAAGATCATTAACCGACTAGTGCTGAGTATTCCAATATATTTGAAATATTGCTTTGAACCCCCACACTAACCCTTCTCAAAACGGTCCCACTCAAAAGAGATCGTTAAAAGGTTACGAATGTAATTTAGTGCAGTTAATTACAGACATTTTATAGCGCCATCGCCGCACCTTGCTTCATCATGTCGAGAGTGATACAATGTAATATAACTTAACGCCACACAATTATGTCCTAACAAGGTGACACAAAGTGACCCAAGAGTCTGTCGTGGCGGGTATTTCATTCTATGTGGTGCCTTAATTTGGGGGCGTGTTTCGTTAATAAACCATGAAAAACAAACAGCTTTTTCAATTTTAAATGACAATTTAATGGTTGGTGTCAACAGCTTTTTCAATTTTAAAGGACAATTTAATGGTTGGTGTCAGTGTTGATGGCGGGTTTTTGAGTACAGATAGGGGCCGGGTTGACTGGACAAATAGCAAAACAAAATAATCTGTGACAATAATTTAATGGTAAAATTCCCGTAACAATAAATCAAACTGTTATACCACCTCATTTCTTCTTTGGTTTTTCTTCTCTGTTTTAGCCATTGTGAACACATGCTAAAAAACAAAACAAAATTTCTAGCTTTTGTTTGCGTGTTGATCTTGATTACCAGATCATGGAGGGACATGGATTGTTTGACCTGACAATCTTCAAAGTCCGCAAGCAAACCGGATGAACGAAAACGGATCCAATGTGTGAACAGGCCATACAGATCAAAAAGGGAAAATGAAAGAAGGACAAAATAAATGAAATTAAAGTGCAGTTGCAGAAACGATTTCAATAATTACAAAGAAAACAATGGCATCATTGCCTTTTCATTACCTGTGGCATTTGTCAACATGTCTGAAATCGATATAGCCAGGCGTTCATATTGTTGGGAATACAATCGCAGCTAGGACAAGCATTATTAATGGTAATGATATCTTGTATCTGGCTTATTTTTTTCATTGAAAACGGGAGGATCACGGACAAAGCTCAGCCTGTTTCAGAAAGGTTATATTGAATGTCAAGACAATGAAGTTAATAGGTTGTTAGACCGGAAATAGCTAGCTGGTCGAATAAGGCATGTTGCTGTCACCTGAGATCTGAAGTCTTTACAGTCCAAACGACAAGGTCCATTTTTCTTTCAGAGCATTTGCTAATGGCTATTGGCCAACAACAGCAATAATTATCAACAAAAGCTGATCGTAATTTCCGCCACCGTATTGTGCAGTCCAGAACTTTTGTTTTGATCATCATTCTGCCATTCTTATAGAGTAAGGACGTCTTTGTCCTCCACAATAATCCGGGGAAGCTAATCTCTGAAATTTCCGTTCTCTTCATCTTTTCGAAAGGTTTGCTTTAGAAGTTACGCCGTCTCATTACGTCTTATGAACATCTCGAAAGCAATTCTACTGAAAGCGTGGGAAATTCTGTCCAGGCTCAGCCTCACATTTGAAGACATCTTAAGGCGTTTTGTAGTGGAGGAGGGTTAGAAAGATTATTTGGAGGCTTTATACTCTCCCACCCCCCCCCCCAAGGGGAATTCTCCCTTTACATGTAAAAAGAAACCGCTCACCCCTCTCATCGCCATCCATGAAAGAATTTTTTTCTGGCGTCTACCCACAGCGGGTCTTGTCCTCTTCCGAAAGAGGCTAATATTTACAATTTGATTTACAAATGTTTATAAACATTTACTAAACTTTTTATCAGATCTATACAAAAAAACGTTTTAGAGCTTTATCGGTGTATTAAAATACACACAGAAGTATTTAATTCTATCTGCGAAATTTAAACTAACTGATGAGGCTTTGATAAAAAAAAATATATAAATATACTATTCAAATAGACCTTGAACAGCTCAAAGTGACTGTTAACGGGCCGACTCTTCGTAAAAACCCAAATTCTAACTCAAACTCAAAATCAAACTCATCGCCCTGCTCAAGACCTGTCCTAGAAACCTCATGGCATAAAACAATACAAAACAAACAAGAAACATCATGTCTCGAGATCATGTCCTTCCTTAAATGAGGATGTAGATTTTCTGAATCGGCCAGTGCCAATAGACTGTGCTGATCCTATCGCTCTCTCCTCTCTAGATAATACGAATTCTGCCCCTCACTTTATCATTAGACGGCTATTATTGATGAAATTCCTGATATTTTTTAAACATGTTCTCGCTGTTTTCTGCTTTCTCTCACAATTGCAGCCCTGTGAAAAAAGATCACTGGAAAGCTGCCATAGGTGTCACAAGACCAGCTATGTAAGCGTTCCGTAATTATTTTGGAGACGAAAAATATTTCTCTTTTCTAGCTTTTATCACACCAGCAGTGGTTGACACATAAGCATTAGGACGTGAAACAATTCTGCAAGAGGCAGGACATTTATAAATAATTTATTATATCAAGGCAGTTTAGAGCTGTAAACCTTAATGGCATTGGCAGCCACCCTCTATGTTTAATAAAATTCTGCCTCTCCAGACAAGTTGAGTGTTTTGCCTGGTCTCCTAACTAATAAACGTATTTGTCCTAAGTTAAAGGTTGTTTGTTGCAAAGGATTGGCTGCTTATAATACAGGGCAGCGGCTATTTTAGTGATATTGTGAAAATTTCACTACCTACAGTTGTGATAAATTGCCGTATTCTGTTCCCTGATCTATCTATCTATCTATCTATCTATCTATCTATCTATCTATCTATCTATCTATCTATCTATCTATCTATCTATCTATCTATCTATCTATCTATCTATCTATCTATCTATCTATCTATCTATCTATCTATCTATCTATCTATCTATCTATCTATCTATCTATCTATCTATCTATCTATCTATCTATCTATCTATCTATTTATCTATCTGCATGTCTGTCTTCCTGCCGGCCTCCCTGCCTTCCTGTCTGCCTTCCTGTCTGTCTGTTTATCTATCTACAAACTTGCAATAAAGCTCTACATTCCAAGCATCCTCCCATAAAACTTGTAATATTTTTCAGCAAGGAGCAGCGAGGCGGCGAATCATCACTTTATAATGGTGGAGAACCCAACTTTTATTTCAGTCAGGCCCCAAACTTCTACTCTTATATTATCAGTTTATGGTATTACACAAAACGCAACCATTATAGGTAAAAGATGACAATGGTCTCTATGCGGGCGCGAAATATCTTCATGAGTTTATGATAACATCCCTTGGTTTAAGTCCGTCATTTCCCTTTCTGTGTTTGGTCATGTCATTCATTTTGAACGCCATTGATGGGGGTGGGGTGGGGGGTGAGGTGGAATAATGTCCGCGTCAGTACCGCTTCATATTGGTCAAGGTGTCCTACTGTTTTTCTTTCACCTATTACAAGTTACATTAGTACCTGTAGTCCTGTTTACTTTGTGGCATCAAAGGCAAAGTTAATAAGGTCTTTTCTGTATGGATTACTGGCCTCAGTAGTATCATTAAATGACTACACTTACCCTACGTGGTCGGAATTTTGACGACATTGACCCATTTGCCAGACACGGCAGTCGCTATTATTTCCAGATTAAAACGCCATTTGCTAGTTGAAATTCCGTCTATCATTTCTTATCGTATTTACAGAAATTATGAGCAAAGATTATACAAACATTAGTAAATGTGTAGTGTAGCAGCAAGACTGGAAGTAGAGTCAAAATATGGAAAGTATGACATAAGAAATAATACAGAAACAATTCAATGAAACACAAATGAAAAGGGAAGACAAATCGAATGTTCGACCAATTGATCTTTAATGGGAAAAAGATGTAACAGGATGTAAAATTCGACTATTTTTTCCCCTTGTTTTGACTTCAGGAATAAAGACATCACGCGAAAGGATTAAAAATTGCGATAGCAAAAAGTATACTAATGGTAGATCACTGGCTTAATATATAATCATTCATTATCATCAGTACTCTTATCTATCTCTATCAGCATTTCATAATAGAGTCAATGAACCTATGTCACTCAAAAATGTTTGCTACTTTTTTTCTTTAGTTGACCTTTCTTTGCATCCGACTTTCCCGTGTGTCTGGCCGTATATGTGCCTATCTGTGTATCTCTCTCACACACGTATTGGTAAATAATACGATTTTGCAGTTAAGTGAACACATGGGTTTGCAATGAGGATGTTTCAATATTTAACGTGGAAGCCGAAGAGTAGCTGCGCGTGCTCAGAGGAAAATAAGCTCGGAAACAAAAAATGTTTTCCTCTGATTACTGTCGGCACTCACTTGTAGCAGCTGTAACCATTAAATGGGATCATTTTTATCGATATTTATATAAACTTGTGAGGAAATTAAAAAAAAAAAAAAATTCTTTTGTAAAAAACGCTTAAAATATTATTCTATTGAGCCAAATAAGTTTATATGGGCATGCAAAAATACAATCATTTAAGTGGAATCTTTGAACAGGTCTTTTAGAAAGAATGGCGGGGATAACTTTAAAACGAGCTTTCATAGATCCGTGGCCACGTGTGAGCGATACGTACTGAACTAGGATCTGTAGCCACAGTATCCAAATGTGCGTCCATCTTGATCACCGCCCAAATAGTGGCTTTCTCATGGTTTTTTTCAGCAGCAGCGATGATGAATCTTAGGTCCGAGGATTTAGAAATGCATATAGGAGATGAAGACTTCCACAAAGAGTCTGATGTCTTTGTTTTAGGAGGATCATGTTTGATGTCTTTATGTTAGGAGTATCACTGCTTTTAGCATTTACGCCCAGCTTTACTTGTTGTTGTTATCTTGTCTTCCCCAAGGTTTGAAGCCTATTGTTCAAGTTGAAACTCAGTTAACTCATCTCATCCGGCTATCCAGGATCCTGGGAATGAATAACGACTTTGTACAAAAATCTTATACAACGTGCGTATACGAACATTAAGATTAAGATTCGGCTGACATAACTAGCCCGCCAAGAATGAGCAGCTAGGGTATATATCTTTGAAGGCTTCCTCTGGTATAATTATTTCCAACGTGTTGTAAATGTCATCCCTGGGTTTTTTTCTTCTTTCTTTTTTTTTGGCCTATTTTTCTGAGCGGGGAATTCGAGCTCGAAATGAACACAGATGAATTCACAAGTACAATAAGAGCAGCTTGCTCATTAAAAAGAAACCTCATTTGAGGAAACCCAACAAACTCGCCCAAACCAAATTAATTAGTTCCTTCTAGGGTAAAAACGAAAAAACAAAGAAAGAAATCTCGCAACCATGATACAGTTCCTTAACTGTTTATGTCGTTTGATGTGTAGGGTTTATTCAAACTGTTAGTTGTGTTCGAAATCACAAAAGGTACTTTGCTAAGTGTCGTGTGCCTATAAATGTGAATGTGTGTGACAAATTTCCTCTTTGCAGCCCCAGACTGGCATTGACACAATGAAATTGAACATGGCCGGCACTGAAATTGGATGAAAACATGAAATGCTTAATCTTAAATAAATAATAGCATTCGTCATGATGGTCACGGCCATTTCTGAACTGCTCAATTAAGATTAATATGCTGTTGAATTAATTTGTAGAAACCTAAACTCCAACTTTAATTTACGAGGTAAGATCATTTAGGTCTATGAGTCCGACGGTTTCGTCGATACTGAAACTTTTGGTGGCATAGTCATGGGCGTATGAGAGCTCTTTGGTTAAGAAGACGGAGGGGTTGATTTGCCCGAACGTGTACATTATTGTGAATTTATTAGACGTATTGCTTTCTTTGTCCGATTTTGTTTTCTTTGGCCGCTTGAGAAATTTCCCCACGTCTTAATTATGTAGGAAACCAACAAATAAAGCATGTTAACAAAGTTTATACTTCGTTATGATAAGTATTGAACAGTTAGAGATAGGATGAGCAGTGGGTCAGAGGAGAGCGCAGTATATCGGTCAGAAACCTGAGCATTTGGCTAAACACCCGCAAACGGGCTAGATGGACACCACCACGTGTCCAGGTGAGAAATGTTAACAATCATTGACAGACCCAAGACAGAAAGCCGGTGATCTGTCCTTGGCGACGTTTTCTATGTAAAGGCAATGCTTTAATGCATCCTGCTCACCATAGAAGTTGTTCTATTTTTCAAGTAGGTCACGAGTTTTTCATCTTTCATCTCAAGTACTGACGTGTCGACCATTTTAGTACTTTTGAAATTACGGATATCTTATCATTGCCTTGTGGAGAGATGTCACAAAGTGGCACATCGATATCTTTAACAGTTTTATAAGCATGTTAACGTTCTTGCCACATGCTTGACTTAACAAATCTAACTCTCACCAAAGGTTGTTGTAATGGGTACGTACCCACCCTAAGCGTTTTGCGCGAGGAGCGCGCGCGTATACGTACCTATCCCTAATCCCGTCCTTATCCTCAACCCTAAATCTTATCGAAACCCTGGTCCTGCCTGCTACCCTTTCAACCAAACAACTAGGAGGAAAACAAAAAGAAAGCCGGAAAGGATAATTAATTAAGGCTGTTGTTAGGAGTATTTCGGGAGGAGCTCTCTAGCTCTGGAGTCACAAAAATGCGTTAAAATACGCACTCCTAGCGCAAAAAAAGACTTGAGGGACATAATTACGTATTTGTAACAATATTTGTCACCAAACCTTTGAAGCGCTCTCCTGTAAAATGGGTATATTGTTGATAGGCCAGTACACGAGACGAACGAAGATTAATTTGTTTGTTCTTTGTTTCCTTTTTGGCAACATAACAAATTATACCTGAAGTAAAAGCCGGGTCAACTACATTGAGATGTTTATTCTTCCCCATCACAATTCTTGGCTTCTCCCTCCCTCCCACACATACCCTCGTCCTCACTTAGCTCAAATGATGACTTTTCTCTCTCCTTCTCCGCCCTCGACAACCCATCCATCCAGCGCTAGAGAGTCCCCACGTTCGACGCCCGCCACAAGTTGGTGAATAGCGGAGCGTGCCCTGAGTGAGTAACTGGCGGGGTGTCCTGGCCAAATGTGAGCTAAACAATGCGTTTCTTTGCGTATGGTTAATCAAAGTCTTCGCTGTTTTGGCACCGCACAGACACTTTAAAGTTTTATAACTAAATTATCTTTTTACACGTTCATTAGAAATGCAAGTAATTCAACAAAGAATGTATTTTTTTCATTAGTTTCACCTGACATGTCAGTAATATACTTTGTATTTGGAGCAGCATCTCTTTTTCTATCTGGTTTGCACTATTTGACTGGACTATCAAAACCAAATGGTATAGTGTTGATGAGATCTGTATTTGCGAAGACCTACTTGACAACTGTAAACAACCAGGCACTCTCCGCTTGAGGTAAGTTACAGTGTGACTAATCTCTTGGCTCCTGTTTTTTTCCCAATGGAATAAATTCGGTTTTAATTGAAAATCAGTTCAAATTCTCTTGGGAGAAAAAGGCGAAAATAAACAAATGAACATTAACTCATTTCCCCCAAAGATTTGGAGTTTGTTTTTACGGCGGTATCCTTATGATAAAAATGAATTACAAACTGCCCATTTTCCCGAATATTTCGACGTGTAGTACCGTACACATTACCAGTGTGCACATTTTCTTCAGTGTACCAGTGTCGTCACGAAAAGCGGACAAAATCATGTGGTGGAAAGATCAGTATTATTATTTGCTCATTTTGTCATTGTCCTTTCTATAAACGAATATGCGGAGGGTGAATTTCCTTCACATTTCCTTTTTTTCTTTTTCTTGTTAAATACAAAATAAAATTACAATTTTTTTCGCGTTCTATTTTCATTTATTCCGTTCCAAACTTCACTGATATTATTCACTATAAGAATTTAATAAATATACCACTTACAAACAATAATCCTGCTTGTGCTCAGGTTGCCGGACTTTATATACTTTGTATAATATTTAACAACAAAAAATAATGTACACTTCCGAAATTCATTAATCGTATGAACATTAATTCACTGTAAGAAAGCTATTTGCGGTTCTAGAAGTTTGCTCTATCACAGACGGACAGTACTGAATATTTCCAGTGAGAAGGTCATCGTGAGCGATATACATTATTTTGCTTGGTTGCAGACAGCTGATAAACGCTTGTCTGCATTGCTACCTCTGTGGATTTTGTCACTTTCCTTCCGGTGACCAAATCTGTTGTTGCTTTTATTTCTGTCTGAGTGTAGTGGCAAAAAATACATAATTATTCTAAAATGGTCCCGCCCCTGCATCTCAGCCCACTAATGGCTAAAATAGCCTGTGGCCTTAGGACTCGAAGAAATCACTCAAGCAGGAGTTCTCTAGACCGTGCCAACCACAAATCAAAGTTCAGACTTTTCAGATACATACTCTCTGTCTGTCTGTCTCTCTCTCTCTCTCTCTCTCTCTCTCTCTCTCTCTAGCGACCGAAAGAATATTCATTTTTCCACTTCCAGTGACGCATCCCAGCCTTGCCCTGCCACTCAGCGTCACCGTCTTTGTGACTTCAGGGCGCAGTTGCCTTCCACTACATCTCTTAATTAACAACTTGTGAACGTTTGGCGGGGACGTAAGCAATCCATGACAACCAGTGAATGGCATGGGGCATAAATGTCCATTGATCATCCGTGTCTCTGCTCACCAGCTTGGATGATGAACGACAGTCTGGGTTTAACTCAGACAAATTATATTGACGGTCAATGTAACTTATTAATCATTCAAACTTGGCGCTAGAAAATCGAGCAACAATTAGGTAATAAATCTCGCTTGTACACTTGGAGGGGTCTCACCGTGTCTTTCTGACCAGAAGTCTAGGAATTCTATGACACATAAAAATGTTCTAATAATAGTAATTTTGTGCAGTTCGTAGAGTTTCTCAAACTTCCAGATATAGGGAAATATAAAGTGGATAAAATAAAGACTTTAGTGATGATTTTCGATCAAGAAACAATTTCATCCCAGTTGCAATACACAGGCTGGTACTGTGCAAATACAGTGACTTGTCAACAAAAATATTTAATTAATAATCGTGACTGTTGCTGAAGTCTGAACATAATTTATAGCGGCAAGTATTCTCCTAATCACGATGTCCCCATAAATCTGAATATTGAACTGATTTTAGTTTTAAAATTTCGACAACGACAATTTCCTACAACTTTGTGTAATGAAACTCCAGGGCATTTTTGGAGAAGTCGCAGCACTTCATTATTTTTCCCATTTATGGGGCGAATCTCACTATCTAAGTTTTTAGTGCCAGATTGATTAACCTACCGTTACACATCAAAAAGAAAATTTTAACCCCATCTAGAGCCGGATGTCAGAAATTGATTTGAACGTTAACGAGGTCCTCCATAGTTCCATTTAACGGTTCTCTTGGCACAGAAATAACTAGAGATGGTTGTTATTTTCCGAATCATTGGCTCAAATACCTCCTTCACGTTCACACGTCGCTGGGATGGATGGCTGGCTGAAAGTTTGGTTAAAAGGACCTTTCTCTAGTGGCTGGGCTCAATCGAATTCACTTTATTAACACAGGCTCAGAAGATTTCATAATTACATTGGGGACCAGAATTTAAAAAAAAAGCCCGTCGAGATTTGAAGTTCTCTGGTAAATTTAATAGGAACCACCGTTTCCTTTAGGGGATTCGGAGCTGGTTGTCTTCCTTTTAGTATGGACTCTTGATTTTGAATTGCAGATCGAAGTTGGATATTTCCAGGTCTGTGTGGATTTGAGGACGGCTCATCTTTCCTCCATTGTGTTCAATATTACACTACAGACGGATATGCGATTGTAATTCATCATATTGTACGGAGGCATCTATTATAAGGATAGGTCTCATGCCATGGTTATCCCTTATTGTGAGACGCGAAACCCAAAGTAAATGCAGGTGACGATGAAAACAATATAAGCGCCCGAAGACTACGTTTTCATCCATTTCAATGCTTTAACCGGAAAGTACCGGACATACAAATAAACAGACAGACCAGCACACAGACATACAGACAGACACCGATAGACAGACGGACAGACAGATACCGGTAGACAGACAGACAGACATCGATAAACAGACAGACAGTCACTGATAGACAGACACCGATAGACAGGCAGACGGACAGACAGACAGACAGACAGACAAACTGTCCGATAGCTTTGATTCTTATCTGCAATTTTCTCTAAACGGGCAATGTAACCCAGGGCTCGACAAACAAAACGAAACACTGAAATATTTAGTGTTTAAGATAACGTAACTGTCCTGTCTGAGGTAACGTATGACCCTTGGCAGTAATCGACTACAGGCAGATAAAATTTAAACACTCCTTCTGTTATTCAGTATCGAAGGAGTCTTCCATAGTCTGGCGTCTCTGTTCAAATAGTAAAACGTCTTAGCAGTTTAGTTGGAAAGTCCTTTCGTGTGGGGGGTGGGGGGGGGTGAGGGGCGAGCGAGATAGAGAGAGAGAGAGAGAGAGAGGGGGGGGGGAGAAAGAGAGAGAGAGAGGGAGAACCTTAACATAGAAAAACATAATGGATCTGAAACCAGCCATTATAATGTATGCAGAGATCATTAGGAATTTTATACGGCCATCTTGTTGTTGTTACAGGGCACTAACTGTACAATTTTGTTTAACGTGGCAACCTTATTGCACAATTGTGTCTAACGTGGCAAACGGAAATTACCAAACGTTCACAAAGTAAAATGTCTTTCCCAATTTCACGCTGGAAACTAAAAGCCGAAGCTTAGACGATCGGCACCCAGAAATAGTACGGGAGAGAGACGAGAACCGTGGGCGTCCTGTAGTATATCTTGAACTTTCTGACGTTCCGTAATCAATTCCACATCACGCCTGATTTACTTGATTGATACGTCATTTAATCACGTCTGGGTTGCAGACTTCAATTTAGATATATCTTTCAATCAGAAGGCCGTAGGGTTTTCTTTCCGCTCTCTCTTCCACAGGGGCAGCGTCCACTTGGACAAGGTCTAAGATTCAGTAACACTGCGTCACCGTTCTCCAGAACCGGAGAAATCAGTTTTTGGCTACATTTCAGGAGAAGCAAAAGGCTGTTTTATTTGGTAGCATAACTGGTCTAGGTATGATGAATTTTCGGCAGTTATTAATTCTTCTTTCGGCACTGGAGAAGTTTACAACCAAGATCATTCGAGGCTGCTTTGAATGTAATTGAATCGATTTTTCCAACTTTTGAGTTACTGCACTCTACAGAATGGGAACGGTGGCGACTGGGTAGGGATAGAGTGTGAATTGATTGAAGGCGCGGCAAGTTTACTTTATCATGATATATTTTGTTTTCCAAATTTGAAAGTGAGTTATTTGCTGATATTGTCCCTTCGACCTTTTCGGCTCTGCAGTCAAAAAATCAGTTCGCCTGTGAGAAAGGATGAAAAGACACATATTTTGTAAAAGGCCTAATCGGATCCTGGGGAAAGGAATGGAACTGAACTAAGGGTTGCCCTGACTTTACATTAGAATGAATGTAAATTTATGGTTATGTTAGAAAACTTGAACAAGAAAAGGCATTATTTTGAAGTAATCGGAAATAATATTATTACATGAATTCTTTGAATAATTGCATTTTGCGTTTTATTTTGTCATTATTATATTGTTTTTGTTTTTATCTCCTGTAATGAATTCAATACCATTAGCTCTTTTACCTCGATCCAGAGGCTGAGCAACCTGACTTTTTACGAGCTCTTGTCACACGAGTCGTGTTTTATTTTCCGGTGAAGGTCAAAGTTTTAAAGCTCTCGACTCCAGTTCTTGTTTGTTCTATCGCCATTTTCTGAAAAACTGGAGATCTTTGATTATGAAGGTATAGGAAATGCACACTTGCGCACTTTGACATTAATTTGTTTAAAATGTGTTGTGATACTTATCAAACTGTTTCACAGTTCCTTATATTCCAACTCTTTATCCTAATACTAAAGTCGCAAACGTCTAATGTCGAATTTTCGAGTTGTGCAAAAAGTGGAGCTGAAACGAACATGGACTAGGGTCGCGGGATGTTATCAAATTTGTGAGGTATTAAGTTGCCCGCCTTAACGGGATCTCCTGCTTACACTGTGATGGAACCCAATGTTATAATGATGTGTCTCTGTGTGGTGAAAAGAGAGAGAGAGTGTGTGTGTGGATGTGCACTGTGTATAATATATTTTGTATCTAATTAACCCGATGCTAATATGTGATGAAAAGAGGATTTTTGTACTCTTGATTAACATCCTCATGATAAACACCCTGAAAATAAAAATTACATAACTGAATTTTCATCAACGAATTTCTCATTTACCGCAACGTTTCATTACCGTTAACAATGAGATAATAAGGCTTAAAAGTGTATGGTTAATAGTTTACTCCACTCGTCACTGAGAAGTCAAATTCTGTACACGAAATGATAATCATGATAGTGATACTTTGTTGGACACTGACTGGTACAGACGAATTGTTGAATTTGATGGAAATCGAAAGATACTTAAGGGTGAAACAGAAGCATTTTCAGCACATCTACGATACAAAATTTGTTGAAACTGAATAATGATAATCGATTAGCTGAATTTGATTGATCATATAAAGTCATGTCTTTACTCTATGTAACATGAACTTCATAGACTGAATGTTAAATTATTGGGAAGCAGTGCACATAATTTTTATTTTTTTCACGCATTACCCATAATTGTTAGTGACCATTGCCAATTTGATATCAAAGACACCAGGTTCTTGCGTACATGCGCATCGCATGCGTTATAGACTGGCATTTTATAGAATCTCTCCAATTGTGACTTGAAATGTGATATTTCAAATTTTATAGGCAATGTTTATTGCGTGATTTTTTTTTTCTGTATCATTATTCATGAGGATGTCTAAGGCGCACATTAATGAATCTTCATTCGCCAAGCGGGTCACTCTAAACTGGCAGAAGTGGAGACGCCTGCTTATATTAATTTGTGAAGTTTGGGAAGATTGGCAGTCTCGAATGTTTTTGCATAATACACTGAATTATGTATTCGGCGCCTTCGAAATATATTCGATCCTGGGTATTTTTTTTGTTTTGTTTTTGTCGGTGCAATGTCCACTACACGGCTTCTATTTTAGATGAAAATCAATCATTATTCCACCCCTGTACCGTCATTTTGTATTATACTGTCTGTTTTTTTAAAACCATCTTCATTCCTTAGGTTGATCTCTGTCTCAGAAGGAACTCTAGATTTCTCTCTCCGAAGACAACATTAATGTTTTGTTATGGTGATTTTTCAGACCTAATTGCCTATTATGACAGCTTTGATATATCCCGATGAAATTTTGTCCGACAGCTTTTTCTAGACGGTTTTAATGAAATACCATAACAATAAAAAATGCAGATTAAGGCTTTCGTTCGTTTGTTTGAGAACGAATAATGATTATCTTGGCATGAAAACCATTCTTTAAGCTTTCATTGTCACAACGCCCTGGCAACAATATTGCCTGGGGATAGCCAAGTATTTTAAAATGCCAGTGATCTCTTGACCCACAGGAAAGAGAAGCAGATAAAACAAAATGGGAGGAGAAAGGGGTGGGGGTGGAGTCTTCCTGATTTCGTTGAGTACTAATTATTTCGGAGACACAGAGAAATTTTAGAGGTTAGAGCTAGGGTTGGGGTTAGGTTTAATTAATCGGCCGCTAGAACATTTTCCTTGGCAAGTGTATGCCAACAAAGACGTTTTCAAAAATCGGCCATACGTTTAGTACATGGGTCATGGCCATACGTTTAATACACGGGGCCTTCATGACCCCAATAACATCTAACTAGTTTATTTAATACGACCTTGCGTGCCAGAGATTCTGCTGCTGTCGTGCAATTTCTTTACATTAGAATAAAACTAACTTGAAAAGTTCGCCATTCTCATACTGTCACCATGTAATAACTTAGGTATATTCGAGCGTATATATATTTGCAACATAAAGATGACGGTTACACGATATTTCTAAAAAATGTTGCATTTTTGACTTAGCAGATCCAAAATGTAACTAAAAAAAAACACCAATAAAAAAATATGGCCGATATATTAATTTGCAATTTGGTGTGAGAAGCCTCTCGACAAATCAGTTTATACAACTCTGCCCATTCTAACTCGTGTAGACGGAATTGTACGCACGACTGTTACTTCAAGTGACTTTTCTGGCGAATACCATCTGTTATTAGTTGGGTGCTCAGCCGGCGCACCAAGCATTTCTGCCGACATTTAGACAAAACCCGAATTCATCAGAAAACGTCTGTGAGCGATCTCATAATTATTTTAATTTTCAACACACTTCCCACTCTCTGCGTCATGGTTTCCTCTACAGAGGTAACAGTTTTGCTGGAAAAGTGTTCGATTAAAGTGTAAAGAGTCACGGCATGAAAGGTTTCTTTATTATTATTTTTTTTTACCGATAAGCCATTAAAAACATCAGTTTTAGTGGTGATTAAAGGAAGTGCTTCGGCAGGTGCATTCCTGTTTCATCTCTTCATAAAAATATATGACGGGATGGTGTGGTCTACGACTGCAGTTAGAGATTATTTCAAAGACTACAAAAACATGCATCTAGAGCAGTGCCTCTGCATATTTTCTGCCCCACGCCCCACTTCAATTTTCGAAAAAAAAAAAAAACGTGCAACTCACCATGATCAGACAAATTTAGTGTACAGTATAATAATTATTGTTATTCCCACCCCCCATTCTGAAGTCTCACGGCCAACCTCGAGAAACGCTGATCAAGAGGGCTGATTGGTCATTCCCCGCCCATGGACTCTCTTAAAGACACGCCCTTGAACGGCGTTCATATTTTGCTGTCATGGAAGTATGATGATAAAAGGTACTGTCTTTACAGAAGCACTTCTGAAATTAGAAGGAGCGCCTGCAATAAAATGTCAGTAATTAGTTACAGCCACATTCAAAGGAGCGGCTTGAACGTCGTTGTTTACAGACAGATGGTTTATTGTACTGTTTGGGGGGGCTGGGTAGTTATCGATACCAAGAATCCGAGTACTCGCTATCGTTGGGGTATCGAGGGCATTCGATAGTTTTGCTCATGGCGAGCTGAATGTGCCATTATCTTTTAGTTTTAAATAAGGTTTACCTTGAAAAGCCTTTTTAGTTGTTGTTGTTGTTGTTATTGTTATTGCTGTATTGGTCTTCTTGTTCTTCTGACGGTGATGACTGTAATTAGTGTTAATCTTTTTGTTGCTACTGTTGAAATAGAAAAGTAGTTAAAAAGATGGGAGAAGAAGTTGAAAAAAAAAGAAAGGACCTAAATGTGATGAGACTTGTAATCTATGTTAAAAAAAAAAGTGTTGATATCATTTTATGGACTCACGCGTTTGTGCTCAGGCCACCGTGCAAAAAGGATCGGACGTGAAATTAGCAACACAAAGCAAACTAAAAAGAACAAAACTTCTCTATCATTTCAAGTCTTCAGATATACAATTTCATGGAAATCCAAGCTGTTTTCAAGTCTCCAGATATAAAATTTCATGGAAATCCAAGTTGCATGAGCGGCTGCAGGTCTTGTTATGTTAACAATGTTAACAATCGTAGGGTTTTCTTTAGATAAAAAGTGGTGTTCCTTGGTGCTGAAAAAACCGCTGCACAGTTTTGTGAGTATTAAGACTACGAAGAGATACATGTCAACACGAACTCTAGATAAATATTACCAACGTCATTGATCTCAGCTGGGCTCTCGGAATGTTGACATAATAATCTTGTTTTCTTCTTTTTCTTCAAGTTTTACCATGTCTATTTAATGCAGTCTGTAGTTCTCTTTCGCTCGGGTGAAATTCTAGCGGTTATATCCGCACAATTAAAAAAAAAACTGAATGAGGCATTATTTATTTATTTATTTACTTATTAATTATTTAATATTACTATGTATGTTTGCCAATATGAAGAATATGCACACGCGTTACCTGAGCACTCATATAAAACTTCTCTCCGTTCTAATTAAATACACCTGGATCTTCGGTAAAATAGCGTTTAAAAGAAATAATTAGGGTCATTTATCAATTGGGATTTGCATACCGCAACAAGGCTGAAAGATCTGCAGTACCCATTACAATGTCAGTGCATAGATTCTTACACTTTTTATAAATTTTGCAACTCCCCACAATGGTCTTTATAAAATATAATGGCAAGGACAAAGTTTGTCCCAACAATCAAGGAAGTGCATGATGAGATGAACAGTGGTATTCCATTATGTGATAAGAAATAAGTGATGTTTTTTACTCTGGTCGAGCGATCAAAACAGGGAACGGACATGGTGCTAGGAGATCAAGATGATGTAAAGCTAATTGGAATTAATTAGGCTCCGCATTGGTCAAACTGGCATTTGGATAAAGAATTGCCATTGGTTAACAGTTCCCAAGGGAGTAAAGGATGACCAGTGAGTTCGTTGATCTATTGTTATGTATAGGAGATTGATCTATGTCTTCTCTGGAGTAAAAGGAAATATGCTCCGTACCGTGCCGACTTCCCCCTCTTGCGCTCTCATTGTCTCGCTCATTCTCTTTCTCTCACATACATACACTCACACTCTATTTCTCTCTCACTTTCTCACTTTATGTCTCTCTCTCGCTCTCTCTCTCTCATTCTCTTTCTCTCACATATGCATACATACACACATACACACACACACACATACTCTCTCTATATTTCTCTCTCACTTTCTCACTCTTTTGTCTCTCTCTCTCTCTCTCTCTATCTGTCAGTCTGTCTGTCTGTCTGTCTGTCTATCTGTCTGTCTGTCTGTCTCTCTCTCTCGCTCTCTCTACTTCATTTTCTTTCTCTCCACCCCCTGTTGGATTTTCTCCTCAAACACACGCGTCATTCTTTCATTTCCTGGTTACAGCCACCCGGCAGCTCATGACTTTGTTAGAGCAGTATCAAAGTGAGTTACACAGTTGAGGTCCATTTTCAAAGTAAAAGCGATCTAACTTCGTTTTCCGCCATGTTACAAATGCCAGCACCAAAATGTCATGGTTCCAAGATGCTTGGGTCAGACAGCACCTCATCAATTTTTACAAACAGCCAATCTTGTGTATTAATCTGTCCCCAAAAAAGAAGAAAAAAAAACACAACAACACATAACAAACAGGATTTACATACATTTAAGGAAGCACAATAAAAGAAGGTGTGTAATGGTGAAAAAGTAATTGTCTTTATTTAAATGTATAGGTTGGTTTCACTTGAAATCATTTAACTGCTTCAAAGTTTTAACTCATTCGCTACAGAAAGCCGAATGTTCGGCTCTAGTGGAAACTGATTTTCCAGCACTAATATCTAAGCCAACTTCTCGAAATTATTGAATCCCACCCTGATTCATTGATTCTCTTTACATTAATGTCTAAATGTATTATGTCTTGTGTTTATACTGAGTCAAAGTAAAAACATCTTTGATTTATGTCTCCATTTCAAAATGGATAGTGGTGTGAGTTGCTATCCATACCCACTAAAGTTATCGTAGGGAATGAGTTCAATTAGTTGTTTCCCAAAAAAGCACTGGAGCATGTTTAGTGACGTCAGTGAAGCCTAGCAATAATGAGTCTCACTTACCGTCAAAATGCGCGTCTGCAAATTAAATTATTTGTACCCAAAGTGGCAGCGGCGCCGGGCTTGAAAACCGTCCATATCATAATTTCGAAGACGCCATTAATGAAACGGCAACATGCGATTTGAAGTTATCGCATCGGAAAATACATTTGGATCTTTCTCTGGCCATGGGTTTGTCTCACATTATCTATGTAAATGAAAGATAATGTGTGTGAGTTTAAACTCGGATTTACACGACATTTTGAAAATGCCTTTTTTTTTTTTCGCCCTGCGGGAGCTTCCGTTTACATTTGGAGGCCCCCATTTGGAGAAATTTTTGGAGTTTACTTTGTGACGCTAACTGCTCGCCTCCGGTTCTCCTTTTCACAAATGCAAGAGCCAGTCACGTCATCATGTCCGTCCGATGAGTTCACTATTACACAAACTTCCCAGTCCGCAACGCGGTCAGTTGGTGAGTAGTATTTTGCCGCGCGTGAGTGCTGAAGCAGGACTATGGATTATTACGGGAAATTTGTGTAGATCAGCGAGACAGAGAGAGAGAGAGAGAGAGAGAGAGAGAGAGAGACAAAGAGACAGAGAGAGAGGGAGAGAGGGAGAGAGAGAGAGAGAGAGGGAGGGAGAGAAGGAGAGAGAGAGGGAGAGAGAGAGAGAGGGAGAGAGAGAGGGAGAGAGAGAGGGAGAGAGAGAGGGAGAGAGAGAGGGAGAGAGAGAGAGGGAGAGAAGGATGGGAACATAGAGTGATTTATACCGGGTAATATCGGGTACCTCATCTAGTTATTAAATAAACTTGAGGACAGAATGCGAGATTACTTTCAATTTCATCTTAAGCAATGGTGGTACAAGCCCTGACGCTCGGAAAGAAATACACTTAATTGTTAATTGAAATCAAGCATTGAAAGAGCAGCTGAACAGTTCAATTTCCTCGGATGAAAATCCCGACAGCACCCAATATGATCAATAGCTTGATTGCCAGTGGTAACTCATTAGCGTTAGCGTTTTAACAAAACACTGTTTCTTTGATGGACTCGAGATTAATGAAAGATGAAAGAGTTGAAAGTAAAAACCCTAATGCCTTAAAATGATAACGAGGAGAATGCTGAACAGGGGACTTAATTATGACTAAAAAGAGGTAAGGCAAATATTAAGCAGTAAAAATAATGAGAACCAGGACAATTTATTGTGTAACTGAGATCATTATTTCCCTTAAAGCCTGTGCTGTATGATCATTCAAAATTTCTGCGCTAATGAGATACGGCATGATTTTGTGCAATTCTTCAGTTCGTGCTGGATTAACCATTAAGCAAAACGAGCACGTGCTTAGGGCATCGCGAAAAGGGGGAAACCAAAGAAATTTTAGGCTGAGCACCTTGCCTGTACTAAGTATAGAAGCAGACGTGTTACGTAAGATTAGTTCTGAGGACCTGATCAAAAGACTTTGCAGAGGAAGCGTTTCAAATAACTGTGAAGTGGACGTATACAAAAATAAACATGATTTTCCATTCTACTGTAAGTTTTGTTTCATTTCGATAAATAACATTTTATTTCATGGTTTGTTTTTGTTGATATTACTTATTTTGAATGACAAAATACAATATATGGGGACACGAAAATCTTTTAAGTGCTTAGGGCTTCTAAAGGTTTTAATCCTTCCCCGCCTTCAGTAAATATAAAATAGAGCAAATACTTTCAAATACGGTCAGTCATCACAGGAAACATCAAATGTTCATATCCGAGATGCACTGTGTTCGATATCTATGATATTGATTCTGCTCCTGACATTTTTTATCTTTCTGTTAATGTATCCCTTTGTGAATGTTTTTCCAAGGGACAGGACTCATACATCATGTAATTAACGGTTAAATTGCTATAGAAAACTCACCTTTGACAGCTTAAGGCAGGCATGCAATGTCATCCAAAAATACCTGGACTCTATTTTTAAAAAAATTATTTTAAATGATAGTAAGCCAAATAGTTCACTGGCGGCTAACCTTTTCATGGCGCTTGGCTCACACGTTGCACCTTCCCTCTGAACCAGGGTTTCTCAACCTTTGTTGTTCCAGGCCCTACTTCAGTTTTTCCAGAAAAACGTACGCCCCACCATGACCGGTCGAAGTTAGTATACAGTTCATACGAAAAGATTAAAAAATAGATATAGATCTATAATGTATTCAGTATTGTAGTTTTAATTAAAACTTCATTTCAAGTTTTATTCACCTTTTTCATACTTCAGGGGAGCCTTGTCGCTGGCTGCAGACTTGTTTGATTCTGAAGTCCCCCGCCCCACCAAAATATTGCCATGCCCCAACGGTGGGGCGTGTGCCTCGCCTTGAGAAACACTGTTCTGAACTCTTCTTATTTCATTGTAATTATTCCCTGTTGTTACTAGGGGAACCATTCCCTGCACGATTTTAGGTAAGTTTGAAAATCCACCACAAAACAATCTTCTAATTAAGGTACGACCTGAAACCAGTATCAGCTTATGGCTTATTAAGCGAGGAAGGCAGGAATATATTAACTGTGTTTTGTACGCAGACATTGTTGGACAGTACGTGAGGCGCAGCTAGGCAAACCCAAGATTTGAGTGGGTTGGCTGGTAATGTTGAGCGAAGGTTCACTCAAAATTCAATGTAGCGTCACTATCGGTTGTAAAGTAGAGCACTCTGGCATTGTGAGCGATGATGTGAAAAGATCAAGCTTTTCTGGCCCTCTTGATACTCACTACATTGCCACTTCAAGAAGATATGGGTTTAGTTTTGATAGACACAACTAGGTTAGCCTTTAAATATTAATAGTAAATCGGCGCAACGGAATTCCTCGGTGAGATTTCAGGTCTGATAGCTACACAATCATCAAGATTCCCACTCGGCCCCGAATCTCCATCCTTTTATCAGAAAACGGCCTGTATCGGACTCTAGAAGTCATTAAAGCAACGCAGATTAAATTCAGTGGGCGGTGATTGGCCTTAAATTTTGATAAATGATATCCGAGCAGAAACGGCATCTCATAATCAGAAACAACGTTGTAAACATGGAGAGAAGGGGAGATTAAGAACAACTAGATATTGAAAGAAATAGAACGAGACAACTGGGAATCGAAATGAGCTATTACACAGCGACCAGAACAGGACCTGCAATTCAAATAAACCAGAGGTTGCTACAGATCACTCTTCCCATCTCTTACAAACAATGATAACATTATTTATAACGTAACCACAGCCCCCGAACGCTATATTTATATAACTTCAGGGAATTCTCTTCTCCCCCGCCCCTGCCCCGCACCCCACCTCCTCCGCTCTGTTCACTGGAAACTGAGTATAGATTCACAAAACAGGAAAAGCAAAACTTTATACAGAATAAATAGCTTTTCTCTTATGGGAATCTTTGCAATTTTTCATTACATCTACATAAAGGGCTTTTTATAAAATAAATTTATGTGAGGCTGAGAAGGTATTTAACTCGCAAGTATTTGAAATAGGCAGAAAACCAGCGAATGTCTGAGCAGTGTTCAAGTCCAATAAAGTCAGAATTTTTTATTTTTCTTCTTGTTCTTAGCTCTTGAGCTCAAAGTAGATCAATATTGCTTGGAACACGGGATAAGTACGTTCTCCGTTGCGATTGAAGTTCTCAAGACAATTGTCGATAATGCTATTGTCACTGTCCCCTTGAACCTGTAACATTTACACCAGTACAGGTTCTTCCATACATGTATCCAGTGAACGTGAAATAGAACAAAGATTCTGTTGTACAATTCAGATTATTTCGGCCACGGAAAAGTGTCAGATGTGACACATGGAAACACAAAAGAACGTAAATTTTTATCATTTTCATCCTTGCCTTGGAGTAATGAATGGTCACAATCCCTGCCCACGGCGTTTCATAAGAAAAAACCGAGATCGACGGAATCCTAGTTAATTAACTGCGGGTTGACATAGTCCGACAGATCAAACGAACATATTCTATCCCTCTCAAAATTGTTTGTTCTGGTGATAATTCATAGGAACTGGCCTCAGATAAATTTTATTTCATTCAGGAATAATTGAATGTTCAGAGAGAGAAAATGCCGACACTATGTTTGTATAGCAGTGGGAACGTGTCATGTTGGACCCACCACACAGCCACGCACGCCCACACAGCACTGCTGTTACGGGCTGGACTGGGTGATAGTGCCCTCCAGTGTTACAGAGTGGGTATTATGAGTTATTGGTGTTATGACTGCATTTTAAATCGAGAGGTATTTACTAATTAATCTCTCGTACCATGCCACACACTAAGAACAATCTGAATAAGTTTCATGAACAGACCTGCAGGGCCACAAATTTAATTACCTTAAATTTCCTAACAATTTTGTCTGGATCTCTTACATACTAAAATGACAACATCAGCAGCATCAAATGAAAATTCAATAATATGTCACTAGAAGTCTCCTCTAGATTCCTATAAGATTAAGATCATTCTGACTCACTAACAATTTAAGTATTAATTATCTATCTCTCATATATAGTCTGCCTACTATCTATCAAGCAATATACTAATGTCTCTGGCGACAATGTCATCTCAGCTATTTGTGCCTACCGCTTATAATGGATCAAGCTCGTCAATATAAACTGACGTAGTTAAGTCTATTAGATCTACTCTAGGATGGGCTGGCAATCCCCAGCCTCATCCAGACAAATCAATCCCAATTCACAGATGTGTATGCCAAACATTCATACTAGTTGCAAGTTAATATAAATCTTTGTCTTGCATTCTTGGGTAGCACTCCTAGCATATGCGGCAATCCTGTCCTACTGGATAAATTATGTTCAGCTCCTCGTTCATTGTTGAATCATCAACAGACAAACACTTACACTTGGTCCCTGGTAAGGAAAACCAGGGAACAGTAGACAACAGCCGTGGGCATATCTTATTCAAGCATATGGCTTCATCTCAATGCCTATAATGGACTAGACATGAATCAACAGTTTTATGATTCTTCAGGCAGAATCGTGCCGACGCCTGCACAGATTGGAATTTTCTGTATGGAGTAGTGAACATAGGTATGGCTACGCTTTTATACTGTGCAGCCACCTGCAAATTACCGTCCAAATGCCTAGATTTGATTGGTGCATCCATGCGAGCTCAGCTCGCAGTATTAATAGATTCTACGTGGGAGTTGGTCACGGCCTTGTACTAAAAACAGACACGGTCAAATTAAAATGTCAAAACCATTACTGAAATCTTTAAACCCTCGTGCTTTCTACATTTTATGTACGAATTTCTGAACGCGACTAAGCGTCTTAAACTATCTATCCTTATTCACCCCTTCTCTTCCCTTGTAAGTGTTCATCAAAATCACGGGGTCGAGAATTGCACTGTCACTCCTAACTTATCCATTTATTCTATCTTGCCCCACTTTCTTTCCATCTCTAAGAAAAAGTGTTACAAAAACAAACTGTTCACGAGAACAGTTCAAGGACAATTTACGCTGGTTATAATCAACGAAACCGTGAAAACTCAAGTCCTTACAAGTCGTGACCCAGCACGACAATTATAGTATTAACCTTGACAACTGCTATCGTTAATTTGCGGACATTCACAAAAATCCATAACAGGACGAAGGAGATAATACATACATCAGATATATGGCATTCATCTGAGCCAGTTTTTCTCAAGGTGGGGTGGGGGGGGGGGCACATCCCCCACCGGTGGGGCGTGGCACTTCAGAATGGAGCAGAGAGATATAATTATACGGTATACTCATTTTGTTCGATCTTGGTGAGGCGTACGTTTTTTTTTCTTTGTTTGTTTGTTGTTGTTTCTTTAAAATTGCAGTGGAGCATGGGATAAAAACAAGTTGAGAAATGCTGATCGAAGCTTTATGAAATGAAAGGCTCCTTTGATTCTTAGTGAATGGCCATTAAATGCCAGCACTATCAGTTAGTAGACAGGGTTGCCTCTTACATGGTTGTTATGTGTTCCAGTGATGACAGGCAAAACTGTTGTCATCAGAAAGTTAACTAGATATATTCTTAAACAGAAATTGGCCAAAAGTGGTGGGTGAGATCAAGGAGATATATAGCAAGGGATACCATAACACTGTGAGCAAGACATCTGAGGACAGCCAGGGAGTGCAAGTGAAGACACCAGGGTCATTAGTGCTAGACAGTGTAATGATGCCAGAAAGTTTGATCAAATCCTCCTTTCTACTTACGTAGGCTGTTTTCGTTCCACATCTAAGGCCTGCCCACACAGTCCTGGCCGATTGTTTGTTCATTTGCTGAACATAACGTCACTGCTCTACACTAATGGCATAAGTCATTCTTGACACTTTTGAGATATTAACAAAAAACTGTTTCTTCTATCATCATTCGGTGACGTACGCTTTTATGATTCTATTGAATTATTACATTTTCCTATTGGGGCATTCCTTTTTCTATTATACCATCTGACAGCCCTCATGCTCGAAATGCAGTGAGACTTGGTGGTAAAGATCTTTCAAAAACATATTATTTAGCCCTCAGTTTTCAGAATTTTACCCCCAATTTATACCACAACCTGCTGGCTGGCTGTCAAGGATTAAAAGCATGCTAAATATCTCAATTTTTGAAGAAAAAGTCGAGTTATGTTAGTTTGCCACGCAGCTCTCGATATAGCTGTTCGATACCCACATTAATAAAACATCTATAAAAAAAAAAAATTCCCCCAGAGGTTCCAAGTTTCTTATTCTTTCTTGATTTCCGATGTTCCTGTTGAATTATCTTCAAACAAATTCTTCCCCCAGAGGTTCCAAGTTTCTTATTCTTTCTTGATTTCCGATGTTCCTATTGAATTATCTTCAAATATCTTTTAACTGGCATCTGGTTTTAGAGGCCAAGACCAATCAGTCGTTACTTTCCTACGGGTAACCGATATATATAGATACCCAGTCTGAGTACAGCGAGGGGTTAGAACTTAACGAAGCAACTCTACACCCCAACTCAAAGAAACACAGTCCGGGGATATAATTCATACAGACGCACCCCCTCAGTTCAGACTGGTCGCGTTTCCCTAGTATGGCCAGTGGCCTCTGGGACCCAAACTGTCACCATTGTCACCCGGTGACAGTAACGAGTTAAATTCATCCCGTGGTTCATTCAGGATAACGGACTTTGTCCAGGTCTGGAGTCACTCGTACCGGGTGTCAGACTCAGGCCAGACCAGAGGAAGAAGAGGCTGATTGAGCCACTTGGCATCGTGGGCCGTCGATTTTGAAGGTTTTCAATAAAACTTCCAGCGTCCCCTCAAATTACTTGTTACCGATTTTGATATAAGGTTGTGGAGCAGTCTCCTTGCACACCATTGCAATTTAGATGACAAAATATTTTTTAGTTAAGACTCAAAGGTTTACAAAGCCATGCCAACATTTGATACAGGGATTTACCAAGTGAGGAAGTTACCTTGGAAAAAAGCAACAACTAGTTCATTTATTTCCGTGTGGACAATAATCTTAACCCTCTTAAGTGTTGACGCTATAGATATTGCAATTTTGTACAATCCTAACTATTTTCAGATGTTTCCAGTGTTATCACTTCACAGGGCAAATATGAGTTCTTATTTTTTAGTGACCTTAAATGATTTGCAAAAAATGACATTTTCACAGTGTGTCGAGCTAGAGTTTCTATAATCAAACACTTCTGGTATTTCAATGATTAAATTAAAAAACTCTAAGAAGCGCCGTTTCTGTGACATTGTGTGAAATGACACAAGGAATTTGACAGAAAACACATAAGAAACATGAAAACCGGAAATTACTTCATGATTAGGTGACTGTCCTAAATACCAAAGCACTGTCCCTCAAATTATCCTTAAAAAGTGGTTATTGATCGAGGAAGCTTGAACAGACAAAAGGAACGAAGAAGGAATCGAATTAACTGTTGCATTGTACTTAGAATGTTTATGGTCATTGAATCAAATATTAATTTTATTTGATCTTATTGGATGAGGGACCTGGCGTTGCCCAGGATAAACCGGTGTTCTCATCCTTCTCCCCTCCTCCTTCTCTCTTTCACCTTCTCTATTTCACTCTTTCTCTCCTTCGCTCTCTCGCTTTCCCTTCCAATGATAATCAAACGTTCTATAGCAGATCTACAGTGCGGCAGGA
This sequence comes from Onchidella celtica, assembly GCA_963931925.1. Lineage (NCBI taxonomy): Eukaryota > Metazoa > Mollusca > Gastropoda > Systellommatophora > Onchidiidae > Onchidella > Onchidella celtica. The sequence goes on along the minus strand of OZ007567.1, from coordinate 94,975,286 downwards.
CATTAAGCACTCGTTTCTGGGCAGGGCAAGTGCACCTAAATTGAACACATGTCAAAGCAAAGACTTCCATGCGCTGGCCATAATCAGAGGGAGCAAGGAAAAGATGTATTTTTACAGCTATAACAACATTTTAAAAAGATTTCATGGAAGTTAAATACACATAATACGTGGCTACAAAAGCGACTGAGCTCGACTAGTTTATAGCTGAGAACATTAATTTTGTGGTTTTTGAAAAAAAAAAGTGGGCCAAAATCGAACAATGACACACTCTCGCCACTAGTTTTCTTTTAAATAAGATTAAAAACTGCCCCATTCTTCGAATGATAAAAAAACAAAGGACACCCCTTCTGACCGAAAGGAATCAGCAGAAAGACACTAATGCCGAGATGCGTGAGGGTCATCCACAAAACTCAGCGATTAATAGACAGGATAGTATACAGTCTGCATTGGTGCGCGAAGAGAATTTTTCAGGAAGTGATGATGTCATGGACTACTCTGTTCGTGAAAATGAAGGCACCGAGGTCGACAATTATCGACGCAAAGCAATCTCAGAAAATTACTTCACCACCATTTCAAGTCTCCAAAACTAAATTAATGAACCCTCCGCAAATGGAAAGGAAGGCGCGTGTAAAATTTCACGCAAATCCCAGGTGTGTAAGTGGCGCTACATTTTGTTCAAAATCACATGAGTTTTTTTTTGTTTTTTTATTCTAGCTGAGTTACCCGGCTCTGCCCGGGAGAAATATTTTTCTTCCCTTCAGCTCTGGGTAGTTATCACGGATCTGTTTCATCTTGCCTGTTCCTTTAGGTTTATCTTTGTTGTTGTTGTTGTCGTTGTTGTTTGTGTTAGAAATGTCATTCTGCACTCCCTTTGCACGTTTGTGTACGACGCCACCCCGTCAGATCCTCATGAAATGGCAATAATTTGCTCACGGGTCAGTATGTTTGGTAGTGAACACATGGGCAGGAAGTGATAACGTCATATATGTTCATGGAAAAGAATGGATTGCGGGAGAAATTATCGACCCAATGCAAACTCAAAAAAAGACAGTTTCCCACCATTTCATGTCTCCAACTGTAAAAAAAGAACGGCAAAGGCGATTTAGTCCTAGATGATTTTTTCTTTTATTTTTGTGCAAAATTTCAGCAACGTACTTTGCCAAATAAAGTCTGCAGGCTTGAATAAAGTTTGTAAAGCCTGCCGCAAGTTTTCAGTTATACGAGATAACATGCAAAAGTTCAATATTACGTTTAGATTTTATTATTTCGTTTTGATTCATTTATTTATATATTTATTTTTCTGTTAGACATTGCTAATTTTAGCCTCTATTCTGACCTCTGAGACTCCGTGGTGGTTAAAAACCCATCTTCCGACCGCTATAAGATTCACCTATCCACATTTAACGCATACAGTAAACACGATTAATGTCTACAGAAAATTAGGACACATGTATCACTATGGCCTGTCCTTCAAGTTCATAATTCTATTTTAATCTGTAGGGAAAGTTAAGTGATCAGTTGTGTTCACATGGCTTGAAATGTCTCAGCCAAACTATATAACTTCCTCAGTTCAACTGGAAGTTTCTGGTAAGCTTTGCCTGAAGAAGCAGCTGTGCACAACCAAATTGCAAAAGCCATTAAAATCCGTGCCAAAGAATATTAGCTGTTATAAAGCACATTCCTGCCAATCTACCTCAAGTTCTGGCATGCTGAGATGTGAACGTGCTCCTGCTTAACTACCGAGACTGCATTGTAATGACCACTTTTCAAGGGTATGATAAGTGTTGGTGAACGTGCTCCTGCTTAACTACCGAGACTGCATTGTAATGACCACTTTTCAAGGGTATGATAAGTGTTGCACTCTGCAAAACTTTTCTGTACCAATAACTGAAGTAGTGCCAGTGTCTTTATGATACTCGAAGGGCTAATCATTTCAGATGTCAGACATCTGTGATGGCCTGGTTTTCAGTAGATCTTCTTGCTCCTGGTAGTACTGAATGTGGCACAGTTTGCCTGGGCCGAAATGACTAATACATAAGTGGTATGCTCCCTTCATAAAAAAAATTACAAACTCTGGACTCCCGGCTTTTTTATGTTGATAACTATTAGTATTTATTTTTAACGCTTATTTCCAAAGAGTGACCAGATACTTGTTCACCGGGCTGTCTATTCGTATAGTATAGGTTTGTTTATTTTTCTTTGTTTAATATTGTATTTACGGTACTTGTTTTCAGAAATAATATCGGGCGTTGCTAGCCTTTCCGTTCAGGTAAGGGATATTTATTTTCTTTGCTTTACAGTACTTCACCGCAGTGAACTTGTCTCCTGCTATTCCTTGCTTATTCTTTCATCCCAGCCGTCTTTTTTCATCTAGGCCTCTCAGATCGGCTAGAACCTCTTCATATTGGCAAATTACACTTTAGTTTTTTACTGCTGATGAACTGAAAGTTACTGTTTGAGTTTAAAGTGTTTTTGTATTCAAGCCAATGTTCCCTCTTAAGTTTTTGTAGTCATTGTGCGCAAAAATCTTGTGTTGAGAAATGTTTACCCTGTGACAAAAGTATGCGCGCACTTAGTGCTGGTGCAAAAATGTAAACTTGAAATTGTTTCAAGATGCTCATGATACCTTTTGTGCACACATTAATTTCTTTCATGCGCTCTCAGCAAAACGTGTTGGCGCTCGCATACTCCCACAGCTTAGATGGAATACCGATTCCAGGTGGCCGAAAATGTACAGGGTGAATTCAGTATTTCAGTAAAATTCCTCGATATACAGTTACATTTTAAAAAATGAAAAAAAAAACAAAAAAACTCGTGTTTGATGGGAGAGACAATTTTTTTTTAAATTTATGAAAAAACAAACAAACCTGCCGACCGGCGCTGCACTGTGGCGACGACGTGCCTGCTCCAGTTGTAACTGGGCTGCAATGGCACAAAGGCAAATTTCCCAAATGCCCTGAAAGAGTTATACAAATACAAAAAAAAAAAAAAATCGACCTGGACCATAATTTTCATTTTGCTTATTCTACAGGTAGGATAAATAGCATAGTCTAGGCTATTATTCGCCCTTCCATTACGTTGAATATAGACTTGGGCGACATACACTGGCATTATCTTTATGCACCTATACAATGATATTATTCACAAAATCTGAAATAATTAGTACAAAAAAACAACAAGTACATTTCAAGTAACCACGCGAGATTTATGACATAATAAATATGCTGAAGTAAATTAACGAACTATTGGCGCTTTTTTGATAACAATCTCAAAATGCTGTTTTTGTTCCCCAACATGTGGTGTCTCTTACTAGAGTGGTGGCGAAGGGGTTAATATTGTGACACTGGTTAACTATTGGTTCTATCTATTTATGCTTCTGGCCATTTATGCCCGGCTATGATCAAATCCACGGATGATGACCTTTCAGGTGGACATCCCTGGCTCAGTGGGTTCTTTTCTCGCGCTGTCTGTATGATGCAGGAGACTACTTGGGTTGAATAACTTCAACATTGAGTAATGGTAATTCTAAAGGTCACAACCCCTTTGTTTTTCCCATTCTCATGGGAGAATTGCTGGTACGACTCACAATCGTTTGACTGTCTGTCACTTGTGGTTCGGTGGGTGGTGCTGTGACGGGGATTATTCTGGAAATGGTGAGAACGTTCTCTGGAGCTTGAAGTACCGTATCACTTGCCACCACCACAGATTACGTAAGTGAACTTTCACGGACATTATAATAGTGTATTCCTGAAATTAGTGTGCCCTACGAATAAGGTGACTAGAAGTCAATTTTGAAGTTTTCGATTACTCAGTGACGGTAACTGCAAGTTCACTGGTTTATTCCAGTTCAGTAAAATCCGAGAGACAGAATACTGAGACGAATCATTCCTTCTCGCACCAAATGTCCACAAATTGCGCCAGTGTAATACATGAGTATTAGATGAGTACTAGATCTAGTCGTTTTCGTTCAATTATAAAGGAGTGTGGTGCGAATTGTTGCATTGTTGACATCGATAATACGCGCGAAAGTCGACGGACGGAATAATAATATGAGGAATTGATTCGTCTCGGTATCCCGTGTCTCGGGTAAAACTAAAATAATCTGTATAATTAATGAGTAAAGTAGGAAGTATTGAAGGTTGATCAATTGCCATGTTGTTTGTTATATCACCGCCAAGGTTATTGTTAGGGGAGCGTGGTATTGTACATTTTGAGCTGTAGCTCAATCATAAACACAACTCAGTATTTTCTTTATTCGGCTTTGTTATTGCACTACGGGTCCTCCATAACAACCACCTGGGCAAATTGTTTTTGTTTCTTTTTTTGACCGAACGAGTTTACGTCATCAGCAATCATCGGCCGGACGACTCCAACGTCGGGCGACAACAAAGTATATCTTATCTTCTTATCTTATTATAATCTATTATAAAAAAAAAAATAGTGGCGGGAGTAATGCATTGTGGTACAGTTTTAGCCGTTTTTTCGCTCAAAGCTACAACCTAACTAAAAGTTTTAAAAATTATGAAGTTAATTTTCTTAAGAGTCAACTTATCCAGTCCAATCGCTTTTGTATCTACCGATTGTGTTGATTCAAGTTGTAGATATTTTTAAATAAAAAGTTGTAAACATGTAAAACACAATGATCTTGGTTTTGGCTCCCTGTCGCAAGCCCACCTCACCGGAAACGATAATGCGTTCACTTCAGTGCGTACAATTTCTCTATCACAAATGAGTGAGTAGTGCTCAGGAGCGCATGGAATCTGTAGTAAGGCTGTAAAGTATGGGAAGCTTTGTAGACCAAAGAGAGAGAGCGAGAGAGAGAGAGAGAGAGAGAGAGAGAGAGAGAGAAAGAGAAAGAGAGGGAGGGAACAGTGGGTTCACAGGCTTATCCCGGATAATGCCGGGAACTTCATCTAGTATTATAAAAAAAAAATAGTGGTGGGAGTAATACATTGTGGTGCAATTTTGACCATTTTTTTGCTACAGCCTAAATGACAGTTTTAAATATTATAAAATTAATTTTCTTAAGTGTCAACTAATCCAGTCCAATCGCTTTTGTATCGACCGATTGTGTTGATTCAAGTTTCAGGTATTTTTAAATGAAAAGTTGTAAAAATGTATAATACAATGATCTTTGTTTTGGCTCCCTGTAATAAGCCCACCGCACCGGGAACATTGTATTAATACGTGTTTAGTTCGGTGTGCGTAATTTCCCTACAAGAAATGAGTGCGTAGTGCTCTGGTGCGCATGAAATCTGTAGTAAGACTGTAGAATAATTATGGGAAGCTTTCTAGACCAAAAAGAGAGAGAGAGAGAGAGAGAGAACAGATGGTTCACAGGTTTATCCCGGATAATGCCGGGAACTTCATCTAGTAAAAAAAAATATATTGGCGGGAGTAATTCATTGTGGTGCAAATTTGGTCCTTTTTTTGCTCGACGCTAGAGCCTAAATGACAGTTTCAACAATTATAAAAATTAATCTTCTTAAGTGTCAACTAATCCATCCCAATCGCTTTTGTATCAACCGATTGTGTTGATTCAAGTTTCAGCTATTTTTAAATAAAAAGTTGCAAAATGTAAAATACATTTGATCTTTGTTTTGGCTCCCGATAATAAGCCCATCGCACGGGAAACGATATTAATATGCGTTCACTTCCGTGTGCACAATTTCCCTACCAAAAATGAGTGAGTAGTACTCTGGAACGCATGGAATCTGTAGTAAGACTGTAGAATATGGGAAACTTTGTAGACCAAAAAGAAAGAGAGAGATAGAATGGTGGGTTCACAGGTTTATCCCGGACAGTGCGGAGAACTTCATCAAGTATTTATAATTCTCTCATATGAGTGATGAATAGGATGGATCACATGATCCTCTACTCACTCTGACTGACCAAACACTGATGGTCAGTCGCAAAGTTTACTGGCCATCAAATAGACTAGCTTTGTGCTTCAGTCTGTTCCAGTATTTTTGTTCACCAAGTCATGACGAACTCTTTTAGTAGATTGAAGTGTCTGTGTGTTTGGACGCACGTTGGCGCCAGGAGAGTTAGGATTAAGTCACAATGCAGGACAATTCTATTTAGGGGCATAATCTGTAAAGTACGTAGGCTCGGAGAGGGAAAGAGGGTTTGGCTCCAGCATTCATGCATTATAGAAAGCGTACATGGAGAGAGGGAGGGAAGGGGTTTCTGAGGAGCGGACATGCACTTTTCAGTCATGGTAATGACTTTAAATAAAGATGGAAAAAGCAGTGTAAATTGTTCATACTGAATTATATAAACGTCAACTATGTTTGTAACGAAACAGTGAGGGAGTGCAAACTATCACTTAATGCTCGAACACATTACTGCTTTATCATGGCCTTCACCATTGCAATGGCCACACTAGAAACTGTGGAAATAGTAAATATTGGGAGCGCGTAAAACTCGTCAAAATCGAGCGCACATACTGTATGGATGACATGTTATAATGATGTCTGTCATCGTAGCTGGGTTCCACATTAACAAATCAGGTGAGCCGCTTCACCACTTATCAATCGTCACCTTAGAGTGGCTAGTTTTTAACTCTCTTCCCTGAACTTTTGAGAAATTGGTGATTGAAATTTCAGGAAGTCACAGCTTTTGGTGATACGATTGTTTGTTTCTTTTAGTAATACTTACAAATTACACACCAAATCCGCTTGATACTTTGAAACACAATAGAGACTGCCTGCAAAAGTAGTGTGTAGTTTGTAACACAGTTCAGCCTTAATATGAAGAAAGAACCTTGTCATTTTAAGGGGACGGAATGTTAGCGCCCTTGTCTGTTACCAACTATGAGGTTTTGACATCAAAAAATGCAAAACTTTTCCAGCGGACATCAGTAGAAACCACCAGCAGTTATCAATTAATTACATTACACATGCACACACTTAAATATATGCACTCGGACATGCAAACCAACATGAACTCGTAGACATACACATTCGAAGGAACGGGAAAATTTATAAACGTTCATATACGCGCACACACACTCAAACGTTCATAATCATTCTTTCTATTCACCAAGCTAAGCCCAGTTAGTCTTTGCCACAGACTAACAAATCAACCAGTCTGGAAACACAAGCTTCGGGCTGTGTTATTTTTTACGGAAGTTAATGAGATGCGGCCGTATAACAAACATGGCCGCCTCTCGGGAAATTCCGAATCTAATTCTATCTGCAGTAGAAATTTCTTTTTATTTATCAAGATTGGTTGTACATGTATAAGAAATGCATCAACTTGCCTATCCTTTCATTTTATTGTCTGTAGCTGCCTTTTTTATTGTTATAAATGATGACCGTATGGACTTTTAGCGACCGCTGCATTGTAGCTATGCTGAAGCGTCGGTCGCAACCGTAAACCTTCAATGGCGGACCTTTCGCTGTTTTGTGACGTCACACAATGGGCTCATCCAGTCTGGGTATGTTATTAGTCTGTGGTCTTTGCCCAGTGATGTCTTCGTGTCGTGCAATGTTTCAAGCCTTGAGCAATGCACAAATATTACTCACAGGTTTCAGTGGCAGCAGCTGAGAAGTTACTCCATTTCTATTCTTTTCTCCTTACTTTCATTTGGCACTCACTATCTGTCGAAAGTATCTCTAGTGTAGGCTTGGGGAGCAAATAATATGGATGGAGAGAGTGAGAGAGTGAGAGAACAGATGAAAGGAGAGATGAGACAGGGAGAATAAGAATGTCATGCAGGTTCTTGAAAATGCCGGCAGACAGAGAGGGTGGGATATAATAGATAAAGGGTATGGAATGACTGGGAATATAACATAATTTCTCATTCCTTTGCTCATTCTCGCCACATTCATCAGCATTCCGGGTCAATGTCGGCGTGTCCGTCTGGCCAGTATATTATCGTGATCGTGAGTGAGTGTGAAGTGAGGAGGGGAAGGGGGACAAGGCAGCTGAAAGCATTCAATCTATTAACAAATGGCAGGCCCATGCATTTCTATGTCATTGATGTGGACAAGAATAGATCCATCCACTGTCATCAGAAACTGACCAGTGTTCAGCGTTAACTTCATCCACAATATTTTCCAGATCTCCGCAATGTCAAACAGTGGCAGACAATATACGGCCTTTTTCCTGATTAAACATATTTTTTAAAATTCTTTACTTTCTTATTCTCTTACTCTCTTCTCTGTCTGTTTGTCTATTGCCTGTTTGTGTGTGTCTCTATTCCCTCTCCCTTCTCTCCCTCTCTCCCACTCTGTCTTCCTTACTATTGGTATGGCCTTGCCTGTTTGCTTGTCTGTCCATCTCTCTTTCTCTCTCTCCCTCCCACTCTTCCTGTCTCTGTGTCTGCCTGTCTGCCTCTGTATGTCCGACTCCCACTCGTTCTCTTTCTCCTCGTCCCCTCTCTCTCTCACACACACACATGCACGCACACGTACACATACACTCCTTTACATTCACTCCATCATGGAAAAGCTGGTACAAACAAAATTAAAATGTGCTGATGAAGATAATACATGCTAACGTAAACCCTTGACCTAAGCTGCATAATTCGTGGATAATAATTTTAAATGCCAAACACATGCTGCCTTTTCTCGTCAACACTGAGCGGTAGGACCACTGAAAGGAATTTACGTACTCTGTAGTTGTTTGTATGTGAATCCACTTTTCATCTTTAATAAAACTGAACAAAACTGGAAAAGAACTTTTTGGGAAGGGGAGGGGCTTTAGGACAATCAGGAACCACCAAATTTAGTAATTTAGTTTTGGAAATCGCACAGATGTAGCAACAATCATTTTGTTTAACATTCGAATGTATATCTTCTACTTCATGTTTAAAAGCATAACTATAAAACCATAAACGTGTGCCAGAAGGATACCCCGGTTCCACATTTACTATTATCGGTAATTGTAAACAAGAGCGAGATGCAAAAACGTGCACCATAAACTCCGAGACAATACATAGTCTGGAAACATGCTGGTTTCATGAGTTTCTGAAAAAGGTCGAACTCTACAAGTTGATTTAACAGAATTTTATCATATGGTAGTGTGCCTGAGAAAACCCGGCATAAGTCGGCAGAGCTGATTTTGAGAAAAACGGCTTTGAAGTGAAAATATATTATGGGTCCGACACAAACTTCCAACTTGGCTGTTGTTTAGGGGACCGTGGCATGTTACAGGGTAAACTGTAGACGAGCGGTGAACACTACTCACTATGATCTCTATAACGGCTTAGTTATTAGACTACGGTCTCCTAACAGCAATCACTCAATATTACTTGGTCAATTAGCTATTGCCACTTATAGGAGTAAATTAATGCCGTTTTCTCAAAATCTTGTTTTAGGGGGGTCACTGACTTCAATTTATCAGAAATGTCTTGTCTTTTATTATATGTACTAAACTCAAAATGTCATGTTGCCGACTTATTGTGGGTTTTCTCATGCACACTCACATATTTACAAAATTCATAGACACACTTTTCAGCACTGGTCTTTTCCCGTTAGATTTTTAACGCGGGCCTGTTCCCGTTATATCTTTAACTTCACTGTTATCTGATCTTACCTAGAGGCAACTGAGGGTTGACAGCTAGCCCAAAGAGAGAGAACGGAAAGACCGTCAGAGGCCCAAAGTGGCCGATATCGTGCAGACACGCTGTTAAACTCATCCCCAAACTCAAACTCCAAATGCGTTTTAAAAATATTCTCTCTGCTTGACGAATGGGATTTTAATTATTTTGCTCCAGGGAGGACAATTTTAGAAGCTGGGTCCTACCTTTCCTACTCGGTGATTTACGAAATAAAAATTGTCTAAAATTCCTAGCTTTTTCTCTCCATGTTCCAAAAATAGAAAATGTTTCTGCTTTCGATATTATCTTCCGGTCGATTGGTTTGGCGAAAATAATTATGTCACGCTAGATGGCGAGAAAAGCATGTTATTAAATGACTGTATTTTTTATAAACCCGGGCACTGGCTGAGCTATTCTGCTTGTCTGGAATAAGAATTAGTAGGACGCTTTCGGAGGACGCTTCTGGCAGTTGGAAATCGTAAAGAGCAGGCCGTACAGGCCGCTGCCGAGGCAAAATTGAAATTAAAATTAATAGATCAAAATTTAGCAATATCACCCCCCCCCCCCATATCACAAGCAAAAATTTATTATTCATTATTAAATAAATATTAATAGATATTCAAATATTATTATAATACTTTAGAATACAAATTGTGAGTTGTGAACTGCGCCTAACAGGCTGCGGTTACAATTTGCTCTGAGCTCACTGAGATACAAAGAGATAGAGAGAGGTAGAGAGAGTGAGAGAGAGAGAGAGAGAGGGTGAGAGAAAGAAAGAGCGAGTGAGAGAGCTTCCGTAAAGCGCATAGAGCATTTCTAATGGCAATGGATATGCGCTATATAAATGCCATTCATTATTATTATTATTATTATTATTATTTCTTGACGCTGGGTGATGTTAGGGCACCGAAGTCTTAAGTACAAAATCCAGCTGAGAAAATATTGAGTTTTTATTCATCCCTTTCCGACTGAGTAACAACACTTACACCTTTCTGACTCTGCCACCTACGGGCGCACATCCATGGCATTTGACTTGAATTAAACTTTTCCCTGACCGAGTCCTGTCATGCCCTGTGTTTCATGATGTATCCAGCTTGCAGTGCACAGATCAAGACGAATGCCCATCATATGCCATGGCAAATAAACCCAATTTCACTTCGGTGGAAGAGCGACTTTCTTGCACTACAAAACAGGAATGCGGGGAAAAAGAGCAGGAAAAAACGTCAGCTCTCCATTGAGCCAATCATATAGTCCTTCAAGGAATAATTGGATGCTTAATAGCCTTTGCAACTGAATATCCTTTTCGTCGATGGCATCCTTCCCTCTCCATTCCAAATGTGAATCAATGGTTTGAATTGTAATATTAATGTCGTCAGCTTCCAGGTGTCTTTTCTTTGATTTGTTGTTATTGTTATTGTTATCAGCATCCTTGTCCCATTCATTTGATATCATTATTTAAGTTGTTTGTCGGTACGAGGATCTATTTTATCACTTCAGTGTCATCGATATCCATTACCAAGCTCCACTTGTGTGGCAAGTAAAACTGAAATCCTGGCATAACTAGAGACATTGTTGTCTTTTTTTTTAAAATCAAATTATTGCAGCCGTGCAGGCGTAATTTGATCCAATGATTACAGGCATGTGCAGAAATAAACCAATAAACGAATTCAACTGTAAATGCCAATTGTCTTGAAATAGAAAAGTCAACGTGGGCTGGAAGATTCATTTTCATATTGGGCATTTGGTGTATGGAGCGTAAAAAGCACACAGAAAATAACTACTATCTTTCGTTTCCAAAAACAAAAGTAGGGAACGGCTGTTTTTACCATTGGACTGATTATTTCCAAAATTTGCATGGGGCCTTAAAAACAAATTGTTTTAATTACACCGATTATTTCCAAAATTTGCATGTCCTCTTAAAACAGTTTGTGTTAATTATACAATTTTCCCCATTGTGATCCATTGAGTTTAGGGGCATTTTTTTCTCTTTGTCTCTGTAATGTACATTAAATTCCCTGCATATATTATTTCAACGTTGGCTGTTGTTAGGGGAGCGTGCAGGTACTTTACACAGTAAACTATTGCTGAACGGTGAGCACAACTCAGTATTTTCTCTATTCTGCTTTTGTATTTGTATTTAGACTTCTCTCAACTTGTTTAGGGTTGTTTGCCATCAGAGACTGGTAGTGAGATACCAGAAGAGTTCTCTTTGCTGTGTGGCTGTGTGACCAGGTGATACATTAGTATGGTAGTACAGTAATAGATAGAGAACGTCTTGGTCAATGTATGCAGTAGGCTTATAGATCTAGACATCCGACGGTTTTCTCCTCTATTGCCCCATCTAGATCTATATCGCCCACAGCTGCTTCAAAAGTGGCTCTTGTCTTATGGATCTGGCACGGCGAAACGAAAGAAATATTGGCAATAATGTTTGTGTGGCAAATGGCATTTTTTTAACGAGACTCCAATATATTGCCATAATATAATTTTATTCCTTTCGGCAAATGATACTTTTTTTTTTTTCAAAACGAGGCTTGAATAAATTGCCATAAAATATTTATTATATGTACATGTATATTGCGCGTGAAGGAGCCACTGAAGCAAAGTGTTGACAAACACGGAACAGAAAATTGTGCTCCCACCAAAACATCCAGATAACAGATGCACGTGGCAGATAGAAGAGATAAAACAACATTTTGTTACGGCTGAGTACAACAAGAGAACGACAGTGCGTTCTGCCTAATGAGATTGAGAAATCCACCAGATACCCAGACCAGAATCATCATGCCGTGTTGTACGAGCAGTGACCCAGCGAGCACTCACTCTAGTGTGCTCTGTAACGCATGGAAGGAATTAATACCCACAGATGCCCGTGCGGTCATAGAGGACAAAATAATTATGCCGACCCAGGGCGTTCATCTCTATAGGGCAGGATTACCGGGCATATTAAAGCTAAATAAGCCACAGCTTGGGGCCTCACAATCTCCAGGGGCCTCACAAAAGTCCATAAAGTTATGATTCATTCTTTTTTATGTAGGTAATTTAAGTAATATTTTATGCTGTAAGTATTTATTTCAGAGTATATTACAATCAGTGAGCTAGCCAAATGATAAATTTGGAGTCATCAAATGTAGTCATATGACAATAACTTGTATTTTTCCACCTTAGTTGCACTGTTATTAAATAAAAGAATATTTTCAATCTTTTCTTTTGTGTTTGAGGCGACCTAAGGTCCTGTTTTGGTTCGTACCTTTGTGAGACCTTTGAGGCGAAACTTTTTAACAAGGAGCAACGCCATATAACTTAGCTCCCCACTAACGTAAGTCTAAATCCCTCACTGTATCTCGTTAATCTGAGATAATGCCATCATAAACGAAATAGGTTATTGGTGTACGTAGCAAAAACCAAAATAAAACGTCAATTGTCCACTAATGCGTCCGATTTGATCCGTATCCAATGTGCCTATGACTCAGTGATTGTTGAAAATAAAACATCAAATATATAACTAAGCAACTAGAATAAAGAAAGAAAGAAAGAATAAGTAAGTAATTAACATAAAGAAAGAAAAAAAGAAAGAAAGAAAGAAGGAAAGACGGAATGAAAGAAAAAATAAACAAAAATATTACCAAGTGAATAAATAAATATGAATAAATAGATAAGATAGATAAATTCATCAATGAATTATTAAATAAATGCGTGAATGCGTCGAGAGCAGAGGGGAAAAAACAAGGATCAATCAACAGCATGAGAATAAACGTGTAAAGCTTAGGCATTATTGAGTTAATTAAGGTAATTTTCTCTAAATTATTTACATCAGCTATCTGGTGGGACTACCCTGAGTACTAGATCACGAACCCAATTGAACTCTTGTTTGTTCCAGAATTATCAACCATTGAATTCTTCCTTGTCGGTGTCTTTGAACCCGTCTGGTCTTTTCTTTATCAGCTGACTGATTTTGTAGGTCAGTTTCAGCAGCTGGTGTATTTGTATGGTATTCTGTAATTCACAGGTTATGCTCAGTGTTCCGAAAAACTCATAAGTATTGAATGATTTTATCATGCTCTTGGCTTAACACATGAAGATATATTAATAGATCTCTTAAGATGTAGATAGATAAAAGATATCATATATGATATAATTTATATGTGATAACTTAACAGAAAAAAGAAAAGATGTAATTTTATTTAAGACTACTAATAAAATTAACCTTCGTAATTGTTATTAGCTGACGTTCTCGGCGTCCCCCTTGAGAAACCTGCTTCCATCCCTACACCCTTGTACGAAACCCCACCCCCCCCCCCCCCCCGCCTGTCTGTCAGTTTCTCATATACAGTCTCCAGTGCGCATTAGAGTGCTATGCAGGCTGTTCCTATTGCGGACAAGAGCACCAAACTGAACGCATTTGAAAGCCAGTCAAGTAAAATGGCTGATGTTTTGCGCCAGTGGCGCGTACCTATACATACCTATCCCTAACCCCGTCCTTATCCTCAACCCTAAACCTAGTCGAATCCCTAACCCTGCCCCTACCCTTTCAACCAGAAGACTGGAGGTAACCAAAAAAGAAAATCTGAAAGGATAATTTATCAAGGCTGTTGTTTGGAGTATTTCCGGGGGAGCTCAATAGCTCCGGAGTCGCAAAGGCATTAAAATACGCATCCCTAGAGCAATGAACTTGACTGGCGTACGCACTTTAACAACATCCAAGTAAAAGTCACGAAAGCCTAAGGCGGTCACCGAGCGAGGACGAAATGAATCGGAAAAATACGTGTTTTGAAAAATAAACGCATTTGTATCGGTAAGCATCAATGGTCGTCTTATGATCTGGATATCCATTGTAAGCTGCAAAAAAAAAAATTAAAAAATGTGAAGCTTATGGTCCTTGCAGTTTTTGTCAGTATGTGGTGCCAAGCGTGGGCAAGTCCTGAAATATATCATAAATAGCACTGACAAGAGGTATCAAGATGTGACCTTATAAACGTACAATAATAATAATTATACCATCACAGTAATAATAGTCATATAATGTACGTGAACTTAATTTTCTTCATGCGCCTTAGAATACCAATTTTCATAGTTCATTTTGTATCTTCCCCCCCCCCCCCTTTTCCCCTTTAAAAAAATATTTTTGTTCTTTGTGTGCTCACACATTTGCTTTCATCTCACCCTCTCCACCTTTCGAGCGAATTTTTAATTGCTCAGTCCGAGAACTATTTAGTTAGGCTACCGGAATAGAACAAACGATCATCTTACTCGAAGAGCACATTGGTGGGTTGTTTTTTTAACATTAATTTTAATTACCGGTGACTAAATAGTTTCTCCGATAGGATGACGAAAAAAGGCACTCGTGCCTGCCTGGTCAAAAGGAATGCTAGAAAATGTATGCCAAATTTGGCTGTTTTAGGAAATGGGAATATGGGGAGGTCGATGTAAACAAACCTCTAGACCGCTCTGTGCGTCCCTCCAGTTTTCAGCTTTCGTGTTCAACCCCGGGTGGCCAGCCTTGCTTTTTGAAAGTGCACTCTGTATCGCCGTCTTTTGAAACAGATATCAGCACATTGCCAGTAATTAATTTTGTGGCCGGCTTCTCCTCTCCCCAGGGCACGACAATATTAATGGCCCTCTTAATTCTATTCCCCCTATTATGGTCGTTCTGCGAGCATCTAAAGAGAATGGGTGGATCCTTCAAAGCTCAGATGTCTTTTGGGCACCATCTACCACTCCGTCCCCAATGATATCCTCGCATGCTTTGCAAATCTCCACCACCACCACCCCCCCTCCCTCCCACGTTTTGTCCCGTCCGAGATAATTGCCTGACCGGAAGTGGGGCAGGCTTTCCAACTCTTGCAGGCACCATACAGCCGAACCCAGGCTTCTGCGCTTTGCGCACAAGCAGAAAAGCAAGGCGGAAAAGTGTTAGCCATCTACTTTACAACTAGCTCAGTCTTACCGGAAAAGACATGGTCCTGACAAAGAGATTTGGACACTACCACGAACACAGACTAAAGCGAAAATTCTGAAGCATCCAGGAAAGTCAGTGAAGCGAAAAACAAAACGAAGTCCCATGTCTACGCGCCATTCACCAGGAGTGAAGTTCCCGGCGTTAGATCAGCTCCAAGCATTCGGATGCTCCCATTTATTGTTCTGCAATTGGTTCGTTTCACATGGCGCCACAAAACTTATAATCCTACGAAATTTTGAATTTCAGCTCTTTTTTCGTCGGAAATTCCAAAGCTATGTCACCTCGACCCACGAGTTTCAATTCTTCTTTTTTGGATTACGGCCAATCTTTGCAAATGCCCCCCGTGCTCAGCTGGCGAGTAAAAAAAAACAAAAAAACAAATCTTGCCAACTGCCCATGCTCAACCGCTGTGTACCAAGGAGGGGCGGGGTCGGTCAACATTACAATTTTGGGTGTGATGAGTGCAACAAACCAATACAGCTCATCGAGAGATTATTTATGTGTGTTAATGTACCTTAACATGAGTTGTGTGCCAGGATCTCTCCGGGTCACATAATTCTGTTGGGCATTCTCTAGCGAAGGTCAGCAATTCATTGTTGGCAGGTCACCATTAATGTCTTACATAAAGCTAATATGGCAAAAAGAATCAGGCTATGCATGCTGGATCATTCTCGACTTGCTCAGAATCTTCTACATGAAAGATACAGTAGATCTTAGTCTACATCTGTGGCATGAAAACGCTGAGGATACGATCTTAGGACGCCGAGGTTTTGTGTTTGTTTGTTTCTTTTGTTTGATATGGGAGTGTAGAACCTCCCTGTCAGGAGCAGAGTTAGGGTCTTGGGGAGCATTCGACTGCACGAGAGGCAGCTAACTCACACTCGGACACAACCACACAAGAAAAGTATCAAACAACTAGAGTATCTATATATGTCAGGCCGGTCAGGCCATGTTTTACATAAATATTAATAAACAAAACAAAAGACAATAGAGGTATATTCAAAGCAATAAATTCTAATTACTAACTTAATCTATGATATTCATGTAATTATGATTCCTTATTGGATGTACTGCAATCAATAGCAAATAGGTATATTATACGAAACTAGATATCAATTTAAAGTGTCAGTTGAGTCGCCACTGGCCAGTCGCCAGGCAAACTCTCCCTAAATCATATGGGCTTGAATGTTAGGAGAGCCCAGTACGTTCCAAGCCTACAGAAGCACACTTCGGCTTGTAGGTAATTATGCAGTTGCAAAAAAAAAAACTATTTATATATATGCACAATCATTATTCAATTCATCAACAATGTGCCATATTACTTCAATCATACTATGGAAATAATTCTATAACACAGGCCACTCGTCGTCGAGTGCCAGCTGGGGTTTCCTTAGACTTCCTATGAGGCTGTGGTTCTCTCTCTATCTCTGATCTTCTATTATGCTTGAACAAATAAGATATATTACCATTGGTCACGCCTACTGGTAGGCGCGAACATCAAAATAGCGCAGCGTGGGCTTTCAAAGGTCAGCCCACTCAGACCTTTCTTTCTAGAGCTCAGTCAGTCCGTTAGCAAGGACTTCTAGTCTTCAAATCACAGTTCAGGTACTGGCCAACCGGATATACATCACGACACGATGCTTCTGCCCGTCTGTATTCCATAAATCTGAACATTACACGATGTTTTATACTATCTGGCTACCCAGCAGTGCTAGTCCGCTGGCCCAATTAGTTCAGCTATCTCATAGGTCGAAACCTCCCACCATTTTAATTGTAGTAATACGTCTGCACTATTCTACCAGCCAGTTAACGTGCAAAAACTTGTCTAGTCATACTTAACAATGTCAACTATCCCCACCTTGTTTCACCCCTACTCCATTACTTATTAATCACGAACATTAAAACCGACAAGCGTGGCTCTAACAGTTTAACTTTACATTTATTTACTCACCAACTATAATTCGCGAGGGCCGTTCAAGGCCACCAGCCAATTTCTCATGGCCCTGGTAAAACAACAACAACTCACTCTCTGCATGAGTTTTAACAACATCCGAATCGTGACACTCCCAAAGTTTGTATTTATATTGTATTTCCTTCTTGAATAAACTTATTATGTGGTCTTGAGGGTGTGTACAAAAATAAATATTCACTTCGCAAATATTTTGAAATACACTCAATATTCACCGACTGTCGAAAGTACAGGATTAAGAAAAGAACTTTTTTCGTGTGACGTCTGCAAATGCTTGAAATATTAATGCGAGAATTGCTCCAGCTCTACCCGGAAGTCGTGTGATTGGAGTGAAGGAGATCGAGCAAATTAAAAATGCCTGGCATGGAGTACGAAAAAGCAGAGCTCGAAAAATAAGGATACTACACTAGAATAACAACAACAACAACAACAATTAAACGTGGTCGAAGCTATGGGATAAGGTAAACAAAAAAGTCTTCTCATGTAAATGGAAGCCTTTAAATTATTCGAGCTGTCGTGTTCAGATCTCAGAGGCAACCTCGAGTCATTTTCACCTTCAAAGATATCATTAAGATGGTCAAATGGCCAGAGATAATTACCAGGTCTCTAGGTTTTTGTGCTTTTCATCTTCTTCGAATCTGACCAAACTGACCTGGGTCAAACGACCTGACAATCTTGTCTTTGCTGCCCAATGAATCAGAGAAATCAGAAGAGAACTCAGAACTAAATCATGTACATAGCTCTGTAGGTGTCGCCTTGTGTTTACGCGGGCACTCAGCTCATGGTATCATCCCTGCCATATTTATTCATTTGGTTATGTCATTTGAAGGAGGCATTCAAATAAGAGATGGGAAGATTTTGATGACGGGAGCGAAAGACTCGTTCCTTCAAACGTATGACCTTACCACGGGTTCGTTTCTTGATTTTAAAAGGGAGTATTTGTTGGGGCTACAATTTCATAACAATTTGGCCTACCCGGAGATCAATATTACCTTAGTGAGAAACGGGTAGCCCAAATAATGTGTCAGGGGTGGGGTTTGGTTATGAAGGCTACGTGTAGCCCCTATAAACACTCCCTTATATATTGAGTGACCTTATATAGTTTGATTATTAAGGGGAGTGTATACTAGGGCTACCTAAATGTAGCCTATATAAGGTCACCCTTTTTGAAATGCGACAGAGTGTCGTCAGCGCTATAGTTAATACTTCAATTTTTTTCCATACACGAACAACATAATAATATTCCGTTTTGATAGCGGCCTGCCAAGCCCAATAACTCTAAGTATTGCTAATTCCTGTAAAACCTTCAATGTGGTATTATGGGTATGTTGAGATTTCTTGTGCATGTAGTTGACAAGATTATGATTATTACTCCAGTGCTGGGCCCCTTTAGGCTGGGGATCTAATGGCTTGAAGCTGTCTGTGGTTTTGATGTATGTTCGAAAATTTCAGTCCAACGACTTTAATCGTGAGAAATTAAATGCGAATTGCATCCTTGGACTTTCCCAAGAAAATCGTCATTATTATAACCAGTGTCTTGCGAAACAAGAATTGGAATAAACAGAAGAATCATATTTAATTTTGTTGAACATGTCATTGATTCGTTAAAAAGTTGTGATGATGGTATAGGGTATGTTATACGAGACCAGTGGATCATTTATTGGGGACGTAGCCTCACAGATCTGGCTCAGTATCAACGCAAGCAGGGTGTTACAGAAGGAATTGGGTTCTATTTCAAACTAGAGTAGTTAGGTATAAACAATTCACTCGCCTTGCTATACATTGTCCGTCGGGCTAGTGTATCGCATGCGCCATACACTGGATGTGCTCAGCTGTCGAGCCTATGGGGTTAAAGAGTTAGGTTTTGGTGACTTTTGAGTGAAATATATTGTTTGCTCTTAAGTAACTGTGCTAAAAAAAAACAACCAACTGTTCGCTTCCGATACCTGGGAAAAAAATGACAGCAGCTATTGTCTAGTATATCAGATGACAACAGACCACAATAAAGAGGATACAGATTGGGCATTTTGCATCACGTCTGTGAGATCTATCCTCTACTTTATGTCATTAATATAATTATATCACAGGTATTCTTTAGCAAAAGTATCTGCTTGATATAAAAATGCAGTGCATTCCTGCATGTAGTAATTTTTGATTTTGTTTATTGTCAGTGAATAATTAACTCAGGTGATCTGATTTTTTTCAAGACAAAATTCCAAGACAATACGTCGTAAAGAAATACATAAAACAAACAATCAAACAAACAAAACGTATGAGTTTTTGGATGACTCAATAAGGCAAATCTTGGAGATAGACAATTTTAAAGATCGGTGCTATTTTTAAGCAGCTATAATTCACTTACAGTAAGATTGTACTCATCAGGGTAATAGCAACATTCGAGTCTGGTTCAGTTCAGTGACCTAATGGGTCCATTACAGGGCGGCGTCGCATCAGAACAAGAATATTCAAATCCCAGGGATGCGATCGATGTTCATTCTTTCAAATGGGCTTCCGGAATTTGGCAAGATCAGCGTAGGGCAAAAGAGGATAAAATGCCGCACAATAGTCTACAGCCTTCTCTTCTTTACCTCAATGTCTCTTGTGCAGCGTTATCACACTTTGTTTCTTTGTTTCTCTCTAATCCCTACTCTACAGAGCGCCTGTTCCCATCATTCCAGCTGGATGCGCTTTCTACCTGAGGTTTTGACTTCAGTAACTCGAGGTCTATTGTCACTTTTTCTGAGATATGAAATGCTTTAGCTTTATCTAGACATAAGCGTCAAGCATTGGGCGGATGGATGGAAGCTGGATATGTACAAAATAATGGGATAATGATGTCGTTGTAGGTTTGAAAGAAAACTGGTGGATTTATTTTCACTTGGAAAAATGAGGGTTTAATGTTGTCATCCTTTGACTTATCATCTTCTTTTTATTGTGATATTTCTTGCACCGAATTTTTGAACGACATTATAGAGTAGAAGAATGGTTTGTCATTTATATCATGTACCTGTGTAAGCATTAAGATACACTAAAAGACGCTCTGTGAACATAACTGCCATAGCCAGCACCACATTAATATCAAAGGTCGCATTTAGCCTACTACATTTGAAAAAACGAAGCAACGGTCTCATGGAGTTATCAAGCAAAAATCCTAATTTCCGCTAAGTTGATTGTAATTTTAAATTCACGAAATATCATAAAAACCACAGAAAAACTGTGGGGTCGCAGCAGGGCTATAAGCAAAGTCAAAATTGGGCAAAAAGAAAAGGTTGTATGTTGCGAAGCCCCGCGTGAGAAATAAAACCCAAACAGTACAAAGCAAACTAAAGAGAAGACAGAAAATGCATAAATTTTCGGCTTTCGCCTTTGTCAAGTGAAAAAAAACAAAAAAACGAACAATAAAAGACTTCAACAGGAACGAAGTGAAACAGTTTACTTAGCTGCGAGTTCTTGCTTCTTTAGCACCACCAAAGCACGTCCGTCCGCCAAAAGCATGGAAGCAGGAAGTGACGCAATTGGTTAGTAACCCTGTCTTGTGCTGTGAGGCACTATATGGCGCCTTCATCTTGGTTACTAACCAATTACGTCACTTCCTGCTTCCATGCTTTTGGCGGACGGACGTGCTTTGGTGCTGCTAAAGAAGCAAGAACTGGCAGCTAAGTAAAATGTTTCACTTCCTTCCTGTTGAACTCTTTTATTGTTCGTTTTTTTGTTTTTTTTTTCACTTGACAAAGGCGAAAGCCGAAAATTTATGCATTTTCTGTCTTCTCTTTAGTTTGCTTTGTACTGTTTGGGTTTTATTTCTCACGCGGGGCTTCGCAACATACAACCTTTTCTTTTTGCCCAATTTTGACTTTGATTGTAATTTTAAATGTAAAGTTTGCATTAATTACTTTATGTCTTTCATTGCCTGTATCCAGAACAGATCAAAGAACAAGCAACAAAAGACACGGAACATTTTTAATAACATAATAACGCATAAAATGATCAAATGAAAATTAATGTTACTTTAGTAATAAATCCCTTCGAGCACCTTGGCATGGTCCTTTCATCTGCATCCTCTTCAAAGCAAAAGAAAATACATGTATTTTTGAAGAGAAGATTCTATTGAGGTAAAAGGGGAGAGGAAGAGGGGAGAGAAGAAAATAATTAAAAACGCCATTTCTCCATGCCGTCCAGTAAATCAGGGTTCCCTTTAATAGTTATGTATTCATGTTCTCATGGAATACCTGGATGGAGCACAGGAATGGCTAGGCAACCGATTCATTTATTTATGGCCCATGTCCGTCGCCACAGCCAATGCTGAAACCAATTTAGTCTGCCGATTTTCCTTATGTACATCATCATACAGATTAAACCATATAGCCAGGACAATGCGGGATTACACTCGCATACCAGAAGTTTGTGGTTACAGAGAAGGCACAGCAACATGGACAGATAGAAGGTCTATAACAGAAAGAAAGAGTAAGAGAAGGGAGACCTGATCGAGATGCATTCCCGCAACTGATGTGTCCAGCTAGGACCTGATTCCAAGAAAATATTATTCCTCCCCACAATGAACCCTGTCCAGGACACAAAGTGAATCTAGGTATGCCCCTGCTTTAAATAAAACACAGATACGTTGTTTTGACAGGATCACGTAGATGGAGATTGCTAACGGTGCCAGCTACCGTCTCCTCGCTCTTGGTCTTATCTGCGGGACAGGTCGGATTCAAGATCAAGGGAGAGGTTGAGGTGATATAATTATGCATTTATTCATCGTATTCGGAGACCAGGACCGCCTTGCCCTCCAGTCGGCCGGACTGGCACTTTTCGAGTCTATAGTGGGCTTGGTAAATGGAACAATCCTTCAACAAATGATAGAAACATGCAACTCGGGACGATCATTCTTCATATGATAGTGTTTGAGAATAGTGTATTGGCCACGAAAAAAAAAAGTCCAATAAGGCAGCAAAATCCAAGATGGCCGCCGGAAAATGTTTTGTTTTCCCGCCAACAAACCGTCGTATTTACAGCCACAAATGTTATAACTGACGTAGGCTTCTTCCTGTCAAACCTGTTTCATTATAATTTAAGATTTTAATAATTTTAAAATTAGCCCAGGCGTGACTTCTACGCGAGACTATCCGAATCATGTTTCAGGATAAAATTTTATAGCTGATTTAGCTGTCTAGATGGTCAAGACGTTTAATTACGTTCGATGCCGGTGCAGGTTGAGCAGTTATTGTTGTTGTTTTTTTTTCGTGAGAGGCCGAATGGTTTTCTTGTTGACAATAGAGCAATACCTTGGTGGCCATCGATACTTGAGCACTCTCGAGACATCTTAGTCTTCGCCGGCAAGGAATTAGTTATGATTTTGTTGTTACAGTTTTTAAAAGATGTGGCCCAGTTGTTTGGCACCCTTCCAGTTGGTGTCACGCTGCGTCTATTCCCAGCTCTCTCAGTTTTGTCCGATATACCTGCTTTAGACTGTTATACCGAGCACCCTGTACATATCTGTGATCAAGAACATCAATCTCCTCATTAAGATTTCATTCTATATTCTCTCGGCATGTCACTGCCGTTGGAACGAACAGAATGGGTGCATCAGCTTGTGGTTGACATTCTTTGATACGAGTTGAATTGTATCTCAGTAAAGAAAGGTAAAAATTGACAAGTATTTTGTTTCAACATAGGAACTGAGAACTGATGCCGTATGTTTGGTGATAAAATGCCCATCATTTTGTCCAGTAGAGACATTGACAAGGCTGTCTGCTGGGCTTGGCAACAAAATAGAACTACAAAGGGTTATAGTCTATTATTTCACCCATCTATATGGACCTGTCTTACTGACATGTAGTCAAGTTTCACCAGTTACATTTAATTATACCCACATCATTATTTTAGTCCATTTTCATTGCTACTTTTGAAATATTTCATCATTATCTGTGAATCATTTAAATGCAAATTATGACACTGGAACACAGCACCATTGATCTAACATTACCCTCATGTACAGGCTGTGGATAGCTGTTTCATTCCATCTCAGTGGTAATTCATTACATTTCAGTGTTGTGGTTGCAATTATTGGTGTGTGAAAAGTGCTATCTCCATTTCTGTCTTTGTTAAAATAGTGACAGCTGTCTACGTGGATTTTCTTATCTTGATCAATGGCGAAATAAATTTTTGAATCATTGACTGTTCTGAATGTTGAATTTCGATCGTACTTTGTTAGGATATTTCATGTTTTGGTATAGGACCAAACACGTATGGCATAGATGGACACAGAGCAATGACATTTTCGTCCGTCGGGTTTGCTGTGAAAACGGCTATATTATTACTTTATCTGAACTGATCGTCTTAGTTGTGTACGCGAACGTGTTAGTGTTTTCTTGTACTGGGCGCCTGGATAAATAAATAAATAAACAAATAAATAAATAAATAAATTCTGTAAACCACACGTATAATTAGACTTACTTCTACACATAAAAGGACCCTTCTAGAAAACCCTTCCATCGTGAAACAAATCTCTGCTCTTACGATATTATGGTTGAGTCAGTCTAGTTAGGTGCCAGCTTGAGCTGATTAATGAAAAGGTGTTTATTTTTCCCTCTTGCCGCCATGAAATAGATGTATAGTCTACACTGGCTACACAATATATTTGCAATTTGCCAGGATGACAACCGCGCACCTTTTTTTTTTTTTTTCTTCCTGTTTCGTTAGTTTTACCGTCCTTTTCGGCAAAAACGAAATTTTAAAAAAGAATGTGGCTATATGATGTTTATCATGAAGAGGTTAGAAATTGTCAGAAACAAAGCTTTGCCCCCCCCCCCCCCGGCCGCCGTCGAGTACCCTGAAATCTCTGTGAGAAAGAAGTTAGGTTTGATCCTAGCCAGGGCCGGATTTAGATGACGAGAGGCTCGAGGCTTTTTTTTTAGCTGTGAGGCCCCTCCCAATCCCCTATCTTCACGCCTAGAAGATGACGAGCGTGCTTTAAATAACTACAGTGCATTGTAACATTATGTGAGAAAAGGCTAGGCGTGTCACAAAATAGTATGCAGATTGGCCTGAGGCGGTGAGCCCTACCCTAGATTTTGAGGCCCTGGTCCTAGGCTTCAGCTCACCTGGCCTAATGATAAATCCGGCATTGATCTTAGCATTCGAAACTCTGGCCTCTCCAATCGAGGACAGGGCGGTGCTTTAACCATTGGGGCATTGCGCCGGAACTGTTTTTTTTTTATAATGTCGAAACATTATTACGTGAAAAAATATCTGATTACAGAATTTTCTTTGCAAACACCACGACAGGAATCACGTGACAGGAATCACGTGACAGGTTGACTCGGAAATGAACTGGGAAACCCGCGATAAATCACTTAAATGATGTGGTCCTGACATTGACACAGACAAAACAATCCTCAGCCACAAAACGTAAATCATTCTTGTTTCAGGTACAACGTAATACATGTAAATGGAGTCCACGTTCTTGCATAGACAATTCCTTTTTATTTTTTTAATAGCATTCTAGCATTCATGAGCCTTGCATGTATTTGTGAGACCTGAAAACGGTGCAAGTAATTTCACAAAGATTGGCACTAAAGAAAAGTATTAGAGAATTGTTCACAAACCTGCCTCAGGCTTTTGCCACCATATTTTTTTTTTATATACACTCCCCAAAATTGCTGGTTATATTTTTTTTTATTGGATCATAGAAGAAAGAAAGTGTCGAGCATTCATGCTTGGGGACAAGGTGGTCTAGAGGCAAGGTGCTCGCCTCTCATGCCAAGGGTCCCGGGTTCAAAACCCGGCCGGTGCAGGCATGTTGGAAGTTTGGGATTTTTCTCATATTTTAGTGTCCCTGATCCTATTGGGGGGTAGGATCGAGTACCTAGTCTTCTCGGATAAGTACGAAAAAATTCGGAGGGCCCGTGTGCACGTTGCGCACGTTAACGATACCTTGACAGTTGAAAATCGAAAAGAGCAGGCCGAACAGGCCGCTGCCCGGGCAAAATTAAATAAAAATTCATCCCTACCATTGCCTCCCCTCCTCCCCCATCTCCCCCCCCCCCACACATACACAAAACAAAACAAAAAAACCGCCGATCGGCGCTGCACTGTGGCGACGACGTGCCTGCTCCAGTTATAACTGGGCTGCAATGGCACAAAGGCAAATTTCCCAAATGGGATTAAAGAGTTATACAAATACAAAAATACAAATACAAATAATACAGTCAGTGTACCTGCCATTTTTCTACATAAGGGAACAATCCCAGTGGCGGCCATATTGAACTGCTCCGTCTTCAAAATTTTTTTTATTGAAGATGTATTTATTCCCATATAATTACGTACTTTTAAATGCAAATGGCATATTTTATACACACCGTTTTAATTAAATGTAGATTATTTCCCTAAGTGTGTCGGCCATCTTGAATTTTTGGAGCCATTTTGAAAAAAATTCGAGCCAACAACTTTTTCTTTAAAAACCTCCTATGGACAAGATTCGTTGTTTTTTTTTCCTGAAAGATTGTTCTCATGTGTAGAATTATCAATCTAGGCTTGGTTCCGCTTCTGAGGCTATTCGAAGGGCCTCTGGGACCAGTTATCCAAATGTTTCCAGACTGAATGATCGTTTTCTGATCAACCGCAGTCTCATCTTATGTTCCAGGACGAGCAAATGATAGTCTCAGCAGCAATTCTCAGTCACCGGGTAATTTTCTCTTCTCTTTACTGTGCTCCAGAAACGCCGGCGGCAAGACATTAAGGCGGTTTAAGAAACGGTGCTTGTCTGAAAGGAATGGGATACTTTGATACCCTGATACTGGTTGACTTCGACAGGTCACACTTCAAAATGAAGCGGGCGACTGTTAGTTTGTCAGGGCGAATGCTTCAGCCTTTAACCTGTAGCGGCTCTTGTTAGGCGAGCGCAGTATTATACACTATAAGCCATTATTGAACAATGAGCACAACCCAATACTAATTATTTCTCTTTTTGACATGGTAGCTAGACTATGCGCGACTAATAACATCCTAACGGCAATGAATTTCAAATTCGCAATCGAGACCGTTCATGACATCGCAAACCCTATAGGTAGAACGCGCCTGACGTCACAGACCTTTTTAGTTTTGATCTTCCTACTCTAAAGATGGTGGGCGGATCAGCTGATGAGTGTAACTTCAAGATATGTCTAAGCGGTTAAAATGCCTGCTGGTTGCATTGTAGTTGATTGTTATGACTGGGGTGAAAAGGGTGGATCCGAGCTGGTCAGATTCCTTACCATCCGTGTAAACAAGGGGAGGAAGTGAAAGAATTGACCGAACGTCTCCCATGTGCATGCACACACGTGTCATTGTTTACGGTGGCGAACTACTTCTAGCTCGCCACCGATTGGTTCACGGCGCCTCAAGTGCTCGCAGTGTAAATCAGTTAACGAATCAAAACCAATGCTACAGTCCCATGGTGATGAGGGGGTCCTTAGTGTAAAGATGGCGGATATGCGCATTCTACCTGTAGATGTATCACTGACTTTCCATAAACGTTTGTCATCAGAGGCATTTGTGTTCAGTCTCTGTCCTTTGCGAAAGGTGAGGGTCAGAAATTAACATCATACCCAAGATGAATGATCAAATATGAATTCTTTCACAGGACACGACGTCTCGTCTGGAGTATGCAAATGATACCTGACATTAGTGTCTCAACGTTTTTTTTCCTCTCTTTCAAACTGAATTTATGTTCTTCTATTAAGTTTCCAATCCTCCTTTTTGATGTTGGCTGATGACAGATCAGAGTGGAGAGTGATGATCGCCAATGACTGTTCTAGACAGGGCAACCGATGATGATTAAGTTCCCAATTCGTAGCCAACTTTTAACTACGCCGGAAATGTAGAGTATCTTAATAAAACGTATGAAAACTGAGTATAAAGTAATTTCAAAGCTATGAAGAAATAAGCTTTCGCTTTTGGAAGCACCGAGAATGCCTTTACTGCCTTTTACAGAGAAGATAATTATACGATACGCCCAGGGCGAATACGACACAGGCTATCATTGCCAAGTTCACCGCATCTGACCAGAAGTCAGTGGGCTTATCATTGGAAAATAACAATAGGTAGATATCACAAAGTTTCTTGAAGTTCATGCTGTTGCTGTTGTTGTAATAGTTTTTTACCACCATTACCTGTCATAGATTGGCGTCAGCTCGGTACATTTCCAGACAGAAGTCTGCATTGGTATGAATGCCAGGCGTCCAGCGTTCTCGTTTGAGCGTTGTCAGCGATTATGGGCGGAAACTATAGGGCTGTATCACTCATTTAACAAGAGCAGTCATGGAGTGCCCATATCATTTTTGATTATTTATTGTGGGTTGTTTTCTTTTTTTTTGGGGGGGGGGGGGAGGGGTGCAATGAAAATGGTTCTGGAAACCAGATGTTGAACAATAGCTTAAAATTTGATGTGGACCGTAGCAACTTTCATTAACAACTTTCATTTGTAGATTGTTTTTATACATTTTGGTTATTGATGCTGCAATAGTCATAGTTGTCATCGTTAATTTACTATAGCACTTGATCCGAAATCGAGTACATGACCTTGTATGAGTGTGTGACAGATCACCAGTCATGTAGTCTTAGCGAATCATGCATAGAAAATAATGGCCACTGACTTTTAAATGTCAATGTGTCGCTGACAGAGTGAGCAAGTTAGACAGAGGATATCATTTTTCAGTCTTGTGCACAATTCTAGAGGTTAGGAAATCATAAATAAATTGCAGCTATTGAAAGATTGTCGCATTTTTTTACTCTCTCGACTCACACTCCTGACAAAATGTTTTTCATCTTTGAGTACCATACTGGTTCAATAAACTTTTCTATGCCAGGGCCAGAACTTGTGAAACAAAAATGTAAAAAAGTGGATTTTTCATTTCAGATGTCTGAAACGCACCAATGTTTCCAATCACATTTGCACCAAGAACAGCGACTGATACCAGTTTATCGAAATATCATGAATCTCGCGGCAGACGTAATGGGAAAAGAGCTTTCTTTCTGTCCACATTGTTTTTATCAACATCAGCTCAAGGACACAAAAAATCTGGGCTATCCTTAGCCGTATAACTTGGGTCTGATCTGATCCTGTGGCCAAACTACTCCCCCAGCAGTCATACCATCAATCTAGTGGGCCCTCTGTGACTGTTTCCTGTCTATGAAGCTGACAAGTTAGTGATGCGCTTGCTGCACGTTTATGGAAATGCTCATATTATACTGTCCCTTTGGATCACGAAGAATGAATGGTCCCATTTCTCACAGATTTGTTTTGCTCGATCACAGCATTTGTTTTTCTTCTAAGGAAAACTTCACTCCAAGGTCTTCGGGGATAAACAACTGGTGATGCCATATCAGTAGGAATATATTAAAAGAATCACTAATGTATTGGCTGGCTCTTAGTTTATTTACACAAGTAGCATGTATACAGCCAGTTCTGAGTTCGACATATTATTTATATTGGAATGCATAAATATATTTTATTTGGACGAGTGTAACGTTTGCCGTCCGCGCATTCGTGCCGACAAAAGGGCTTAACATAACAAAACAATTTACTTGTTCAGGCTGTGCCGGAGAGCACAGGGTCTTGGGCACCGCTGAAATTGGTAAATCTGAACTTGGGTGGTTTATTTTAACACTGAGGTAATGGGAAGTAGAGTCGCTTGTCGCTAGGGGCGTTCTAAGAATGAAATGCCAGTGCCTAAAGTACCACCAAAGGAGAACAATTGAGCAGGTTCATACACGGGTCAACGGCTACTCTGTAATTTGTAGGATGTCAAGTCAAGCATTGTAGTAGTGAAGCATCAGATGTTGGTCTATTTGGCGATTTCAATTTGTCTATGTTTAATCTGTTCTATAACTTCATTCTCTTCCTTCCTAGGTTACTGTCGTCTCAGTCCAATCAAGATAATGTCAGGGCCATACCTTACCGTAAACATTCCTGAAACGGTTTTAGATTCACGAGTCTTGGACTTTTGACGCCCTGGTAGCTTGGCTGACAGGTAAGGTGTATTCTATGTTTGGCGTGCATCTAAAACGGTTTTCAGTATGGGCTATGTAAGCTCACCACAGGGTTTTTTGTTCAGAATTTGTGGTCGTTTCCCCATTATGTTACCATGGCCATTTCTTCAACGGAAAAAGTCATTGTAGCTTGGCCTGCATTCTCTAAAGGAAAAAGCAATATGTGTGTGAATGTGATGGCGGCAAAGATCATTTGATTGCAATATCATTTTTGATCGTAATGAATGCGAACATGTGAATACTAACAACGGTTACTTTCTTAGTTGCTCCTCTTAAACCGTTCTCAACAATACATAATACAGAGCCCAACAGTTTGTGTCCGTCAGCGTAATTTGCACATGACTGAACTGGAAAAGAAGAATGTCAAAATGCTCACCACATTACTTGTGAAGTTTCGATGACCAGTGCTGTATTTCGGTTTCGTTGGGTCTCCAGTTGACAAAACAAAATCTTCAAAGTTGAGATGTTTTCTGCATGAATTGCTTTCGGGCTGAGGCTCGTCGCCGTAATTAATTTACTTTCTCATGGCTGAACCTGAAACAAGACGGACATTAATTAGTTACGCCTTTCTTCGAGAATCAGAGGCTAAGGAATGGGGACTTCTGATTAATTGAAAAAAAAACCCAGTAATTCTTCTGGGATAGCCATTCCGTGTTTGAACCAAAAGGAAATATAGAAAAATCCATGATGGGATTAATGATAAATCCATGATGGGATTAATGATCAATCCATGATGGGATTAATGATCAGAAAGGGAGGAAGGCATGCGTGGAATTGTTTGAGGTAGTATTAATGTATAATGCAAAACTTCTATTTGCAATCGGCTTTCATCACCCAGAACTCCAGATAAGAAACAGTCTATTAGTGAAACATGTGTTTGCAGAAATCTATCTGCAGTAATAGCAAAACATTTGAACAAGGGTTGAAATAAATTCGTACACGGTTATATTGATTTCTCAACCTACACAAGGAAGACGTACATGAAATATGTAGACTTCACGTATCCGAACGACTTGTGAAGGCGGCTTACAATAGTGTGAAGAAAGATGTGAGTGTCACCTCCGACACTAGGATTTAGTCCAGACTTATGGACAGAAGTGGGTCAAGAAAAATCACGTATAGAAGTGGTAATTCCTTTGTCTTCGTCTTGGTTTTGGAGTGGAAGTTATTGGTGAACTTGTCCGCAGATGACAGGATGGAAAATTCTCAACATTGTTTGTGTGGAAAATTGAAGATGATAAGAAGATTGGCTTGCTGTCTGGACTTTTTGATATCTCCTGGTGCTGTGTGAAGTCACATACCACAAATAACGGTAAAGGAAACCTCAGTGTGGTACTGCCAGGGCCTGCAAATATTGGTCTGAGAGAACGGTTGAACAATACTAAAAAGCATCCAATTCAGCTTTCTGCTCTCTGCTTTCAAGGCGACTGGGGCAGTTCCAAGACGTCCCATGGGAAGTATTTGAGTTTCGCACAAAGGGAAATGTTATGATAACCGACGTTTTTAATAATCATGCTGAAATCCCTCTGGTTTGTGACATTATCAGAAAGCCCGTGGGGTTAGGTGGCTGGAAACTCAAGGTCTGTAATTTTTAGTTTTGCCATCGGATTTTCAGGCACACATATACTCATAAAACATAATATAAGGAAACAGGGATGAAGAGCCAGGTTTATAGTACTTAGTTTTCGTTCTCCATTCATTTATATACCATTTGTGTCATTTTCAGACTTTCTTCACACTGGGTTTAAATCATACATTATTATTAAGGGTAGTTGTCAGTCTTGGCTCTGTGAATGTTTATGTACAGATCAAATAGCACGATGTTAAGATGTTAATCTGCAGTACAGATCTCTGAATACTGCATACTGATCAAAATAGCGGCAGCCTCGTTTTTATTTATTTATTTATTTATTTTTGTCGACCAAAATAATTCTAAAGACCTTTTTAGTATAAAAACGTGTATGCATCAACAATTTGTCCTATTCTGTTGGTGAAGAATACATACTTGTCTTAAATAGCGAAAAAATGTTTCCGGCATTCTACTTTATGTATAAATAATATCCACTGCTGATGTACCCTGAGAATATTATTGAAGCTGTGCCAGAGATCATGGTCATATCTTTAACGGAACATTCAGGATCTACTCATCTCATCTTCTTTCATCTTCCAATTTGAATTGTTCTATTCTTCATAATTATAATGTTACACTTCCTCTTCCTCTCTCCCAACTCCACTTCTGAAATTCACAGTGCTGCGCCATTCGATCATTTCACTCCTCTTCCATGTGTCCAGTCATCCTCAGACATCATCTTTTTACTCCTTCTGTCTCTTTTTCTCTACCCTCAGTCTCTCCTCTTTGAATCTCTTTTGTTGTTTTTTGTTATTTTTATTTCTCACCCGAACTCCAAAAATCATTTTTTTTCCGGCTCGTCGGGCGATGCATTCCCTTGTATGCACCAAAAGATATATAATAAAAACAAAAATTAATATTAGCATTTTCTCTTTCATGTTTTTCGTTTGATGCATGCTCTTTGTCACGATCACGTGCGTGAAGATGGTCACGACCACGTGTGTGATGAGTACCTAACTTATTTACCTTTCAAATCCAGCTAACAAGCCAAGCAAGCAGACCAGCGATCAACGGACACATGGAGTGAGATTTAAATTAAACGATATTTAATTATAAATGCATGACAAAACTTATGTCAAAACATTCAACTCATGATAATCACATACATAATCACAAAAACAGAGATACTTCAAATTTACTCTTGGGGATCATGGCTATTATCTATTCCCCGTGTCACAAATCCCAGACTGGGAGATGTAATAAGTTATGACAGGACAACAATCACGAACGAACAAGTTTAACACTTAACAGAACAACCCATCAGACTCACACATTTATTAAACATAATTATACAGATAATAGCGCAATTACATACATTATATTATTGAATTTAACTGCCGTACAACGGCCTTACTCCCACATGCACTCTTCCCTCGGATCCACAACCCGGTAGTTATTTCCTAAAGACACTTCGGCCTCAGCCTCTCCCCTCAGGGTCTTAATAGCACATTAATAACTCACTGGCCCCGCAGTCTCTCAATATCACCTTCCTATTGCCATAACACCTTAGCATTCCACTAGCACCTCAGCAGGGCAATAGCACATTATCATTTCAATAGCCCATCAACATGGCAATAGCACATTATCATTTCAATAGCCCATCAACATGGCAATAGCACATTATCATTTCAAGAGCCCATCAACATGGCAATAGTACATTATCACATTCACGCTCATATCTACGTCCCTCTCCGTGGCCAGACTGCCACGACTTTATGTGCCTCTACTGTCCTGCACCGACAGCCTCACTCTTGGCCTATGTGTGGCCCCCGGCCCTATGCTGGCCTATCCCCTGGGCTCACCGTAGGTGGCGCTCTTCGGCCCGACCTCGGCACCTACAAGAATAACATTACATTGGTATAATGCCATACCCTTTCTAATCACTTCACCTCTCCTTACAACTCACGAAGCGTACACACAATAGTTCACATTTCACTCACCAAACCTCTTACGGTAACACACCTCCATCGTAGTACACAATACTCACTCATGCTACAAATCCATGAACTCAACTTTCATCTATCGCTCCTGGCGCACATTGCTATATCCAATATCAAGGACTTCCACATTCCTCACATATACTTATTT
The DNA here is from genome assembly GCA_963931925.1 of Onchidella celtica. Classification (NCBI taxonomy): domain Eukaryota; kingdom Metazoa; phylum Mollusca; class Gastropoda; order Systellommatophora; family Onchidiidae; genus Onchidella; species Onchidella celtica. The sequence continues at coordinate 94,942,063 of OZ007567.1, read as the reverse complement.
ACATCATGGTAATAGACGAATATAATACATCAATCATAATTATCAATCAACGTTCCACCTACCAGTCATCACTGGAAAAAACACTCTCATCCGTCTTCCGACTGCTCCCCTTATGTTCGCCCGCTGGGCTCTTACTAGCGTCCGTTCTCTTTGGACTATCTCTGTGCAGTGAACTGGTAAACACACTGATCTCACCCCGTTTAATCCTTACTCACCCCCTTTCACGTTTTTCCCTATTTGTCTGCCGTGAGCCCTTCTTACTATACACCCGCTCTGTAGCAATCCCCTTAATTGCACTCACTCCACTCGTGACATCATCCCCCACCCCAAAAAAATTAATGCAATTAATTTCAAATCGCATCAAGATGACTGTCAACGAGTGAGCGTGAGCAATACTTACATAAAAATGACCTAGCAATTCCCCTCTCACATAAAATACCGGAATCAGGGAAAAATATGGGGATCAATATGCCCTGCAATATGCATATATGTATCACATCATCAATACCTAACTAAAACATAACATGTAATACAGAATCAAAATCAGTCAACCTCTCAACCATTCTTCCTATAATATTTATAATATCAATATTTTAAAGTCGACGATTCATTCAGACAGTTCCTGTCAATGTTCCTGTCCTCCGATGTATAAGCTCCTGAACTCTTCCCCTAGGCTCGACTAAGGTAGTCGGCGATATGATTGCTGGTTCCTGGAATTGGTTGTATAACGAAGGTATACGGCTGTAAAGCCAATGCCCATCTAGACAAGCGTGGGCTGGACGAACGATTCTTCGACAAAAATGTTAGTGGCTTGTGGTCTGTCTGGATACAGAATTCTCGTCCCATGAGATAACGTCCTAATTTCTGGACGGACCAGACAATGGCAAGACACTCCCGCTCTATCACAGAATACTTTCTTTCTCTCTGCAATAACTTCCTACTGACATAACATACAGGATGGAAACATTCGTTCTTCTCCTGTAGAAGACAAGCGCCGACACCAGAGTCCGACGCATCCGTTCTGAGGATAAATTTAGATCGAAAATCGGGTAAAATCAGAATGGGTGACGATGATAATGCTGTCACCAAATTATCAAATGCTGTCTGACATTCAGACGTCCACTGGACCTTATCGGGTTGTCCCTTCTTAGTAAGGTCAGTAAGAGAAGATGACAAGGAGGAAAAATTTGGAATGAACTTTCTGTAATAATTTAAAATTCCCACTAAGCTTCTGACTTGTTTCTTTGTTTTAGGGATTTGCAACCCTACTAATTTGTCAATTTTTGTTACTTCAGGTCTCTGAACACCTCTACCCACGATATGTCCTAAGAACACTATCTCTGGACATGCCAAATCCATCTTTGCAGGTTTAGCAGTTAACCCAAAATGACGTAATCGTTTAAAAATTACTGTTAGTGTCTGAATATGATCAGACCATGTCGACGTATGACACGCTATGTCGTCAAAGAATGACACGACATTAGGTATGTCCTTTAATACCAGTATGAGAATACAGATACTCTGGTCTCTCATGAAACCTCTGCAGCCTATCAACATGGAAAACCTTACTTGATCCATCAATGTGGATAGCGTAATCTACATTCGAACCAACTCGCTCAATAACATAAGGACCTTTCCATGTCATCAATAACTTATTATGGTCCGTAGGTAACAACAATAGTACCTTGTCTCCTGGCTTAAAAATTCTCAGTTTGGACCCTCTATCTTTATAGTTTTTTCCTCTTTTTGAAGCGATACTCGAAGCTTCTTCCGCAATATCCTGACGAGAAGCCTGAGGTGTACGACCCTTATGCGTCGTCTTTTGGCACGCACTGCACGTCTTACAATATAACCGTACCAATCTGTATACTGACGGCCAATAAAAATTTTTCAGAACTCTTTGCTTGGTTCTAGCACTTCCCATATGATCCGCTAATGGAACATCATGGGCCAGACGCAATACTGTTGCGATCAGCAACGCTGGCACAACGACCTGCTTTAAAATGGATGCCCCCGTTACATACTTACGGAACAGAATGCCCGCCTGAAAAAAAAAGGAAGACGAACCGTTCTTATATTTCCTCGTTTTCTCCGTTCGCGCCTCCTCAAAACATGGACTCAATGATGGGTCCTCCTTTTGCAATGTCGCCAAGCGCTCTGGTGTGATATCCAGGTTGACCGCTGGCGTTGCCAAAGGTCTAATTTTACCCTTATCACCTACCTGTCGACGTGTCTCGACTGCGGCATAAAAGTCAATACCTTTTGATTGTGACCATGCCTGGACATTCTCCTCGGAAGGGGAAACTACCCGAGATACATTACCAATGATGAGCTGGGCGCCTGGAAAACAACCAACGACTGCTTCGACTTCCCCGCTAAGAAAAGGCGTATCTATCACTATCTTTGCCATGGGTAATTTCTCAATGGCCCCCGAAAATTGAATGCATGGGACAGTCTCACCCGTAAGCTGCGAATCCCGAATGCAGTCCCTATGCACTCCCACAACGGTAGATCCTGTATCTCGTAAAACCGAGACCGGTTCGTCCCCAACAAACCCCGGATAAACCCTAAGACCACCTCCTGTATGACATGAATTTATAACGGGGATCTTCCTCCCACAAGGTAAAACACCGGAAGATAATAACTTCTCACAACTGGGACACTTAGAATACTGTCCGCCTCCGTTGTCCGATGCAACACACGCAGCCGTATGATGAAATTTATTAGGGGAATATGGACTGGAGCTACTGTCCACGTTCGCCGCTATCCTACCTGCAGGGCAATTCACGCTAATGTGATCTGCTCTTCCGCAGTTCCAACACTTCGCGGCCCTACACTCGCGTGAAAAGTGACCCACGCGTCCGCAAGTCCAACACTCCGCTCCCTGTGCTCCGCTAGCCCTAGGTCCCCGTGACCCATCGCGACCGGAACTAAAGTCCCCATGCCGTCGGTCATCGGCAAAGGTCACAAATCGCCCCCGGCCATTACCGCGACCTAGCCCTCCTGCTCGGTCAAACTTACCGGATCCATATGCAGGGGATTGTTGATACCCCCTACGTTGCCCCTGGGCTTGCCCATTATAGGCACCACGCTGCCGCGACCTATCTTTATGCCCTGTCGGCGACCCCTCAACAACAGCGACGTAACTAGCATCCTGCACGTACGCCCTCGCGACTGGTTTGGACGGATGTGCCGTACGGTATGCTTCCGCCAACTTTGACGCCTCCTGCACCGTCGCGGGTTCGTTTTCTTTCAGGAAAGCCACGAGATCTTTATGGCACGACGCGTACAGCTGGTCACGGATCATTAGGTCTTTCAGTTTAGTAAAATCCGCGCCCACATGCGCCAAGTCTACCCAGTTCGCGAAATATTCCGTCAATCTCGCGACGAAGGCAGCAAAGTCCTCCCTGGTATCCGCACGTGCTCGCCTAAACTGCTCCCGGAAATATTCCTCGGTGCGCGCAAATCGGCGAAGCAGCAAAGCCTTCAGCTTATCGTAATCTTGCACGTCTTCGCGCTGTAGCTCTTTAAAGTAGGTTAACGCTCGCCCCTGCAATAAGGACGCCAGGTACGTGGACCATAATTGCTTATTGTCCCCCCATTGCAGTTGTGCATTCAGTTCGAACCTGTAAAGGAAGGCGTCTATGTCGTCCTTCCGGTCGTCGAACGTAGGGAGCTTAATCCTAACGCCACCTTTGTTTTGTCCCTGCCGCTCAACTGTTTCTGTTGGCGCATTCTTTTTGATTTCCAACTCCGCGATTCTTACTCGCGCGTCTATCTCCCGCTCTTGAGCCTCTATCTCCTTTAACTTTAACTCCCTTTCCTGAGCCTTAGCCTCTCTTTCTTGCTGCTGAGCCTCTTTTTCTCGCTCCTGAGCCTCTTTTTCTCTCTCTCTATCTTTAGCACGCTCGTCGCGCAATTCTGCCTGCTGCTCTTTAATCCAGCCGCGCAGCTCCTCTCCCTCAAGGCCAAGTTCCTTACCCAACTTCATTAATTGTTGGAGTTCCGCCATTTCACAGATCTATGGTTATGGTATGTATTATGCAAAAGACCAACCTATCGGTATGATCACTAACGACACGACCAGAGATCTGAAATTATGTCACTACAATAACAACCCCTATTTTCAAATGCAATTCAGAAATTTACCTACAGAACATTTTATAACATACTATCTCTAACTAATTCTACGTTCATAAAATGTATTGCACCATTAACTAACAAAAAGAGAACAGAAAAGACAAAAATGAAGAAATTCAGAAGAAGGACCACACGGACATCAAAGACAACGAACCAGACTAGGACGAAGCTTCTAAAAAAAAACTATAATGGAAAAAAATGCAACCTAACTACGCCGATTACACTACAAGGTACGAACAAGAACAGAGTCTGAAAAAAAAGAACGTATCTACAGATAGGGAAGAAAGAGGGACAAGAGAATACGACTTCCTGCAGAACAGAGAAGATATCGACGCTACAACTAAACAATAACAAAGCCCTACAGAATGTTCACCGTGATGAACGAAGTTCCAAGTTTATCACACCTTTTTAAAAGGATAAACTAGGTTCAACACAGCAAACGAAAACAGCAAAAACAGAGAAAAAGACAGATTAAAGGAACAGCCCACAATCCAGGGCACAAAAATTTTGAATTTTACTTAACTCGCAATTCTGACTATAACTTCTCCCCTTGTCTCGGAGCTCTGGCTGCTTGACCTCTACAGGCTGGCACACACACTCTCTGCAGAATTTTAAGTACACATTAATACATATTCATAGTAATACATGCATTAATACATATTCATAAATACACATAAATCATACCATCATGAAATTTCCATTCATCCCACGAACAAAGACAGCACAAATTCCTACCACAAGATAAATACTACGTGGACAAAAACTAAAGTAACAATTGCCCACTGAAAAATACCTACTAACTAACTACAACTAAATATTACGAAAATTAACGAGTCACAACGGACGAGCCCCCAATGTCACAAATCCCAGACTGGGAGATGTAATAAGTTATGACAGGACAACAATCACGAACGAACAAGTTTAACACTTAACAGAACAACCCATCAGACTCACACATTTATTAAACATAATTATACAGATAATAGCGCAATTACATACATTATATTATTGAATTTAACTGCCGTACAACGGCCTTACTCCCACATGCACTCTTCCCTCGGATCCACAACCCGGTAGTTATTTCCTAAAGACACTTCGGCCTCAGCCTCTCCCCTCAGGGTCTTAATAGCACATTAATAATTCACTGGCCCCGCAGTCTCTCAATATCACCTTCCTATTGCCATAACACCTTAGCATTCCACTAGCACCTCAGCAGGGCAATAGCACATTATCATTTCAATAGCCCATCAACATGGCAATAGCACATTATCATTTCAATAGCCCATCAACATGGCAATAGCACATTATCATTTCAAGAGCCCATCAACATGGCAATAGTACATTATCACATTCACGCTCATATCTACGTCCCTGTCCGTGGCCAGACTGCCACGACTTTATGTGCCTCTACTGTCCTGCACCGACAGCCTCACTCTTGGCCTATGTGTGGCCCCCGGCCCTATGCTGGCCTATCCCCTGGGCTCACCGTAGGTGGCGCTCTTCGGCCCGACCTCGGCACCTACAAGAATAACATTACATTGGTATAATGCCATACCCTTTCTAATCACTTCACCTCTCCTTACAACTCACGAAGCGTACACACAATAGTTCACATTTCACTCACCAAACCTCTTACGGTAACACACCTCCATCGTAGTACACAATACTCACTCGTGCTACAAATCCATGAACTCAACTTTCATCTATCGCTCCTGGCGCACATTGCTATATCCAATATCAAGGACTTCCACATTCCTCACATATACTTATTTACATCATGGTAATAGACGAATATAATACATCAATCATAATTATCAATCAACGTTCCACCTACCAGTCATCACTGGAAAAAACACTCTCATCCGTCTTCCGACTGCTCCCCTTATGTTCGCCCGCTGGGCTCTTACTAGCGTCCGTTCTCTTTGGACTATCTCTGTGCAGTGAACTGGTAAACACACTGATCTCACCCCGTTTAATCCTTACTCACCCCCTTTCACGTTTTTCCCTATTTGTCTGCCGTGAGCCCTTCTTACTATACACCCGCTCAGTAGCAATCCCCTTAATTGCACTCACTCCACTCGTGACACCCCGTTTCACATCTAGATCTAATCCCTCTGTCTATAAACTTAATTACGTATACTTAATAGTCTCTGTCAACAGCTGCCCTCCTCGTTGATGCAGTTTCACTTCTCCAGAGTTCACACAATCCTTTCCAGATCTTTAATTTCGACGTTAAAAGGGGAAACAGACGCCCCTGGCTTGACACAAATAAGAACACACAGTTCACACCCGCCATCGTAGATTACTTGTTCCTTGAGGGGTTCTCGACATCCCGTCCTCAAGACTCTTCAACTTGCAAACACACTGCACACCGACGGTTCACACCCGCCATCGTAGATTCACGAGCTTCTGATGGGTTCCCATCCTATCATCAGAACTCCTCAACTTCTGGTCCCCATGGCACGACCTTCCACTTGTCGCCCGGACCGATAAATTCTGCGTCTTCCTTTAGGAATGAATAACTTGGGAACCCTCATAGATTCCTCACATACATAACACCCCTGGTCCCCATGGCACGACCTTCCACTTGTCGCCCGGACCACTTCTCTCTCCGTCTTCCTCTAGGAATGAATAATTTGGGAACCACGTGTGTCGAGCTTCTCCTCTACTTATACTCCCGAGGTTTTTGCACACGCGACTAGTTTAAAGCGAGTCGTGTGTATCTATTCACGCTTGTCAACAATGTTAAAAACCGTGTTTTCCCCTGCTAAGCTCACCCCCCTAGACTCGTGGCGCACAAGGCCACCGACCTTCCTCGTGATATTTAATCTTTCATGCTCGACAACAACTTTAAACTCCCCTTCTCCCCTACTAAGTTTACCCCCTCTATACTCGTGGCGTACAAGGTCATCAACCTTAATCGTGACACCTCGTACGTGCTGAAATACGTGCGGGTTTCTACTAAAATGTTGATGCTTTATGGTGTGGACGATGCCAGTAAGTCGCAGCATTGTTTTGACACGTGCATACCTTTTATCAACCTATCGACCAGACCTAGAAAACTCTCTCTCCCTCCCTCCTGTGGTTCCCACCCCCACCTCTATAATGGTGGAGTTGGGTCGACCGCTCCACTTGTAAGGCTTAGGAGCCCCCCAGGAATCTCGACCGGTCAATCGGACACTGACGTCACAGACTTCACTGCTACTTACTGGGGCGAAAACATCTGCTTTTACTGGATTCTATAGCGTAGGCGGGAGTTAGTCATCGAGTCAGCTAGTGTGTATGCAAGTGAGTGAATGAGTGTGTATGTGAGGAAGTGTGAGTAGAGAAGTAGGTTAATCAGTGTGTAAATGTAGTTTTGAGTCTGTCTGAATAAGCTGTTGAATGTTCTAGTTAGAATGTCACTTTTCATCGTCTCATCCAATTTCGTGTTGAATGCCCTTTCATCACGTAGCCAGGATAGCAAAGAATCAGAAAAGTAAAAGAGGTAGTTAGAACAATTTCCGTTGGTGAAAAACCTTACTTCGGGACGACAAAAACATCAGGGAAAACTGTCTGATATAAATCCTACATTCATTTCCCTTTCAGTTTGCCTTTCGTGATTTTGTCAAAACGACTTTCGAGAGACGTAGAAAACGGAAACAATGAAATGGGTCTATTAGCTGAACAAAGTTTATAATGATGGTTAAGGAGACACCCTTGTTTTGGCCGCCAGAGATGGTCCATGGCCGGAACTGTAAAGCTGTAATGTTTCAATCGGGGGTTTAGGAAAATATTGTTACGAGATTTTCAGGACAAGAAATAATACTAGCGTCATGTGAGTGTTGATGGGCGTCAGGGATAACTGACATGAAAGCGAAACTCGCACAAGCATCTTTCACCCACGGAAGGTGTCAAAAAGACATTAATTTGTCTTAAATTTGCTATGAGTTGGTATCATGAAGGCCCTGCGTCCAGTTAGGATAATTCCCCGAGCCGCTAGATGAAAAAAAACATCAAATTTGGCAATCAAGTGTCTGTTCAATCGGTCTGTGCTTGGGTGAACGTTGATTACAGGCATTAGTTAGGAAAGTGCAATATTGTCCTGTATTCGGTTTCACTTGGAAATTGTCCTTACCGACACTAATGACATGGTACAAGCGTATTTATGTTGTACTCCGCCCGGAAGGCAATTTCAGGACCGCAAGCTCTAACAAATGAGCCAGTAAGCACGTTACCTCATCATTGATTTGGACACTTAATTTAATTTTATTGTCTTATCTTATATTTTTTTGTCTGAGCCCAAAATTTCTACGTGGCAGCACTCTGATCATATCATTGCTCTCTATAAACCAGCCAATAGTTTTAATGTCGGATTAAATTTATTAGCTGAGGGAGATTCAACTTGGTATTTTGCAAGCTCTAAGTCTGACCCTATGACATTTGCTGTCATTCTGTTGTCTTCTAGCTTGAAAATTGCTCGTGTATCAAATTAATAACTCCACATGAAAATTGCTGCTCAAGAAATAGAATGTTGCTATTTTCTCCTGTCTCCCGCAGTTTACTTCCTGTTCTTTGCTGTAGCTAAGTGGGACCGGCGCCGTTAGTGGCATAGAGGATATCCTGACCAGTTTGTTTTATAATGATTAAAATCCCTTTGAGACTTTGAAATCAATCCTGTTACTTTAAAGAAATACAGTAAAGACGCCGGGTGGAGTCGTCTTGAACATTGTTAGACCAGGCAGAAAACTAAATATTTCTCATGGTAAATAAAATAAGAAGAAGATGATAATATCACCTTGTCATTCTGCCCTGGGTATTTACGAGATAGAATCATTTTTTTCCTTCAGCCAAACTATTCAGTGAGGACAAGCGATGAAAACGAAAACCACATAAAAAGAAAACACACCATAACAAGCGATTGACGCGTTTATTTAATTGAACTCGGGATAAAACGATAAAACAAGTTTGACCAGCATCATCCCGTGACTGTCTATATTTCCCCAAGGACTCCGCGTTTCTTCCACTGTATTAACTGTGTTTCCGAAACGTGATAAAGCTGTATTTATTAATATGCAATAAATATGGATGGTTACTTACAGTATTAAAATTGGCTTTCACCCATCATAATCATCATCAGATGTCTCACCGAATAAGTTTTGAATCTTCGTGGCTGTTAAATTATCTTTTGTGCAAGGCTGTAAGGTCATAGAACCTCATAAAACGAGAATGTATTTGAAGGGCCCTGCGGGAAAACTGGAAAACTCAGCGTTATAGAAAGGCCATCAGTGTCAGGCGGTGTTTTTTTTTTTTTTTTGTTCCTCGGGGGCCTCAGGGTAAGGCTGTTGGGCTCCTGTTTTTGATGTTCCTTCTGTTTGCCTTGTCTGTCTTTATATTTCTTTGTCTTTTGCTGGCGTCTTGCTGTTTTGTGTCAGGAACCAAATACAAGTAGAAGAATAGGTAAAAGCGTCAGCAGAGCAGAGAGAGATCTGTGGGAAGTGGTAGATGATTCAATAGTTATCGGTGCTGGATTCAGGCATACGCTAAATAAGCTGCAGTTTAGGGCCACTCAGTCCGCGGGGACCTTCCAAAATTTCAGATTTTTAATTCTTTCTATTACAAATTTTCATACTTCATAAATAATAATTATAAATTAATTTAAGTAATAATTTAAACCATTTAATTTGAAATTAATTTGTATTGTTTACAGGAGATACCTAGATTTTAAATAATAAAAAGGCATAACATAATTTAAATGCTCTTCAGTTATTTTTTTATGGCCATCAGAGGTCTTGCTTTAGTATTGGCCTTCGTAAGACTTTCTGGTGTAAGATTTTAACAAGGGGCCGCCAAGCATTATATAGCCCCGGGCATCACCAAGGCTAAATCCAGCAGTGGGAGTAATGATCAACTCTGACCACTCAGAACTATAGCTGAGGGGAGTTTGTGTCATTTTGCCCGACATTGTATTCCCCCTTTGTCTGTCCTCCACAATATTTTCTTCACTCTGTATCATCTCTGTGTGTCACCTTTCATCTCTTTTTTCAACACTTGACTTGTTTTATTTCCAGATCTTCCATTTCTTACCATCTTTTGTCTTCAATCATTTAAGAGTGCCAAAACCAAACAAACAAACAAAATATGCATGATAAAGTCGTGACATGGTTAAGTTTTTAAGAAAAGAATAGTCACAGCGTTTTGTTAGTATACCATTTGAATAGTCACAGCGTTTTGTTAGTATACCATTTGAATAGTCACAGCGTTTTGTTAGTATACCATTTGAATAGTCACAGCGTTTTGTTAGTATACCATTTGAATAGTCACAGCGTTTTGTTAGTATACCATTTGAATAGTCACAGCGTTTTGTTAGTATACCATTTGAATAGTCACAGCGTTTTGTTAGTATACCATTTGAATAGTCACAGCGTTTTGTTAGTATACCATTTGAAGAGCGTTTTTTGCAAAAACTGAGTTCCGTCCATTTACGATACAATTTGGATAGGCACTGGAACAATACAAGTCTGTGTCCATTATGTCCTCTCGTGATTCGTTCAATCTAGCGAAGCTGGTTGCTTTCCACTTTTAGAGAACCGTAAATCTAAGGCATTTTTGCCAACCGATTCAGTCCAAGGATATAGTTTGCCCAAACACCCCCTAGCCCATCATGCATATGTGCAGCAGTTCTAACTCACAGTTCCCAGGGGAACAAAATGACCAGCAGCGAAGTAAATGAATCAATAAACGTGGTGCAGTTGGTTTCTTATAAAGGATCAATATTTGAAACGAATGTGTAAAATATGATTTACAATTTATTATACTTAAAATAGATTTAAAACAATTGCCAGCAGCACTGTAAATGTGCATTTGATGCCAGACCTGGCAGAATATGTTTAGTTCATGGTACTGAGCTGTCTGTGCAGTATCCCTGATTTTTTTAACGTCATTTTGTGGGCAAAAACGTCGACTGATTTGTATGCATGTGTAAAATAGATAGACTGGTGTATTTGCAACAACAGTGCAGTGCCACAATTAGAATATAAGGTCTACATTGTTCAAAAATAAGAAAAACAATAAAAGTGGAGATTGTGTAAAATAATTTAATGTGGACTGAGCCAGGTGTGCGAAGAAGCATTCCGTATAGCAGCTTCGCAGTTTCTTATAAAGGTAAACAGTTTCATTCGCTATTTTTGAACGAGTTACCGCCTTATCATTAGGACGGGGACAAAACCCTCTTGGTGGGCTTGAAATTTACGGGTGTAAAGGAAGATCAATGCTATCAGCTCGAGTATTTCCACCCAAGAGGTGAGTCGTCCAAACATGATTGATTATCTCTCAAGAGCGTTCAGAGCAGTGCACATTTCCCAATCCAGGAATGGAGCATATACATTTGGATTTTTGCGCTGGTGCGATTGCATCTGACACGTGCTGTGTGTGTGTGGTGTAGTTTTATTGCTTTTGTTCTCCATCACTGAAATCATGTCCCAAGTGGCTTGAACTGGTCACCATTTTTATTTTATGCTACCCGACAAATACTTACAAAGCTAATCGAATTAACACGTTTAGATCTAAAAGTCTACACATGAAACAGATTCGCTTTCTGGGTACCCGATCTGGCATTAGTTATTATGGCACACAGAGGAAAGGAATAGCAAATATACACGAACAGCAAAAGCATTTCATCTGAAATCTTGTTCAAATAGTGCAATAGATACAACATTTTATTGGTGGTGATTTATGAACAAGTCTGTGAAAATGATTAATCCAATAATGGAACACCAAACAGCGGCAGCTCTTTATTGATCGGTGAGGAAAGTTTTACAGATTGAGATAGAGAGACAAGGTTGAAAGCATTGGAGTTGAGAATGTAAATTGTTGATTGTCTAATCAATACATACGAAACAAAGACAATAATCGTCTTGTATCTGAATAAAAGGAGAAATGGAGAAAGAAAAACTAGATGAGGAGTTCTAGCTGGAGAGATAAGACAAACATCGAAAGGGGAAACGGCGTGATAAGAAGGGATAAAAAAAAAAAGAAGCAAAAAGAAATAAAAAATGGACATCAAGTCCAAAATGAAAGCTGTGGTGATCTGCATAGATATTGGCCGCTGTCGGTAGCCCGTGCTAGGAAATTGTTGTCCGCTGTTCTGAAGTGCCCACGCTCAGAGCAGCGATACGGGTGAGGGCAGCGTATAAGAAAAGGAAATCTCTCGTGTGGACCAATTCCACCAGTCTATTCTATGATCGTTTTCCTAAGCTGTGTGACGTCTTTGCCATGACATGTGCAAGCTAGATCTTAACCTCTCTTATAGCCTTGCCAATGCCAAAAGCTGGTCAGACACTTGTACCGGTATTTGGTTTTCAGTGATGAGATTGCCCTCGTCGTTAATGAAATGCAAATCCCCTGGATTTAGTGTCATGATTATATTCGACAGGTCCTTGGCTTCAACGATTTGGGGAAAGTTATATGTATCAACTGTTAGGTCAGTAGTTCGTGAGGTTTTTGCCTGGCATTTGAAGTGAACTGTTCCAAACTACAAGCATTAATCTGCACTAAAAAATGATCCAGTGATGCTTTTATGGTGGTTCAGTATTGGTGGTCATGTCGTCCAAACAATAAAATGGTGAGATTCCTAGCTTAATTATTTGATTTACCATTTCCACAGCGTGGAATGTGTGGCAAATTATAATATTTCCTTTTCTTTTTGTGTGTTTGCTTGTTTTCTTCTGTTGCGCTGACTGCTTTTTACATTATTTGACGTATTTGATTTCAAGAATGTATTACAAGTATTATGGTTTGATATTACTGTTTGGGATGGTCGTGCACAAAAGAACAATATAATTAAATCCAAAAGAACGTTTCTTCCTGAAAAAAAAAAATGCTATTGCCTCAGACAAGAAAAAAAAATTAGTAAAAAGGATAAAAGGCGATCTCAGTTCTTGTTTGTTCCACATCCATTTTTTGCACAAGTGAGACATTCGACGGCAAACGTTTTCGGGGTGAGTGTTATGATAAGGAATTAGAATAAATCAGAACTGTGAAACAGCTAGATAAGTGCCTCAATGCATTTTTACACAAGTGTCAAAGCGTGCATTATTTGTTATACCTCTTCTACATACTAAAAGACTCCAGTTTTTCAGAAAATAGAAACAGAACAAACAAGAACTTAGGTCACGAAATCAAAGATTTCTGCTAAAATGATCTACCACATAGTGTCCCATATGACTGGTTTAGGCCATATTTACTTCCCCACGGAGAGTGTTCTTGAATTAAGCAAAATCTTACGTTGAGCCGCTATGACTTGGCTCGATTGGTTATTCTTAGATCAAAAACTGCCGATCACTTATGTTGTAAATGTCTTCTCAGAACCAGATAGATTAGTTAACACAGACAACTTGCCTGGGCTCCAGTGGTGGGAAAACGGGCCAATGTATTATTGCAGAGAGACATCGAGAGAGAGAGAGAGAGGGATGAGAGAAAGAATGAGAGATTGACAGGGAGAGAGAATGCGAGAGAATGGGAGAGATAGAGATGAAGAGAATGAGAAGAGAGAGAGAGAGAGAGAGAGAGAGAGAGAGAGAGAGAGAGAGAGAGAGAGAGAGAGAGAGAGAGAGAGAGAAGGGATTAAATGAACACGAAATTCCTGAAGTATTGATTTCCCCCCCATTTAGAGCACTGGATGGCCACTGAAATTCGTTGATGATAGCACATTTTCCTGGTTTCACTGGGTACCATCATCAACCTCACCTACAGCTGGTCAGCGTGGACGATTGAAGTAATGAGGGGTGAGAACTAAATTTCAGAGCTCATTGAACACAAGAAAGCGTAGATGATTCGAGATAGCCCCATGTAAAGCTATTCTCTTGCTAATTTGTGCAATTAATTCCTCACGAACATACCATAGATAGGATTTAATTAAATTAATTATATCGTAGTGGCGCTGACAGGCAAATAAATTGCATACTGTTTCTTCATCGTCTTCTGCGTTTCTTGGTTCCGGCACCGAAATAGCCACTTGTCGGTCCTTCAACACACACGCGCACACAATCAACACACACACACACACACACACAGACACTCGATATACACACACGGTTGGTCACATGCATGTAACTAAAGACACTCACAACAAGCTCTTTTGTCCAATTTATAGGCAACTCCCAAAACCGCTACTGAGGCCGATTAATGGTCAGTTCTGAAGATAATACGAGAAAGATACAAATAGAAAAGAAACAGAAAAAAACGCACTCGGACGTGCATTCTCCCTGGCACGTGCTACCTATAGCAATTCTTACATTTAGATATATACAACCGTGGTCTGTGAGCATCAGCATAACCTTACATTTTGCACTTTTACAAAAATCCAAGTTTACGAACCCCAAGAAGACCACATGGTCCCAAAAAATCACCGTGAAAAAATATTAAAAGATTTGTCTGAGTTGAAAGTAGTAAAAATAACCACAATAATTATCAAAGTCATTGTGATACCCACGACCTACCCAGCTGTGGGCATTACAGTGTACTTGATAATTTGTTCTGACATAATCTGAACTGGGTACCTTAAGTTAGCGCATACTTCAGAAATCTCTTTTTCCACCTTACAATAGTTATTTATGAAACGAAAATAATAATGAAAAACGTGATCATATTGCTTTAAAATTATTGTTTATTTCTTATTAACAGGGGCGAAACATTTCTCACAACACTAAGTTTGAGAAGGCAGAGCATTTCTGTGTGGTATCATCGAGACTAAACCCATGGCAAGAAGTCAAGTTTTCCTATTCTTGCTTCTAAATTTTGTTTTCGTAGTTATTAGAGGCCTATAACAAAAAATGATCAACTATGAAGCCGTTTATTGGTCAAGGCTTTTTCATTAAAAAAATCTTGGTACAGCTTCGCTTTTGACGTGGAATAAACATGTCTGGCTTGGATACCATGGACTGTTTGTGGGTTCCTGGCCAGATCGAGGTCGGTAAATCAGCCACCAACGCTGTTCTTTTATGCGATCTTTACAGGCCAGAGGTAGTCTGATTTGCATAGCGCCAGCAGCTCACAAGATAAACTTCGGAAGTTGGCGAGCCACCAGACAATCATGACTCCCTGGCGGAAGACTCCTGCATTTACATACAACTGTATTTCTAATTGGTCTTCCGGTTGCCATGCAACAGGGCCCCCTTTATAGGATACGTAGTTGGTGCATTCCAGTTTACTTTTTTAGTCCCATCTCACTCATCTTTTTCTTTCATTGTCATATTCCTTACATGAAATTCAAGCTATGCTCAGGGAATAATTACAGAGCAAAAAAATATCTTCTCATTTATCTATTGTATTCATCATCATGCATGAAAAAGAAGCCCAGCCAGCACATTGCTCATTGCCACCGGGACACATTAACTCTTTGGGACGGATCCTCGATTTATCGCTGCCAGTTAAAACTTGTTTGGACGTATCGCTGATTTACATGCATATTGTATTCTACATTCAATTCTCTTTTATTTGATGTATAACATTTTACTTGACTATCAACACTTTTTTTTTCTCTGTAAGCGTTTTTCTGAACCATGCTATTTTTTTTCCAGACTTGACCAAAGTCCCTAGCACTGACGTCCTGAAAGAGTTAAATATCGAAGAAGCGTAGGCTTTGCAAGTCTCAGTTTGGCCATCTGAGCGATTAAGATGACTGGTCTATTCACAGCCCAGCAGGGCAGTTGACTGGTTGACCTGGGAAAGGCCGTTGATTAAATACGTCATCAGATATGTCTGAAGTGGTATGTTATTTGGCCTAAGCAGGAAACGCAAACCTTTCATTTCCCTTCAAGTCAGAAATGGAGAGTCAGTAGAGATTTCTCCTAGAGCAGCCTGACCTTCCAGTTCTCACAGTGTCTGGGGCACATTGTGCCCGCCTCCGCTCATGCGGTGATTACAACATAGAAAATTTGATAGACAGACCTCACTGTTTGAAAGCCATTAAGAGAATAAAAAAATGCTTAGCATCAAGATGACATAAACCTGCAGTGGCGTTCATGCGTTACTGGAGAGTGGAATTCATGTCATTGTGCCCTTACAATGATCTGAAAGTAGATATCGATACCATTGTCCCCTTTGGATTGAAATGTTCTCTTGTGTAATTGTTTTTCTTTTGTTTCGTTTTGAGAGCAGGAAGATAAAAAGTACTGTCTTGAGAGCGATTCTATCAGTCTCCGTGGCCGTGGATTTGTGAAATAAAATAAAAATATGCAAAATGTATTGTACTTGATTTGTAGATACGAAATCATTTCGTTTGTCATTTAATTTAGTCATTTGTTAGCGGTCGTCCATAAAGTGCGTACGAGGGGAGGGGGGGGGGGGGGAGTTTGCCCCAGAGTATAGAAAGCATACATGAGAGAGCATTGGTTCTTTGAAGCATACGTACGTTTTTTCCCCACACGGTAATGAATTCAAAAGATTGGTTATATAATACACAAAAATATATTCAACAAAATAGGTTGTCATGTGGGATTACATAAAAATACAGATTAGATCAGCTGCTGTTAATGAAACAGTCAAATACTCTACTCAGAATGCCACTGAAAGCGTCAAAATATCAAGGCCTTGCCCTGGACATTGAATATTTTAGTGGGCGTACACTTGTACAAGTGGCGGGGCCGGGGGTAAAGGGGGGGGGGGGAGCTAGGCGTGCGAAAAGAGCCCAAGGGGGAGGGGTAAAAATCTCCTGAATTGAACTTACGTACTCCATAAATGGCCCCGGTGTTGGAATCTAGCCTTGGTTTCAATGCCTTTTTGCTGCTTCGCATCTCTATACCAACTTAATTATTTAAGGCTGCTTTTCCTATGCATTTCTTAGTGACATTTCGATAGAATAACGTCTGTGCCAGTTAAAATCCGACGGCTTTGGAACATTTTCTGTACATATCGTTCTAGCGATATCTCCATAAATAGTATTGTTTTACGAAACTCATTAACCACTGAAAGCCCCGCCTAAACGATCCCTGATAATAGGCTGATGTTTTAACTTTAGATATGCACGAAGGAGGAAGACGAAATGTAATTCATTTTAATGTGTCTTTATTCCGTTGTTATAGCAACTACATAATAGAATCTAAGTAAATTTGACGGAAAACAGACTAGAAAAAACATGCGGGCGGCAACCTTTACTACTGACCAGAGAATGACAACCTTTGCTATTGACTTGATATGGCAACCTTTGTCTTGACTAGAGATGACAAGACAACCTTTGTTACTGACAAGAGATGGCAATCTTTGCTACTAGCTAGAGACGGCAACCTTTGCCACTGACTAGAGATGACAACCTTTTCTACTGAAATAGACAGCTGAATTTTCACATTACCACTTGGCTTCAGACCAGAACTGAATTCCCTAGGGAGGAGTATAGAGATGGGTGAATTGAAAGTACCAAGTCTTGACTGTCTTCTAGAGACTCAATCTCGAGATCGTTATTGTAGCCTATTCCCTGTGTCCCCGTGGTTCATTCTGTTATTTATTACATCCTGGTTTTATTTTCTTGTTTAAATTTCGGCTCTCTCTCTGAAATACCTGCACTGTTTCTGAGGGCAGAAGCTATCCCACGCCTTTAACGCTAATCAGTTGATAGCGATGACAATGAGGCAAAGGCCTGAATTTTCGTTGTCCTCGGTACGTAGACATGTTAGATGACATCTTTAAAGTACTCTGCAAGGCTTTTGAACCTACTGATCAAGCATATTTACATTATCTTCTCTCATCTGTACTACATTGTCGATGAAAACAGAAATGCATATAATAATAATAATAATAATAATAATAATAATAATATGGATATCGCCAGCTGTATGCGATACGTTCCTTAGTCAAAATAGCAGTTTTGAGGTGTTTTGAGAAGAAGAGAGACAAAAAAAACAACTCTTTTATATTCACAAGAAATTCTGATCGCCAATTGTGATGGGTACATCTAAACTACATTATCTCTTAAGTACACAGAATGATATTTCTTGAAAATCTAATTTGTTCTAGAAAACTTAGTGACAAAGGCAATGATAATTATAAATTGCATGGCATAGGCATTTATCTTGTACAACTGACGATATGAATATGAAGGTTATGTATATGAGTAACAAAACATCTGCACAGCGAGAGAAAATTGTGGCAAACCAGCACAGTGCAAATGCAGAAGTGATTTCCTTGAAGATTGTATCTTTCATGAAATCTGTGTGTCAGATCTAAATGGGCGATAATTAATCATTAATCGCAACATTAAAATGAAGCCATCACGTCTGGTAAATATGCGGGTGATTTGAAATTGTAATTAAAACTTCTGTTGTAACTATGATTCTATTCCCGACCCGTCACCTGGACGTGTTCAGTTGCCACACACTGTAATGTCCGCAGTTTTCCCTCTTTTATGGTTATTTGGATTGCTGATGCCCATACGATTAGACTGCATCACTCTTCATTGTCCTACTTAGTTAAAGTGTGGGTGTGTGTGTATATGTGTGTAGTTGTGTGTGTATGTGCGTGTATTTCTGCAATGTTTTAAAATTCTCTGTGATATTCCTCCTGAATGTTTTCTAAAAGACTTGTTAAAAGTCCGTACGCACCCCAAGCGTTTTGCGCCAGGGGCGCGTACGTATACATACTGTCCTTAACCCCGTCCTTGTCCTCAACACTAAATCTGATCGAATCTCTAACCCTGCCGCTGCTTTTTTTTTCGTACTCACTTTACCAAATTTAGAAGTGGCAGCAACAGCTCCAACATATTTCAGGGATTATCGGTGACGTTCAGAGTCATTTTAGGGTTAGGGTTAGGGTGCACAGTCCAGAGATTGCGGCACCCATGGCAGTGTTCGGTAGGACTTAGCCGATGACGTGTGTTTAGGGGTCTGTTGCTGCCCCGCTCCTGAATTTGGTAAAGTGAGTACGAAAAAAAAAATCACGCAACCCTGCCCCCTACCCTTTCAAGCAAGAAACAGGAGGAAAACAAAAAGAAAATCTGAAAGAATAATTAATCATAATTAATTGGACTGTTGTCAATGAGCAGTTCGGAGGGAGCTCTTTGGCTCGGGAGTCACAAAAGGCTGTAAAATACCTAATCCTCGCGCCAAAAAAACGGGGTTGGGGGGGGGGAGGGAGGGGGGGGGGAGAGCCGGGAGGCCTACGTACTCGTAACGTCATACTTTCTAAAACTGCGCTACTTTTGTTCTTTCTTTTTAATACCGTCCAATTTTTTTCCCCCTGCATGTTTGAACTTATTTTCTGGCCTGTTGTTTGGCTACCTTGTCATCTGCCCCCGGAATTTCTTTTCTTTCTCTTTCTTCTAACATTCACTCAGCGTTCTCACCGTTCCCTTCTAGTCTCTCCTGCCACGCCGCTAATAGTTTCCACTTGTCCGTGGTCCAAACCCTACTCTTTTTTCTTTGACCTCAGTTTCCCCCTTTGGCCCGTTTCCCTCAAACAGGTCAGATGTTTTGCCAAGTCTACACTGCTCCGTCACTCTCAAGTGTTCCGCGCGCAATACACGCCGCCATACTGTTGAGTAGGAACTTCGCTCCATCTCATTAAATGATCTTCGCTGTCACTTTCACGTACTTTCCATATTATCTCAATCTTTCTTATGTTTCCTTTGGCTGTTTTTCTCCCTTCTCGGAGTATGGCTGGGGCCTCACTTAAAGAGTTTACAAACCTCAGAATATAGAAGTTTACAAGACAGCGCAAAAATGATGATTATTATTATTGTTCTTTTCACTGCATCCTGGACATTATTACATTTCTAACTGATGTTATTTTTTATTTTCGTTCTTTATTCTATATTATTATTACTTTCGTTCTTATTTTTAAAATTTCATTATATTTTCTGAATTATTTATTATTATAATTTTTTTTGTTTTTGGCCAATCATCGTCACCTCATTTATCACGCCTATCTGCAAAGATAATTATAATTATCTGCACTGTACACACATCAAACATTTTTAACTATCCTGTTCTATTTAAATCTCTTCGTCTGACTTTCTCTATTTCCTGTCTTTTCTGTACTTCCCAGCCTAGCTATATTGAACGGAAATTAAACCCTAACGACGTTTATTGTAAACATAATGTGAATTTCAAATGACCGGAGACATTAAAGTAATTGAGATGAGAAAAAGTCAAGGGGCTGATGGGAAATAATTATGCACCAACTACATAAATTTGACCATGATTAGAATTACTTTAGACATAATTCTCATACATTCTCTTGCCCTCACTTTTGAAAATGAGAGAGAAAAAAACCCACTAGAGATCTTCCTGGTATTCCTGATGTTTATAAATATATATAATATGTTGTTTATGGCAAGAAGCAAATCTTGTATAACAGTATAGAATGGAGCCAATTTTGCTGTGAATTTTGTGGGTGAAAGAAGACAATTTGGAGGCGGGGTCAATGTGACAATGCAAATTATAGCCACGCACGCATGCACCTCAACACACAGATACAGACAGAAACAGATGTCAAAAATAAATGAACACACAAACCACAGATAGGAAGAAATCTGTATAAATCAAATGTCAAACAGGTCAGTCTGACATTGCTTAACCTTTAAGTGCACCCTCCAATTTAGAACGTCATTGGTAATTATGTTTGGCGTTGCAGAATCATAGACATTGCTGTTGTTTATCTTGGCAGACTTTGGTCTAGTAGCGGCCAGCGATCTGGCTCAGGGAGAATTTTATGTGCCATCGCAGCTATCGTTACGTTA
Organism: Onchidella celtica; assembly: GCA_963931925.1. NCBI lineage: Eukaryota > Metazoa > Mollusca > Gastropoda > Systellommatophora > Onchidiidae > Onchidella > Onchidella celtica. Next base: position 94,921,215 of record OZ007567.1, on the reverse strand, counting down.
TAGTTTTCTTCTTGGTGTTTTGACTCCACCAAAGAATTTTGTCTGAATTTTGTTTGTCCTTTTGTTTCTATGCGTTTTGTGGTTGTTGTTTTTTTTCTTCCGGTAAAGTGGCAAAGGCAACCCCTATAGGGACATTCCACGTTACTTAAGACCCATTTTTAAAACCATCTCTGGGGGAAAAAAGTAATGGTTGTGTTGTAAAGGATAGTAATTAAACTAACATTTTTGGTTAGTATTATCGTCCTCGTGTGATCATGTGACCTGGCGACCATCCTAGAAAAAAGCACATGTTTACAACCTCCCATCAGTTACCAAGAGTATGCCGTATGTCCCATTAGTTACTCAAATTAATTGCCCCAGTGTGCTTGAAAGTAAAACCTATTTATGCTTTTTCTGTATGCTCTAATGCATTTTTTAAATGTTGATAAACATTGTCCACTAATCTTGTTGGTTTGGTTTCAGAAATTTTGCACTTCCATTTTGCTACGTAAAAAACATGATATTTTTTCTGTCCCATCATTTACCAACTAAAGTGAAGGCAAAAGAATGGATTCACCTTAATTTTTATTATTTGAAACACATTTTTATCATTTCTGTACCACTTTTCTGTAGGACTGATCAATCTATTTTGTCTTAAAAAGTATTGTCTGAACGTTCCGTCAGTTACCGTGGAATGTCCCCATAGGGTTACAAACCTTTGAACATAGACAATGTCCGAATGGACTGGGTTGGACATCTGCATTTTAAAATGTTGTTAAAGTGTTTTCTAGTCAGTATTGAGGAAATATTTTACAATTTAGGTATCTGAGAATCTGAGAAGAAGAAATTCAAGAATGTTTACTGACGTTCACTCATTATATGAAATTAAATCCGTGGTTGCAAGCTTTTGGTAACTAGGTCAATCTGCTGCATATCAAAACTCAACAATCAAATCCACATTTACGTTTGCAGAACATATTTTCAGGTGAGCCAAAAAAAAAAAAAAAAAGTGATAAGTAAATAATGAATAAATGAACGAATAAACTGATAAAATTGATAATCTGTACGAGTAAAAACAAACAATTAATGTATCATGAATAAATCATGGAATAAATGAATAAATAAATACATAATTATTTTGATAACTCTATATTTAGATAAATAAATAAAAACCACAGAAAATAAAGAGCAAATTTTGATTAGCAGTTCGGAGACGGGAGCAATACACAGTGTGAATAGCTGTGTGAAAAAAATAATTATGGTGTTTGTAAGTGGGCTAAAATAGCTGGAAGGATACCTGGTACATTCGTTATTCCTTTTTATTTTTCATTTATTTGAGAAATTATGCAGGGCTATTAATGCAAAGCTACAGCAGCAAATTAACAACTTTTTCTCCCACTATTATTTCTCCGGCGCCGTAATAAAGCTTACATATTGACACAGCAGAGACCCGATGGCCAGTCAGTCTGATGCCACTTCTCAGTTTGCGTGTTCTCTGCTGCACTGTTGTACGAGTATTAATGAGTCTGTGGGGGGTAATTTACCTCCTATTCGCATGATCATATCATAGGATCCAATAACGGCAGATAAGAATTATATTAATCTGCCGGGGAAAATTCGATTTACAAGTTCACAGTTGGATTTTTTAAGAGGCAAAAAAATGCAGCTGAATGCAACGTTTTAATCATGCAGTAACTGGGCTCGTCACTCAAGTCAAGGACTTCACAAGCACGCAGACACTCACATTCTTTACAAACACTCAACTCAGAGCCCATTCATACTCACTGCATAAAGGTTCGAACCAGAACAAGGCTGGTGTGGGTGCCAGGCTGGTGGTTCGCCGCCTAATTATTTAGGATCACACCAATACTCTAGGCTCTGGCCACACCCTGGCGGTAATAGCAGTGATCAGTGTTTTAGAATGATGTATAATATTAAGCAAGGAAGACAAATGAAGAAGTGTTGAGACAAGCAGAGGAAAAGGGGACACCCTTAAACAAGGTCAGAAAAAGACAGGGAACATTTTTTTTTTTTGGAAATGTAATGAGAAGACGAGGACTAGAACATTTGGTAACAACAGGGAAATTCAATGGAAGAAGAAGCCGGGAACGACAACGCATAAAGATGCAGGACGACCTACAGGCCTGGCTGGGAATGCACGCCACCAACGACGTCATCAGGGCTATGGAAGATCGTGAGAGATGGAGGGTCATGATCGCCAACGCCTGCCGGCAGGGCACTTAATGAATGAATGAATAATATTAAGCGGCGTCACCAGTCTGGCGTCTACACCGGCCTTGGTCTCATTCATTCCTAACACCTGTAGAAAAGTACTAAAACTAGGAAAGCAGAAATGCCGTAAGAAAAATAAAAATGAAAAAAAACGTCAAATCCGCCCCATCTCCCAGGCACGCGAGCACACAGTCATGCCGGAAGCACTGATCAGAGGTATGTGCTGTTCTGCATTATTCATTGGTCCACGTTAATCGAGCAACTCGAACATAAAGTATACCCGTCTTTTCTGCTCTCCGCCAGTGGTCAAATACCCTGCTGTGGTAGAAAAGATCGAAGAGCGTGCACATCTTTACCTGGACTTTTGAACCCTGGAGAAGACGGGTCAAGGTGGGTTTTTCCATATAGATTTGGTCTTATTAATTTCTTTATAAAACATTAATTTTCCATATTTATCGAGTGTCCTGTTAATTAATTTACAGACAGTTGTTTTTATTCTTCTATAAATGATGCAAATGGCAATTTTTTTCATCTTTCCTGCCCATCTGGTACACAATTTTTTTTCCTTGCTCAGTAAAAATACTTCATCATTTTACTGATGCTATCATTAACAGAACCCACGTTAGAGCAAAAAAAATAAAAATAATAATAATAATAAAAATGAATAAATGCAGTAGATTTATTTATTTGATTACGCAGGTGCAAATTACTCATCAAAATGGAATCATCATGGTGTAATTAACTGCGCTTTCAACTTCACACTCGAAAAAAGAACGCATATTCAGATGTTGGTTGGCGACCGAAACGTAAGCTGACTTATTCTAAAAATGAACCTAAAATTTAAATTACCAAAAACAAACACACACATACACACACACACACACACAAATCAAGTTCTACTTCAGAATACGTGATATTATAGAAAATTTTATTTCTTATGGTAAGAGTTAAGTTGCTAGTAATAGATAATCCTTAGTTGCAAACTTATAGGCTACAGGATTCAGGTTGTCCTTATTTGGCCCAGGTTTGCTAGGAAGTGGTCATTGTACAAGGCGAAAGATGCTTAACGTTCTTCGGTTCATAAAGATAAGACCAACTCTGACTTGGTTCTCTGCGCCACAACCTGGCCCAGATGTTACCATCGATGGATTTCACTGGATAGTTCAGTGTCAGTAAATATTTGTGACAATTATATAATATTCTTCCCAGACCATGTCTGGTAGTGTTTAAAAATGAAAGTGGATGGCTTTCAGTTCTGTTTAATATGATATTCACTTCATAATAATTCTGTTCATAGCAATATGTTTTGCTCTTCTTGATAATAGTGTGTTCGGACTAAACGCTCTTTAGAGGAATGGAATATTAGAAAACTTCTTTGTGATATGAAAAATATATAATGGAAATTAATGACAGAAGCAATTCTTGGACAAATGAACAAAATATGATTGGTTTCTTTTGAATGAAAAAGCACTAAATTAGCTTACGACATTTTTGTTTCTTTGGTTGACTTAAAAAATGACTCGGTTATAGCATACGACTTATTCATTCCAATATTGGCTGGCCATCCTGACATGAGGTATACAATTTGTCTAGACGTTTCATTATCCAGCATCGCCATTATGTAACTTTTTGGATTATTAATTCTTGTTAAGAGTCCTCGTTGGGATTTTTATGGTTGGTAATATCCGTGCGATTCTGGTCCACCCTTATTGGCAACCATCGTACCATTCTCTTTCTTTTCTGCAAACAACTCGCAGCGGGAAATCAGTGGAAATCCCATGACCGACTAAATAAATTGTTCAGTGATTGCCAGCACCGGGCAAATTCATCGACTGAACCTTTTCCCTGACGTGAGTTCAATCTTCTGGTTTATTTTCTGGTCCTTTCTTCCTTTGGTGTTTCTGGTACAGTACAGGCGCACTCATCACTTACAACATAGAGTTTAAGATAGATTTACTGTCAAGTGTGATTATTTAGTTCAGATACGTTATTGGCCACGTCCGGTGATAGACATTCCAGATTCTGACAAGATCAAAGACAAAAGATTTACTTTCACTTTTAATGCACTTGATCTAAAGTTGATGGATTTTTGCGGTGTGGACGTGGTACATTAAGGATCCCGCACCCGGTTTTTATGGACGCGTTTAGGGAAAAGTGACACAGCATCTCGTTTAAATTGTGTAAATTACTTTTGAACTTGCTCTTTTTTCTGGAATAATTATTTTTTAAGGAGACTTCAGATCAAAATACAGTTTGAAGGAATAGTTAAAACATTAACAAAATGTAACTTACCAGAGTATGAAAGTAGAATGAAAAATATGGAAGTAATTATGAGTGTTTTAATGAATGTTTCTTTTGCTTTATGTGTATAATGCAGCGTGTCTTCTAATTAGGGTTGGTTGTCATACGGCAAATTACAGTGTGCCCTCGTGCGTGGACGCATTTGCATTGTGAGAGGGACCTAATTGTTGCCAGGCCTGTGTACTCTGTATAATTGGCCAAACACTGTAAGGAAAACTTTGTAATTTGGATTCCCTCTGGGGATCAGTAAGCCAGTGATCTTCAACTTTATCATATTAAATAGATGTCAAGGGTTGTGATACCAATCATTCTCTGAGTCGGTCGCGAAGCTGTCGGAAGTGGGTCATGGACGTGCCCAACGTATTATTTTCTGATAATAAAACGTTGTCATTCTTGCTTTTTACTTGTTGATTCTGTATAACCAGATTAGCCCAGGATTCTCAGAAAATAACAAATTCACCAGGCTCGTGAAAATCACAGGAAGCGTTCATATTTTATGTAAACTCTCTTTTGGTTTTATTGAACTCAAATTTTGCGTGGTTATCATTCAGTTTCTTGATACTCTTAGACTGGCTCAATCCCAGTGCCAGGGAATAAACTACCAACACAAGAATACAAAACAAACAAATAAAAGAAGCCACATAGGACCTTTCTCGACCACTTTGGATTGTGCCTGCTTTTTGTAACTTTGATGGTGGGAAGTTCCGTGGCTGATTATGTCAGCGCTCCTGGGAGAAAATCCCGATAAAAAAGAGAAATTTTAGAAACACTAATTTAAACATTTTAAAAGAAAATTATCTTGACAAGGAGCGTACCCACAGGCTAAATCAGGTGCAAAGGAAAGGGAACTTGACTCTTCTTAACACAAGACAGTAATTCAAAATGACTGGGATGATCCTTATTGCTGCTGCAAATAAAGATCATTTAAGGTAAAGAAATAAAAAAAAAAAACATTTTTTTTATTGCGTCCGTTTTCTTGGCCATATTTTGTTCTCATATTTCAGAAACCACAGTGTAGATTTTCGGTCAGTGAACTTTCGTCTCTGTAGAGACGGTAAATTTCGCCGCAATCCCAACATGAAATGGCTTCTCACGAAACAGCGTTTCATTGTCCTGTGCTCCCTTGCCGACGTCTGTTTCCCAAATTGGGAAAAGAATCCAGCCACCAAGTTAAAAATCTCCATCTTCAGTAATGAGCGTTTTTTATACGACTTCATCTTGTGCGGAATACAAAAGTCCTTTTGTGGTGTTTTCGCAGTGACAAAACTGCATCTTGAAATTTTGCAGTCAAACAGAAACCTCTTCGAACTTTCAGGTATTGATCACGTCCAGGGGAATTTATTTTGGAAGTGTTCTGCAATTCAAAAATTCTAACACCTGAAAATATATTGTGAATGACGATGTATACTCTCATTCTGTCCAACAATTCCGTGGCCTAGCGTTTGTACTTCCTATGATGCTGATGTTGAGTCTTTGTAACGAATGTATCGCAATGTTGGGTGTTGGAGAATAAGTGTATGTGTAAAGTATAAAATGTACAACTACCAGTATGGTCGGTAATGGTCTACTGAAGTTAGCTCTCACAGCAGTCTTACAATGACTTCAATATTGTTGTAGACGCCACTGCTTACTTACCGCTTTCGATTTATGAAATAAAGTTTTATACTTCTCAGTAATGTCGAAAATATAGGGATACTATTTTTTTCAGTATTCATCAGTAAACTGCTCTCCTCCTAGAAGGTATTAACTATAATTTGAATTTTATTATTATCATTGATAAATACATGCTGGTCGGACATGAACGAACCAACCAAAGATCCACTGTGGATGGTTTTGTACTTTAATACAACTACGAGGGCACGGGTCTGAGATGACTGTTAAACAGAAGGTCTCTACACTTCACAGCATTGCCCGCAGTAATACGTAATTTAACTTAATATCAGTGTTTTACGTTTTACATGTACGCAATGTTGAGATCTAATAATAATAATAACAATGATAATAATAATAATAATCAGGTACATTCTTCCTGGCGGCTCAAGGTGATTTAAAGGGAGAAATACAGAATAATAATCCACGTTCATGTGCATACATACATACATACAAATACACACACATAGTATAATCAGGCATAGACTTCAAAATGGAATGAGTAGTTCTATGACACTGGGAAAAAAAACAACCTAGAACATTTTGCTAGTAAATAAACTCTGCTGTTTGTGATAAGAAGCTAACTATAAGGGCATAGGTGAGAAACTCGGGGCTAGAACAATTCTCCTACCTGACAACCGTGAAATAGTTTCCGGCTAAAATAAAGGATATTAATGAATCGGGTCTGCCCAGGCCTGGTATACAAACACCCCATATGGCCCTCGTTAACATACCATGCCAGTCGTCTTCGGCTTCTGTGGTACTTGCCTTGAGAAAATCTGGTGAAATGCTTTAAAAGTGATAGTCTCAGTGTTATAAGAACTGTTTTCTGACAATAGACAGTTGGACATTGAACTAGCCATTCTGAGATCAGTGTAATGACGGAACACGAGAGCGAACTGATGTATGTCGATGCCAGTTGACCAACATACACATAGAAATACAATGTAGAACAATACGCTATGACTGTATCTCTGCCCTGAAAGGTTTCCGTGTATCGGTAAATACAAAAAGGCATGGCTTCTGTAGAAGTAAATATTTCTATCTGTGACCGCCACACAGGCCCAACGGACTTCCCTGTTTCGCTCTGTTTTCCATTAACATAGATCATGTACTTGTCTGGAAAAACAATCTTGTGCACACATTTTTCTACCACTAACTTTAATTCCTGTAACAGAGAGTATTGTTTGAATGTGCTGCATTTCCTCTTTCATGGATTCAAAAGTTAATGGAAGGAAGTTACGTGAAGTGAATACAGAAAATCCTTGTCCAGTTTTGCCCGCTTTTAAGTTAAGCCTCTTTGTTTGGGATTTCAAGGTGACTGGTGAAAAGGACTTATCTAACCAGCTGTGCAGCAGATTGAGGTAAAGATGTTGTAAACTACTTCTAGTGCCCTTTCAGTGATTTCTCTGAAACAGTTTATGGCCTCAAGCCGATTGTCCAAAGGCTATTAGCCCTTAAGTCCAGATTTAAAGCCATGCAATTTCTACACCGTGTCCTTCCCCTCCCACCAATGTTCAATTCCCTTACTTTCTCTCATCTTCAGCTCCAAATATGTGTGCCAAAATCAATTACTGAAAGGCCCCTTTCGGCAAAGTAATGGGTAGCTGAATTCCTGCAAATCCTCACAAAGGAATACGTGACCGAAACCCTACATAAGCGCTGGCTGCAGCAGAACCGAGACAATGGCTTGAATCAAAACCTATGCGTCATCAAGAAATTAGGACTGCATCTGGTTGAGATACAACAAAATTCATTTCAAGTAAAGTTAGAAAACATTTAGAAATATATATATATATATGAAGAGATAGCTCATTTACAATTGATTGCGTTTCCAGTTTAGAGTAAGACTGGATTACGGAAGTAAGTTTTAATCAACGGCTGAAATGCGTTATTTTGTTCAAGGCTTCAAAGAAACAAACAGACAAACAGCAAATACAACAATAAAATACAATTTTCTGACAGGGGTGGAAATGGCAGCATGACGAATGAAGCGCGTGCGCAGCCAATCGAGCGCGGTGAGAAGCAACATTGCATCTCAAGAGCCCGCAATTCAGTATTGTTTCGGATGATTAAGTAATCTATACTTTCTAACATTATTATGGAAAGTGAATGAGCTGTTGAAGTGTAATTTCCCATGCCAACAACCTATTGGTCCCTAAATATCTTTTTCTTGATTATCATTTGTCCATTTTCCGAATTCGGCGGATTTAAAAAGTATATTGCCGCAGTCATTTTACCAACCTCGCGTCATTTTTTCCCCGCTCCCAGCGTTCTGGCATGGATTTGAGGGAGAGAAATGGGAGCATAAACAAACCTCAGCTGACCAGGAAACATTTCTACCCGTGCGTCTCGGTAACTGAGGAGACTGCATTTTGCAGGTGGATCCCTGGGTCGGGTCGTAATCAGCTCCATCCTGATTAGGAATGCAGCTAATTGCCACAGTCCGACTCTGGTCCATGCTTGACGAAATACCGATAACGTTGACCAAAATTTGATTTTCGGGACCTGGCAGGAGGTACGCATACAGCTTACAGGAGTGGTTTCCGGCCAGCAATACGATTGTTTGGGCAGTTGCGCTATGCACGGAGCTGAACAAGTTAGGATGCGTCTAGCCTATCGTTGACTGACGCTTTGATCTTGAAGTGAGCAGCACATGTGCTATTATCTAATTCTGTTATCTGATGACAAGACGAGCACACCTGTTCTTACGGAGAGTACACGACTGTACAGTATCATGGTCTTTACGCTGTCCATGACTGTTCATCTAGTTGTGGTACCATCCATGACATTTAACAAAATACAGGAGGATCTGACAGAAGTACATCATGTTATTTTTTTTAGTCGAGATATCATGATTCTGCATCCATTTCTCATAATTGTTTCATCGAAGTGGACACTATCGGACGGCACTGTAGGGCTGATCAGGCAGGATCCAAAAGTACGTAATAACTAAAGTGGAAAACTGTTATGATGTTAACCGAGTTGGCTGGCCTTGTTCGGGATAAATAATGTCTAACGGTTACTGATCTTAGGATGGATCCGCTTCGTCTTGCCCGTTCCTTCAGATATGTTTTGTTCTACCATTGTTTGTTTGTTTGTTTTAAGACAATCTTTTTGCACTTTTCTTGCGCGTTAATGCGCTACGCACACCGCCAGTATTCAAGGCGAAGAAAAGGCAATAATCTGCCAGCCGAACAGTATGTTTAATGGTGAACATCGGCAGTAAGTGATGACGACACTGCCTCATGTGTTAGTGAACAAAAAATGGATCGAGGGGAAAAAATTCAGTGACACAACGCAAACTCAAAAAAAAAACAAAAAACTTCTCCATCATCTCAAATATTTAGATGCAAAAAAGAAGCTTCCGCGAGTCAAAATAAAAGCAAGGCACTGACAGCATTCACGCTAATCCGAGCTGTATGAGCGGCGGTAGATCTGTCATATTATGGAAAATTTGATTTCTTTTTGTAAAAGTGAAATTGCTAGTTATAGGTAATCCTTAGGTACAAACTTGTTGGCTGGAAGATTCAGGTTGTCTTTATTTGGCCCAGGTCTGCTAGGCCGTGGTCATTGTACAAGGCGAAAGATACTTAACTTATTGTAGATCTGACCCCTTTTACGAAGGTGAAAATAGTGGATCATGTCCTTTATAATAGTAGCAACATCATTTGTTTTTATTTACTGCAGCAATAAATAAATAGTGACCGCTCTGTGTCAAAACTTTACTGGTATGGGTGAGACACAGGATTATGTTTCAGCTTACAAAAATGAATGCTTTATTAGCTAACATTTTGGTTGGCATTTACATTTATCAATAACCACTAGCCGAGACCCCCGGGGTTGCATTGGATAAATAGACTATAATCATTGTGTTCAGTTCTGGATGATTAGGGTGGATCTACTTTACTATGCCCGTTCTTTCGGGTCTATTTTATTATTTCTGAATTACTGTGTCACGAGTGGAGTGAGCGGGATTCAAAGATTACGGGGGCATGGAAGTGAGGGAATGACTCACGGGATAGTGAGGCTGCTCACCTATATTGACTTCTGTTAGTTAACGTTAAAGCGTGCATGTTGTGAGTTGGGGGGTCGGCATGAGGCGAGAGCGCTGTACTACTATCACTGCAAGTTAGAAGGTCCCAGGGGACAGACGTGAGATCAGGGCAGTCGGGAGATTGTTGTGTGTTTTCCAGTGATGACTGGTAGGTTGAACTGTGATTTATAATTATGATGATTGATGTATTATATTCGCCTATGACCATGATGTAAATAAGTATATGTGAGGAATGTGGAAGTCCTTGATACTGTGTATAGCAATGTGCGCCATGAGCGATAGATGGAAGTTAGCTTCATGGATTTGTAGCGAGAGTGAGTAGGGTGGAATACGGTGGAGGTGTGTTACCGTAGGATGTTTGGTGAGTGAAATGTGAACTATTGTGTGTACGCTTCATGAGTTGTAATGAGGGGTGAAGTGAATAGAAATGGTATGGTATTATACCAATGTAATGTTATTTTTGTAGGTGCCGGGGTCGGGCCGAAGCGCCGCCTACGGTGAGCACAGGGGATAGGCCAGCATAGGGCCGAAGGCTACACATAGGCCAGGAGGGACGCTGTCGTGTAGGACAGTCGCAGCACATGAGTCGTGGCAGTCTGGCCACAGACAGGGATGTATATATAATATGATTGTAATGTGCTATTAAGATGTACTACTGTGACATGGATGTATTACTGTGCGACTGAGTTACTCATGTGAATTGAATTATTAACGTGCTATGGCCACGTGAGGTGCTATAGGAGGCTAAGGTGTTACTGCCATAGGGGGGGCGCTATTGAGAGACTGTGGTGCGAAAGAATACTAGTGTGTCATTAAGACCCTGAGTGGAGAGGCTGAGGCCGAAGTGTCTTTAGAAGTAATTACCGGGTTGTGGAGCCGAGGAAGTGTGCTTACGGGAGAAGGCCGTTGGACGGCAGTTGAATTGCGTAATATACTGTATGTCATTGCACTGTTATCTTTATCTTTATGTTTAATAAATGTGTGAGTCTGATGGGTTGTTCTGTTAAGTGTTATACGTGTTTGTTCGTGATTGTTGTCTTGTTATAATTTATTACATCTCCCAGTCTGGGATTTGTGACATACTGCACTCCCCTTGCGCATGAATAATACCCTATGTATCCTGTCAGCTTTCAATGCGAAGAATATCATGAAATGTTTATGGCAATGAACTGCACACACTGCACACTGAGCAGTTTATTTAATCGTGAACACGTCGGCATGAAATGTTGTCTTCATTGCCTCATGTGTTCTTGAATTTAAAAAAAAGGGGAGGCGGGGAGGGGGCAAAATCGGCGACACAAAGCAAATTCTAAGAAATACTTCCCCACCATTTCTAGTCTCCAACCCTTAATAAACAATAAACCCTGTGCAGGTCAAAAGAAAAGCATCTTCAATATTTCAAGCCAATCCGACCTGTATGATTTATGAGTGGCTGTAGGTTTTATTGAAAATTGTATGACTTTTTTTTACCACATTTTTTTCTTCTTATTGTATAGATAGATAAATTGTAATGCAGTGAAAAGGTGTATCCGTGACGATATAGAAATTGGGAATGTTCGTGGCATTTTCTCTAGTTTTCAAACATGTAGTAAATATCTTCTCTATCCTACTGGTAAACAGTACGAAATGTCTATTACTGCTTGCAAGGGAACATCATGTTCTAGCACCATAAGCCCTTTTTGTTCTTGACAGCATATCTCTTTTGTAATATCCTTCAATACAATGCACACAGCTTTAATGTTGAGAAACAATCTCTTTTCTTTCTCTGCTACATCATTCTCACAGCCTGAAATCAATTCCAGTGCCCGCTGCCTCATCAACAATATAATACACATGGAACATAAAAATACAAAATGAGAGATCACAAATCCGACTGCACGGAAATTACAGACCAATGACTAAGCCTGCAAAAACATCATCTGCAAAAGCACACGATGTTGTTATTGAGACGCTCGTTAACCCAAGAGAGCCGTAGTTCCCGAGGATCACTGAGAGAATGTCAACACACATACTAGATCAAACAAGATTGTGTAATCCAAACGCTGTGTCATTGGGGAAGATAATTATGTGAGCATAAGTGAATCATATTAAGAACGGTGTTTGTTTGCTATGAAATGGGAAAGGAGGCTTGCGGACAAGAATGCAAATTTGCTCCCCACTGGCGTCCGGGATGCAAGACAGAATTGTTGTTCCGGTGGTGCTTCAATGACATCGAAACCTTTGCTTCTGCAGAAGTATTTACTTCATCTAAAATCCTACCAGGCGTGACAGTAGCATGCTGTTATCACTCCCTTTCACAGTCTTATTTCATGTTCTTGATCACTATTTTGCCAGAAGCAGAATACACAGTCTGGACGATTGCATAACTCCCACATATCTAATTTGGCTGGAAAAGTTTGGAGACTGTGAATTAGGGGACAAAATAAACCTGTCCCAGTTGAACTTGACAATAATAATTATGTTGCTCTGTAGCGACCACTGTTCTCAGGCTGGGGTCAGAATGGGGTTGGTTTGGTCATTATAAAGCCCGAACATGCCCGCCTCATTAACCATTAATGGTTATAGCCGTGTCCATAATTTCTATATCCTGCTTCTACAAAGGGGCAAGTTTCGCCAGGTCTGTTCTTTCCTCAGCTGGTCTCATCCTTACTATATATTAAAATATTGCACTACCTATCGTTGCTGGAAAGAAGAATTCAGTGTGCAAGAAATACATCATCGAATGTTCCTAGAATATCCCTCCACTTTACATTCAACTAAAGCATCCACGCTACATTCCACCGTCCTGTATCGCCAATACTTCACAGCACAATCAAGAATTTAAAAAAAAAATGTTTGGGTGGTCCAAGGAACAGAAATAAATATAAGCAGAACATTAAGACGTTCTCACAATAGTTCATCTATTGATCTTGCCAGAACACGAACAGTGCATGACTATGATATATTATGGAAATCTTCTTTCCAAAAATACCTCCAGTTCATGGAGCATTAATTCCTCCTGGCCAAAGACAGTGATGAATTAATACTTAGAGAATAAAACCTCTCTCTTGAAGTATGCAATCCAATGATTATAAAATGTAAAATAGCTTTTGCTCATCCCTAACATTGCATGATATGCCTTACATGACTGATAATATCATCAAAATAAATTTGATATCGATAGCGGCCTGCGGGAATTAGACTTCGGCCTGTAAGTAAACTATCAAGCTTTATACAGACGAGAATGTTAACATCCTTTTACAGCAGCACAAGGAAAGTGTGACGAAATGCCGCGTAATGACCGTCCACTTGCCCGTTCGATCGGTCCACCTTCCTGATCTATTGTTCGAAGTTATGTCTCAGGCTACCTGCGGGTGGAGCAATTATCTCTGACCCGTCCACCTAATACCCCAGCGTCCGAGTTTGGCCACCGTAGAATCTTTGTGTACGTTTTTATGGCTCACGAATTTGAGCTAGATAGAACCTCCCAGTTTTCCCCTCTGTAATTTTCTGTAATTTTGAGTTTCTGTATATTCCAGAGCAAATCTGGAGTAGTCAGTCCGCTTGCGATAGACTCACTGCTGGGTCCTGCTCGTGCGAAGCAGTGTACCTGCCTGTAGAACTCAGGCGTGTATTAACAGTGTCTATTTATTAAGGCCTCTGTTTTTAAGTTAGCTCGTGTGGAGCGAGGTCCTGCTCACGTAGAGTGGTGTACCTGTCTGTCGTTCTTATTGTAGGACACCGACGTATATTAACATAGCCTATACGGTGTGTTAAGTTAGCTCGTGTATAGAGCATTTATGACTTTCAAGGTCGCGTAGGACTTAGTCATAGTAAATTACTGTATTTCTTGCTTTGTCAAAGCATGAAATAAGCTCGGTTAGAGCGGCGTGTGAGTCTAAGCTTAAAGTTAAAGTTAGCTCATGTACGCGGTGCATATGTTGCACATATCTTAAGTTCTTAAGGAACTCATTAATTTCCAGTGTTGTACTCGCTTCTTGTCGCAGTGTTGGACCTGTAAAACTCAGCGTGACCAGGCAGGCTTTTGTCCGCGTGTCTGTTAATTGTACAGAACAGCGGGAATGCTAGAGGCCAAGACCATCAAGTAACCACCTGTTTTAAAGTATCCTGTGCATATTGTTAGGACATTTCGATCCTGTTGTGTATCCTGTGACTGTGACCAGAGCCTTATCGGGACATTAGTTATATATAGTTCTAGTAGTCATCTTGTGGATGTGGACAGTGCTTTTTATGTGGAGTAAGGACATATTTGTAATTGAGTGTATCCTGTAGCTGTACCCAGGACAGTACTGACAGTGTAACCTGAAGTGAAGTTAAGAGAACATTATCTTTGTGGAATCCAGTTTCTCCAGAGACCAGGCATTCTTCGGTTTAGGACCATCATCGTCAAGATTACAGATTCAGAATATAGGACAAATTTTAGTAACATATTAGTTAGAGTAATTATTGGAAGAGTGTGGATATATCCTGTGTGAAACGTTCGTTGAGTGCAGAGCTGGTGAGATATACAACTACCTTTTTATCTGTGTTTTAGTGTAGCATACTATAATCCATTTTATTGTCATTTCATTGTATTGATCAGAAACCTTTTCTTTCAGGGTAATTAGCTTATCTGTCCTTAAACGCATTGTCTTTGATCATTGTCATTATATCTGTATGAAATATTTGTCCATCCTTTCTGTCACGTTATTTAGACTATTTTACTAACATTAATTAAGCCCCCATCCCACGTGTCCCAATAAATTTATTGTGTGCATAACTGTAAAGCACTTGTTTCCATTGGCGTGTTGTAGTCCCTCATAGGCCGGAACATCCCAAGGTTGCAAACCGCATTTGCAGTATCATTTCCTGCACCTGCGCTTTGTGACAGAAAGTAACCATTCATTTAGAAAACTGTTATTTCATTCTTTGTCAGCTTGACCTGACACTAATGTTTGTTTCTGTTATGTGGTGATAACAAACAAAGAGAAGTCAGTTGTAGCCGGGAAGATAAGCAACTTTATTCTGGTAATATTTACAGGTCATTAGTTATATACAGTATCGCAGTAGATGTACATAATAATGCATAGAGTAATGAGGGTCACCAAATATCAATAAAGATAAAGTCATTCACACACTTTCATACTTTAGAATAGGTGACCTAATGTATTACCAACTCACTGAGAGTAAGGCAACATGAAAAGTAATGTAAGTAAAATGGTGGTGTTAATTAATCACACAACGCATAAGAGGTAAATTATTTCCCTTACTACGTAATTAAGTGTAGGTCTAACCAAGGGCAGTAACTAAGTAAATTACATGTATGCATAATTTCCCTTGATTATATATGGATATATAACACCTCCCTTCTAGCCTGAAGTACATATGGTGAAGGCTAAAACTAAAATTCATGCTACATAAACATGATAAAGTCGCGTCTTGTCGAGATCGGTCCTTGCCACCCCATGTCAGAATGGTGTGGTAGGTCTCGGTCTCGTCCGCTCCTATCCACCCTATGCCAGGATAGTGTGGTAGGTTTACGGACACGTCAGTCCTGGAGTGCGGTCCTTGCCACCCCATGCCAGGATGGTGTGGTAGGTTTCCGTACTCTGTCATAGGTTCAGTCCTTGCCACCCCATGTCAGAATGGTGCGGTAGGTTTCTGAACCTTTACAAACAAATCAGTCTCTATGTCTCTGTCGTCGAGGACGTAGTTGATCTGTATGCCGGCGGCAAATTGGTCCATCTGGTAGAATCTTGACTTCAAACAGGCTGTGGCCAATGGTTGCCGTCACCTGTGCAGATTTCCATTTGTCCTTACGCCCCCCTTTGAAAGACAAAGCGAAGCAGGGATCACCAACGTTGAACTTCGGTTGACGGTCGGCAGATTTGACTATAGCTTTCTGTCGTCTGCGTTGTCTTCGACGGGCTGGTGGAACATCTGGAGTCTGGTCGACGGCATCGGGCGGACTGGCATGTCGTTCTCTCGCGGGAAGGATGACATCAAGCTTGGTCCTGATTTGACGGCCATTCAGTAGTTGACTGGGACTGGATCCACATGGTAGAGGTGTACGTCTGTACAGCATCAGGAATTCCTGGATGGCGTCAATTGGAGGAAGACTTGACTTCTTTAGAGACTGCTTGAAACTCTGGACGAGTCTCTCAGCTGCACCATTTGTGGCTGGGTGGTACGGAGCTCCTTGTAGATGTTGGATGCCTCTTTCCTTGCACCAAGCCTTGAACTCCTCTGATGAGAAACACTGGGCGTTGTCAGTCACAATGGTGTGCGGATAACCAAAATGTGCGAAGTCCTCGTCCAGTTTGCGGGTCGTCGCCTTGGTGGTGACGGAAGTCATCAGGTGCAAACATGGGTACTTGGACAGGGCATCCACCATGACTAACCAATTGTGTCCTTTGAAGTTGACAGCATGGTCGACATGGACTCTGCTCCAAGGTTCTTCAGGAATTGTCCAAGGGTGCGTCTGCTTGGCAGGAAGCTTCTGGTGTTCGTTACAGGCTAGGCAGCTGCGGGAGACGTCTGTGGGTGCTGGCATCCTTGTGACTGCGTCTGCTTTTGGCCCCTTTGCTATGCCATCTTTGGATAAGTAGTGTCCCAGATACTCGACATACGGTTGTGCAAGGGAACACTTATCCTTTCTGCAGCGGAGTCCCTTATCCTGGAGTCGTTGTAGTAATCCTCTTAGGTTGCTAAGGTGTTGCTCTGCTGTGTCGCCACTCACCAGGATGTCATCCATGTAGGCTGCCACTCCAGGTAGATCTTGCGTCAGCTGGTCCATTATTTCTTGGAAGTAGCCTGGGGCTGACGTGATTCCAAATGGGAGACGCTTCTGGAGAAGAACACCTCTATGTGTGCTGAGGGCCAATTTCTTCTGGGATTCTGGACCAAGGCATATTTGATTATAGGCATCGGCAAGGTCGATCTTGGTGAAACCATGTCCTTTTCCCAACTTGCGCATCAGGTCCTCAGGTAATGGCATTGGATGGCGGTGTGGCTCCAGTTGTGGGTTGACCGTGACAGAATAATCTCCACACACTCGTATCTTCTGCTTGCTGCCTGGGTTGGTCTTCTTCTTGATGGGGACAACTGGAGTGCCATAGGGGTTAAATTGAACTGGTTCCCAGATCCCTTGGTTGATGCCGGCTTGGATCGCTGCGTCCAGGTCCTCTTGGATGGCAATAGGGACTGGTCTGGGTCTGTGAAACACTGGCTTGGCATCGGACTTGAAGTTGATCCCCAATTCAAAATCTTTCAGTGTTCCCAGTTCTTGCTTGAAGATATCAGGATATTCCGCACACAAGTTTCGACAGGACGTCTGCAGGACTGCATCCGGTTTCAAATCGTCGAAAACTTTGTGTAGGAGATTGTCCACTGAGATTCCCAATCGCTTTGTGGTTGCTCTTCCAAGCAGGTTAAAGTCCATCTGTGTCACGACGAATTTCTGTATACAAGTTGTCTTGGCATGCGATGTATGTAGAAATATTTCGCCCGTCACTGGTAGTTTCTGGCCTGAGGCACACTTGTACTGGCATTTCACAGTGGTGAGTTTAGGGGACTTCAAACTGCGCCATGTCTTGGTTGAAATGAAGTTGTCCCTAGAACCAGTGTCGATTTCAAACTGGGCAGGCCGGTTGTTGACGCAGCATGTCTCGGTGATTGGTCCCGCTGTATTCCAACGGACAGTTTGTATCCTCTTGATCGGACGTTGTTGACTTTTCTTCTTCCGACAAGCTGACTCTATGTGCCCTTTTATGTTACAGAAATGGCACACGGCGTTAGCGAACCTGCACTCATTTCGGCTGTGCTGTCCTTCGCATCTGCTGCAAACAGTCTTCTTCGTTGTCGGTTTGCTTGACTTTTTAAACATTGATGGATAGCCCTGGACTTGAGTTTGCTGTTGAGGGTTTTGCTTGCATTTTCTTCTCTGATTGAGCTTGAAGACTTCGCCGTCACTGGTACCGGATGTTTCTTTGGCCACCTTTGACGCCTCCTCGACCTCTGCCGCCACCTCTACTGCCTTGCTGAAGGTCAGTTCGTCATCTTTAATCTTGAACAGTGCCTTTATGACCGCTTCATTTTTAATGGAGCAGACAAATCGTGTACGCATGGCCTCGTCAAGTGGGTCTTGGATTGATGCGAAGTCGCAAGTCGCTGCCTCTTGACGAATGCGAGCAGCCAGTTGGTGCACACTTTCTGCAGTCTTTCTGTCAGTGTAGGTCCAAAATTTAAATCTTTCCCGCACAACGAAACGTTTGGGGTCGAAATGTTCCCCCATCCAGGTCTTGATAGTTTCAATGGTTATTTCGTTGACGTCTATCGGCGGGGTCTGTTGAGGAGCTTGGTTTTTTAGCATCTTGTAGACCTCACTGTTCTGGTTGGTCAGAAAAATGTCAACCTTTTTTGCTTCTGGTATGGAGTTTGCCTTTGTGAAGGTGGTAAACCTTGCCCAGTAATCTGACCACAGTTCTATTGTTGAATCAAATGCTTCGAACTTGGTGTTGGTGACTGGCTTGTTCATAGCCAAAGACATCAGTGCTTCCATCTGCTGTCGCTGCAGTTCCATCTGTTCTCGTTGCTGTTCCATCTGATTACGCAGCAAAGTGATGAGGTCTTCTTGTGACGTTTCTGCAGCTGGAGTCTTCGGCATCTTGAGGCACGGCTGGGCTACTTGGCACAGCTGACTGGCGGTTTACAATTCGAGAGAGCTAAGAGCGAGCTACTCGGTGTTTTAGAGCTAGCCGAGACGTTGCTTGTCTCTATGTACAGCTTCAGGTCCGCTACTTGGATCCGGGTGGTTGGTCCGTGAGCTGGCTTGGGTACTGAAGCTGCTTGGCTTGCTGCTGGTCTGATTCCGCAGGCTTGTATTGGCTTCCTTCCGCTTATAAGGCTTGGCTGGCTTGAGTTCTTGTAGTACTAGTAGGCTTCAGAACTTGAGTGACATCAGAACTTGTGAAGATCCCATCCTCGTCGCCAATTTGTTATGTGGTGATAACAAACAAAGAGAAGTCAGTTGTAGCCGGGAAGATAAGCAACTTTATTCTGGTAATATTTACAGGTCATTAGTTATATACAGTATCGCAGTAGATGTACATAATAATGCATAGAGTAATGAGGGTCACCAAATATCAATAAAGATAAAGTCATTCACACACTTTCATACTTTAGAATAGGTGACCTAATGTATTACCAACTCACTGAGAGTAATGCAACATGAAAAGTAATGTAAGTAAAGTGGTGGTGTTAATTAATCACACAACGCATAAGAGGTAAATTATTTCCCTTACTACGTAATTAAGTGTAGG
The DNA here is from genome assembly GCA_963931925.1 of Onchidella celtica. Lineage (NCBI taxonomy): Eukaryota > Metazoa > Mollusca > Gastropoda > Systellommatophora > Onchidiidae > Onchidella > Onchidella celtica. The sequence continues at coordinate 94,901,697 of OZ007567.1, read as the reverse complement.
TCTAACCAAGGGCAGTAACTAAGTAAATTACATGTATGCATAATTTCCCTTGATTATATATGGATATATAACAGTTTCCTTGGCCAGGAAATTGTGCTCCCTGGATGAGAAGCTGCTGGGAGCTGCCCTGTGGCTGTTATCGAATGGCCACCAGATAATTATCATACATATATAAAGATATTGAAATCTAAATGAAGTAAAGTATAATTATTATAGCTTTATAATCTGCTGGTGTCCTGTATCATGATGAAACATCTCTAATAGGTAGACAAATAAAGTTGGAGATTTTAATAAATTATTTTAGGATTATACAACATCTTTGAATTATGTTCATTCGTAGATCAGAAAAAACATTTTCTTCCAGAAAGTTAATCAAAATATTATTGATTGCTTTTTTCTATGGACCAAAAGGGAACATTGCATTGTAACTATCAAAATGTATAATTTTACTGCACTGTCGCAAGGGCAGTCTAAAGGACTGACATCAAATAAAAGTTGTAAGATGAAATAAAAGTGAACAAGAATTAAGTAAGACTTAAAGGAAAAACTTAATGGAAAGTCAGTCGCTATGGAGTCTCTCTAGTCATATCCGGTGTAGACGATGTCCTGGGACAGTTAGGAACTGAAGGTCATCACTCAAGTCTATTCAATCCTGGCAACCTTTTTACCACCAACAGGCTAGAATTCCTGTACGTCAGCCACAAGGACACTTTAAAGTATACAGAGTGCACATTGCAATGACAGACAATATTATCATCAAATGTATCTACGCTCTTAGTACCACAATAAGGCTCGGTCTTCATGCAAGAATTGCTCATCTGTACTTTCGTGGAATAGAGCGGTAGATGTGTTGAAAAGTGGAGCCTTTTTCACTTTTCTGTGTGTTTAATATTTGATATTTATTTTTACCCCAGAAAAGCTATGTACACTATAGCTTTCATCTGTTTACAAGAGGAAAGACAGAAGTGGGTCAGATCAACAGGGGCCAATTCTTGCCAGCCATTACACGGCGTATAAAAACCGGATACTTGAGTCGACCGCTGATAATAGCCTGGAAGCCCCCGCGGTCGTTCGGCCGTGACGCTGATCCGTGTTACTCATTGTGGGCGCCGTAGAATGGGTGATGAAAAACGCGTAAAAGTTTTTTTTTTTTTTTTTCGTAATTTAATGGGGAGTTATTACATTAACAACGTTTGATTCGGCGATTAATTGTTAGTGAGCATGCACTAGGCAAATGCTGTGCCTTTTTCTCTGCAGCTTTTACAATCCGTATAGGTCAGTTTAAGCAGCTACGTGTTGTCACTTAACATATTATGTCGCCCTTAGCTTGCACTTGCCGTCTCCTCGTAAGAATATTCGCACATTTCTTTAACTTTGAACTTATTTATATATACTAAATACTTTCGAACTGCCTCACAATTAATTGGTTCATTTTTGTGTGGAGTGGCCGACCTCTGAATTTTTATTTTGCCGCGCTTAAGGCCAGACTTTTCCGACTTTTGACTGTGCAGCTCACTGACGGACCTACCTGCTTGCCACAGATGGATTTTCATGATGAATTCTAGTTTACAAAAGTCGTCATTGATGCCACACACTCTTTTTTTTTTTTTTCGATTGTGGTGATAGCCTTGTGGCTACTCTTGCTCACCCAACAGTCTGAGCCCGAATGTATCTTGTCTTATATGATATGCAGAGGTGTTCTAAAATGTGCTGTATGTGACCATGTAATTGTCTATCAGAGTTTGAAATCCAGAGAGTGATTCTGTGTTGATGGGTTTGGTGTATGAGGTGGCTCTGTGAACTTACATGAAAGAGTTGTTGAGGTAGTAGAATGTTTTTTTGTAGTCTACATGCCTCATCGATGATGAATGGGTTATGTGTGTGCGTTTTTGCCTGAGTGACAATCTCTCCAGTGAGGCCTTTGTAAACTGCGCGCTGAGATACTTATGGCAGTGGCTACCAATAAATGACCTGCTGTTATAAGCCTGTGGTGTGATTCTGTGTGTTTTGAGAATTCCATCGAACCAGAAAGCAAGGGAGCAGAGTTTGGGGTAAGCTCAAAGAATGTGACAGCAGGTAATTCATCTTCAGTGTGCTTCAATTCTTATGTGTATTTTGCCTCGTCGACGTCCTTGTCGCTGAGTATGGCCTGGCTGGTTGTTTCAGTGAAGGCACACTTTCGTTCATTCAGCTTTGCTTTATTAATGTCTAACTTTGGTTTTGGTTTGTTACGAGTTTTGAAGATCTTCTTTGGTTGTGCTTCAATGTTTCCAATTACGAGGGCATGGTCTGTATCACAGTCTGCACTGTGGTAAGTCCTGGCCAGTTTTACTGCGTTGAGATGTTTCCTTCTTGTTAGTATGTGGTCCAGTTGATGCCAGTGGCCTGATCTTGGGTGCTTCCATGTTACCTTGTGGCAGTGCTTCACCTGGAAGTACGTGTTAGCTATGCATAGGTCGTTTTGGGTGCAGAATTCAAGAAGTCGTTGACCATTGTCGTTCATTTTCCCAATGCCATGATGACCTAAGCATGTGGGCCAAGCTTGGTGGTTGCAACCAACTCTTGCATTCAGATCGCCAATGATGATGAGTGGTTCACTTGGTGGTATGGAGTTGAAAACAGAGGTCAGTTCGTCATAAAATTTGTCTTTGTTCTCTGGAGTTGATGTTAGGGTTGGTGCATATACACAGATGATGTTCATTTGTCCTGATCTTGTTGACAATCTTAGTGACATTAATCTTTCTGTTTTTCCAATGGGTGTTGTTATGCATCTCAGGAGTCGGTTACTGATGGCAAAGCCAACTCCGTGGTGCCTGGGTTGGTTTGAGCTCAGGCCTTGCCAGTAGAAAGTGTATTTTTCTTCTTTCAGGGAGCCGCAGTCTGCCAGTCTGGTCTCTTGTAAGGCAGCTATGTCAACTCTCAGTCTGTGTAGCTCCTTGTCTATGATGGCGGTCTTTCTCACATCAGTGTTTGTCAGGTTAGTTGAATCTAGGCCGGGGCACATGGTCCTGACATTCCATGTTCCGACCTTCAAATATCTTTCTTTTTTTTGAGCGAGGTACACTATTTTACATCTGCTTTTCGACTTTTGCTCTATCCTCATGTACCCGTTTGAGGCAGGCAGATGTGGCGGGTCAATACCTTACTGACTGGGGGCTGCCCAGTTTAAGGCGGGCGGTAGCTGACCAGTGTGACAGAAATCTCACTCCCACCGTCAGAGATGGCCCCTGGCGCTCTGACCTACGCCAATCTGTCAGAACTTATGACCGGTAACTGCCATCTCCCGTGTTTTTATCCATGCCAGTGTTAGTGACATGCATGGGGTGTCCTCTCCATGGGTCAGTGCTGTTGTAGCTTTGGTTGGGCAGAATGGGTGATGTACACTGATGTTGCCCTGAGTGCAGTGCCCTCCCTTCGCTGCTCTATTAGCCTGGACAGAAATATGGAAACAGTGCTTAGCCCATCTTGCACTAACCCCCTCTCCACTCCGCAGATTTAACCCAAAGGAGAGACAGAGCCAATACATATGGGAATCATACGAAGCCGCAGGGGATGCCAGAATGTGGTTTGGAACAGGCCTCAACATCAGCTGCCTTAGGGTGCCTCCCTCCGGATTTTGTAGGGTTTACTCCCCTAGCCTTTTGTTCTCCCGCACATCTGCAAGGCAACAGAGTTTTCTTTCTGGGTTGTCTCCCATAGCCTTTAGCTCGCCAGAGCTGCACACAAGGCAGTGTGGACAGGAACAGGTTGTACCGTCACTGACATCCGGTAGCAGATGTGCTGACCTGACCTGCTAAATTGATATAGCGTTCTCGCTAAAGCTGCGACGTTGATGAAATTAGAGCAGACACTAAAGAAATTATTCCTGATTACACCGATGAAAACTTCGAACTGTTTTCGCTGTCTGTTTTTGTGTAATTAACAACTGTTTATCTATGTTTGGAATTGAAAAAAGCACAAAATATAGGCAATGAAAACACGTGTAGAACAGACAGTAGCATGTAGAAAGCTGGGTTTTGCCCAGACTGTAAAGGAAAGATTGTTGCTAGACACTTCATAGCAAGAAATCAGGATGGCTCCGCGGGGACTGTCGTAAATTTGATATCAAAAGAGTTGAATTTTAACATAAAGTGCGACTCCCGTCAATTGCTGCCATCGGTGCGAATCTGGCCCGCATTGACCCTGGTCAACATTCGCAGGAGATTTATGACCGCCAACCTGGGATAACCAAGAGGGGCGATTTCGCGCATTTTTGTACGTCGTAATTCAGAGAGCCCTCTGTCGTGATTAGAAAGCATGAAAACGAAACGTCAACAAAACTTAGTGCGAAGCTAATTTTCATTGGCCAAGAGATTAAGCGAACTGAAAGCCATCCTTCGGGAACAGATAAGGCCAATCAATGCGATGTAAAACTCTGCAATGGAAAGAGGAAAACTTGTTTGGAAAAAATGATAATTGATCTTTATAAGGAAACAGGTAATAACTGTCTGAAGCACTCACGAGGAATGGCGTCATTATCCCGTGTTGATTTCGGGCAGACTTGCACCCAGGCTGATCCAGGAAGTCCAGCAATTTTTAAGTATTTTCATCTTGGACTGCTTAATATGGTCTGTAAATAGTATTTTCATCCTACATGAACAAAGTAAACAAAAATGTTTAAAAATTCATCGCCCGCCTGTGGTGTACGAGTCCCAAACAGGGATGGGAGAGATTAAACAAACAACTGTAGCCTACTCATCCAAGAATGAGAGATAGAACAAGGCAGAAGGAAATAAGACAAAGAAAAGGCAGCGTGGATTGAAAACATGAGGGCGGCATTCGAGTGGGCTACAAGGCGTAAAGAATCCAATTGTAATCAAATTTATCACAAACAATATTGGCCGGGAAACAGCGTCAGACATGGCATGTTCTTGCACCCACACGTAGTGAATCTTAGAAGTTCCCTGTGGGGTGGGGGGGGGGGGCGGTGTCGGGGCAGCCACATCTATTACTTAATGAAATTGTCTATCTTTAGTCTGTTTTTCTTGCGCTTCCTCTCCCGCTCTATCTGCAATTTTATTTGTGGCTGTAATAATAGATTATGTTGTAGCTGCAGTGGTGTCGTTTTGTGAGATGAAAAAGAAGAAGAAATCTGAGGGAGGAGTCGCTGCCCATTCAGTGATATAGACAAATTAGATAAAGTTGCATTGAACTGTGAGTGATCCGATGTTTGTATCTCGGGGGGGCCGATGTGATACTGGTGAGTACTGTGGTGTTGTGTATAAGTTGGTGGCGAAGATAATTAGACAAGATAATTACATCTATGTGTATGTAATCATGAAATGGTAAGGGATATTGTCCTGCAATTTTCATCCGCAGAGAGAGAGAGAGAGAGAGAGAGAGAGAGAGAGAGAGAGAGCCATGGGAGACAAATACTGACAGAGAAATCAGTGACACAGAATGAGAAGAACAGAATAAAGCAAAACGCGGCGGGGAGAGAGAGAGAGAGAGAGAGAGAAGTAGATACGGAAGAAAGACTTGCGGGAGAGAGTCGGTGTGCATTGGTTTGTTTGTGTGTTTGTATGTGTGTGTGATAGATAGATAGATAGAGAGATAGATAGATAAATAGATAGATAGATAGATAGATAGATAGATAGATAGATAGATAGATAGATAGATAGATAGATAGATAGATAGATAGATAGATAGATAGATAGATAGATAGATAGATAGATAGATAGATAGATAGAGAAAAACAGACGGAGGGAAAGATTGTCTCAGAGAGCGAGGGAGAAAGAGAGAGAGAGAGAGGTACAGAGAGGAGAGAGGGGAGGGTGGGGGGGGGGAATAATATAATATTGGAGAGAAACAGTTAATATATCACAGCAGGGGCACAAAGGCATCGAAGGGTAAGGAAAAGAAAATTTATTCAAGTTTTTATTTGCCCCGCAATTTGAAGCCAGCTTCCATCCATTCCTTTGATGTAATGCCGGCCCCTAGATAGGACATCACAACCGTGCCTCTCGGACTGAAATCGGTGATAACCGCGGGTGCAGGTACAATTATCAATGACATGTCGATGTCTCAGTGCTGTCCTTAATCACATTTCTTCAATCATGGAAAGTTCGGTTGGTTTGACGTAATAAGTACATGGACAGAATTTCAAATCATCAAAAGTTCGGTTGGTTTGATGTATTAACCACAGTGGCATAACTTCACGATCTAATTTGTTTTCTTTACGTTCAATAATTATAAGAACATGATTTTTTGCGCCATTGGACAAATCTGCACTGAAGGGGTTTGTGATTCGGCTTTGGACGCTGGTGACATCTGCAAAATTTTATATTGTGGATATTGTCAAACTCACTTCAACATTTACAAGTATAAATGATGAAGGAAACAGGAGACAAAACGCAGCCATGTGGTTCTGCTCTCCTGTGTTCATTTAAAGAGTTGATGCTGTTAAAGTGCCGTGCCCAACATTCAAACTTACCTATTGGGGTTAATTGCTTAGGAAATCTTGTACCCACGATACATTAATAAAATATAGCCTAGTATGTTTGTTGATTATTCATTTCCGATAATTTGGAAACACGAAGATGTGGTTAGATGGGTCTGAACGCGCTGGAAAAGTCCCCGAAAAGGATTTTTCTAGCCTTATTCCTAGGAGTATTAAAATGTTTGTAGAAACGCTTTCGTAGAAGAAAGTATGGCACGGCATCTCCCATAATCGCTTTCCTCACGGTATGCAAAATTGCATGGGAATGGTGGTGAGGCTTTTTAAGAAGCAGTACTGGTGTCAAAACAACTTTCTCCAAGCATATTATCATTACATCAGATGTCAGTGGAAAGGGCCTTGAAGCGTCCATTTCTACCACGTTGTTACTTTTTTGATTCAAGTATTATATCAGTCGTTTTCCAACAAAAGGGAATGCTACTGATACATTAAATGTAGGCGTAAAGGCTTAAATAATGCTCGTTGTTGGTGAACATATTTTATGCCTTATGCACTTACCATCAGGCCCACAACTTTTGTCGACATTCATTGTTGTGAATTATTTTACAAGGTCTTGCTCATTTACAATAATATAAGTACAGTATTGATAAAGTCATTCAAAAGAGCATCGTTGAGATCACAGACACCAACGGAGAAATCGTGAATGTCAAAACGATCATAAAAACGACCTAGATCATTTACATAACATGTGTGTTTGATACGTCGATTAATGTTTATTTTGGCGCATGCCCAACAATGTTTTCATTGTTCCCTACGTATCTGGTTTTATGTGATGTAAATTGTTGTTGTTGTTTATTGTCTCGTTTTCTACATTCTTCTATCTTTTTGTTTAATTTTCTTTGCATTTTTTTCCTTTTCATTTCATGTTTCTTGGAATGCTCTTTTTTTTTTAAAAGTAGTTTCAAATCCTTGCTGACCCGTGACTTATTATTTTGAAAATGCATTATTAATTTTCTTATCCAGATCAAATTTTTATAAAATACAATATGATTCCGGTCTGAAAAAGGTCAGTTTATGAATATCACTGGCTGCAACATTAAAATACAATCCAATCAGTGCAGTCAACTGGACCCGTGATCATATCTGTCACTTTAATCATATGAGATTGGATGGTGGGAAAATTGGCTCCGTTTCTTGGTGTCCCGTCGGGCAGTCTGACTTTTAAAAAAGTTAATAAACTTTTATTGTTTCGAGCACCTTCTAAGAGGGTGATTAAAGGTATTAAATTTATCGGCAAAAAAAAGAAAGAAGAGAAAACAACAACAAAACAACCTCATAACAGACTTAAGTGCATGTATCAAATTCTAATAAGCAGAATGTGTCTCGAGCGCTATCATTTGTAACAACTGGTAGTTCTACATTTCTGATGACACCCAGAGAGAGGGAGCCTGGTTTCCACAGGCGGCATTTTACCATCACACCAGGATTAAGGATGCCAGGCCACGGTGGTATGATTAAGTTCGTCAGTTACAGTCCTGCTGGGCATTGAAACCATAAGCAAATTGACTTTTCCAATGGTCCCGTGGGTGAAGGAGGAAGATAAATTACACTTCGGTTCTGTCTGTCAACTACCATTTCTTAACTATCTGAGATGGAAAAAAGGAAAGAAGATTCAATAAGACGTGCTCACCACAGACTAATAAAATACCCAGACTGGATGATCCCATTGTGTGACGTCACAAAACAGCAAAAGGTCCGCCATTTTAGTTTTACGGTTGCCACCGACGCTTCAGCATAGCTACAATGCAGCGGTCGCTAAAAGTCCATACGGTCATCATTTATAACAATACCAAAAAAAAGGCAGATGTAAACAATAAAATGAAAGGATAGGCAAGTTACACGGCCGCCGCTCGGGAAATTCCGTAAAAAACGACACAGCCCGAAGCTGCGACGTTGATGAAATTAGAGCAGACACTAAAGAAATTATTCCTGATTACACCGATGAAAACTTCGAACTGTTTTCGCTGTCTGTTTTTGTGTAATTAACAACTGTTTATCTATGTTTGGAATTGAAAAAAGCACAAAATATAGGCAATGAAAACACGTGTAGAACAGACAGTAGCATGTAGAAAGCTGGGTTTTGCCCAGACTGTAAAGGAAAGATTGTTGCTAGACACTTCATAGCAAGAAATCAGGATGGCTCCGCGGGGACTGTCGTAAATTTGATATCAAAAGAGTTGAATTTTAACATAAAGTGCGACTCCCGTCAATTGCTGCCATCGGTGCGAATCTGGCCCGCATTGACCCTGGTCAACATTCGCAGGAGATTTATGACCGCCAACCTGGGATAACCAAGAGGGGCGATTTCGCGCATTTTTGTACGTCGTAATTCAGAGAGCCCTCTGTCGTGATTAGAAAGCATGAAAACGAAACGTCAACAAAACTTAGTGCGAAGCTAATTTTCATTGGCCAAGAGATTAAGCGAACTGAAAGCCATCCTTCGGGAACAGATAAGGCCAATCAATGCGATGTAAAACTCTGCAATGGAAAGAGGAAAACTTGTTTGGAAAAAATGATAATTGATCTTTATAAGGAAACAGGTAATAACTGTCTGAAGCACTCACGAGGAATGGCGTCATTATCCCGTGTTGATTTCGGGCAGACTTGCACCCAGGCTGATCCAGGAAGTCCAGCAATTTTTAAGTATTTTCATCTTGGACTGCTTAATATGGTCTGTAAATAGTATTTTCATCCTACATGAACAAAGTAAACAAAAATGTTTAAAAATTCATCGCCCGCCTGTGGTGTACGAGTCCCAAACAGGGATGGGAGAGATTAAACAAACAACTGTAGCCTACTCATCCAAGAATGAGAGATAGAACAAGGCAGAAGGAAATAAGACAAAGAAAAGGCAGCGTGGATTGAAAACATGAGGGCGGCATTCGAGTGGGCTACAAGGCGTAAAGAATCCAATTGTAATCAAATTTATCACAAACAATATTGGCCGGGAAACAGCGTCAGACATGGCATGTTCTTGCACCCACACGTAGTGAATCTTAGAAGTTCCCTGTGGGGTGGGGGGGGGGGCGGTGTCGGGGCAGCCACATCTATTACTTAATGAAATTGTCTATCTTTAGTCTGTTTTTCTTGCGCTTCCTCTCCCGCTCTATCTGCAATTTTATTTGTGGCTGTAATAATAGATTATGTTGTAGCTGCAGTGGTGTCGTTTTGTGAGATGAAAAAGAAGAAGAAATCTGAGGGAGGAGTCGCTGCCCATTCAGTGATATAGACAAATTAGATAAAGTTGCATTGAACTGTGAGTGATCCGATGTTTGTATCTCGGGGGGGCCGATGTGATACTGGTGAGTACTGTGGTGTTGTGTATAAGTTGGTGGCGAAGATAATTAGACAAGATAATTACATCTATGTGTATGTAATCATGAAATGGTAAGGGATATTGTCCTGCAATTTTCATCCGCAGAGAGAGAGAGAGAGAGAGAGAGAGAGAGAGAGAGAGAGAGCCATGGGAGACAAATACTGACAGAGAAATCAGTGACACAGAATGAGAAGAACAGAATAAAGCAAAACGCGGCGGGGAGAGAGAGAGAGAGAGAGAGAGAAGTAGATACGGAAGAAAGACTTGCGGGAGAGAGTCGGTGTGCATTGGTTTGTTTGTGTGTTTGTATGTGTGTGTGATAGATAGATAGATAGATAGATAGATAGATAGATAGATAAATAGATAGATAGATAGATAGATAGATAGATAGATAGATAGATAGATAGATAGATAGATAGATAGATAGATAGATAGATAGATAGATAGATAGATAGATAGAGAAAAACAGACGGAGGGAAAGATTGTCTCAGAGAGCGAGGGAGAAAGAGAGAGAGAGAGAGGTACAGAGAGGAGAGAGGGCAGGGTGGGGGGGGGGGGGAATAATATAATATTGGAGAGAAACAGTTAATATATCACAGCAGGGGCACAAAGGCATCGAAGGGTAAGGAAAAGAAAATTTATTCAAGTTTTTATTTGCCCCGCAATTTGAAGCCAGCTTCCATCCATTCATTTGATGTAATGCCGGCCCCTAGATAGGACATCACAACCGTGCCTCTCGGACTGAAATCGGTGATAACCGCGGGTGCAGGTACAATTATCAATGACATGTCGATGTCTCAGTGCTGTCCTTAATCACATTTCTTCAATCATGGAAAGTTCGGTTGGTTTGACGTAATAAGTACATGGACAGAATTTCAAATCATCAAAAGTTCGGTTGGTTTGATGTATTAACCACAGTGGCATAACTTCACGATCTAATTTGTTTTCTTTACGTTCAATAATTATAAGAACATGATTTTTTGCGCCATTGGACAAATCTGCACTGAAGGGGTTTGTGATTCGGCTTTGGACGCTGGTGACATCTGCAAAATTTTATATTGTGGATATTGTCAAACTCACTTCAACATTTACAAGTATAAATGATGAAGGAAACAGGAGACAAAACGCAGCCATGTGGTTCTGCTCTCCTGTGTTCATTTAAAGAGTTGATGCTGTTAAAGTGCCGTGCCCAACATTCAAACTTACCTATTGGGGTTAATTGCTTAGGAAATCTTGTACCCACGATACATTAATAAAATATAGCCTAGTATGTTTGTTGATTATTCATTTCCGATAATTTGGAAACACGAAGATGTGGTTAGATGGGTCTGAACGCGCTGGAAAAGTCCCCGAAAAGGATTTTTCTAGCCTTATTCCTAGGAGTATTAAAATGTTTGTAGAAACGCTTTCGTAGAAGAAAGTATGGCACGGCATCTCCCATAATCGCTTTCCTCACGGTATGCAAAATTGCATGGGAATGGTGGTGAGGCTTTTTAAGAAGCAGTACTGGTGTCAAAACAACTTTCTCCAAGCATATTATCATTACATCAGATGTCAGTGGAAAGGGCCTTGAAGCGTCCATTTCTACCACGTTGTTACTTTTTGATTCAAGTATTATCTCAGTCGTTTTCCAACAAAAGGGAATGCTACTGATACATTAAATGTAGGCGTAAAGGCTTAAATAATGCTCGTTGTTGGTGAACATATTTTATGCCTTATGCACTTACCATCAGGCCCACAACTTTTGTCGACATTCATTGTTGTGAATTATTTTACAAGGTCTTGCTCATTTACAATAATATAAGTACAGTATTGATAAAGTCATTCAAAAGAGCATCGTTGAGATCACAGACACCAACGGAGAAATCGTGAATGTCAAAACGATCATAAAAACGACCTAGATCATTTACATAACATGTGTGTTTGATACGTCGATTAATGTTTATTTTGGCGCATGCCCAACAATGTTTTCATTGTTCCCTACGTATCTGGTTTTATGTGATGTAAATTGTTGTTGTTGTTTATTGTCTAGTTTTCTACATTCTTCTATCTTTTTGTTTAATTTTCTTTGCATTTTTTTCCTTTTCATTTCATGTTTCTTGGAATGCTCTTTTTTTTTTAAAAGTAGTTTCAAATCCTTGCTGACCCGTGACTTATTATTTTGAAAATGCATTATTAATTTTCTTATCCAGATCAAATTTTTATAAAATACAATATGATTCCGGTCTGAAAAAGGTCAGTTTATGAATATCACTGGCTGCAACATTAAAATACAATCCAATCGGTGCAGTCAACTGGACCCGTGATCATATCTGTCACTTTAATCATATGAGATTGGATGGTGGGAAAATTGGCTCCGTTTCTTGGTGTCCCGTCGGGCAGTCTGACTTTTAAAAAAGTTAATAAACTTTTATTGTTTCGAGCACCTTCTAAGAGGGTGATTAAAGGTATTAAATTTATCGGCAAAAAAAAGAAAGAAGAGAAAACAACAACAAAACAACCTCATAACAGACTTAAGTGCATGTATCAAATTCTAATAAGCAGAATGTGTCTCGAGCGCTATCATTTGTAACAACTGGTAGTTCTACATTTCTGATGACACCCAGAGAGAGGGAGCCTGGTTTCCACAGGCGGCATTTTACCATCACACCAGGATTAAGGATGCCAGGCGACGGTGGTATGATTAAGTTCGTCAGTTACAGTCCTGCTGGGCATTGAAACCATAAGCAAATTGACTTTTCCAATGGTCCCGTGGGTGAAGGAGGAAGATAAATTACACTTCGGTTCTGTCTGTCAACTACCATTTCTTAACTATCTGAGATGGAAAAAAGGAAAGAAGATTCAATAAGACGTGCTCACCACAGACTAATAAAATACCCAGACTGGATGATCCCATTGTGTGACGTCACAAAACAGCAAAAGGTCCGCCATTTTAGTTTTACGGTTGCCACCGACGCTTCAGCATAGCTACAATGCAGCGGTCGCTAAAAATCCATACGGTCATCATTTATAACAATACAAAAAAAAAGGCAGATGTAAACAATAAAATGAAAGGATAGGCAAGTTACACGGCCGCCGCTCGGGAAATTCCGTAAAAAACGACACAGCCCGAAGCTCGTGTTTCTAGTCTGGTTAATTTATTAGTCTGTGGTGCTCACACTCTTCCACGGGTCACATTTTTTGGCTCAACATTCTTATCTTTCTTTGTTGTTTTTCTTTTCCCTATCCTCCTTGGCGTCAGTTTTCATTTTTTTTTCATTTTGTATGGTGGTTTCAGTGGAAAACATACATCTCCACTACTGAATTGCACTTTGCCATTTGTGAAAAGTATTACCAGATCTGCTGTTATGATTGTGTTTGCTTTTGGGCATTCTCAGAAAGGACACCAGCACAGTACGTAAAGGACAACACTGGCTGGAGGGTTCGTCGGTTATTTAATAATACATTCTTTTCCTCTCTGCCGTGGTCTACCCTTGACTTCATTTCTTGGCGTGTGAAGATTTGTGGTTGTCGATATTTTCTATAATCTGTTCTCCGAAAGAGTAGTTATATAATATGATGTAAGAGAAGACCCGACTGGGTTGGTGGGCGAGTTCTGATCAATGTGAGACTGCTTACTGCAGGAACCTTATTTTGGCGATGGAAACTGAAACGAGGGATGAAACATTAGATCGGGACAGAGTCAGATTTTTCATTTCAATACAATTATTTGCCTCCGTCACAAGAGGAATCCTTCACGCCCTGTTTTCTTTCCAGACATTTTCATTAGTCTGTCAGACGTTGTCTTATCATAGTTTCACCCAACATCAAGAACGTTATTCTTTTACCAAGGGAATAATAACAGCCCTTGGTATTGTAACCAGCAAAGATAGAGATACGTATGCATTGGTTTCGAATAGGAACTTTATTGCGTCAGAGGCCCAGCAATAAAATTTTCTCCCTACTCGTGCGCTATCATTACAATAGTTTGACATCCACACTGTTGTAGTTTTCTTCGTTATCTGTTAGGAGTATCGACGTCACTGCAACAACCGACAATAATGGTATTGTCTAGCTCCTTATCCGCCATCAGTACCCCGTCAGCACAAGCGCCAACTTTTGTGTTCGATACTGCCAATATTGCACTAAGTCTTGTGAAAGATCGCGTGAGTGTGATAATGTATGTGTGGGTGAGTAGGTGTGTGTGCGTATAGAGGTAAACACATATGTAGCAAATTAGGTTAATTAGGGTTGAGCAGGCCAAAGGTGGTGCTCTCGATGACCCCATTTTCCCCTCAAGGCCTGCCATTGGCCACATTACCCTATGGCTACGCCTGATCTAATTATATCTACAGCCCCGCTGCTTAGTAGTTAATTTAATTACCATGTAACCGCCCACGATTTCCCCTGTCACATCCTGCCTATCAGGATTAAAGAGACCGTATCGGTGGCTGCTATTGTCCGCTAAATACTTGCATAATGCTCTAAGCAGGCGGTGGATACTCACCCGACGGAAGGATATCTGGGTTGTCTGGAGATAACACAGTTCCTTGCAAATATCATGTTGTGGAAAAATAACAACAGCAACAGAAAACTTTGGCTCTCCTGGGGCAAGTCTTCACATTTAAGTGTCCTTGTGATGACAGCCACAAAAAAGATGCAGTCACATAAAAAGGCGCTGTTAGCGCTAAGCTGTACTTCTGCCCATTTAGCTTGCCAGGTGACAGTTCTGTTTTGTTTTTGTTTTTTTGCCTAATCACGTTTTACCGTTTGACCAACAGCATATAATTATCCGGATACCAATGAAACGATGCATTTAGTTCCTCAAGGTTGGGTCTGGACAGATTTATTAAGAACGATACCTAGGAAGACTATAGCAATTCTCTAGGGTGTTATGCACGGTTTGTCTGGACTCGAAAAGATAGAGGAGGTAAACTGTCAGAACAGATTCGGCCGTCGTAGAATATTCGTCATGTGTATGTTTTATTTTGAAACGGTACTTAGAAGACTTTATTTGAACAGTTCAAAATCACCAGCGAACCGAAGGTATGTAGCCACTGGTATATCGATGCTGTTCTTCAACTAAGGAGAAATAATATGAAAGATGAAGCTTACACATTTATTATTTTTTTAAACTATTTTGGTTACTTTATTGTTTCAGTTTCTGCATGGAACTGTGACTTATTTCTGTTTTCACCATCTAACGTAGCGGATGCAGCCCTTGTGAATTGCCACCCCATCCCCACCCCCCCCCCTTTTTTTTTAAATCCCCAAAACATTCTCACAGTTGTGCCATCAGCGGCCGCGGGCAGATTTCCAGGAGAACCAAATAATGTCAACATAATTGGTTCCTATCATTACTCGGCAGGTTTACCTGCCTGTCTGCACTCGTCAGGTTTGGGTGTCAAAACAATCAGTGAAAACTTCTAGCATTCATCATTCTGTGCAGGCATAAAGTCAAACTTCTTCTTAGGGGTAAGCCAGTCCAAGGCTGGCGCAGGCCCCACATTGGTGGCTCGCCACCTAATTACGTATTATGCATCACGCTGAAGCTCTACTTACATCCCACACAGCGGCGATGTGGGCAGTTAGTAGTGTTTTAGTGTGATATATAATAATTAGGTGGTGAGCCACCAGTGTGAGGCCTATGCCAGCCTGGGTCTGGCTTACCCCTTATGTTGGTAGTTCGTTGGTGGCTGATGAAGCCGCTGTCTGTGTACTCAGGGATGAGAGCGAAAGTGACTGGCAGTCCGAAACTGGAAACACACAGGCGCCCACAGGTGTCGCAGCGGTGGTCTGGTGTGATTTATGCGAGGTTTTATGGAAAAAAGGTGAAATACTTCATCGAAGTAAATACTGTTGGCAGAGCACCAGATCACATAGAATAATAATCATTAGGACAATTTCATACGGTTTCAAGATATATCGGGTAAACAAAATTACCACACTTTAAGTGTAAAGCACTCGAGAACACTTTAAATTAAAAAAGATTCATTCTGACACCTGTTGCTCCAGGCTTTTCTGAACTGGTTCGAAGGAGTGAAAATAGCTTACTGTACTTTAAATGTACCTGGAACAGTTCACTGTAAGTGGAAATCTATTACAAGGAGGGGGCCAGGGATATAATGTAACGTTCATAAAAATGTCTTGATAAGTAAAGGTTATTATTTTGCTATGAAAGCACTCAAAGTAATCCAATTTTCTTGTTAAGAGCAACGGGTTGAAACAGTTGGCAAACGGGTTTTTTATCTCATGCTGTTCATTCAAATATGAAAATTTAAAAACATAATTAAAATAAAAAACGTTTTGTTTCTTAACATTATAATGCACACTCTCACACAAAAATGGAACTGCTACTATACATATCTTTTGACGTGGGTAAATGAAATGATGTGAAGCTTCCAGGCAGTACTAAGCGGTTGTAAAGATCAAAATGAAGCCAGTGTCTGGAGAGTACATGTAACAGCCATCATCAGTGACGGATCTACATTTTTTGGACTCTCAAGCTTGAACTTTTATGGGATCCCTTCGCAACCAGTAACAATAGGGCAACATCCAAAATTCACTCATTAAAAAAGTTTCTTTAGAGCCCCATCCAAGATTACGGGCCCTGAAGCTTAAGTTTCATTAACTTCATAGTAAATCCGCATGTAACCATCAGTTGTTGGTTTGATTCACACACTGATTGGTCTGTTTCACCTGACGCCACAGAACTTGTACTCCTATGAAAGTGTGAATTTTATCTCGTTCTTTGTGGGAAGTTCTACGGCCATGTGATTCGTTTTTCCAAGAGTCCAATCTTTGCCAGTGAGCATGTTCAGCCGACATGCTCAGTGCTGGGGGCGGGGCAGGGCTGGGGAGGGGGGGGGGGTGGCATCACAAGTGAAACGAACCAGTAACAAACTGGGGAGACCATAGTTAAACTTTTCAGGCTTCCTTCGCTGATAATTTCAAAGTAGGCCCATGTTTAATAATTATTTGTAATTTTGCATTTTGTGTACTTCTTTAGTCCCCTGTGGGAAATTTGTCATAGTGTCACTGCAGCCCATTTACAACTGGAGCAGACACGTCCTCGCCACAGTACAGAGCCGGTCGGCGTTGGGGGATGGGGTGGTGGGGTGGTGGTAGAGATACATTTTATTTTTGAGTCTGTCACTGCATAATAATTCTTCCCGAAACACGATGTAAGTCTTATACCACACCAATGTATTTAGGTGTATATGACATGTACTTTATCATCCTAAAAAGTTTACCACGTCTGTGTGCATCTGCAACAGAGTTTGTGGACATGTGAGCAAACAAAACAAAACTAAAATTTAAAAAAAACAGCATACTGATATGTAGATAGTTAGTCTGACGTGCAGATTAATGGATTGGCAGATCAATAGTAGTTTTATTTTCCTATTTTTCATTTCAGGTTTCCATTTCGACACAGCCTGCCAGGACTTTAGGATCCCCAAGGACATCACTGCTGGTGGAGTCTCAGCGGCGCAGCTTTGACCAGAGATTTTCTGTAGACTACATTGTACCTCGAGTTTTACTATAACAATTCAGCAAGATGGCCGGCCTGAGCTCTGTGACCACGAACCTCAGTGTTCTGGAAACAACAACATCTGAATCGGCTCTCGACAGGTACTGATTACTTCCGTCCATTTCTGCATAATTGATTGTGCAGTGTAATGATTGTGATGTGATTTATTAACCAAGAAGTGCATGATGGCATTTTTCTTTTTTTATGTAATTGATTTGTTTTTCCTGGGATATTTTAGCCTCAGCAAGTTCAGCTCACAAAAATTAATCAAGCCTCACTAGAATTTTTAGCTCATGGAACAGACGCAGACAATTAATCACTCTGAAGTGTTTATGTGTATTAAACTATTTATTATTCAAACCAGTGCTTAAAACACGAAAAATATTTTGCGTGTTTTGCCCGGGCCATTCAGTCCAAACAAAAAGTCGAATGTATCGGGCTAATTTTGGCCCACAAAAACCCTTCTTTCACGTGATAATTATAATGTAGCGATGTATAATAATATGAAACACCCGCGGTATGAAAAGAGCAAAAGGCTCTCTCAGAAAAATATTCATGTGATGCAGAATAATTGAGAAAGCACATATAAATGGGTAATTTTCTCTGTCTGCTCCTTTCGCCACCTGCAGACAGAGAGAAAGGATAACAAGGAGTAATGGAGAGCACTATAACAATTATGCAAACATTGTTGTTTTCAAAATAACGTTTTGTTTAGTCATGAGACCTACTGGAGAGAGCACTACAGTGGGCAAAAAAAGATTGTTTCTGAATAACGTTTTCCTCAGTTACAACATGTAGTGGAGAGCACTACAGTAGGCCAGGCAAACATGATTGTTTCGGAATAACGTTTTGTTTAGTTACAAGACATAGTGGAGAGCACTACAATATTAAAAAAAAGATTGTTCCGAAATAACGTTTTGCTTAGTTGCAAGGCGCAATGGGGACAGTACTACAGAAGGCAACAAAGAATGTTTCGGAATAACGTTTTGTTTAGTTGCAAGGCGCAATGGGGACAGTACTACAGAAGGCAACAAAGAATGTTTCGGAATAACGTTTTGTTTAGTTGCAAGGCGCAATGGGGACAGTTCTACAGAAGGCAACAAAGAATAGTTCCGAATAGTATTTTGTTTAGTCGCAAGACATAATGGAGAGAGCACTAGGGTAGACGAAAAAGATTGTTCCCGAAAAATCTTTATAATAACTTGTTTTGGTTTATTTTCATTTTTCCCAGAGCTTGATCAAGAGTGCAGACATTTAAACGACATTAAAATTATATTATACGTAAACCTGTGGACAGATTGAAGTTCAGTGTCTGCTGTTGTTATTGTTCTGGTGCTGGCTACTCTTATCATGAATACGGTATGTCGTTGCCGAGAATTCCTTCTCACCCGAAATAAACGAAATAGAAGGTAATAATGTTTTTGAGCTCCCGCAGAGAATTTTCTGTACACAATAAAAGGCTCACCCTATTATTTATTTAAGTACGAGAGAAAAAAGTCTAGACGTCCATATTACCAAACATTTCAGTTTCGTGACCTGTGACCTTTTCCCTGATCCTGGTGTTATCCTTTATTGTAACCAATCAATTCTTTTCCACACATCAACTCTCCGAGGGTTCCACTTTTGTCGCCCCTATTGGATTCGAATGTAACTAAAGTAATTCTTAACTAAAGAAACTGTCGCCTCTTCATCAATCAGTGTCAGTGTGGTGTTTGGGAGAAGAAATTACACAATAGAGGTGTCGACCGGGATAGTGTTTTCTTTTGTTGTTTCTCTGTGTCGTAAATACGCCAAGCAAAGATTAAGGAAGTAATGTTGTCACGGTTAACTCTGAAAGTAGAACCCATTGTTAAGGCTAACTCTGAAGGAAGAACTCATTATCCCGAGCTTTCGAGTGTTATACCCGCACATTTACGTAACCCACTGGTATTTACTGTGGACTAACGATGTTGTCAAAACGTCACTGGCCTAATTTTGAAATGCCTGGGCCAGATCCTAATTTATGGACAAGGTGGGGAATACCCTGAAGAGCTAGAGACTTCCATTAAATTAACCTGAAAGCGTAAATTGCCAGGTCCCAGTAATTCAAATATCAGATTTAAGGCAGCCTGTAATTAAATCAGTTTCTTCATCGCATTTTCATTTTACCTTAACTTTTGCTTTCTGCATCATCAAAGTGTTAAGGTTTTCAAAAATCCTGAGATTGACCTGGTACTTTAGGTAACAAGGCATCGAAACAAGCACGTTATTCCTGGCTAGCTCTTCGATGAAACTATAGCATACCATTTCCAGAAAACGTATAGTGTTTTTTGTTGCGAGGCTATAATTATATTTTGTAAAAAAAATTTTTTTTTAATCTGCCACTGTAAATTGTCATCTGGAAGTGAGACGCAGTATCACTAATTAACACTAAGTATGATAGTATGATAACACAACACATTCTGGGAGAGAGCGATAAAAGAGAGAGATATATACATAGAGAGAGGGGGAGAGGGACAGAGAGAGAGAGGGGGGAGGGAGAGAGGGGGGGAGAGAGAGAGAGAGAGGGGGGAGAGAGAGAGAGAGAGAGAGAGAGAGAGAGAGAGAGAGAGAGAGAGAGAAAGGCGCTTTTAGCACCGAGTTTTCTTTTTCATGTGAAAATGTTATCTTCGTTGCCATGGTGAACCCTGGGCACTTCTTCTACAGTACTTTATTATATATGAAACGAATTGCACGTAAATAGAAAATAACATTGTTTTTCTCGCCCTGGCTGCAGGACAGTTACTCAGCACGCTTTTAGCCACAGGAAAGGTCGGTTTGAGATGGCAATGGTGTTTATAATAATTATGTCTGAAGGGGGCATTGTTATCTTTCGTTACTTAAGGTCACAGGCTTGGGGACTCAGCCGACCTTAGCCACCACCTGGAGTTATTGAGTACAGCACGATAACGAGTCGAGATACATAGTAAACAAAGACCAAGTGCCGATAACTAAGTGAGAAACCATTACAAATCGAGGGGGGCATGTGCCATATTGCTGTAGGCGACAGTTTGCCGATTTTGAGGTTTTGTCATGATAGTGGTTATCTCACTCCTAATTTCATTATGTATAAGTGTCATTCGGCCGGTTATAAACTTATTGAGATATGTGTTTGTGAAATAATGTTTTATGCGTTTTGGCCTTTTTGCCGACCAAACTTCAATCCCCATTTTCCCGGAAAGGCAAAAAATACACACAACAAGATGGCAAATACCCGGGGATATTAATTTTGTGCCAGCAAAAACAATGATTGGGTTGATGAAAAGACAAGGAAAACTCAGTGTTTCTCCTGTTCAGAGCCGTTCGACGAGCGTGATGAGAAGGGCATCCTGTCGGTAATATGAGTAGCAAATGAGCTGCGAAAACAGAAGGTCTCAGCATTTTTCTCGTACTTTTTTAACATAGCATGTCTAGAAACTGGAAGTCTGGAATTGCTTCTTTACGGTCGGTTGTCTTAGTTATGATTAAAGAGCCGTGGAAAATCGTTCTGTTTTTACATGTTCTAAAGGATGAGCACCCGTTGTACACGTGCTTGATGCTCAGGTTTACAGTACGTTGGGCAAAACGAAACACATGCCATGTAGCAAGAAAAGCATGTGCTATGTAGGCATGTCAGCATTGTTTAGCTCTAACAACGTTCACTGTCCGAACAGTCGCTACAGCAGGGAAGGGATACTCGGGATACATGGAGAGTAATGTACTCAGGATGTAGAGAGAGTAGACACAGCAGACACAGAGAGAGGGGGAAATCAGGATATAGACAGAAGTAGATACCAAGGATACAGCGAGGAGGAGGTATCGAGATGACGAGAAAGTATGTACTCGGGATCCAGAGAGAATAGATTCTGATAGTCAGGATAATAGATACAGGGAGGAGGTACTCAAGAGAGACAAGTGATACCCAGGATAAAGAGAGCAAGTACTCAGGATGAAGGGGGCAGGGTACTCTGGACGCACAGAAAGGAGGTACAAAGAGAGAGTGTACTGAGGATAGCATGGGTATTAAGACTATGAATACAGAGAAAGTGGGTACTAAACAAACAGAGAGTGGGTACTAAGGTCACGGAGACAGTGGATTCTAATGATAGATGGAGAGGGAGAGAGGAGAGAGAGAGAGAGAGAGAGAGAGAGAGAGAGAGAGAGAGAGAGAGAGAGAGAGAGAGAGGGCGCACCCTGGATACAGTCAGGAAGGAAGAGAGTAGGTCATCAGGAGGCAGACCCAATACTCTGGATACCATCTTACATGAACTGCCTTCATTGATCGCGTTTCCCCTGAAATCATTAAGAGACAAAGGAACCAGGAAGAAAAGTTCACGATTTCCCAGATCTCAAAGATTAACCTAGATCAAACCACCAAACAAAACAGAGGGAAGTTAACAATAAAATAAATTGAAAATAGATGAGCGAAATTCCCCCCCCCCCCCCCCCAATCTGAGATTTCACTTCAACGTTATTGCAATAGTCCGCCTTGTTTCAGATTGGATAAAATTAATAGGGTCGAATTATTGGAGACTCCTTAGAAGAAGCCCAAAATAGTCAAATGGAAATTGCTGATAATTTTCCCCAAAAATCTTCATGAGCTGAAAATTCGATTCGCTTAGTTCCTTCCTAGTACTTGTCTGGAATTTCCGCTTACGTAAGTATTTCGGATGGTACTCGTAGATATAGTTAAATTGTAACATCTAACAGTAAAGTTTTTGGCTGCACTAAATTCGTAAGATGGAGTGAACTATTAAGACTAGCCGAAGACGTCGATGTCACAAATCCCAGACTGGGAGATGTACTAATTATGACAGGACAACAATCACGAACGAACAAGTATAACACTTAACAGAACAACCAGACTCACACATTTATTATATATAAAAATAAGATATCTGTGCAATTACATACATTACATTAATTCAATTCAAATACCATTCAATGGTCAGTATTCCCCACATTCATTCTTCTCCGGGTCCACAACCCGATAGTTACTTCCTAACTATGCTCTGGCCTCAGCCTCACATCCATATATATACTACTTGCTGGCCTCTCTTATTGGCTCCTGCTCAACCTAATCTCCGTATCTCAATCTCCCCTGGATGTCTTAATAGCACATTAATATTTCAATAGCACATTAGTATCTCAATAGCACATTAACATCTTAATAGCAACAAGGACAATAACAACGTCCCTGTCTGTGGCCAGACTGCCACGACTCATGTGCTCCCGCTGTCCTGCGCGACAGCTTCACTCAGGCAGGCCTGTGGGTAGCCTTCGGCCCAACCCCGGCACAAGTCCGCTCACCGCGGGTGGCTTCTCTGCCCGACCCCGGCACCTATAAGAATAACATTACATCTCTATAACACCATACAATTACTATCCACTTCACCACTCATTACGAACCATAAAGCGTACACACAATAGTCCACCTTTCACTCACCACACCTCTTACGGTAACACACCTCCACCGTACCACACAGCACTCAGACTCGCTACGAATCCATGATCCGAACTTACATCTATCGCTCATTGCGCACATCTCTATACACAGTAATCACTGACTTTCACATTCCTCACATATAACTTACCTACATCATGGTCATAGGAGAATATAGTACATCAATCATCATAATTATCAATCATAGTTCAACCTACCAGTCATCACTGGAAAACACACAATCTCCCGACTGCTCTCTCACGTCTGTCCCCTTGGACTTCTTAACTTGCAGTGATCTGACTATTCAGATTTTGCCTCTACTACGCCTCAACTTCACTCACAACATGCACGCTTCAATTCCCTTCCCCTCACTCACTGACCCCCGCTCACTCGCTCGTGACAGTCGATTACATGAGATTATATATAATGGTTTCCAGAAAAGGACACGGAACAGTTTTGGAAATTGGGTGTCTGACGTACTTCCTCGTTATGAATTGCCCGCATTGTTTTTTTCGAAAATTAATTAAAGTTCCTGAACGGGCAGCACTATTGCCTTTAATAGAAAGAACAAATTATTCCTAAGCCAATGCCTTGCTAACAACTAGAAAACACATTATCTACTATAACGACTACTGCTACTATTACTACTACTGCTACTACTACTACTGATACTACCACTACCACTAGTACTGCTACTACTACTACAACTACTACAACTACTACAACTACTACGACTACTACTACTACTACTACGACTACTACTACTACTACTACTGACACTACCACTACCACTAGTACTACTACTACTACTACAACTACTACTACTACTACTACTACTACTACTGATACTACCACTACCACTACTACTACTACTAATACTACAACTACTACGACTACTACTACTACTACTACGACTACTACTACTACGACCACTACTACTACTACGACTACTACTACTACTGATACTACCACTACCACTACTACTACTACTACAACTACTACGACTACTACTACTACTACTACTACTACTACTACCTTAAGAAACAATGCTGAATGAACTATTGGTTTTCAGAGATCTGTCTATCAAATAATTATTCCATCGCCTCCAGAAGTGTGGTGCAAATTTAATCTGCCAACATTTGGGAAAAAGACAAACTTGTATATAGCAGAGCCTCGCGTAAGAAATAATACCCAAAGGATACAATTAAACGCAAACTAAAAAAGAGAAGGCAGAAAATGGCCTATTTTAATTTGCGTTTTATTGTATCGTTTGGGTATTATTTCTTACGCGAGGCTCTGCTACATACAACTTTTTGTTTTTGCTAAATTTTGGCATTGCCTATAAGACCTTTTCAATTTACCGTCCTCCATATCACGTGATTTGCAAACAAAATGGCGGCGTGCCCCACTTGTAGGGCGGAAGCGGTGGACACCGGTCGGACGATGCCATCCTCTTGTTGGGCACCCAACTGTACAAACCAGATACGTGCTGGTTCTGGCATAAAAATGCATCTTTGCTTTGAATGTGTACATATTCAGATGCCATCATCAAGGCAAGTTGAGCGTTTTGCCCTACACGGTGCTTTTCGAAGCCGTGCGGCTCCCCGCAAACAACCGTAACGCGGAAGTTGAAATGGTCTATAGCCTTGCTGCGACCCCACAGTTTTTCCGTGGTTTTTATAAAATTTAATCTGTGCAGGGCAACGTGTGTGTCTTCTTGCACTAGTCTGGTAATAAACTGCTAACCGGACATTATCCTGCTTGTAACAAAGAAAGAGATCTGTAGCCGGATAACAACATATTGTGGACTGTCAGCAAACTTAAAATTGAATTACTTTTCAAGAGTGTTTTTTGTCATCCCTAAGAGAAAGTATGAATGAACAAAAAAAAGTGCATTATCGACAGCAATGTACGATAAATAAGTGCATATGATTTAAATAATATAGACCACTTTGCCTTACATAGAGCGGGAATAAGCAGAAAAGACCTGCTATCGGAGACGACAACAACAACAACAAAAGACATTGCATAGACACCTCATCACGCTAATCACAACATAATTATCTTCTCCAAGCTGGCTGAAAGAAGCGCAATGTGCATGGTACGTACCAGGGTACAAAAATGGATTAAATTGGTCTAAATACAGTGGAGTGTTCAGAGAAATAGAATGGACCCCATCTCCTGTTTCACCACAAAATAATTCGGTAGCCGTCTCACTCTCAGCCACTTTTTAATGCTTCAATTCCCCCCCCCCCCAACTCCCCCTATCCCCAAGCACTGTTCACTGATTTTCAAGCCTACTTGATGACAAGTATCCAAGCGAATCATGGGTTCGAGTCTACACAGATGGCTCTGCTGAGAATGCTGTAACAAACGGAGGTGCCGGAGTGTATATAGAGTATCCAGACTCAACAAGAACGGCAATTAGCATGCCAACCGGAACCTTCTGCAATAATTATGGATCAGAAGCCAAAGCCCTCATGACAGCTGCCACAGAGCTTCAAGTAGAGGACAGCAACATCGTCTTCCTCACAGATGCAAGATCAGTCCTTGAGGCCCTTCAAGCTGGCAAGCTTAACGACCTGAAGAAATGTTTTACACAGCTTGGAAATAGAAGCAGGATAGTCCTACAGTGGATACCATCACATTGTGGAGTCCCAGGCAATGAGAAGGCAGACCAACTGGCCAAGGAGGGCTCCGGCCTGGAGCAGCCACAGTGCCTCCTAAACTACTATGAGAAGAAAAACCTCATCAAAAACAACAGACGGCAGCAACCAACAGGATAAATATCATCTCCTGAACAGAGAGGATCAAGTACTGTTGTTCAGACTAAGAACTGGTCACATGTTCACCACCACATGTTCACCAAGTTCAAAATAGGAACATCTGCCATATGCGAGTGCAGCCAGTCTCCTCAAAACACGGAGCATATATTGCAGAACTGCACACTCCTCTCAGCACTGCGAGAAACATATTGGCCCCAACCCACCGACCTGAATATCAAACTCTATGGTGCTCTGCCAGAACTGCAGAAAACCGTAGATTTTATTAAAAGAACAAATCTGCAGATTTAGATTGGTGAACGAAAGAAGAAGAAGAAGAACTGATTTTCAAAAACACGCTGTTGCCGGGGAACTTAAATCTTAGAACTTTCAGTGTCCCATCATGTCGGTTTTGTTGGGTTGTTTTTTTTCTGTAAGTCTTGACTGTAAGATTGTTATAATATGGAAACATCTGCCTATTCATTAATCTGATTGCCTCTTATTTCTTTGCTGATTCTTGTATAGCAACGATTGTGGTGATATAAATATCAATAAACTTTAAATATTTTGTCAATCCCCAGTGATACACAAGAGGAAATCGAGCGTCTGAATCAAATTACCATTGATATCTACAAGAGTTATATCTGGGTTATCTTCGCACTGGGATTTCCCGGCAACATCTTCAGCATCGCCACCGTACTCACCATGCAAACCATGACTCCAGCTACTTTCCTTGTTGCTATGTTGGCCTTCTGCGATGGTTGCACTCTCATAATCAAACTGATTGGGCATCAGCTCCTTCTTCATCGGGTCTATCTGGGCTCTGCTGGCTGCAAATCTCTCTTCCTGCCCGGATTCCTAGGGACTTTAGCCAACTGGATCCTTGTATTGATCTGCTTCGAGAGATTCATCTCAGTGTGTTTCCCTTTGAAGAAAGTTTACTTAATCACCAAGAGAAGAACTTACATGAGCGTGGCTGTACTTTCTGTCGTATCCTTGTTGATCTTCTCTATCCTTTATGGCGTCATGCGTGACTCGGACCTCAGCGGGCTGCACTGTGGGACTTACAACGATTACTTGCATTTCTGGACGTGGGGCTGGTACTGGATCAACACATTTTTGTACTTGCTCATTCCCTTCTCTTGCATCGTGATCCTGACTGCTCTGATCATCCGAGGTCTGACAAAGTCTCGGCGAGACAGACGAAGTATTTTCCACAACGGCACCGATAACCAAGACAACAACAGGCGCCTGGTGGAAGAATCTGAGCGCCTGGAAAGAAGTATCACCATCATGCTCATCCTAGCTGCCATCATATTCCTTCTTCTGGCACTGCCTGCTTGTGTCTATATTCTCGCCTATAGACAAAGTCCTGACCCTTTAACGAATGCTAGATGGGCACTCTTTGATCAGATCCAGTACGTGCTCACAGATTCATCTCACGCTGTCAATTTTTTCTTGTATTTCTTCAGTGCCCAGCGGTTTCGTCAACAATTTTTCCATCTCCTCACGTGTAAAATATGGCGCAAGAAGGGTCAGAGGGCGCGGTGTCATGAATGTACAACATATGCTACAAAATACACGATTGCTAGATCCACTGAAGATGTCAGTCAGTTATGAAACATGGCAATTGCGAGACACAATGGCCATTGTTCAGTTTGTTGCCTTTTGGTTAATTTCATCGATCTCGAGGATGGGGAAATAATTTGTTCTTGAAACCTTAAGATTGCTGCAAAGTCCCTCGATAAAATGAGAAAAGCCAGTATCTTCACTGAGATCATTTGTTATGTACCACAATCTTTACATCATCTGGCCTGGGCAGCTACCCAGTGATTGGAGTACTTGGCAAGAGTCCAAGAGATTCTATATTAATTTTGAACCCCACCCGGGGCGGAACTTATTTCGGGGCGATGTTGCCAAGGAACACATTCGTCTGTTTTCTTGCGGAGGCTCGAATCTCGTCTTTCACATGGCCTTATTTTACTGTGACGAAAGTGTCATAAGATCATAACAAAAAATAAATTGGAATATCAAGAGTAGGGGTCTGCGCCATGAGCAAGACAAAATTGTTGAGACTTGTTTGAGTTTAGTATAACTCATAACTGGATTATTCGTTATTGAAGGGGGTTGATTCATTAGTCATAGACAGTTACATATAATATTCTGCAGTTGCGTTCTTTCTTTTAGAAAATGATTCTGGATGTTTATCGTATTTGGTAGCCGTGGCCAACAATACATTGTCCTGCGTTGTCTGAATCTGAAGAATTTACTGTGGTAATTGTGAACGGAAGGTTGTGATCCCCACCATGCCGTTGGTGCTAGTTGTGACGGCCAAGAAAATGTGCTTGGATAAAGACTGTACAAAGGAAACTTAACCTGTGGATAGAGTTGGGTTGTCTCTAAATGTCTAGAGAGCTGGGTTGTCTCTAATTGTCTAGGTGGTCATGATTAATATAATGTGAGCCCCTATCACAGGAAATTCTTCACGCAGCTCAGTGTTAATGAGATATAGAGATTATTTTGAAAACCGGTGATCGTACGTAAGAGTATTGCTTGAGAAATATGTGTAGGATCAAGACTATTTCTTGGATACAGAAAAAATTTCATTCATTGGGGTGGCAAACAGATTTAGGCACGTTGGAGAAGTGACTATCAGAGATCTGCAAAAACGTGAATTAGAGGACATTCCTTTTGTCTAAGGGGACTGTCAGATGACAAAATGACGATTTGCAGCTTTTTGTATTTCGGCATGTGGTAAATTCAATAGATGGACATTCTACGAAATGACAAACATGCTTTGGTCGACGTTAATCTCATATAATTAATATCGTGTCTGTCACATGTGCTATCGTTCATTGTTACTGCGTTGCTATGTTACATTGTGCCAACTGCTGTTGTCGCTCCGGAGTCGTGTTTCACACCTCAAACAGGATAAAAGTGCACTGCTTGTAGTTCAGTAATAGGCCTACTATTTTTCTGGACCTATCGTTGCCAGAATTCATTATCTGCGTCCTAAACAGTTCATGTATTATCCATGTTTCCTCTGTACTTCTGAGCTATCAGCATAATTAATGTATAACACATAAAACTGGTAATACATGTATATTTACTTTCTGCATTACTTGTGGTGAAAACACATGTAGGTCATCAGTCTGTGTGATAAGAAGAAAATAATGCCTTATTTTAGCCAGAGGTGCGTTTTATAATGACGTCATAATCTTGTTGATTCTTGCCAGCACTACGCATTTAATGAAATGTTGTTGTTGTTTTTTTGTAACCATTAAAGTGTATGTTGCATACCACGTATTATTAAGTTTTCTTAGGTTGGTAACTTGTCTGATCTCTTGCACTTGTTGCTATTCTACATATCCAGAAAAAAGAAATACAATTCTCACCATTGTTTCCCCATTCACATTTAATAAATCTGGACATTTTATTACTATTACTGGTTCCTTGACCGGGACTTGTCGTTGGGTCGCTGTGCTGATGAACACACCAACTCCCTCCATCTGTGTCCATCTTGTCCCAATGCCACTGCAGCTTTTTTTTTTCTTTTTGACCCATTCAGTGACGTTGTCGTCCCATTTCTTGCATTGTCTGTCTTTGCTTCTACTGCCCTGAACTATCTGTACACTGGGTACCGGTTAAAAACCAGTGATATAAAAGCAATTCTATATAATTTTTATGATATACATAACTAAATTAATCGTAAATTTAGTAACTTAGTATTCACATCGGCACAGCAGACCTAGGCTCATGTAGCTCTAATCGATAATTTGCAGGCATTGCGAGCTGGCATTACCTTAGACTGCGGTCTTAGTTTTCTGTTTTACTTTTGTGACATATTTCATACTTACCGCTTTTGTTTCTTTTTAATGTTTAACCCCTGATTATTTAGTGGGAGTGTCATTACTTCCTCCTTTGCTCAGAGGTGTTATTCTCTATCAAATTTAGGCGAATTGATACTGGACAGTGATGACATGAACTCAATTGAAAAATGCAATTTATTGTGCCATTAAAGACACACGTCAGATGGCCAACACTGAGTTTATGCCAAGGAAATGAACAAGTTTCCCGTGCAGCATGTACAGCATGCTCTGGACTTATATCTCAGTTTCATCTTGTATTGTTTGTGTATTCATTCTCTTTTGACATCCCTTCCAGTTCGGTGGAGAACACACCCATGGAGCAGATCATCTTCCTGATGTCTTATCATCCCCGGCCTGTTCACCCTGTATAGAAATCATGTCCTGCGTAAGACAGATTTCATTTTCATTTGAGAAAGACCTTTCATCCTCTGCTAAGAATAGACAGAAAAGAAAGGAATGAACATGACAAAAGCCTCACATTTCTTTACCATTGAATCTCAGGAGTGATTAGAAGACGACGGAATGAAGGACAACTATATTCCTGTTAACATTCAATCTGAGGCAGGCAGCGTGCAGCCTGCACTGAACTGTCTTCAAGAAGGGAGGTTTAAAAACAAAATCCCTTGGGACCAAAAGCTTTAGATCTTGAAAGAGTCAACAAACAATATGAGATTACACGGGAAAGAATACAAAACAAATGAAAAGAGCAAGTATCAATTATGTATGTTCTCTGGAAGATCAACCATTCAATCTTGTATCTATCTATCTATCTATCTATCTATCTATCTATCTATCTATCTATCTATCTATCTATCTATCTATCTATCTATCTATCTATCTATCTATCTATCTATCTATCTATCTATCTATCTGTCTATCCGTCTATCTATCTATCTATCTGTCTGTCTATCTATCTATCTATCTATCCGTCTATCTATCTATCTATCTGTCTGTCTATCTATCTATCTATCTATCTATCTATCTGTCTGTCTATCTGTCTGTCTGTCTGTCTATCTATCTATCTATCTATCTGTCTGCCTATCTATCTGTCTATCTACCTATCTATCTATCTATCTATTTATCTATCTATCTATCTATCTATCTATCTATCTATAAAAATATAAAAAAAAGAGAGAGAGCGAAGGACTTTTTTAGACAGCTAGGAGCGATTGATCGAACAGTATGTATGTTTGCGTCGGGATATTTGTCAATCTGCCGGACATAGAGTTCACGAAATTGAAATAGCCAAAATCAAATATGTCAGTGATGATAGACCAGCAGACTGGTATTTCATTCTCTTGACATAATTTCTGCCGCACTATTGAGAATAGCTACGAGAAGGTGGGGAGGAAGGCGATGAAAATAACATCCAAAATGAACGGGCACAGAAACCTGACGGAAGCTGCAGAATGCCATGTGTAATTAATTTAAATTCATTTCCTTCTGCTTTCTTCGTGGCTTGCTGGATGTGGATCCCGTACCAATGCACCACCTGCTGCTGCACCTCGCCTGCCGCGGCCCTTAGGGGTTTCCTAGTTAACATCAAAATGTCATTTTTTTAAAAAAACATTTCTCCCTTTAATCTTACATGCTCCTCCTGAGGCCCATTCATTTAATATTCTTTGACTTATCCATGTCACATCTATGACCAGTCGTTACGCAATGCAATGCTTGTTGTGAGGTGTTGTTACTATTATCTGAAACATTATAATGATTGTGATATTGGCATGAAACTGCAGACATGACTTCTCAGCACCTTGCTGAGTGTATTTGTATTTATTTGTATAACACTTTAATCCCATTTGGGAAATTTGCCTTTGTGCCATTGCAGCTCAGTTATAACTGGAGCAGGCACGTCGTCGCCACAGTGCAGCGCCGATCGGCGGTTTCTTTTTTTTTTGTTTTTGTAATACATTGATGCTAGAAATCATGAATGTGTTTTGTCGTTGCTGTTGTTTTTGTTTTTTTGGTTTTTTTCATTTTCAAATTGAAACTGGGAGCCGGACAATGGTAGAACATCCGAATAGCGAGCCATTTTACTTCTATTGTTCAACGAATAGCGAGCGGTAAGGGGCAGGGTTAGCGAACGTATTACACAAGATCGCTATTCCGATGCGTAGCCGGACAAAATTATTAATAATTGCAGAGTGCGAATAAATAAGACATAAACAAATGTAAAAATGATTAATCTTGACACTCTGTGTAAGTTTAGGAGGATTTTTTAGAATTAGGTCAACAAAGAGTATATAACCTTTCTAGATTTGATGAAAACATGCTTATATTTTATTGAAAGTATTTCAGACCAGGAAAGCGTTTTTAGAGACGCGGACAACATGCATGCATCCATCTGGGTTATCTTTCTGCAAACATTTACGGAGTGATTACTGCTATACCCAGCTAGAGCTGAAGAACTGCAACTCAGCTTTCTGTTCTAAGTTACAGTCCACAGTGGGAGGTATTGAAAATCAAAACATACTAAGTAGTGATGTGAAATAAAACGCCATAGGTAGGCACTTCAGGGAGTCCATGTCGAAAACTGTACCACCTTCCATTTCAAAATGTCGAAAATCGAAGGCGCCCAAGTGTTAAAAAAAATATGCCAGTTATCACAATAGCTAATAATAATAATAATAGTTCGTCCATCAGGTATGATGATGACCTTAACAACACCAGAGGAATAAAGAACAGAAATTGTTGAGAATTTCAACACATGGACAATAAAGAGTTCTCTTTATCACAATAGCTAGATTTACTTTAAGTGACCTGCAGAAGCAGACCAAGGAAGACCTGGACCATTGGCGTCAAAGAAGCTCAGACGGCCCATGGTGCGACGCCAAGACAGGCTTCTCTGATGGCTGCAGACCGAAAGCACTTTCTCATTTCTTCCTGTGACGCTCTCGATGCTATACGCAGACTGAAAACCAACAACAACCACGGTAAAGAAAAACTGCCATTTTCTTTTCTCAAAAGTAAGAACTTTGGCCTTAGTATACTTTCAAAGCTGACTGCACATTTACAATATGATATTCAGAGTTACTATTTCGTACACGGATACGCAGGTGTGGTAGTTCTGGCTTCTGTTCTGCACTGCGTCACCGTAATGGCCAGACAAACCCACAGGCAAACTAACGAAAGGTTTTTGCTACCGAACTGTCTCTGGGAATGTGCCCGGTACCACACGACGGCAATTTGACCTGTGTTGAACCTGTTGGGTTTAATTTTGGGTTTGGGTACAAACATCTGCAATGCTTTGAGTTTATTGTCTTTGTGGTGTGCATAGGATAAAACTGAATCAGTCGGTTCAACGCTAATTAAATAAGTCATACTTACAGTTGCACCCGAGACACAGAATACTGAGACGGACCATTCCTTCTTTCACTATCTGTCGGCAATTTGCACGCGTATAAACACGGTGAGTACCACTCAAAAGCTCTGAGGTACTAGTCTTTTTCGTTCAATTATGGAGGGGTGTGGTGCAAATTGTTGCATTGTTGACATGGATGGTACGCGCAGAATTCGACAGGCGGTATTTGGCGAATTGAACAGCCTCGGTATCCCGTGTCTCGGGCTGCACCAAACATAGATCTTGACATACACTCGAGCCAAAAAGTTAAGCAACTCTGGGTTATGCTCAGAACTGACAACTTTATTTTTCAATTAATTCAAACACGTTCATTGGAATCAATTTATTGTTATGTAAGTCTGAAATCACATTCAATTTCATTTTACCCACCCCAAAAATGGGGCTTAATGACTTAAACAAAATTTTCTTTTATACAAAAACAAAAAAGTCAATAATTGAATGGCAAGAGTTCACAAATCTTGTTAGTGAAGGTTGCTTAACTTTTTGGCTCGAGTGTATATCTTAGGACAACCCGCCCTCCCGTAAAAAACTGGTGAGAAGGAAGCCACTGAAACGTGACCGTCCGTTTTGTGATCATTCAGCAGGCATACCCCTGAAGAACTAGTTTCGTTTTGTTGTTGTAAAACTACTCCCCAATGACAATGACTGATATGTGCATACACCGGTCTTGAATTCGTTTTCTATTGTTCATATCAACTGGTTTCTTATGTTATTTTTATTGTACTTTGGAAATGGTTCATTATTTTAAAAATCCCTTTGTCAGATAATATGACCGTCAACAACGTTGTATAATGTATTCCTGCATATGAATTGGTATGACACTCTAATGCCACTGTATTCAATTTTGTTATCACCTTTTCTTTGAATGATTCTTGTTCGGAATATACGTACTTTTTATCATATATCATCATTTGTATGTATGTCTTGACAACGACCACTGGAAAAGTGGTAAGTCGATTTGTGTCAAAGTTGTCATATTCTAGAGATATATCTATAAACCATAAAAATCATAAAATCAACTTTTACATCAAATAAATTATTCTAGGCATAGCCCATGAGCAAAATTTTAATTTGATTTCAGTCAGCAGAGATCGGATTTATTATCAACAAGATAAAACAATGTTCTGGCTCACCTGTAAAATTACCATTTCGACTTACGACAACACTAGTGGAAAGTGCCGGTACATGTATAATATATTATTTAATGCATGTTGGTTACTGGGTACATAAATCATATTGTTGTAAGTCTGGTATCATAAACAATG